>CM033623.1:28359789-28959789 GCA_019453435.1 Rhinogobius similis | reverse complement strand
TTGGTAAAGCATTTTGTTTAATTTTGGTCAACAGAGGTCTATTTATCTACTATTTATCTAAGTAATTTCTTAATTTTTCTAAAGAATTTTAATTTTCTGTGTATATTTTCTTTGTTTCCCTGTTGTTGAGTTTGAACTTAAAACCTTCAGGCAGAATGTCACCATCAACGACTTAAAAATAATCCCTAAAACGAAACGAAAAATACTTTCTATTTTTCAGTTCAGTAAAAAAAAAGTAGCGGAGTAAAAAGTACAGATACTTGGTCTCAAATGTAATGAAGTAAAAGTAAAAAGTATCTACTGTAAAAACAACTTAAGTAAAGTACAGATAGCAAAAATTCACTTAAGTAGTACTTTTACTTTTGTACTTTGTCACTTTCCACCACTGCAACTGTCTTATTAGAAGAACCTCTCAATTACATTTTTAAAAACATATTTAACCGAATAAAGGTTGAAATATGATGACTGAAGACTAAAGTGTATTACTGAAGAAAATCAGAAATCATTTATTCTTTTTATGGAGATAAGTCTGTTATCTGAAGTTCGGGAGCAGGACCACACCTCATCCAGGCCCCTTCCGGTGACTACTCTATTTAAGCTTCCCGGTCACACACACCAGTGTTCGTTTTTTCGTGCCCCTCCCTCCCACCCTCTTCTAATTATTCTGTCTTATTCTTTAGTCGGGCGGTATCGAAGGCCGGGAGCCTGCTGCCCTCATCACTAGAAGCCCCAAAACTGCATTTATCATCTACTCTCATGCATTTTATCGTTGTTCTCGTTCGCCAATAAACTTCTGCATCCAAGCTTGAGGGTGTGGTCCTTGCTAGTGAATGAAAAGGTGTATGTAATAGTTCCACTGTGTTGTTGTAAACCTGTCGGTTGTCATGAGTTATAGACTGTAGTCGATATGTTCCGATCAAAAGTACAAATCTTTTTTTTTTTTCTCGATTAGTTGATTAATTGTTCCAGTCCTAGACACTGCACCTTTAATGACACTGTGAAAATACAAAGTTTACATGAAAAGTGAAGAGACTACAACTGTGATCAAAGCTTTAAACACACTGTGATCTTTGTGCCCTCTGGCCCGGCGCTGTGGTTAAATCAGATCTGTGTTTGCCGTGTTGTGCTGCGGTGTTTACCTTCCCCGCGTAGTGGTGGATGACGAAGCCTGAGTTCCAGCTGTTAAAGTGCTCGTGTGTTCCCACGGCGGCCTGCAGCTTCTGCAGCAGCGTGCCGTCCGCGCCCTCTCCTTTAGCGTGCATCGTGGCACAAACGTCGTCCAGCACAGACATGATGCCGGGCGGGTTCTGCAGGGGACAGTGACGGAGGGTTAAAGGCTCTCATAATAATCTGATTCTGACTTTGTTTGGTGGGAGGGCACCTGTGCTAAATATGAAGCATAGTTTTACATCTGTGAAGTTGCAGTTTGTGAAGAAATTTAGAAAAATAAAAGTTTAAAATGACAGGAAGTAGTGCCCATTGTGATGTCATCAAATCCGATTGTCCCATGGATGTATTAAATGAACTGGAGAAGGCACGCCCCCTCTGTCTGTGGTCCCAGATTGATTAGTGGCCGTGCGAGGTACTGCAGCCTCTTGGAACCAGCCTTTTTCTAAAATTGCACATTATACTTGCAGACAGTACTGAATTATTATCGGTATTTAGATGAAATAGAAGGAAATGTTCTTTTCTACCGTTTCTAAAATCACCGAAATTACCGTTTTTATATGAAGTGACGTCACTTGTAGTCTAACCTGTCATATAGACTTTAAACATATAAACAGGGGTGTAGCAACCATTTTTGGGCCCCAGGTACAAACCTTCTCAGTGGGCCCCAATTCAAAATTTTGTATAAGATTTATTTATCCCCGCAAATTTGTTTGTTGTTATTGTTTATTTATTAATTCATTTTTTTGTATGGTTTTTCTACATGCACTTAACAATAACACGCTAATTCACAGACATGTTGTATCGCTAACGGCTTATATTATAATACAGTACTGTTTGTTTTCGCAATAACTACCCGACCAATTTTAGAAAGACCTTGACACATATTATTACTGTAAGAAAACACTCTGACTGAAAATTATAATCACTAGTTTTATTAACAATTCAGCTAATACATAAGTAATGATGAAGGGGTAATGGGGCCCTCAGATGTCAACCATAATTGTATTTATTCTCTCAAAGACTTTACTCAACTACAATGCATTTTATCGCAAAAAATATATATATTATAGCGTAAAAAATAATGCAACTGAGAAAAATAAAACATCACATGCTTTTTTTTTTGGGCCCCGAGGAAACCAGCACTTTACCCCCCCAGTTTAACGCCCCTGGATTTATAAATAATACGCAGGGCAAACACTTTGAATGAAACGCTGTGAAATTATTCCATCAACACGACAGTCGGACATGTTTCAGTTTAACTAAATCTTACCAGTTTGTTTTCAATCAGGTCACACACTATTTTGTTGTTGAAATACTCAATTGGAGTCCACTTGATTCCCTCCTGCACATACTCTTCCTGCGGAGAAAGTTGGAACAAATTTAACTTCAAAAAAATGTACAATCGGGACACAGAATCAAAGATATGTACCTGCTCAGCCTTCAGTGTCAGCTCAATAAAGATCTGCTGCAGTTTCTCGTTGACAAAGTTGATACAGAACTGTTCAAAGCCATTTTTCTTTCGAGACAGAAAAACATAATCAATAAGTAACATTCTAAGACCATTCACACATGCTATGGCTAACTATTCATGTTTTTCATTCTCCTGTTATAGACATTATTTTCAGGGCATTTAAACGATTAAATATTTTACTCTGTGGGAGATATAAAAATGGATAGTAGCACCATCGTCGTTTTGAGGATAGGCCTATATCAACTATTATAAAAAACGATTTAAATTAAAATAGTAAAAAGTACACTAAAAAGTAAAAAGAGTAAAATCATAATAACACTTGCAAAGGAAAAGAGCTAGGAGATGTATTAAAATTTGATAATATTGTAATTGTTGTTTTGGAGATGAGCAGATATATTATATTATCAAGTTCATCGTTAAAACTATTAAAAACAATGTCAAAAAGAGACTGAAATGACGAGTCTAATCGCCAAAACAAGTTTATAAAGTGATATTTCTGCTCTTTCGTGGTTCATTTTATAGTCACTCCAAAACATTTACATTCCCGATGCTTTGTTAAAATGTGTGTGAATATTGATATTGTTTTTGTCAATATTGTCTGAAGGAGGGCAAACAATAGTCACTTTTATTTCTTTACTCATATCTTTCTGATAGAAGAATAAAAGTATCAAGAGTTAAAGAAGAGCAAATGAATCATTTTGCAGAAAGGGAAGACACTTTTGAGCTTAATTTTACTGTCCATTCACTTTCTGCACCTTATTTAGGCTCGTTTTATCATGTTTCTGATGGACTTTCATTATACTGTCTTAATATTATCATCAGGATAATCCAAAAACATATATTAATTGTTTTGTCAATAGCGTCTGATTGAAATAGCAGCAGTCACTCTTAAATCCATGGATACTTCTGTAAGCAGACTGACCTGGAAGATCTCAAAACCGTAAATGTCCAGAACTCCAATACTAAATTCTTCGTGTGGCTTCTGAATAGCTCTATTAATGGCCTAAAACAAACAGAGCTTAATGTCATTTTGTTTGTTGGTTTTCTCCCTCCATAAACATGATTCTGTGGAGTACCTCGACCAGGTAGTCGAACAGCCGGGCGTACAGGGCTTTGGCCAGAGCGTCCCGAGTGTACGTGGCCTGCTCCTGGTTCAGAGTCACGTTGATGGACTCTGACTTTCCTCCCCATTTGGAGTCCATCTTTCGGCTGGTGAGTTTGTCCTGGAGGCGGCTGGAGTCGATGCCCAAGAGATACGCCGGGAAGGCCAGCACTGCAGCAGAGAAACAGTACGTCTGAGTCAGATAACTGTGTTTACAGTTTACAAGCACATCAGAAATATATGGAATTAGTTAATGAAACTTAATTTATAAGTTAAAATGTAAATAGCTTGTTAATACCGAGGGGTTTCATCCTTCTAATGAGATACTGATCTTTAATTTAGTTTGATATGTTAGTCTGTTCATTTTATTTGAATCTCTATTTTCCTCCGCTGGTTGGTTACATGTCTGTAACGAAAAAGAATTTCATCTGGGCATGAATAAAAGTAATTCTGATTCACTGATTACAAAGCCTTTTTTTATATTAAGAAAGTTTTACTATATTTTGGATTATTATTACATAATGTGGCATTATTCAGCTGCATAATGTGGCTGTACAGACCTATAAAATGGTCTTTAGTATCATTTATTTAATGTATTTGACAGGGCCAGTGCATATCAATGAACATCTGTAACAGTAAAAACATGCCACTTATAACAAAGATGCTGTACTGTAGGCAGGAACACAGAAGACAATTACAATCATTATTAAAATGATCATATACTCCAATAATTACTGTAACAATAACTCATGTTTCACATGTGTTTATCAGGACGAGCCTGAGCGCCTCTCGTGCTCGTGAACATTGAAATGTTTGACCCCAAAAGGTAAACACCAATTATCCACAGCAGCCGTTGAAGCCACGAGTCTGAGACAAACAACAAAGTGTACATTATCAGAGGCTCTGTGGGGAAAACTGCACTCACACTCAGCTCAGAGTTACTCATTTCCCCAAAGAGACACAGCTCGTTACAGACGCAGGTGAGAGGCACAGCAGCGGAAAAATCTGTTTAATTGCAAGATTTTCAAACATTTTACGAGAGTGCACCCCTGAAGATAATTATGATAATTATTACTATTACAGTTATTCTGCAGTTCTGAGATTCCAACATGAACAATTTGGGCGAGCAATATATCGTTATAAAATATTATAATACATTTTTGTTCACATATAGTGTTTCTCAGGACACTCAAAGACGAATATGAAAGTCATTCATATTCATTCAAAGATAAACCTGCAAATAATGAGAAAATGCATTAAAATTAAAAGCAGCCCAAAAAATTATGCTAGATTTGAATAACTATATCAATGACACTTGAGCTGCAAAAAGAGCTCATAAAAATGAAAGAATGTAAATCAGGTTAATTTTGTGGTTAATTTTAAAGTCCAGACATTATTGCGCAATGCTTCTCTTGGAAGCCATTTCTCAGCGTGTATTAACAAATAAGGAACGAAAGGAAATAAATCAGATTTTTTTTTTTTTTTTACTGGAATGCTCCACAGTAAGAATCAAAACCCTGTAATTGGATAAATGTGACATAGATAAGTTAAAAGTGTGAAACATTCCAAACAAAAGGCAAACAGAAAAGTTAACCTTGACCTGAACCAGTACAAAATGCTTTGGAGCACAAATGACAGCAGCTTCCTGAGTGTCTGGCTGTTGCGACAGGCCTCTCTCTTTTGTGCTGAAGTAAATATTGACAGTGCTTGTGTGGTGTTTGATGTGGGGTGTGTTTGTGTGTCGCGCTCACAGTCCGTGCTCTCCACTTGGCCGTAGTTGCCCGCCTCGATGAAGCTGATGTTTCCCAAATGAAGGATTCCGGCCACGATCTGCAGGACCTGAGCCTGGACCTGGCCCGGGATCCCGATCACGTGCATGGCCTCCTGCAGGAAAACACACATGCACAGGTTTAAGTTAAGGACATTTAAAGTAAGGATGAACGATTTAGTGAAAAGATCTGATTGTGATTTTTGTGATTTTTAGATTTATGTTTTAAGGTGAGGCACTGCAGGTGAAAAGGAAACATCTTAAATATACAGTTATCAATTAAAAACTTGTCCTATAAATGTAAGACAAAAAAGTATTACAAGTCTTTCATCATCGTCATGTTTTCAAATAAAAAAATAAGGCATTTTATGTGTAAAAGTGGCCAAAGATTTCACAAATTAAATTACATGCATTTAAATCTGAAAAATTGACAGAACCAGGTTTGAAGTTCTTGGTTCGTTTTGTACAAATATTATTTACAAAAAAGCACAAAATGACATCTTATTTGGTTCATTAGACATTCATTAATTAATAGAAAATAATTAATGTTGGGCGTACTGTGTATTAGTTAAAAAGTTACTTAGCCTGAATCATTCTTAACAAACTCTTTGCTCATTATGAATTACCCTGTTACTGTATGTGGACGTCCCACCGGTGGAACGTTGGACTTTTTAATTTATTCCTTTTTATTCACATCTGATAAAAGGAACCTATCAGCTGCTGGACATGTTCAATATTAAAAGAAAGCTGTATCCTTCTTATTTCCAGTTAGATCAATAATTCTGGGATGAATTAGAGTCAGTTTTTATTCCAAAAGCACAAATTAAAAAATGTAAGAATGTAGAATAAAATAATAAAATGTAGAAAAATGTAATAGAACTTTTATGTGGATTTAAGTGGATACTTTATTACAAGTCTCTAAAACTCATTTTTAGTCAAATTAGCTTCAACTTTGAAAGAGGAATTGTCAAAACACAACAAAAGCCCAAACTAGTGTCAATCCAGCCCTACCTTCAGACTTTACTCATTCATTTATTTAACAAAGAACATTTAGGCAGACTTTCAGTGTTAGTTTTCCTCTTTGCAGAGATTATTTCCAGCAAATCAGACAAAAACTACAGTCTCAGCTTCACAAAGGGTTCAAGAACATCTTCAGTTTGAATTGGGGCTCATTTTAGTCAAGCGTTTTAGGAAAAATAGGCCTATACTTTTATTTTCCTAAATTTCCTCACAGACTGCAACTTCACAAATGTAAAACTATGATAAATAAAGTGCCCTCCCACCAAACTAAGTCAGAATTACACAACTTTGAGAACCTGCAGATGGACTGTAAAGTGTTTCTTCACCAGAGACTTCAAACTGTGCATAAACTGGTGCGTTAAAGTGTGTTTTGTGTGCGTTTACCGTAGTTTCCTGGAAGTCTTTGCTGTCATTGGTGCCGTCCACTTTGTAGGTGCCAGACTGGTTGAGGTAGTAGTAATAATCTGGAGTCATGATGCCCAGGCCTTCTTTCTGTTGATCGTTGGCGCCCTCTAGCAACTGCACGGAACAGCACAAAACACGCTCAAACACTCACTGTCTGCAGTATACTGTGTGTGGACTTTATGCCTGACCTGATAATAAATGTGGAAGTTTCGCTCGCTCTCGTTTTGACTCACAACTCGAGACTTTTCCAGCAAGAAGTTTGAGATTTTGCCACCGTCCGGTTCTCCTCCTCTGCTGAACTGAATTTCAAAGTATTTTCCCTAAAAGAAAACGACTGTGAGTGCAATTCTCGAGCTGATAGTTTTATCTAATCACACTTTTAAACATTTATAGACAGATGATATATTACAGTAAATGTCTGTGATCTGTAGGTGTGAAAAGATGAGCTCAGACTGACACTGTGTGCAGGAAACGCCCGACAAGTGACAGCTCTTAATCTCAGAAAACATGCGCTCACTGTATTGTTGCGCACGTTTTTATATGACTAAGGTAATTAAAAGATAGTAAAGGGTTAAGAATAAAGAATTAGACTCTAACCTAGTTATTAGAGGGTGCGGGATACATAATTATATTGTACTTATTGGTATAGAAAGAGTCTTGTAATTTGACAGTAAGTTTGTTATTATTATCTGGTACGTTAAGGTTAACAGTTAAGGCGAGACGTTACAGGCAAAACATTTTTTTTTCTTTTGGTCAGTTTGCTCTCTCAACATATCGGCTTTCATGTGGAAACAACAAACTTGTCCAGTCTGCACCTGTTTTATTATTTCATTTATTCCATTACAGCCATAGATTTATGTATTTTTCTCCCTCGGGACATAAAGATCAGCCTTAAAGTAGATCCCACACACACCAAACTGTACAATCTGGACTCAACAAGATTTAGATGAAACGTACTGAAGGATTTTTAAAATATCTAATTCTAAAACTGATTTATTGAACTTTTAAGTAAAAAACATGAGTTGAAATTTGAATTTTAGGACAATTTACAGCCCAATCAAGTTTACTTAAAAGTGAAATAAGAAATACAAAATCCCCTCTGTAAATGTATAATTAATATGTGTACAAAATAAACTAAGAAATTTAAACCTGGTTCTGTCTATTTTCAGGTTTATATGTCCCAAATGTGTGTATTTTTGGCCATTTTTACACATTAAACACCTAATTTCTACATGAAAACATGACATAATGAAAAATATGTAATACATTCTTCCATACATTTATGTGAGTAAACTACAGGAGAAGTTTCAAAGTGATTTCTTTAAATTTAAGATTTTTTCCTATTCACCTGCAGTATCTTGCCTCAAAGTGGGCATCAGCGCTACTTTAAATGGAGAAAGACCTCATTTGAGGCCAGAGTTGTAGTAAATTTGAAACTTACACTATCGGCTAACACTTTTTATTACAAATATCAAGGTCAAATGTAGTTATATAGCACCTTTATAAACAGATACACTGCCCCAACGTGCTGCAAAGGTTCAATAACGAGTAAAATGTACAACACAAGACAAGAATATGACAAAAATTGACACAACAGCAACAAATAACTCACAAAACGACTGGAGTTGTTGTTGCGGACAGTTTTGGCATTTCCAAAAGCTTCCAACAGCGGATTGGACTGAAGGATGATGTCTTTGACGTGCTGCAAAAACATCAAACATAACTCAGACACAGACGAGGCATTACTGATCAGAAAAGTTTCACAGTGTGCCTTTAACTCTCACCTGCACTTTGGATCCGCCGCCTGATACTTTGGAGATGTAACCCATGATGTATTTAGCAGCGACGGTTTTCCCAGCGCCACTTTCACCGCTGGAGGCGAAGTAAAGGTCATGTTTAATGAAACAAAAACAAAATACAACGTAATTATGGAATCACAAAAGCGACAATTATTTAGGGGTTTAAGTAATAAATTCCTCTGTGAAACAAACAAAAAACACCTTCCACCCCATTTTATTTTCTTGAGTACCCTTTAATTCGTTGCATCTGTTTACTATAGTATATTGTCAATTATTACAGGTATTACATTTTCTTGTTTTAACGATATTAAAAGTCTAGAAATCCTCCAAAACATTCTCAAAGAAGTAAAATGTGCAAAAAAGTAGGGCTGCAACAATTAATCGACTATAAAAAATAATTGCAGTATTTTTAATAAAAAAAAAATAATTGCAATCGTTATCTGGACGATACAGACCTTTTGATGAAAGACAGTGGCATTATTGAAACAAAATGTCAAAAAAGAATAAACAATTTCACATTTTTATCATTAATACATGCCATTCCTTCAATCTGTATATTTCAACCTCTATTCAGTTGATAATATATTTAAAAAGACCAAATATACAAGAATAGCCCTATGATAAGACAAAGAACATGTTTTTTTTTTCTTCTTTTTTTATTCAAATACTATTCAGTTTTGCTATACTTTTTTTTTTTGCCCGGAAAGTCATTTGAAAATGTAACCATGCTATTAGAGAGGTTTGGCTCTTTTTCAGGTTATAAATTAAATTTATCTAAGACACAAGTGATGTGTGAAATATCCATTAAATTGGGGAGCAGTAAAGATGAAGTATCTAGGAGTAAATCTCACGAAAGAATTGGCCAATTTGTATTCCAATAACTTCTTACCATTAAATAAGGCAATTATGTATCTAGAAATGATTCTGTCCCATCCTTGGAAATGTTGATCTGACAATTCAATGGGGAGGGACTGGAAAAGATAAAGGAGTCGGGGCAAAATATTCATTTTAATTGATTGGATTCTTGATCCAAAACACAATTGAGACCGCTGGTCTGCCTATGTAATCGAGATTATTCTGCTAGATGGAAAGAAATTGAGGAAGCAACACCAGATGGATATCCTAAACAGGAACTTATCAGGGAAAGTTTAGCTTGGACAAAATGAATAATTTGAAAAACCCAATAATCTTTTTTTCTCTAAATGTGTGGAATAAGGTTATACAACTAAACAATTTAAAAGATACTTTTGGAATGTTGAGATGGTGTGGCTATGACATGACCTTCACACCAAACAGATTTGATGGTAGGTTTAAAGAGTGGGCAGCACAAGGGTTAACTGCATATTGTTTCCTCCTACATAAAGGGAAAATGAAACATTTTGAGATGCTGAAAAACAGTCATGCTTTGAATAACAAGGATTTTTTTTTAGATTTCTCCAAATTAGAGACTATATTGAAAAAATACTGAAAACAACTAATGAAAAATATCAAAATAGTATTTTGTTAAAGGTGTTTGTAGATGCATAATAATAATTCTCAAAAGATCATTTCCAGACTATATAAAGGCCTGCGTCAAAAAGAAGGTATTTTAAGTCACGTGAAACAAAAATGGGAAAAGGAAGGGCACCCAGCCATGAATGAACAGGACTGGGAAATCATCTGCGAGACACAATGGAGAACTACAAATTCAATAATATGGAGGGAATTTTGTTGGAAAAATCTGGTTAGGTTTTTCAAAACACCTATTCAAGGAAAACACTATACAAAATCATCAATCTGTTGGAGACAATGTGGAGGACTGGACGCAAATCATTGGCATATATTCTGGGCATGCCCACGTGTTGTTCCTTTTTGGAATGAAATTCATAAAATAATAAAAAGGGTGTTTAGTAGAGATATACCTTTCCAAATGGAAATATTGTATTTTGGGGTCCTGAAAGATAAGGAGGTGTCACATAGAGTCAAATATTTATTTCAGATTTTGAGTGCAGCTGCTCGGAAGGCTATAACTAGGAAATGGCTCAATACACAAACGCCTACAACGGAAGAGTGGATTGATGTTGTATACGAGAATCACCAACACTATTAGGTTGCAGCAAGACAAATTTCTGGTGAAGTGGGCTCTGTGGGCTGAGTTTATTAAAGAGGTTTGACCAGATTTTGTATAACCACTGCTTTATTTTATTTTATACTTTTAAATCTCCTGTGTAAGTTGTTTAAGTATATGTCAAGGGCACACCCCAGGGGCCTTTTGTTTGTTGTGTAAATTGTTATATTTAAAACTGAAAAATAAAAAATTACAAAAAAAAACCAACAAATACTATTCAGTTTCATCTTCTTTTAAAATCTGAAGCCATTTCCAAGTGCACCTGGAGACACTGCTTCTGTTCAGAGTTTCAAATCAAATTTCAAAAAAACTCATCTTTTTGCACTGGCTTTTAATTTAACGAGATAGACAGTGTTTTTAATTTCATTTTTTCAGTATTAAATTGTCTATTGTTCCTGTCTTGTGTTATTGAACTTGTGCAGTGTTTGGGGCAATGTTTCTGTTTATAAATGTGCTGTATAAATACATTTGACCTTTGACCTACAAATGCATGTGTTTATTGAGTTTATTAGTCATAGTTAGTTAGCAGTTAATACATAGTTATACTCAAATGTAAATGCTCCTGGACCTGTCTCTGTGTTGGGAGAAGCCATTTTGACTTCTGACCATCCACTGGCTGTAGAGGCAATTACACACACGTAAATATATACCCACAATGCTTTGCAGTAAAGACTGGATTGTTATCGTGATTAGACGGAATAAATGTTCAGAGCAAGTTTGGCAATGATTTAAGGACTTAAAACAGCAAAGGATTCTGGGATGAATGATGTCAGCATCATCTACGTCAAACATGGAAGGACAAAGAACACAGTGTTGGAGAGAGAGGATTTACAAATGAACATCATCCAACAAACGTGAATCAAACTAAATGCTACTCCAGATATGTTTTTGACGACAGAACAATGTTAGAACATGGATAAGTCCATTTTGTATAATATTTGTCCTTTAAGAGTAAAAAGTATTTCATACAGATTGTGAGACCAGTTTTACATATTAAATGTTAAATTTTGATAAAGAATTGGTCAACAAAAGTGTATTTGAATTCATTTCTTATTTTTTGTAGATTATTTTATGAGTATATGTTTGTTTCCCTGTTGCTGAGCTTGAACTCAAACCTTCAGGCAGAATGTCACTATCAGCGTGTTAAAAATAACCCCTCACACAAAATGAAAAGTCCTTTTTCCTTTTCAGTTCAGTTAAATAATTGTGGAGTAAAATGTAAACATACTTGGTTCCAAATGTAGTGAAGGAAAAGTAAAAAGTATCCACTGTAAAAACGACTTAAGTAAAGCACAGGTACCTACACACAGCATACTTTTGTATTTTGTTTCTATCCACCACTGTTGAAAACTTAAATAGCAAATCTATTCACAGTACATTTCAGAAAAATCAGACCTTTTCCACCAAAGTAATCGTCCGGTCTTGACTCGTACCTGATAATGACGCACTGGTTTTCTCCATCGATCATCATGTTTCTGTACATGTTGTCGGACAGAGCGTAGATGTGAGGAGGGTTTTCATACTGGGCCTGTCAAACAAACCAAACAGGAAATACAACGTCGTACTGAGAACTTAAACAGTAAATCTTTAGTTTTACTCACAGCTCCTTGGTACAGCTCGATCTCCCGTTCTGTAAAGTACGGCATCTGTTTGAACGGATTCACTGAGATCAAGACGGGGCCGATGTACGTCTGAGAAAAGCAGGTTAAGGACAGTCACAGGGCACTGGACGTCATCAGATCACGCAAACGTCACGTAAACAGTCGCATTAGATGTGAGCGATCTGATTTATTTCTGATTATTCACACTCGTGCAGGAGAATTGTGCAAAAAAAAGTGAAAACAATTGTGATGGAGAGAAAAAAGGAAGAGAAAATGTTAAAAATTGAAGGGAAAATTGACAAAATTGAACAAGAAATGGAAAAAGCAAATCACATTCAGACAAATTTGAGAATGAAATGGGACGTTTACTTGGGACTTTTTAATTAATTTTTTTCTTATTCTCTCCCTGATCTTGCTCTGTTCTGTTGTGTTAAATGCTTTAAAACAGAAAAGAAACAAAACTGAAGGTTATTTTAAATCAAAATACGTGTTTCTCTAAAAATCCACTAATTAAAGGGTCACTATGTAGTTTTCTGGTGGAGGATATGAAACATTTTCTTCTTAATGGAATAAAAACAGCAATAAACTAAATACTTTTCTGTCAATAAAAACTGCTTTAACTGAATAAATTAAAGATAAATTAGTTTGTACACACTGTAGAACCAAGAGCAAAAACTATTAAAAGTGACTAAAAAATCTACATAGTGCACCTTTAACTAACATTTTTTGATAATCAGATTTCTCTTTGGCAAATAAACACACGCCAAAAATACAGTCTAATTAGAAACAGTCTAAAGGTTTGTGAACTGAACCAGATTAAGCTGAAAAAATTAAAAGAAAAGACAAAAATAATCACATAAATAGGACTAGATTGAACTATTATTGATTAGTTTTGGAACGAGTTGCAGAACTTGTATCAATCAAACAACTTTATATTGTGTTTTTAATTCCATTACACTGACTTTTATCATTGCAGTATCAAAAATTGATATACAGTATTGAGAATTTTCCTTTGTATCGAAATCGAGATTGAAATTTGACTTTTGTGGCAACATTAATTGAAAAATAAAGTGTTGTTTAATCACTCATCTCCAATTATAACAAATACAATGAATGTACAATATCCTCAAACACAATACTGTCATGAGTTTAATGAAATGTCACACTTAAACTTAGGTGAACACGTTTTTTTTCTCACGAATACGACAAATAAAGACTAGGAACAATAGAATTAAATTGAGCTTAGTTTGTGGATTTAACCAAATGACCTAAATACATTTCCAGTTTGTAAAAAAAGCTGTTAGTCTAACCGCTTTAGCCGCTGTATTTATAGTTGGCCTACTCTGGAAACATTTCTTTTTTTTAACTGCGCAAACTCTTAAAGGTACACTGTGTAACTTTTCAAGTGCTGTAAGATGTTAATGTTATCCAATCTCATCTCCAATTATATCAAATAACCTCAACATACGAAACTTTACACTTAAGTTAACACGTTTTTTCATACAAATATGACAAAAAAGACTAGGAATAATAGGATTTCCAAGAGATTTGTTTGTGAATTTAACCAAATTATTACCAAATTACCTAAATAAACTTCCAGAACGTAAAAAAGCGGTAAGTTTGTCCAATTTATATATTTATAAAGTTGTGGCCTACACTGGCAACATTTCTTTTTCTACCTTTATGTCTCATCAGTGTGCAGTCCAGACATACTTTGAAAGGACTTATACCAACGTGAATAAAGTATTTTCTGTGATGTTTACGTTTTAAAGTTAATTACGCATCAGAACAAACTCTTAAAGGTGCACTGTGTAACTTTTCTGGTGATATAAGATGTTAATGTTATCCAATTATATCAAATAACCCCAACATACGAAACTTTACACTTACACTTAAGTTAACACGTTTTTCTTACAAATATGACAAAAAAGACTAGGAATAATAAGATTTCCAAGAGATTTGTTTGTGAATTTAACCAAATTATTACCAAATTACCTAAATAAACTTCCAGAACGTTAAAAAAGCGGTAAGTTTGTCCAATTTAAGTGCTATATTTATAAAGTTGTGGCCTACACTGGAAACGTTTCTTTTTCTACCTTTATGTCTCATCAGTGTAGTGTCCAGAAGTACTTTGAAAGGACTTATACCAACGTGAATAAAGTATTTTCTATTATGTTTACATTTTACGGTTTATTACACATCAGAACAAAGTCTTAAAGGTGCACTGTGTAACTTTTCTAGTGATATAAGATGTTAATGTTATCTAATATCTCAAATAATAACAAATAAATCAACCACAATATTGCCATTTAGTTTTATGAAATGTAACACTTAACACGTTTTTCTTACAAATATATCAAAAAGGGACAAGGAACAATAGAATTACGCAGAGATTTGTTTGTGAATTGAGCCAAATTATTCATTTTTATCACAGTTTTTGTTATGTATTTATTCCTTACATACATATTTGAGCATAAATGACCTAAATACATTTTCAGTTTGTAAAAAGTTCTAAGTTTTTCTGTTTTAGGCGCTGCATTTACAGTTGGCCTACACTGGAAACAAGTACTTTAAGAGGACTTGTACTAACGTGAATAAAGTATTTCTATTATGTTTACAGTTTACTTTGAACAGAACTACACTCTTATTAAAGTTGTACTGTGCAACTTTTCTAGTGCTTGACCTCATGAGATGTTAATGTTCTGCCAAAAATGACACAGTTAATGGTGAATGTTATGTGTTTTATTGCTAAAATATGCATGAATTATCTTTTATGCCTCGTGATTTTTGTTTCATTCTTAGACGAAGCAAGCGAGTCTTCCATGAACTTGTGAATGCTCTTGTGCAATTCATTGGTTCTAGCTTCCTCTTTTACAAGTGTTATACAGTATATACTTTATTTCTTTTTTTTTTGGATGGTAAGTTTTCTTCTCAACATCGGCTTTTATGTGGAAACAAAAAACCTGTCCAATCTGCTCCTAAAGATGTTTTATTACTAAATTCAATCAACCTGCATCCATAGATTTCTCTGGGACAATGGAACTTCGATGGCCGTTTTCTTAAAATGCATTTTTCTCCCACAGAGACATTAAAGGGCCTGTACCTGATTTTTATTGACTCTAGTTAAGATCCATTCTCTTTACATTACACATTGTTTGAAGCAACCAGACATTGGGTTTGTAATGTATGATCTCTGCATATTGTAAACACATTTTGTTAAGAAAGAACTAGTGCAGAAGTGTGTACCAGGGTCACCTCTTTTCAGCCATTCAGGCACATTGTACACTATGAATCATGGGAAAATAACTGCTTGACACTATCCCAGACGTGTGACTCTCTAACCCAAGTGACAAAAAAAAGCTAATTGTAAAAAGAGAGGAACTATAAGACTATTCCAGACAGTTTCTGATTCAATATTGTGCAGTATTGAGTGACAGGAAGGACTATGTGGGCGGGGCTAGTGGTTTAAACGACAACATGTTCCTTTCTCACGGTTCAAAATCAGGTACAGGCCCTTTAAGCATTTATATGTTTACATTTTACTTTCAACAAAATTACACTTCACGTCAGAAAAAAGCTTTTAAAGATGTCATTTGTAACTTTTCTAGTGCTTAACCTCATGAGATAAAAATTCCACAGTTAATTATGAATATTTTGTGTTTTATTGCTAAAAAATACAAGAACAAGAATTGTCTTTTATACCTCGTGCTCTTTAAATGTTTTATTCTTGATATTTTTAATTTGCAGATTTATTTACATAAAAACAACGCAAAGAATAATGAAGCAAGAGTTTATGCAGGTTTATGAATTTGTGAACACTCTTGTGCTTTTAGGTTTTTGCTTCCTGTTTTAAGGTTATATTAATTTGCATGAAAGCGGTTTTCTGGTTTTATTTTAAACTGTAACGGAATTTTTTGGCATTTTATATTTCATTTAATCCACTGGGGACATTTTAACGTCAAAGACCGTTTTCTTATAATGCATTTTTCTCCCACAAAGACATAAAGGTCAGCTTTAAAGTAGCTCCTACACAAAACAAACTTGTACTTAATTTAACTTACTTAAGATTTTGACGAAACGTACCGAAGGATTTGTTGATACGTAATTCTAAGCCTCATTTATATAAATTTTAAATAAAAAAAATTAGGTGACATTTTTATTTTTAGACTAATTCTGGTCAGATCTAGTGTCCAATATTTCAGATTGAAATGTCCTAAATATGTGCATTTTTGTCTGTTTTACACATAAAATGCCTTATTTCTACATGAAAACATCCCATAATGAAAAAATTGTAATACATTTTATTCTTACATTTATGTGAGTAAAGTACGAGAAAAGTTTCAAATTGATATCTTCAAATTTCTGATTTTTTCCTATTCACCTGTGTCTCCCCTTCATTTTTTTAACATCTAGTTTCATTTTTTCAACATCTAGTCAAGCAAAAACATTCACAGAAGGCAAACAATATCCCAAACTTCAGCGTATATTTAATGCTCTTGTTTTCAATGATTGTTAAATTTACACTGCTGACTTGGGACTTTATAGTTTTTATTCATATTTTATCTTATTCCTGACGATATGATTGCTGCATTTCAGGACAATCATCATATAAGGTTAAGCCAATCTTCAATAAAAATAACTGGGGAACTGTTTTGGCTTCCTTATATAATCTGCAGCATGTTTTTCCTGTCTGGTAATCAACAATAATACAATACATTAACACAATATCTCCGTTACAATTCACCCCTCGTTGTTAGGCCAGAGGAAGTGCTGTTTGAGTCATCGCTAAAGACCTTTAATACTAAAAGCGGTGCTGCTGTGGTCGATGCACAGTGATGTCAGCTGCAGGCCTTTACTGAGCATCTGTCTTCCTCCTAATTTGGTCCTGTGTATTTCAGGAGGCGCAAAAGACAGAAGTGAGCTGTTGTGACACATGCAGTGCAGAAGAGGAACATGGGGATTTTGTGCAGAGATGCTTGAATGGAGCTTTATGTTGTCACTGAAAAGTTTGCAATACATAAAGCGTATTTGTATCAATAAGGAAGGGCAATATTGACTCAGTTTTATGTTATAATTGGTTTAAAATGGGTAAAAGTGTAGTGTTTTTAGTGTATGTTTTTGTATTGTTCTGCTCTTTTGTGCTGCTTCCTCTAAACCAGGCTAACTTACGAGATAAATATCAATTAAAGGGGCGGTAACTGATTTTATTTTTGCCTCCTGTTTTTTAACGTGAAAAAACAAAAATAGATCATGTACCCGCTTTTTTGCGTGTAATAAAGTAAAATCTGTGTTGCTCCCATACAGATATGTTGTAAAAGCATCTATTTTGGGTTGCGTTTTATCCATCGAGAGACACAGGAAGTGCAGAGTTAGCATGCTAATGTTTGTTAGCTTTACTGTGATGGTCCATGACTCTGGACTCAGAAACTCATGAAAAATGCTGGGATAGTGGGAAGTGAGTGACTGATGTAAACACTTTAACATGAACTAGTTCTGTTTTTCATGTTTCAAAACAGTAAAAATCAGGCACAGTACCTTTAAATAAAATAAAACAGCACAACAACCTCACAGCAAGAAGCGTCAGGGTCATTCTTTGTGGAGTTTGCATGTTCTGCTCCTGACAGATTCAGACTCAGCTACATTTAATAATGGATCAAATGCAGAGGATACATTTCCCTCCTGGGACATTTAAAGATGGAGTACCTCATTTCCAAACAGTGAAATAAGGAAGGAAGTATTTAAACCTGTATAACTCACCACTAGTTCTCACACATCCTTTGACTCATCATTAGTTTTCACATGCATGAGTTCATTTAGCTCGGCTAGCTTTGTTTAGATCATCTTTTTCAGACATAAAAGTGAAGCAGAGTGTTAGTCCCGCTCAGGGCTCAAAGTGTCACATGGCTCTTTCTGAAAACATAAAATGTTAGATTATTAGATGAAGACAGCTGTAGAGGTTTGATTTTTTTCCCACAAAGTTCGCTTTTACAAAACATTTTCTCGGGTGTCTTCACAGAATTCACAAATTATGAGGGAAAAAAAAGGTTGGATACCCTAACTTTAAGTGCACCTTAGCTTTAAAGTGCCTCTGACAAAATGTACAAGTGTTTTCCCAGTTTAGCAAGTTTTCGGGTTTATACTTATGACATCACACTTGTAAATTGCATTACTGTTATTATTATTAATATTTAGACATATATATATATATATATATATATATATATATATATATATATATATTCGAAGAGACCTTTGTTAAATTAATGCTTAAAGGGTTGGAAAAATAGTTTTTTTTTTGTTGTGAATTGTGCCAAACCTTTGTGTGAATTGTCGATTTAGAACTCTGCTCTACTTCATGTAATTTTCAATATTTATTTAAACTTTTCCTCACAAACCACTTTCTGACTGGTTCCGCACTTTAACCTTTGTCTGGATTTTAATTTCAACAATTGTTGATTTTAAAGAAAACATGATTTCTGAAAATAGTAGTTTTAGGCTGCTTTGAGCCCAGTTTAGTCCTGATGGACTGGTCTGGTCCTGTTCTAGTCCTGGATTAATGCTTGTCTAATCTGGGTTTTATTTCAGGTTTTATTTCATGATCTTTAGTCCAAGTTTTGTCCCAGTTTTGGTGTTTGTGCAATAGGTGTTAGTGAAAATGAACATTTCCATATTGTTTTGCATCATTTTGATAACAATATTCAGACAATATTTTAAGAATGCATCAGGAAGGGGCTAAAATGTGCTTATTATTGTTCTAGTTGAGCACAAAATGTGAATGGACCATAAAATTAGCCGCAAAAGAGCTGAACTATCACTTTACATCCTTGTTTGGAATATTATACTGGTTGTTTCTGTCACTTTTGAGGTCATTTATAATTATAGACGATACACTGAGTATTCTAATTCTGCACAGCTCCATAACAACAGTTCTCACGCTGAATATTAGGATACAAAGATGTAGTCGTCCATGTATCTCTTCTTGAGGTTCTCCACGATGGCGTCTTCTGTGATCTTGGACAGCAGCACCATGTCGTCCACTCCGCTCTGCTTGACATTCTGACTCTGCCAGTGGTACTTAGCCTGAGGACACACGAGGACCAGGGTTAGGACTGGAGCCAGGAAATGAGCTACATTTACTGTAATAGTTTCATATTTATTTGTAGAATTGGTTATTTAATGGTTAGAGGCCAGTGCTCAGTCAGTAAAGTTTACTTGAGCAATACTCATACTCAAGATACTGTATACAAAATGGTTCTTCTCTGGTTAGCTTTCAAACACCATGCCTTTACTCTCATTTGAGTAATATACAGTATGTAATGGTAACAAAAGCTTAATATTGACAACATTAAATTATTTGAACACTGATTCTTCAGATATAATTTAGTCTGTCTCATTTTTGTGGTCTGTTCTTGTAAAATACCGTATTTTGTGCAATATTTTATGTTTTGTCCTTGATATTTCCTAAACTTAGACTTTGACCAAAAGGGAAATTACACAGTTTCTCACATGACACTGTACATTAAATTATAAATCAGATGCTACGTCCAGACACTATTACTGTTAATCTGACTTGAGTAGTTTCCCTTAATACTTGGATTATTTCCTTGATCACTACTTTATTACTTCTATTTGAGTAATATTTGTTGGTTTTGCTCCTCTGCCATCTCTGCATCAAATATTCAGTCAAACCCGTGTGGTTAAAGTTACAGGAAGTGGAGGTTGTTGCCCAGCAACAGGTCAAAGCTGAGGCGAGCTCATGTTTAAAACGGTCACTTTTAGGAAACAGTGTTACCTCAGACGACTCGCAGCTGATGAGCCGAAGAGCCACTTTAACTAACATTAACTCTAAATGCAAATGCTATTAACTCAAAGACAAGCTGATGCTGGAAAACATTTGACCTGACTTCTTTGACTGTATTCAACAGACTTCTTTGTCACATTTTGACTTGACTTGGTTTGACAAATCAGATGTGCTGATATCTTTGTTATCCATTTTCTGTATCAACTGACCAGCCATGTTTCTCTTTATTTAGCCGAGTGTACAGAGGTTATGCAGGTGACATCACAACATGATAAAAATGCATGAGAGTCACTGGTGAGAGTAAGAGCTCAAAGCACAAATAAAATGTGTAAAAGCTGCTAAAGTCTAATAACAAGATGAAAGTCTACATTTCTGCGAAATATTTAAAAATCAATCACACAACTGTTGAAAACCAGATAAACAACAGAACCCTGCAGCAGCGCTCACTTTTATCACTGATACACACTGTGGCTCACACACAGTGTGCTCATATCTTTCTGAGTTCAAGTGATGAGGAAATCAATCAGTTCATGCCAACATACGTCACATATCAGTGACAAAATTCAGATGCGGCTGGTCGGTGACAAATTCTTTCTACAGGAAGCGACAAGTGGTTACACTTTGTACTTTACCTTTTTATAAATGCAAAAATGGTTCATAAATGTTGGGTGAAAGGTGACGGTTTTCGACAATTAACGTCTTACAGACAGTCAGCGCAGAAAACTGGGCTTTTGAACGGCTTTACAAGCACTAAAAGCTCAAATTTACTTAAAAAAAAATCACCAATCCCTATATATCTTTCTACAACAAAGCCAAACCTGCGTTTTAAAATGCAGCTGTACTTTTGTACAATGTAATTTGTTTTTGTATAAATGTCAGAACCACATCTGACAGTAAAGACCAGGACTGTTCTTTAGTTTATGCAGATTTCTTTTGGAGTTTACAACTGATCAAAATTGATTTGGGAAATTTAATATTGACCAAAACACACGATAACCAGATGTAATTGTTGGGTTATTGACTCTGTCTGCTTAAATACAGTCGGGTCTCACACCTGTCGTGTCTTTTCTCAGGAGCTGTGTTTGATGTGGGGTCCTTTGGCACAGAGGTCGCTCTGTGGTCTGACTCTAACCTACTTTCACACACTCTGAGGCATCAGCTGACTTCAGATTTTAATTTTAAACTGACCGGGTCCAGTGTGTTTTTGTCAATAGAAAATGTCCCCCTCCTCCATCTCTAACTGGATCTCCTCAGGGCTGTGTCCTTTCGCCTCTGCTTTTTAAATAAATGAACAGACTTCAGACGCACTGCTTCACACAGTGTTAGTGTCATCCAGGGTGAGGATGTGGAAGTTGTCGAGAGCTACAGATACTGTATGTTGATGCTATAATTGACAACAAACTGAGGTTTGACCTGAATGCAGAGTCCACTGTTAAATGAGGACAGCAGAGAATCTACCTGTTGAGGAAACTAAACTCTTCTCATCTAAAAAGAACCAATATTATTAAAATTTCATGTATTTTTAATTGAAAACCTTCTCTCATTTTCTGCTATCTATCTATCTATCTATCTATCTATCTATCTATCTATCTATCTATCTATCTATCTATCTATCTATCTATCTATCTACTGAATCCTTTAATATAATAATATCTACCGACCCATCTATCCATACTTATATCTATCTACTAAATCCTTTAAAATCCCCTCCAAAAATGACTGGTCGACTAATAAAAACTTTAGTCAACAAAGACACCATCGACCAATGAATCGACTGAATGGCTATCAGCAGACTGCATCCTAGTTTAGGTTCCTTTTTTAATGTGGTGTATGTTTGCTGTGCGTCAATATTATCCTGAGCAAAAATAAGTGCAATAAACATTAATAATACCACAAAAAAATGTAGCTGCTGATAATGTGAAGGTTTTGTAGAAATATTGACCAACCAAAATGATTAAACACGGAGAAAAGACAATAATCGCGGATAAGCAGCTTTTTTCAGGATTGTCATGGTGTAATAACAATTAATTTAGTTGGCGATTGTCCCTATTATACAGTTCAAATGTCAATAATAGTGATTTTGTTGTTGTCTCTTTAGTAGTGTGTGCAAGTGAACACAGGCTAGGGATATTTTTTTGTGAACAAAATCTCCAGAACAAATAACAAGCTAATGCACAAAGCATAACATATTATTGGAGGGCACTTCTACAGTTCTCCCTTTCGTGTGTTTCTTTGAAGACCATGTGAAGTAGTTGTTTGTTTGTGGCTTTAAGCTTTGAGTTCAAACTGCACAAAACAGGAAGAACATGGTTAAAAAAATAGTTGACCACTTCCAGTAATTTCAGTCTTATTGTTATGAACCTGTCCTGCTGTATCATGAACACGTTTGAGAAGTCTGGCCTCTGGAATTAAGACTCACTGACTTATTTAAAACATTGTCCATTTTAAACTTGCTATTATATTAGTTTCCGAACTGTCTCTAATGAATAATACACATCGGCCGGCCCTGTGTTACATTCTAAAAGTAGAGCTTCACTTCTAACCACAACAAGTACTTTCCCACAACCAGTGAACATCGTAATTAGTTACTGTATTGAATTGACTGTTGCCTCTATATGTGTTATTTATTTATTTTATGCGTTCTCACGTGCAAGACAAATTCCTCTTGGGGCATAAAAGGTCGACTGATTGATTCTTTTACCTGTCGAACATTATTATTATGACATTTTCACATTTTCTTCATTGCTTTTTCCAACAAGTTTAATCATCTTTTTGCATCATAACCTCAATAACAAACATTTTGGTGAGGGACACACTAAAGGGGCACTATGTAACATTTCTGCTTGTCTCCATGGAGATGACTTGGAACGTTCCACAGTATGACAAGACTTAGGTTCAGACTCATTATTTGGTCCTAAAGTGACCCTGTTTTAGTCCAGATGTGGACTTGGTTTGGTCCAGTTCGAGTCCATGTTTAGTCCTGGTTTAGTCCATGTTTAGTCCTGGTTTAGTCCATGTTTAGTCTGATGTTTAGTCCTGGTTTAGTCCATGTTTAGTCTGATGTTTAGTCCTGGTTTAGTCCATGTTTAGTCCTGGTTTAGTCCATGTTTAGTCTGATGTTTAGTCCTGGTTTAATCCCACTTTTGATGTGTTGAATGTGCAAGTGTGATGGCAACTTTAGACAAAATGTATTGATCCACGATTTCAATTACTCAGTCAGTAGCTCACAAATTACAAGAAGAATGTGGTAGAATAGTAGTAGTAGCTAAAATGTAAACTTAAAGTAGCACTGTGCAACTTTCTCGAGATGGAAAGTCACCTGTGTGACCTCATGGAAAACAGTAAGGTAAAATCAAATCAATTTATTTTTATAATGCCCAAAATCACAACAGCAGTTGCCTCGATGGGCCACAGGTAAAAGCAGTTCAGATAACTGTCCCAGAATGCCCCTGTCCTTTGACCCTCCTTCGCGGCGAGGAAAAACTACAAAAAACCCCATGGGAAAAAGTAGAAACCTCGGGGAGAACCACAGTGAAGGAGAGATCCTACTCCCACAGACAGATAAGGTAAAACCATATTTCCAAATGCACTTATGAATCATGTCGCACATTTTATAAACAGAACCATTTCCAAAGTGCAGCACAATAAGAGCTCAGTTTAGTCCTTTATTGACTGATTGATTGAAAACAATAAAACCAAGTTAAATCCAAACCAAATCATAAACTACAAATGGCCATATTTCAGAACATCAGTTTTTTGCCATTCTGTGGAATATTAAAGCTAAACAAGCCAGAGGAGGCTCCAAGAACAAACAAAACATGCTTTTATTTTATGTGGATGATCTGTAAATATTGTAAACCAATATACTCTATCTTAAGCTCAAAATAAAGCCATTCAATCAATCACTTTTAGTCTATTTTGTAGGCTAAAAAGTCAAACAGTGGGGGTTTTTAACATTTTTTATTTCCATAGAAGTTATGCAAAGACAAAATACTCGAAAAGTGCTCCTCAACATTCAGACTTGAGTGGAAGAATGATACGCAGCTAAACTGATAAAATGTGTTTTTGTTGCTTTTCTTTGGCCTAATTTGTGTCAATGGAACAGTAAAATGTCAACTGAAAGTTTCTTGTAGTTGCTCAGACTGTGCAGAGCATCGCTAGCTTGTTTGCTAAAGACAGTTGGAGATTTAGGACACTTCAACGGCAGCACAACAATTCATTTCCTCAACACTTATCTTCCTCAACATGTTATTTAAGGACACGTAATGAGTTCAACTGTGTGTGATCACAAAGTCTGTATCAGTGATAAATGTGAGCGTAGCTGCAGTGTTCCTGTTGTTTCCTTGTTGCTTTTCTACAACTGTTTACTTGATTTTCTGTTTTTTTTTTATATCAGGTACAAACAAAATAGTTGTAAACCTTTACTTTTGTCATCAGCCTTTAGCAGCTTTTTCACATTTTAGTCGTGTTTTGAGCTTTTACAGGAGAAAATGTCATCACCCACCATTTACTCTTAATTACTCTTAAAATTCAGAGAAGAAGAAGAAGAAGAATTTTTATTTATAGAGCGCTTTTCCGCCTAATAGGCACTGACAGGACCAGCCCACGTCACAGGTCAGATCTGCGCCCACAGTAAGAACGCACGCTTTTCAAGTTTTTCACTGACCAGTTTGTGATTTGGACACATCGGGCCATGATCTAAACCCGATGCACGGTGTGAGATGAGGAAGTGTTGTGACAGACTGCATGGCCTCTGGGTCCACTTCCTCCTCCAACATCTCACTGCTGCCATTGTGAAACCTGACTGTTTCACATAAGGGCTGTTTCCTGCTAATGCTGCTAAGACCACTCTTCACACATCTTACCCTAACCCTGCGCGCTGAAAACAAGCCTGATTTGAAGCTGCACAGATACGCTCACGATAGAGGAAACGACACACAAGTAAAGTAGTCATGGGCGTTTGGTAGTTTCTGAATCATTTTGAACTTTGCCTGTTGGAGTAAAGTGGTTATGCGCCACAAGGATCACAATATATCCACACACGTTGGTTGGACAATGCACAAAAAGAGGAAATTGATGCATGCTGCTCTGTGGGAGCTCGGTCTCTGACAAAACCGCTATTTTAAATTTTGAACCACATTCCATATAAGGACAGGTGTTTGATAGATCGTTTATATTACTATTACATACCATACAAATGCTGATACTACTACTTCTACCACTACTTCTACGACTACTACTACTGCAAGATTGTAGGTAGAGATTAAAATGTTGATGTCAAACCACAAACCAATACTAAATAGACAGACTTTAGGGTGTGGGCCCAATAGTGTGACACACAAAGTTGTTGCAATGTTTGTTTGAAATGTACATGGTCTGTTCTTTAGGATTTTAAGTAGTAGTAGTAGTTGTTGTTGTTGTTGTAGTAGCTGTAGTAGTTGTAGTAGTAGTAGTTGTTGTAGTTGTAGTTGTAGTTGTAGTTGTAGTAGTTGTAGTTGTAGTAGTAGTTGTAGTAGTAGATGTAGTAGTTATAGTAGTAGTAGTTGTAGTATTTGCTATTAGTTGTAGTAGTAGCTGTAGTAGTTGTAGTAGTAGTAGTTGTTGTAGTTGTAGTTGTAGTAGTTGTAGTTGTAGTTGTAGTAGTAGTTGTAGTAGTAGATGTAGTAGTTATAGTAGTAGTAGTTGTAGTATTTGCTATTAGTTGTAGTAGTAGCTGTAGTAGTTGTAGTAGTAGTAATTCTAGTTGTAGTTGTAGTAGTAGTTGTAGTAGTAGTTGTAATAGTAGTAGTTGTAGTTCTAGTTGTAGTTGTAGTAGTAGATGTAGTAGTTGTAGTTGTAGTTGTAGTTCTAGTTGTAGTTGTAGTAGTAGATGTAGTAGTTGTAGTTGTAGTTGTAGTTCTAGTTGTAGTTGTAGTAGTAGATGTAGTAGTTGTAGTTGTAGTAGTAGTAGTTCTAGTTGTAGTTGTAGTAGTAGATGTAGTAGTTCTAGTTGTAGTTGTAGTTCTAGTTGTAGTAGTAGATGTAGTAGTTCTAGTTGTAGTTGTAGTAGTAGATGTAGTAGTTGTAGTTGTAGTAGTAGTTCTAGTTGTAGTTGTAGTAGTAGTTCTAGTTGTAGTAGTAGTAGATGTAGTAGTTGTAGTTGTAGTAGTAGTTCTAGTTGTAGTTGTAGTAGTAGTTCTAGTTGTAGTAGTAGTAGATGTAGTAGTTGTAGTTGTAGTAGTTCTAGTTGTAGTTGTAGTAGTAGTTCTAGTTGTAGTAGTAGTTCTAGTTCTAGTTGTAGTAGTAGTTCTAGTTGTAGTAGTAGTTCTAGTTGTAGTTGTAGTAGTAGTTGTGTCAAAACTACATTCTAATTTGACCAAGTATTGCTACAGAAAAATTACAGAAACTGGTCAAAATGTGCCCTTTGCTGGACAGTTTTAGCATGAACTAGAGCTTTATCAGAACTAGCATAAGACCACAAACAAGGTACTATTATTTTGTGTTTAAAATGACAGTGTATTGATCAGTGTATGATCACTGTTGTATCAAAATCTGTATTGTGTATCGAGCTATTCCTTAGTAAGTAAGTAAGTAGTACCAGTAGTTTATTTTGCTTCAGGCGTAAACTTAAACAGAGTTCAATTCAAAACATTACTAATTCATGTTGTTGCAATGATAGAAAGTGAGCAACTTCTTAATGTCTAGTCCTGTTGGTCTGAATGCATTCTTTAGAATTGTATGAGACAATAACATTTTTGATGATGCACCATAACTAATACTAAACAGGAAGACTTTAGAACTGGTCCCCTATTTGTGGGTGTGGCCCAGAAGTGGGTCACAGGAAGTTGTAATTGTGAATCTAGTTTGAAATATATGTGGTTTATCTTCATGATCTTAGGTAGAAGTCATTAATTTAAACAGGGTTTAATACAAAAGATGAATTCATGTTGTCTAAAGAGTTTAGGCTGAAATGAACAACTTATTAAAGTCTAACTCTAGATAAGTCTAAATTCAAGACAATACAAGTCTTTTGAAGTCATTTCTAAAAAACATATTGTAAAATCCAACAGGGGCAACAGAAAGTATAGACAAACGTTTTTCTTCAATGACAACTTTTCAACTCTTTGCTACGCTGGACCACTCCTGGACAAATGAGGGATTACACCAACTTTTTTCTTGAACACAAATGTTAATTGGAAAGTATATTTTGTATTGTATCGTGCTAATGTCTGTCCAAAGTAACAAATGCTGCTTCTACAACTACTACTATTACTACAGTATTACTGCGACTCTTATTGCAGGACTGTAGAGATTACATTTTTGATGCTGTAGTTTAATTAATACCAAATAGGAAGACTTTAGAATAGTTTCACAGACTGAAGCTGTGGTGAAAGTGTGACACAAAGTTTAATTGCAATGCCTATTGTAGTTGTAGTAGTAGTAGTAGTAGTAGTACTAAAACAGGGCTTGAAACCAAAACAGTATTTATTCATGTTGAAGCAATGACTGACATGGTTTATTAATGTCAATCCACATTGGTCTGAATTCAAGACAACATAAGATTATTATTATAGACTATGAACACAACTCATAAATTGCAGAAAATATAACCTAGAGACAAACTTTTTCTTCAATTACTGCTTTTTAAACCTTTACTACCATGGACAAAATGAGGAATTACATCTTCAATAAAAACGTTCACGACAAATCAAGTGTGTGGGCTCCGTACCATTGTTCAAAGTGGAGTTCCTTTTCCTCTTCTTCGACCCGGAAAAAGTTGTCAAATTCCAGCTGAGAGTGTTCACAGTTTAGCCATTATGATGAGAAAGTCCCAGCAGCAGCGGCAGCAGCAGCAGCAGCAGCAGCAGCCTCCTCCTGTCACCTACGAGAACACACAAAGCACTTCCTCAAACCCCCAGCAACGGCCCTGGACTGAAACAAGAAGTATTCAAAGACACAGCAGCCCAAACTCACCGAGTAACGCAACACAACTTCTGCTTTCCTCTCATGTCCAAGATTACGTGGACGGACGGAGAGCGGTCAGCAAATCACGGAGCAGGACTCGTGTTGTGGACAAAGTGTTGACAGAGGAGGAAAGCAGACAATTAAAAGCTGTTGCCAAATGATGGTGTTGGTGCAGGTCGACTCCACCCTGACTGTGGTCACGGAGGTGCTGCTCCACGTACGCCCAAAACACTCAGGGTTCATGCAAAGGGACTGAAACCTGCAGAGGAAGGAGAGGCTTTTGTGTCACAATCACATCTGCAAACATTAACAGTGCGATTAAAGAGGCATTGTGTACATTTTCTGGTGGAGGACGCCATCTGTTTTTGTTATTTCTTTTATGATTCACAGTATGACATTAAAGGTCCCATAGTCTGCTATTTTGCCCTTTACACAGTCTATTCTAAGGGCTTTGTTGATAAATTTTTGCGTTGTGCAATATCCATAACATAACAGTTTCCAAAAAACACCCATTTCTTGGACTGGCCCCCCTCCTTGCAAAAGCAAACGGCTCACTCTGCGATCTGACCCCCCCGAACAGAGAGCAGGCTGCCTCCCCCGCCCAACTCGCGCGCCTCCCCCGCCCAACTCGTGCCGAAGCCTAGAGCGGAGATAGTGCGCATGCGCCGTGTGCTCCGGTAAACAGCGATACACAAACACGGGAATAAACCTTTTATCGTCCTGACGGTGCGTCGTGCTGAGTCCTACGTCCTGGATCTGACCTGGAGTTTGACGTGCTCCAGGGCCTCGACGACGGACGTTGCCGTTTGGTAAATAACAAGCTAACTCTTCGATCTGTCGTATCCATCGTGTAATTACTGTGTAGCATTAGCATTAGCTGTTTTTATTCTGCGGCTGCGCGCTTCCCGGAGGCGTGGCTTAAACACCGCGTCATCCTTGTGAAGCGCGTCATCCATGGGATGAGCCCCCGTCTGCTGCTCAGCCGAGGGGGACGGAAAAGACAGTTCTCTAGCGAAAGCATGCGGGAATCAATCAAAAAACCACTTTGGGCACACATACGAGGCCCAAATAGCACTGTAGGAAGGTTAAAACCTCTGAAAAGTCGATTTTGCATGTTATGGGACCTTTAAAGGACAAAAATATACAAAAAATCAAATTAACATCTGTATCTCTGCTGAATCCCACAGCATTAACTGAGTTTAGGCTCCATCTACTGGCTGCAGAGGGAATTACATAAGTTAAAATAAACCACTAGAAAGTTCTCCGGGAAATGCTCGGTAGCCACGCATCGTAATTAGACATAGAAACGAATCTGACGTTAATTTATGGACTTAAAGGAACAATATTATACATTTTTCATATTGTTATTAGCCATTAAACATGCTCTTGAATACATTCAATTTGGCATCTCATGTTTTGAAACAAAAAAAAAAGTTTATTATGCACTATATGAACAAGTTTCTCTGCTGTCTGCCCTGACACTTACTGAGCGTATGCAGTAAGTGCTGTACACAATTTAGTTAGCAATGATTTAAGGACTTAAAACAGCAGAAGATTCTCGGTACCACTTTATAATAACTACACCTTATTTTGCCTTAACAAAGCATTAACAAAGACTTAATTAATAATGAACATATAATTTATTAAAGGTTGAATGGAGGATTTCTCGCCGATTTGAAGTCCTTTTTTTTGAAAAAGCGCATGCGCAGGTTCCCCCTCCCTCCTTCCCTGTTTCTCCTGAGTGAACGCCTTCCAAACCTCGTGCACGAGCACGCCCAGCAGCACTGCTCCATGTGCATTTGTTTACAAGACGATTGGTGTCGCTTTCTCACGACAACCTCCGCGAAGATTTAAAAACTTTCAAAATGTATAAAAACATAAAAAAAGAGTCAGATAAACAGTTACCTGTCCAGCAGAAACTTTGCAACGGAGGCATCAGTTGGAAGCCTGTTTTGCGCTTTCAACGCTCACCAGCGCGTAAACGATTCCCCCAGAATAACACGCGTTTTGTTTCTTTCCTCTGCAGACTTTCGTCTCTTCTGCTCGAAAACAGTCTTTCTCTTTCGTCCCTCAGCCATTTCGGTACTTCGCGGATGAAAGTTTAGACCTACAATGACGGAACTCGCCGCTAACCTCCTGCTACATAAACACACTAGCATATCAACCACGCATGCGCGGCCAGGGGGGCGAGCGTTTCCCCTGGACGAGCCTGTGGGCGTGCACTAGCACGCACAGAATGATTGACAACTGAGCGGACCAGTTATTTGTGCTACCCACGAGGAAATGAGATTCTGATTTGTTGCCCGAAATCCTCCATTCCACCTTTAATTAAGGTTAGGGTTAGGGTCAGGGTTAGGGTTAGATTATTAGTTAAATAGTTACTAAACCTGAATAATTCTTAATAAACTATTTGTTCACTCTTAATTAAGTCTTTGTTTCTGCTTTATTAAGGCAGGAATAAGTGTAGTTATTATAAAGTGTTACCAGATTCTCGATTCTAAACATATGAATCTTGCATTTATTAAATCACAGGTGATTTAATTGCTGAAAATACTATGAAAAACATACATGTGACACTGTGAGCTCAGTTGCTTCTCCGCAGACCTTGTTTGCAATTTAGCCTTGTGGTGTTGTCTCCGTGGAGACAGACTGTCTGGATGTATGTATTTGTTACCACTGTCTGTGAAGCAATTGGCCCCAGGGATGTTTTTTATTTATTTAGCCTTAATTTAACCAGGAGAATTAATAACCTCTTTTCAGTATAACTATGATGTTGGCCTATTGTAATATTTACCCATCGATGATCCATCAGCTGTTAAACATCTGCAGTGCTGTGAGACCCTTCATCAATCCAAAGACCCCTCCAGGCACCAGCTCCGACAACAAACCACACTCTATTCTGAAGAATTTTTAGTTTTAAAGTTTAACATTTATTTGTTAGTGCACGAGTCAGCACTAAACATGAGCTATAAATGTATATTACCATTATTATTATTATTATTATTATTCATTAATTCATTAATTTTCTACCGCTTATTCCCGTTAGGGGTCGCGGGTGACTGGAGCCTATCCCAGTGACTTTGGGCCTTAGGCGGGGTACACCCTGGACAGTGGCCAACTCGTTGCAGCTGACACAGAGAGACAGACAAGGACAGACAACCATTCACTCTCACATTCATACATTATGGACAATTTAGAGTTGTCAATTAACCTCCACAGTCATGTCTTTGGACGGTGGGAGGAGCCGGAGAACCCGGAGAGAACCCACGGTAACACGGGGAGGACATGCAGACTCCACCCAGAGAGATCGTGTGATGCTGGGGTGGTTCGGAATTCGAAACCACGATGTTGGGGTGGTCTGGGATTCGAACCCACGATCTCCTTATTGAGAGGCAGAAGCTCTAGCCACTCTGCCACCGTGCACCCTTTTTTATTATTATTATTATTTTGTCCCACTGTTTGACACACACAATATTAGTCAGTACAAATGATCTACCGTGTCTGCATGTTTACTATCTCATATTATTATAAAATGAATATCTTGTGTGTTTGTGCTTCTTGGAATATATAAAGTAAACAGCTACATTGGTATGGTAGCTGTTTGGTATTGGTATGGTAACATGTCATTTAATACCATATACAGACATTTATTTCATCATTTACTAAATAAGGCTTACCATTTGACTAACACAGACGAGGTGTTCGTGTTGATTTTCACTACAGATTCTAAAAATAGTCTATGCTGTTGCGTTTTGAGGACACTGGAGAAACATTTAGCTAAATTTCCACAACGTTTCAACTTTATAAATAGATAACTGATGATTTAATTTCCTGTCTGGACAAGCAGTGAATGTAGTTTAGCTCTTACACAATACACACGAGTCAAATTACATTCATTAAATATTGTGCAGTGATAGAATGAAGGCAACAACAATAGGAACAACAATGGATAATTTAATTGTCAATATTATCTATGAAAGAGAAGTACATGGGTTCATTTCAATATTTGAGCACGTACAGTACATGACGGATAATTTATTTTTATTTTAAGAGAGAAAATGCATTGTAGACATAGAGAAGACATTGGCCCACTGTTGTGTGTGATTTCAGTTGTAAGATTGACAAAAGATTAACTATGGTACACTCATTAAAATCTAACTATCTGCTTTAAATGTAAGTGGTTAATTCAACGTTAATTAGTGTTTATTTGGCTCTGACTAGTGTCTTATTCAACATGACCTTATTTTGCTGCTATTTAGACAATGACTGTACTAACACTTCTCTATTGGTTTGATTATAAGACATTTTTGTACTCGAACAAGCGTTAGATATAATAATTTCTGTGTAACTAGCAATAGAGATTGTGTAGATGACATCACAGTATTCTGACTTAACAGTGAGAGGCAAAAACGCACAAGAGTCAACGGTGAGTGATGACATTTTCTCCTGTAAAAGCTCAAAACACAACTACAATGCGGAAAAAAAAACTGCAAAAAACGGATAACAAATATATAAGTCTACAAGTCTAAATGTTTAGTTTGTACCTGACATCTAAAACACAGTTGAACTCATTATCTTTCTCTCCTTAAAGGTGCTGTACCTGATTTTTACTGTTTTGAAACATAACAAACAGAACTAGTTCATGTTAAAGTCTTTACATCAGACACATGTACCACTCACTTTCCTAATGCAGCCCCAGCATCCCAAATATTCACCACGATGAGTCTAGAAGCACTTTTCACAACTCTGAGCGTCATGTTAACAAACATTAGCATGCTAACGGCGCACTTCCTGCTTCTCGTAGAATAAAATGTTCTATACAGAGAAAAAGTTCACCCAAACAGATGTTTTCACAATATATCTGTGCTGGGGCAACACAGATTTTACTTTTATTATTTTACGCCAAAAAATCGGGAACAATGCCTAGTTTTGTTTTTCCCGTTTCAGAACAGTAAAAATCAGGTGCAGGCCCTTTAAATAAGATGTCTCTGAGTCTCTGAAATGAACTGTTGTGGGTCAGATGAAGTGTCCTCTAACTCCAGCTGCTGTTACCAAACAAACTAAGCTTTACTAAGCTTACTTTCAGTTTACCGTATAAAGTAGATTTGAGCAAAACAGAAGCTTCACGGACAAAAATAAGGCCTAAGAAAAGCAAAGACACACATTTTATCAGTCTGTGCTGCCTATAATTCTGTCTGAATGTTGAGGAATAAATGTTTAGAATAAAATAATGTCTCTGCAAAACCTCTATACTGAAGCAAAAGCCTGTTGGGATCATACTTCATGTACAAAAATGTCCTAACAGTAAAATATTAAGCTGTAATAAAGAGTTTATTAGGGAAGTCTTTGTCTAAATAGCAGCAGAATAAGGTTATGCACAATAAGACATTAATAGGGCCTGAATAACGATCTCATTAACCATTCACATGTTTGCAAATGAGTAGGTAGTTTGATGTTAATAAGTGTACCCGAAAATAAAGTGTTACTGTATATTCATGGGTTTCAACTCCCTCTTATATGTAACAGTTTAAGGACTTTTTCCCCACTTTATTAGATTTAATATTTAGGTTTAATCGCTATGACAACAGCCTAATTCTTCCCTAATTCTTCATCACTCAGAAACCCATGGATATTTGCTCACCACAAAAGAAACCAAACAGAAACACAGTACAACATGACAAAATAGCACCATTTAAAGTTGCACTATGTAACTTTTCTGGTGGAGGGTGCGCCACCTGCTTGTCTCCATAGAGGAATTTCCCACAGTATGGCATTACACTTAATATTCTATTACAAGTGTTTTTATTGCTCAAAAATACTTTGAAACCCTGTGTTCTTACTGTTTGATCGGTCGCCTCTCCACAGTGAGGGAGATACATTTAATGCCATCCTGTGGAACATTCCAGACTGGGGCAAAACGAAATGGTCTAAAAATAAAATTCACAATAAAAAGGACAAAAGTTTGCGATAATAATATAACTGACATGACAATAACCTGTATAACTGTGGCTTTTTTAATATTCGTACTGCCTTGTTTTGAGTGGTTTAAAGTGCATATGAAGGTTAGACTACATGTTTCACTAAAACTCATTATATAATACTGAGGAAATGTAAATTTAAGTAAGAACGTTTTTGTTTTAGAACTCAGCACTACTTTTATTTTCTATTTTTCCCCCAAACTGCCACTTGACTGATGTAAAACTGAAATGAGATACTTATCACAGATGCTATCCACCTAAAAAGTAATAACTAGAAAAAAGATGAAACCTGTCATATGCACTTTAAGTTATAGTTTTAAGTTCTGCTTCCAAAGTCACAGTCAGTGCTTAAAGTGCACATGACAGGTTTTCACTTTTCACCAGTTATGACTTAATTAGGTGAGACAGTCCTTGTGATTAATATTGATCAGTCAAGATGCATTTTGTGAAGAAAATCTGAAAAGTAAAAGTTGAAATTCACAAGAAGTACAACTGATATCTCAAACATAATCCCTCTGTGATGTCATCAATAAGCGACATTCCATCCAAAATGAACAACATGCATGACACATTTTTCTGAAATATTCAATTGTCAAAATAAAGTTGTTATCCGGTATTATTATTTGTGAAGTCATAACTATTGTGTAGGTTTTATGATTATGATCCATATTTACAGTATGGTTGCTATGGTAACAGTTGTGGATTTACCCTTAGCTATGTCACATCTGCTGCAGGAAATAACATGATAAACTTTACTAAAACTGTCAAACTGGGGACAAACAGGGAAAATGCTTGCTAAAATTTTAAATATAATCATGTCCACTCTGTTTTAATAAAATGCAGTTTAACCTGTCATTGGACTTGCTCGATTTGCCACAATCTCTGTCTACTTTGTTCACTAAACTAAAATGAGCTGCAGTCGACGTGCGATTATATCACGATATTCCAAACTCTATATCATCCCCATGTATATTACAACACGTCACAAGCAGCGATGTGATCTGGCCCAGACCTATTCCAGGCAAAGCAACATCAACAAATTCCCTAAAGTCAAGCAGATGGCGAACCCTCCACCAGAAAAGTTACATAGTGCACCTTTAAACCAAAGCACCACAAAACACACAATTCATATAGATATTTCCCCAAAAGAAAAACAAGGAACAACGGTGTGACGTGATGCACAGAGCAGCTTACGGTTCACGATGACTCGGACTGACACATGATTGAAACTGTACTGCCAACATTACAATTCTAAAAATACAGTATTAAATCACTTTGTGAAACCAGTCAGCAAACATTTTCAATTAGATGTGAAAAATAATGAGAGGCACTTCCTGTTTTAACAGTAGAAAAAGATTAACAAACAATTTTCAAAACTGAATGAAAATATATTTATGATTAGGTTGGGTTCACGTGAAATCACAACAAAACTATCTATATTTTAAAATTGAGTGACAGGACAGTCTTCTGTGATAGAATCTGCTTATTATCCATAAAAATGCAGATGTATTGCTCTGTTTTATGGTTAATATTGCTGTAATTACTGAGGAAATCCACATGAAACAAAAACAGGCACAACGTTAAACATCTTTATAGGCACCAAAGTGAAATATTGTTGACACTACATTAAAAATAATGTGATATTATACAAAAACAGAGGCAAAATTTATGTCATTTGGAAGAATTTGGAGCCTGAACATAAATTAGGCAAATTTGTGAACTGATAATGTTCAACTGTTTTGGATATTTCTTTCAAAAATGGTGGATTTTGCGTAAAATAGGCCCCTAAAATATTAATAGCATGAAATATCTATTCATAACATTGAGTAGTACATAATTTGCAAAGCTTAAACCGACCATTTATGTGTTTTGTAATATTATATTATGATTTCAGGCATTTATATTGTGATTTTATAGCATTTTAATGATTTGTAAAGCATTTTCTCTGTGTACAAATTGCGCCATACAAATACATTGTGCTTACTCGCTTGCTATATCTTACAATTTGCATGGAGTTATTGTAAAAAGTCTTATTATGTTGCTGTTCTTGTGAGAGCAGCAGCCCCATTGTTTTACCAAGCATACAGTTTGATATAAAGCTGGTGCCCCGAAACTGAGGAAACTTCTTTCATTTTATTCTGTGTCAAAATGAAAGCACACTGAAGTTATTTCCTCGGACCTGGTCATGTTGAGGCGTTTGTGAAGTAAAGTTCACGTAATTTAAGGCCAGCAGGCAGTAATATTTGTAGAAGTGGTGCCCCTTTATTGCTTTGTTTATTTTATACTGCCCCATATTAAATTAAAGTTTATATGTCCTAGTTTACTATGTGCTACCTCAATTAGGAACAAAGATGAGCACAAAAAAGTGATGCAGAGGTTTTCTGTGCCACGAAACAAGCGCAAAGTGAGTTTTAAGGCTGAAAAGTACAACTGATAGACCAAATACATCAAAATGAAGTAACAGCTGAAGTAAAATGTAATAAAGTTTTTAAGATATTCATAGATTCCAAACTTGGCAAGAAGAACGGAAGATCATTTGTTTCATCAGATTTAGAATTTTAAAGACTGGAGAATGTCTGATTTGAAATTTTTTACCCTAAAAACATGTTTGAATAGTTTCTGCCACTTCATTTTGCAGTGTTGATGCATATTGAAGTGTTTTCTCAGTTTAAAAATTCTAAAAGAAAAAATTTGTTTAAACTATTCAGTGCATGGATTTTCAAGCCTTGAAATTCTAATGTTAAATTTCACAGTTAACAGTTCACAGCAAAGATTTCAGACGCCAAGATTCCCTCAGCTGGATCAGTTGCTTACGCCGTGCTTTGCTAAATTCACTGCAAATTTTACACTGAATTTAGACCGTTGAATGAAGGTGAAAGTGAAATTGAAAGTCTATGCATTGAATCTTTAAAGGTGAATTTTTCATTGTAAATTTCTAAAAACAAGAACAACACAATGAAAATGTGCACTGCAACACCACGTCAAAGCGCTCACTATTCACAAGGGAAATACTAACTACTGGAGAAACAGTGGTTGCCAGGTGGCCCACCATTATCGTGTTTTTTGGGACTATCGTATCGCTCAGAAATATAGGACTGAGATTAACAAAGCACTCCAGACTCACTTTGATTTAGTCATCCCAACAGAACTATGTGTTTGGGGCTTAAAACTGAATGGATATCTTTGCCTCTGACAGGTTGGACTACTCATTTAACTAAAAAGCAGTAACGATAACTATATTTCAAATTCTGCTAAAATCTTTACAAATTTTACCCCAGTTTATCATTTTTTTTTAGGTTTTTAATTTTACTTCCTGGTTGTAAATGATGACATCACACAAGGAAATGACCAAGAAACCATCCTGCACCGTGGGCAAAAACTCCTCTAATGTCACAGATTTTTTCTATTTGACAAAGTAAAATACATTTGAACACCTTCATTTTGTTTAATCAATGTTTAAAGGGTCAAAAAAGTAGTTTATTTTGTGCAAATTATGCATAACCTTTGTCTCCCCACTGTGATGTCATCAATTTGTTCATTTCTTGTAATTTTCAACATATTTTTCAACTTTTCTCCACAGTTACCTAATAGGTGTAAAACTATTATTTATATTTACGAAAGGTATTAATACACTGAATAGAAAATCATAAAAACCTGTCATACACACTTTAAGGACTGGACTGACATTATACCACAATTACAGAAAATGGGGAAGAAAAAAAATCACATTCGGACTTAATTTGAATATAGACAAATTGTAAAGTATAGACTTTGTACTAAATGGGTTTGGATATTGGATGTCGTGTACTGTAATTTTATTTCAATTGATGTTTTTCTTTTTGCTCTATGTCATGTTCTATCTTTTTAAAAATGCGTTCTATAATTAAATGCTGAAATAATGTTGAAAAATAGAAAAAAGAAAATGCACACTGCAAAATCCAGCGGCTGATATTCAAAACAAAAAATAATTCAATCATGTTTTTGTTTTTTTTCAGGGTTAAAAATTCACAGTTAAAATTCACCCGTATTTAAAATTTAAATTCTGATGAAACAAATGATCTTCCATTTAGGAGCTGCTTAAATTAATGAGGTTGAATGTGTTGTGAAATGATAACCAAAAGACCACACTGAACAAGACGTCGTGACCCCAGTGTGAGTGAAACAATCGTAAAAATCGTAAAGTATCAACAAAAACGGTTCGTATGTAAAGACGGCTGAGTTTAAGTGACGTGACGACCAACAGAAACACAAATATGGTGTAACAAAACCAAATACTAACACTCATTCCTCTGACTGCTTACACTTTGTGCAAAACGGCTTTAGCTAAATAACAACGAGGACCAGTAAATACAATTAAACTATAGTATAAAAAGTGATCAAGTAACAACAACTAACCCTTCATACGACACCATCTCCACTGATACTGTGAGAACCCTTAAAACGATCTGATAACTAAAAGATAAACACCAAATATTAAAAGAATAAGTCAAAATAAAAATAGTAGCACCAATGATTACTACAGAGAAGAGTCAGTATTTCATATTTTCACTAATTCCTAAATGTAGCAGCTCTTCCAGGTTCTGTCCACCTGCGTGAAGTCCCATTGTCCCGGGTCGGAGGCTTTACTCCCCCCCAGTGAAGTGAGTCTGAAGTTAATGTCCCTGGCACGTTTTACAGCACATCTGTCTGAAGTACGGCCGGCTGCAGAACTTAAACCTGAGCACCAGGGGGCAGTACGCCACTGTGTTCACATCTTTACACTCTGAAAGAAAAAAAACAAACAGCCGCAATTTAAAAGGAAATGTGTGTGTTATAACTCTGAACTACAAATGACACCACGACATGCTAAGATTACAGTTCATCTTTGGTGTGAGTGCATGAAAATGAAGGCTCATATCAATATTAATGGAAACTTTAATCTGCTCTGTAGTGTAAAAATGTAAATAGTAATATGTTAATGTTGTTTAAAGTAGTATTAGTTCATATATATCATGTCAAACTGTTACATAACATCCCTGTTACATGCACATTTTAACTAGTCCTTGCTTCATTGAAGATCATAAATTCACTTTTCACTTGAGTACAACTCATAACTTTTTATCGTTTTATCTTGGATATAAAATTATTTCTTGCATAATTTTTACATACAGCCATATTTGTTGCCTATTTTTTTTTTTTTTTTACTCATTAGTCAAAAAGATACATCTGATGCACTGAAGACAACCTGGGAATGACACAAAAATGATCAGTGCCAAATTATAAATTTTCACCTACATCAGACAATACTGATGTAAGTGAAAATTGGTCGATATTGGCCGATGCCAGCACTAGAACTGCCAGTCGCCCAAACCTACATTTTGTTGTCAACATGATAATAACGTTGAATCTAACCAAATCCAATTGCAATTGTGACAAGCTTTAGACTAAACATATCAGAATTAAAACTTGAACAATCAAAGCACAGTAGTGGCAGTGGTGTACCTTCGGGGTTGTCCTCTGCAGTGATGGGCAGGCTCAGGTCACACTTGCTGCGACACTGCTGCATCGCGGCCGGACGCTGGTGCTCCAGACACTCGTTTGACGGGAGCCCGGTGTGAGTCAGACACTGGACCGAGCGCATCTCCTGCCCCAGACCGCACTTAGCAGAGCACTACACACAGAACACGGGAGAACTTTAAACACAGAAGAACTTTAAACACAGAGGAACTTAAAACACAGAGGAACTTAAAACACAGAGGAACTTAAAACAGAGAGAAACACAGAAGAACTTAAAACACAGAGGGACATTAAACACAGAGGAACTTAAAACACAGAAGAATGCAGAAGAACTTAAACACAGAGGGACATTAAACACAGAGGAACTTAAAACAGAGAGAAACACAGAAGAACTTAAAACACAGAGGGACATTAAACACAGAGGAACTTAAAACACAGAAGAATGCAGAAGAACTTAAACACAGAGGGACATTAAACACAGAGGAACTTAAAACACAGAAGAATGCAGAAGAACTTAAACACAGAAGAACTTAAAACACAGAAGAACTTAAAACACAGAGGAACTTTAAACACAGAAGAACTTAAAACTTCTTGTGGGATGAGATACAATTCTCACAAGACATGACGGGACACAAGATTGAGTCCACAAGAACGTGACAAGATTTTCAAAATGTGTCCTATTTTATTTTAATATCAGTCTTCACTTATATGTGAGAACTAAAACATTTTAATTGTGACATTTAGAGGCAAAATTAACTGATTTCAATCAACCAATACTCCAAAAACTCTGTCACTAACGTAAATGAAAGTTTTTACTGTTAGTTTTACTATCAATAACTAAATATTTGTAAATTGAGATGTTAAAATGTGATCCCTAAATGTAACATACCGAGAACACTAATTTAAGTTCACTGTTAAAGAGTGATCCAATTTGTATTTTTATATTTTCATTTTGCCATGAAAGTAACTAAGCTCAGGTGTCAAGGCTAAATGTTAAAGGTGGAATGGAGGATTTCGGGCAACAAATCAGAATCTCATTTCCTCGTGGGTAGCACAAATAACTGGTCCGCTCAGGTGTCAATCATTCTGTGCGTGCCAGTGCACGCCGGCAGGCTCGTCCTGGGGAAACGCTCGCTCCCCTGGCCGCGCATGCGTGGTTGATATGCTAGTGTGTTTATGTAGCAGGAGGTTAGCAGCGAGTTCCGTCATTGTAAGTCTAAACTTTCATCCGCGAAGTACCGAAATGGCTGAGGGACGAAAGAGAAAGACTGTTTTCGAACTTTCACAGAAGAGACGAAAGTCTGCAGAGGAAAGAAACAAAACGCGTGTTATTCTGGGGAATCGCTGGCGCTGGCGAGCATTGAAAGCGCAAAACAGGCTGATGCCTCCGCTGCAAACTTTCTGCTGGACAGGTAACTGTTTATCTGACTCTTTTTTTAGCTTATTGTATGTGGAGTGTATTATTAAATCTTCTTCGCGGAGGTTGTCGTGAGAAAGCGACACCAATCGTCTTGTAAACAAATGCGCATGGGCAGTGCTGCTGGGCGTGCTCGTTCACGAGGTTTGGTAGGTGTTCACTCAGGAGAAACGGGGAGGGAGGGAGGGGGAACCTGCGCATGCGCTTTTTCAAAAAAAGGACTAACAGTCGCAGATTTTCAAATCGGCGAGAAATCCTCCATTCCACCTTTAAGCTTTAAGGATCATGAATATTGCATTGCTTTTAATTATTTTTAGATTGTATGCCATAGAATGTAATATTTTAAGCGCGTGAGTGCACACCTCTCCCCAGGGGCCGGTGATCCACTGCGGAGGAGGGCAGCGCTGCAGGTTACAGCGCACTCTGGAGGTGGGGCGTCCCTGTTTGGGGCAGTGCGACTCGGGCAGGTTGTCTCCGCTCTCTCCGCTCTTACACAGGACCACGCGGTGCCTGTAGCCGGGACCACAGCTCGGCGTGCACTGCAGACAGATATGAACAGTGTGAGAGAGAAGAAAAAACACAGTGGGTCAGAGAGGTCAGTACGGACAAGACTCTGTAGAGGGCAGCAGAGCACAGGACGCTTAGATTCACTATGTAAGTCTCCAATGACGCGTTATTGCCGCGCCTGGAATGAGTTTGAAAAGTTAAACTAATGAATAAGGCTTGTCACGATAAATACTAGATTGACTTATCGTTCTATAAATGAAAGCAGGAACAATAACAATTTTGGGGTTCATTCTTTATCATGTGCATTAATAGGAAAAATATTAGTACTTTTTTGGTAATTAGGGCTGTAGTCGATTAAAAAAACGTAATGTAAATATTGCCATGAATCTGACCCAAACTGCACTCAAATGATCACAAGTGCACAGGAGCTCATTCAAAAACAACTCTTGTACAAGTAAACTGTGCATTTACAAGTCAGAGATGTATAAATTTGATTAAACTCATGATTCACACCAAAATCTTCAGCTAACTCACTCACAATGTCTTCTAGGGCTGTAGTCTTTTAGTCGTTTAGTCGATTAATTGGTCGATGGTGTCTTAGTCGACCAACATTTTTATTAGTCGACTAATTATTTTATATAGATTCAAAGGGATTACATGGTGAAAACAAGAAGATATGGAGTGAGTTTGCTGAAGATTTTGGAGTCCAACATGTAAATACACAGTTTCCTTGTATCTCTCTGTAAATATAGCTGTTTTTGCATGAATTCTTCTGCAGTTGTGGTCTTTTGAGTGCAGTTTGGGTTAGATACATGGAAATACCTGATATATTTTTGCCACACCTCCTTTCAGTCGATTAATTGGTCGATAGGGCAGGTCTTTAGTCGACGAAGAATGTCTTTAGTCGACTACAGCCCTAATATCTTCTAATTTTTGCTGTTGGTTTATATGAATCTGTATCCTACTCTGGATAAAATAATGAGTCTATTACTAAACATTTTGGTCGACTAAGACACCATCGACCGATTAATTGACTAAACCAGTGGTTCTCAAACTTTTTACCCCAAGTACCACCAAAGGAAAAAAAAAGGCTTTCTGCACCAAATTTAAACTGGGTCTATAACCGGACAATTTCAGGGCTAAATTAGAGATAAACCAGGTGTTAAGTAGGAATACACCACTGGCACAGTAGTTTTAACTAGACATTTACTAAAGGAAGAGCAAAATGTGCATAATATGTACTCTTAATGGAATAAACACCACAACTGAGGAGGAGTCCATGTACCACCAGTGGTACACGTACCACAGTTTGAGAAACACTGGACTAAACGACTAAAGGATTTCAGCCCTGTTTGTAATGTATTAAAATCTTAGCTGCAGATGGTTGAATAATTAATATTTTAGACTCATAAATTATACTGTTTCCTTCTACTCTATTTAATACAGCTCATGATTTTTATGATATGGTTCAAGTCATAAATTATACTGTTTCCTTCTAGTCTATTTATCACAGCTCATAATTTTCTTTTGATATGGTTCATTTGGAATAAGGTTTTAAGGGAATTTCCTGCTTTAAAGTTGATGTGTTGGCGGCATAAAGTAGTTTCAATATTATCGTCTATTGTGATATTTTGTAGCGATATATCACACGTCAACAGGCCTATTAAATGCAACTAAGCAATAACATCTCCATGGAGACAAGCCAAAGACAGATCCTCCTCCAGAAAAGTTACATAGTGCATCTTTAACTAAATTGTAGTCAGTGTTAAAAACAAGCCATAGTTCGAAATGCGTTTGAGTTTTTGTTTGAAGCAGGTCACCGATGTATTTCTGCTTTTGTCGAAATGGACAAATTATTTCCTCCTGCGTTGTGTTTTTACTTTTAACAGGAAAGAAAATGACTGTTGCTTCATCTGAACACAAACTGATGAGCTGAACTGAGAGAATCCCTGCAGATTTTTCTGAATTGAACAGAATGTGTGATGGTTTACATCTGTTTATCAAATGCGCTGCTTGAGTAAGTAACATTAAAGGGCCTGTACCTGATTTTTACTGTTTTGAAACGTGAAAAACAGAACTAGTCCATGTTCCTGATTTTTTGCATGTCATGAAGTAAAATCTGTGTCGCATCTACAAAGATATAATGTAAAAGCATCTATTGGGGTGAAAATGAAACTACAACTTTTACTCTACATCTACTTATAGTGTTTTATCCTGCGAGAGAAGCAGGAAGTGCGCCGTTAGCATGCTAATATTTGTTAGCTTTACTCAGGAGGCTCTGGGCTCAAAGACTGGTCAAAAGTGCGTCTAAACCAGGCATGTCCAAACTAAGGCCCAGGGGCCAAATGCGGCCCTTGAACCAATTTTTCTTGGCCCTCAGGCTTACTGGTAAATTGGCCCACATTGTCCCGATAAGTACTTTTTACAGCAAATTTAAAATGTTCTAGACTTCTAACCTAAATACCTAACATTTTGATGCGACACAGAGCTGATATGAAGGCACTGAGACTGAAGTTAGGTGTGGAGGCATATGTGGCCCTCGATGGAAAAAGTTTGGACACCCCTAGTCTAAACTCATGGAGGTGAATATTTATGATGCTGGGACTGCATGTGACTGATGTAAAGACTTTAACATAAACTAGTTTTTCACGCTTCAAAACAGTAAAAATCAGCTACAGGGCCTTTAAAACAGAAACAATATCACTCAACAAAGAACAGCAAAGCCATAATGCAATGAATTCTAAACCAGGACAAAGCAGGAGTCTCTAGTACCTCGGACCAGTCCAGGGCCAGCCATTCGGGGGGGCAGCTGTGGTTACTGCAGGGCTCAGTGAGCGAGGGCCGTGGAGGGGTACAGGCCGAATCATCCAGGACCTTTTCCTCCGACGCCGAGATCCTCCTTTTACACAGAACCTCTCGAGACCTCAGGCCCCCGTTACAGCTGCGACTGCACTCCGACCACTCGCCTGTCCACCAGCTGAACACACACACCATTACTGACTATAACGTTTACAACATTTTAAATATGAACAGCAAAGTCATCTTATAGTGGACGTATCATGCTTTAAAAATGTTTTCTTGCGATTTAAAACAAGCTTTTCAAAATTAAAATAATGCAGGAGCTGTTTAGGGATTTGCGCTTGCAGAAATGGGAGTGCACCAACACAAACAAATTAAAACAGCCTTTTAGCATCATGTCCAGCATGCTAAGTCATTAATGTGTTTGTAGTGGACACAGTTTGAACACATAAATGAACAGAGCCAGTGATGTTTTATGGTTTATGGAGACTTATGGGTTTCTATCTATTACGCAAATATCTGGAGAAATAGCAAAAACAAGTGCTCAATGGAAGAAAATCTCATAGACATAAATTATCTTCGGGTCATTTTGACCCGGTCTTAATTTTATTAATTTTTTTCATCACTAATCACTAAGAACAGGGTTTATGCAGGTTTCAGTTGATCAAATGTAATGCTTAATGCCGCATTTCAAGATGTTTAATGGTCATAATCAATTACAAAAGACACTTTTATCATGTCAAAACTACTGGCTTGTAACCATTCCATCGGGCAGCAGAATGACGAGAATATAATAATCTATAATATTCAAAGAGGTAATTTACATTAAATTTACACCATGCAAATGTATGTTTTGAAGAATCTTTTACTTTTTAGATTATTTAATCTAAGCTATTAACATCTATATTCAATAAATCCAGTACATCTGGGATTCAAAATATATTTGAATGTTAAATTTCAAAGTAGTTTTATAGTATTTGCTCTTATTTTAACTACATTTCATTGATCTGATGGATAAATATTTTTTTCAAACTGGTTTTTAGATGAAATGCCTGTTGGGACTGAATTTAATGCTTTTTAATACCACCCAGAAACCCTGATGAAACTTTCATGGGTGGGCCCAAACATCACTCAAACATACATTTTATGCACAATTTTAAATCTAAAATAAGCAGTTTTTCTATCTCCATAGTGTGGAGCACAAGGGTTAAAATGAAGCAAAATACAACTCCAGGCATTAAACGAAATGTCCTCCTTGTGTCTAAGTTATATAAAACAGGATCTGTGTGTGATTTGTCTTGAGGCTTACGTTGGAGAGCAGGGTTCAGTGTTGCATTGCCTTCTCTTCTCTTTGGGTCGGCTTTTCTTGTCACAGAAGTGGTTGTTGACGACTGAGTGGTCTGCCTGCTTCCGACACACCACCTGCTGCAGCTGGAAACCTGAATCAGCACACAGTGAGAAAGAATGAGGCCTTAATGTCACTAAGAGTACTTGAATAGTGACAGCCCAATAAATTGTTCCATAGACCCAAGACAAATGGGAGATATATGACCTTGTGATGTATTATAGCTTTAAATCTTTTGAGAAACTGTATAAGCTCCAGGTCTCACACAGTGTTTGAGATACTGAGGATCATTACACGACTTGCTAGAAAAACAAAACTAAAGAATTATTGCTCGCTTATAAATTATGGAAATCCACTCTTTTGTGCCTCTGGAGTAGTTTCTTTATATATTGCAAGACACCACAAAATTGGGTTGGAGATTGGTTGACATGCCAAGCAGTAGAAGTGATAATACTAATAGTCATAGTAGTAGCCGTAGTAGTAGTCGTAGGGCCAGATTAGAGGAGTAGGTTACATAGGCAAATCAAGTCATGGCCCCCAACATTTGACTAAATTTCCAAATAATTCTAGAATATAGAATATTTTGAAGCTTGCAGCGTAAACTTGAGTCTGTTAGATATTAACCTACTATAATGTCTGTGCCCTAAAATGCATCACAATACAGGAAATTACTGACAATGTTTTAAAAATGTCCCAGGGAGGAACCCCCAGACCCCCCTCAGTTTGTCCTTAATTTCTTTATATGTACCCACATACAAACATTCATCAGAAATGTCATAAACTCTTTCAGAAAACCAATGTAGACGACAGAAGACTGATATTCCAAAACATCTGTCAAATTGGCAGAGCAGAATGTTTTTATTTTTCATTGTTTTACAACTATAGAACTACAGAAAACCTTGGGTATGGAAGATCCTTGATCTGACTCTGAGTAGTAGTTGTAGGAGCTGTAGTAGTAGTAAATGGTAAATGGTTTAATTTATTCAGCACTTTGAGGTTTGAGGAATGAAAGTGATACATCAAGGAACCACTCGCGGGTGTCTTGCCCCCGGAGAGAGAGAGTAGTAGTAGTAGTACTAGTAGTGATAATAATAGTAGTAATAATAGTAGTAGTAGTTGTAGTGATGCGTGTACCTCCAGCACACAGGGCCGAGCAGCGGGACCAGGTGGTGTAGTGCCAGGCGTATCCACTCAGAGGCTCTCGGTTTATGGGGGGGTTGAACCTGTAGTGGATCCCGGGGTTCTCCTCTCTCACCAGCACCTGGGCGATCAAGTGCACAGTGACTAAAGTGTGTCAAAAATATAGATGTCACAATTTCATATTTTAGAGTCGATAATGTTTTTTGTGAGGAGAAAGAGAACGATTATTGACAGTTATTGACACTGTGACTGAACAACAGTGTAATCCTTCATTTGCCTACACTAAGTGTCTGATAAATCCCTGCTCCTCTGTGTGACCAGCCAAACTTTCTGAATGATACATGATAAATTGAAAAACAGAACAAATTCATTTTAAACTTTTCAGAGTTACCCAAAGTTATTATATATTTCCCAACATCTTCCTAACTAATTATTCACCGTGATGGCTTTAAAGGAAAAATATTATGCATTTTTTGTATTGTTATTAGCCGTAGCCTGAGTACATTCAATGTGCTGTTTTGAGGAGTGTATTATGGAATAATTAAAGCTTTCTCATCAATCTGGAAGGACACTTAATGCATCCAGCCCAGTAGATGGCACCAAACGCTTAGCTATATGAGCTATTGAAGAGGATGCTAAGACAGCAGTAGCAGAGATCGTGTAGACGGCAAAAACGCTCAGAACGATGATTTACGGACTTAAAACAGCAAAAGATTCTAAGATAAATGACGTAGATGAAGTGTTTTTGACCAATAAACATTCCTAAAAACAGCATGAATGCAACTGAATGCTACTTCAGGTATGTTTCTGATGACGTAACATTGTTAGAACAAGGTTAAAAGCTCAAAAAAAGTCACTGTAGCAGAATATGTGTCCTTTAAAAGAGCGCACTTCCTGGTAGAGAATAAAATACTCTATAATGACATGCAGACGGCACACAGCAATCTCATTTTGACCCTTTGCCCTGGGGCTAAACAAATGGTACTTTACTATGAGAAAAAAAAGGTATAGCCTCTTTAATTTGACTTAAACATTTTACATTTAAGTTAACTTTTTTGGACCCTAGACTGAATTGAAATGACTTATATTTGCTTCTAAAATTGAAGTTCTTTCTATTAGATTTTGATCTGAATAATACCAATACCTGAATAATACCAATTAACATGATATTGTCATTCTTTGTCTTAAATAAACAGCACTGTGTTCTCATCTTTAGCAGTTACCATGACAATCAGGGTCATATTGGTGGGTCCGAGCGCCTCCATGGTTTCGGGTCCGTCGGTGGGGCGTCTGTAGTGGAAGGTGGTGCCTGCGACGTCAAACCTGCGCGGGGTGTCTATGGTCAGCTTCCCATTGATGAAGAACTGGTCACTCTTACTCTTCAACACTGGAAGAGAAGACGAGAATGACACGCCGGTCAAAAAGAGAACTGTAATCGTTGCTTATTATCTTATGCAAAAGGACGGCCTAAATGTTTTGAAAACGTCTGGAAAGTCACTAAAGACTAGGGCTGTAGTCGACTAAAGAAATTCTTGGTCGACTAAAGACCATCCCCATCGATGTGGCAATAAATATATATACATTGTAAAGTATTTCCATGTATCTAAACCAAACTGCACTGAAAAGAACACAACTGTAGAGGAGTTCATGCTAAAACAACTATTTATACAGAAAAGTACTAGGAAACATTGTATTTATACATTAAGACTCCAATCTTCATCAAACTCACTTCATATCTTCTAATTTTTACCATATAAATAATTTAATATAAATCAAATTATTAGTCGACTAATAAAATATTGGTCGACCACGACAGACTAATCGACTAAACAACATGGTTTAGACATAGACAAAGACTGAATTTATTCACCTTTTCCACCATTTATAAACCTGACACATTAGGAAAATGAAAGTACCCCTGACCAGGCCTTGCTCAAGATCTGGAGATGGGCCACAGTTGCTTTGCTGCCATCAGTCCCTGCTCCTGACAGGTTGCCCCAACAAGATTGAAGAATGGGTCCCTCCAGAAGCCCTTCTTCCTATGAGCGCCGCACAAACGCCTCACAAATGACCGAAGAGCAACGCACGGTGTTGTGTCAAAACTCCACTCCAGAAACCTCATAGGTCCTACACTGGCCTTAAATGTGCCTCAAAAGCGCATTAACGTCTTATTAATGATCTCTTCGGTCTTGAGTCAAATCATTACCACTGCATCGCTCTTCAGGTCGCGAGTAAGATATTTTAAAGTTCAAATTGAGTTTGTAATAAGGTGCAGGTAGAAACATGCATAAGTGGACAATAAAGTCGATTAAATGACCACGACACTATGGCAAATAAACGCATATTCAGTGACCATAAATATCAAAATTAGTCATCAATAATCATCTTGGGTTATTGCGAAACGATAAATGCGTGCTTCTTCCTTTGACATGTCTGTTAACTATGTAGAGCTGCACAGTCAATCAAGCGTCGGAACCAAAATCGGCCAACCGGCTTTTATTTATGGCGCGAGGTGGACAAATGAACGGTCAACAATGATCGTCACCCCACGCTCCAACGTAAACCCATCCAACACATGAAATACGTCTTATCGACAAAAAATAATAGACAGGCAGTTCACCAAGAAATAGACTAATAATTTCCAAGCAGAGACCTCAAAGTTTACGCGCAGTTTGTGGTGAAGTTGACAGCTTTACTCACAGCAACCTCTAGTACCTTGATTTTCAACCAGTGTGCCAGGGAACACTAGTGTGCCTTGAGGGTTTGCCAGGCGTGCCTTGAAAAAATGTCCAATTTCAGTTTACATATTGACAGTTGTGGATGGAATTGACTCATTTATCATTTAGGAGTGTCCTTTAGGAGTACCTTCTGCACCAAAAACTAACGCAAAACCATCACTATTGACAACTTTAAAGAACCAGACAGTGGCACAGTTTGGTTTTAATTGTAGTTGGTGTGCCGTGGTATCGTTTCAAGCCAAAAAGCGTGCCGCAACTGAAAAAAGGTTGAAGAACAGTGCTCTAGTCCATTGTAATTGTAAAGATGTAATTTAAAAGTGATAATATGGTACTTAAAGTGCCTATGCCAGGTTTTCATTATTTTCCAATTTTGACTTTATTCAGTGAATTCATACCAGTTGTAAATACACTGCAAAAAGGGATTATCTAATTTAGTTAAATTTACTTAAGCAAATTAATCTTAAAAGTCCAATTTTAAGATTTTTTCACTTGACAGGACTACTTCAAATTGACATTATTTGACTTGTTTTAAGTAAACTAGATAAGTAAAATAATCTTATTCAACTGGCAGATAATTTCACTTAAATTAGGGTAAAAAGGTCTTATTTTGAGTTTATTTTTCTTATTTTTTGATAGGCCTTTTTTGCAGTGTATAAATTATAGTTTTACACCAATCAACAAGCCATTTGTGGAGAAAAGTTGAAAAATCTGTAGAAAGTTACAGGAAGTAAACAAAATGGAGATAAGTCTATTATCTAAAGTTCGGGAGCAGGACCACACCTCATCTACGCCCCTTCCGGTGGCCACACTATTTAAGTGTCCCGGTCACACACATCTATGTTCGTGTTTTCATGCCCCTCCCTCCCTCCCCTTTCTAATGATTCTGTTCTATCTTCTAGATGGGGGGTATCGAGGCCCGGGAGCCTGCAGCATATTCTATCGTACACGTGTTTTTTCCTTTGTTCGTTCGTTAATAAACTTTGCATCCATATCTGAGGTTGTGGTCCTTGCTAGTGAATTGATGACGTCACACAAGGGAGAAAATGTTATGCATAATTTACACAAAGGAGACTACTTTTTTTTTTACACTTTGAACATTAATTTGACAAAATAAAGGTTTTAACACAATTAAAGACAAAAATTATATGTGATCTGGCCCAGTGTACTGTGTGGTTGCTAGGTGATTTCCTAGTGTGATGTCATAATTTACCACCAGGAAGTAAAACAAAAAACGAAAAAATTGCTAAACTGGGATAAAATCTGTAAAGTACAATTTGTAATATATTTATCTTGCCTGCATTTTAGTGAAATGAGTAGTCCAACCTGTCAGAGGCACTTTAATTGTTGACAGTGTCTGAATGAATGTGTGTCTAGAACAGGTGCTTTCTCTCACACATAATCCGTCTAGTATCAATATTCTGTTCACTTTAGGCAGACGACATTAGACACTGCCTCGTTCGTTCTTACCCAGATAGTTGAGAGAGATGTTGAGCTCCTGGATGTGGATGAACACGGATCCTTTGGGGATTCGGACCACCTCCTCGTACCCTGCGACGCACACAAACACACTCAGGTGAACTGTCAGCGCAGCAGCAGGACGAGCGTCGTGTTGCATCAGCGCTGTGTAACTCCACGGGACGTTGGAGCTCACGCTGCAGATTCCAGATGCATTCCTGGGCAGAGGGCCTCCAGACAGAGACCACTGCCAGACTTCATTCGCTCCAGCTGTTTTGGCCCGGGACATTTTTCCTCTTTATGTAGGCAGGCCTGGTTATTATTTTTATCATTTTGCAACAATATTCTGTTTTATAACAAACTGAGGGCCTTTCTTAAATGTAACTGGTATAGCTCAACAATGACAAATAAGATGAAAGCGAAATGAGAGATTTTGGAACGGTGATAAATTACAACCAAATTAAACCACAAATTGTCATGGAAAGATTATTCGGTTAGCCTAACAGTGATGATGCAGGTTTCAAAATATTTATTTCAATTCAATATACACTCACTGTTTCACATTATAATTTACAAAGTTTAATTTCATAAAGCTGGTCACATACTTGAGCAATGGTTAACTTTGAATGAAAGATTTTTTTTTTTTTATTACAGTCCCGATAATCGTGAATAACCGCAAAGTTGTGATGTCTCCCATAACAATTGTGACCCCTGTGTGAGTAAGACTAACCAAGTCCTTGATTCTTACATCTCCAGATATCAAGAGTCCTTAACGTTCTCACATTCCAATTAAATTACAATTGCTTTACTGAATTACTGCTTGGACAAATTGCACAAAATGTGGTACATACAGGGTATAAAAAGCTCTTGAGATTTAAAGTAAAAATATTATGCATTTTTCATATTGTTTTTAGCCTTTAAACCTGCTCTTGAGTGTCTTCAGTTTGACATGTCATGTTTTACAACTAAAAATAAAATGCTTTTTACAAAGAAATATATAACGTTATCACTGTGTTGAGAGATGCCATTTTGACTTAGCTGTGGCTCCATCTACTGGCTGTAGAGGGAATTACACACATGTAAATATATACCCACAATGCTTTGCAGTAAAGAAAGAAGAAATGTTCAGAGCAAGTCTGGAGAGGATTTAAGGACTTAAAACAGCAAAGGATTCTGGGATAAATGACGTCAGCATCATCTACAGAGTGTTGGAGAGAGAGGATTTAAAAATGAACATCATCCAACAAACGTGAATAAAGCTGAATGCTACTCCAGGTGTGTTTCTGATGACGGAACATTGTTAGAACATGCCTAAAATTTTAACAAAGTAAATTTTGCAAAATATTAGTCCTTTAAGTCGGGATTGACATGGCACTAGCAGTGTGGTCCGTGTGGGTTAGTCTGATCAATGTGGTCCATGTGGTTTGTGTGGTTCGTGTGGTCAGTGTGGTCCATCTGTTCCGTCTGGTCAGTGCGGGCCATGTGGGTCAGTCTGGTTCGTGTGATTCATATGGTTAAGGACGAAAAATAAAAATGTCTCCCATGAAAACTGAAGAGGAGAGAGACTCATGACGTTCAGACCTCACACACCAGATCTGTGGCACGAGGAACTTAAGGGATGACTGACCTTTTGATTGATTTGATTTGTGCATTGTGAAGATGTAGGTTTCATTATTACAGATTGAGGTTAGATGTTAGGTGGCAGCAGATTGGCCCAGTGTAATGACATCCAACCGATTGCAATCAAGCCATTAACTGCAAATCTGAAGCCCATATGGGACAATTTTTTGTGCTTTGACATTATTCATCTACTAATCGTGACTAGTGACTATGAAAATAACACTTATCTGGACTATGCAGATTATAAAACAAAAATACATCTTATAACAACCTATACAGTGACATTATTAAATCAAAAAGTCTAAAAAAGAATAAACAATTTCTCCTTTTCACCAGTAATACACATTATTCGTAAAAATTCTCTATCTAGAAGCCTTCAGTCATTTTATTTCAACTTTAACTGGTTGGTAATGTATTTAAAATGTCTCACTGTAAAATATAAATAAGTAAACCTAGTAAACCTTTAGAAGCAAAACTAAGTGGGAATGAAATGTAATCTGCTCCTAAGATATCAAGTGTTGCCTTGTGTGAAGGAGAGGCAATTATTGATTTCACAATTTATCATTAATTATTTGATTAATTGTGAATCATCGTGGAATTGTGATGTTTCTTCTTGCAGTTATCATACGACTAAAATATTACGTTGTGACCTTGGTTACAATGCTCCGTATTTATCCCTGAAACAGATGCATTATAATAATTGAACGTAGTGGCGTCATTGGGGTCTGTAAACTGTTATTTTGGTTTAATAAATTGGTCCATTAGAATTAGCGTGTGTGGGGCCACTTCTTTACCTGCGCAGCATCATTTCACAAAAGCATTTATCTGTTATTTAAGTGAAATTCCTCACAAATGACAGCTGCTGAAAGACGTTATTGTTGTTGAGCTCCATCAGGTTTCAGACATTAGCCGCTCAGTGGGGAGTTTGCATGTGAAAGGATAATTATATGATACACTTTAAATGTTTGCGCTGCCCTCACTCACGGCGCAGGGCGGACTTCCAGAGGCCAGCTACAATCCAAAAAACACTTATGCACTGTTCGGACCAGAGAACAATGAAGTTATATAAGATTCTTCAAAGAACGGCAATTTAATTATGAGTGAGGCAAAAGTGGAAACCCAGTGCCCTTTGTAGCAGCAACACATGAGGATTATAGTCACCAAAAGAGGCATTAACTTCACTTTTCCCATTTATTTTGGAGCTCATTTTGACTTCAGCTCCCAACTATGACTAAGATTAATATTTCAGTGTTAAATTCGGTTCAGTTCAGTTTGTATGTGTCTGTGTTTTCTATGTTCATGAACCCAGGACTAAAATCCCAAATTATTAGTTTTTAAAAGAAAGAAAATGTAATCAAATGGAAAATTGTTATTGATCATAGCAGGAAAAAAACAATTTGTGCCAAATTGCTTACTTGTCCTGTACAATAATGTTGTCAGGTAAAACAATATTTCAATCAGTATTGAGTACTGTTGTTGTTACAACATGAAACATGTACATTTTAAAGGTCCCATATTCTGCTATTTTCCCCTTCACACAGTCTATTCTAAGGGCTTTGTTGATAAAATTTTGCGTTGTGTAATATCCATAACATAACAGTTTCCAAAAAACACCCATTTCTTGGACTGGCCCAGGGGGCCACTCTGAGATCCGACCCCTCCAAACAGAGAGCAGGCCTCCCCTGCCTAACCCGCGCACCTCCCCCGCCCAACCCGTGACGAAGCCTAGAGCGGAGATAGTGCGCGTGCGCTGCGTGCTCCGGTAAACAGCGATACACAAACACGGGAATAAACATTTTATCCGTCATGACGGTGGGTCGTGCCGAGTCCTACGTCCAGGTGCACTTGCTGGAGTTGTAGGACTGTGGCCACAGAAGAGAGAATGGAGAACGGAGAATGTTTGCTGTCGAGAAATTCCAAAGGCAAATGTGTGTATTGTGTCATGAATTAGAGTTGCAAACTGGGGGAAAACAGATCATAACTCAGATGTATGTGGGTCTAGCTTATACTTTTCTTACCGTACCTTACAGTATGTAAGCCATTATGTTACACAGTTGGACTATTTGTCGTTTTGAACTATTTTGAACTGGTTCAAAAATAAATTAAACACAATATTTTGAAATGAACAATGAAGATTTAATAGTTCTGTTTATCCACTTTCCACATACTTTTTCGTCTCTCTGGAAATAATATAGTCTAGAGACGTATTTACAACCGAACACAGATTTTCTGAAAGACGACATGGCTAGTAACGAATCGTTGTGTTAGCAGCAGCAGCGCTGGAACTAAAGAAGTAGCATTCAAAGCGAAGTGATGCTAAATAGACGTGGTTACGGTAGAGCCAGAGTGCTGAGCCCACTGCACGCTTCCTTGAGGCGTGGCTTGAGCGCCGCGTCATCTTAGTGAGGAGCCCCTATCTGCCTGCTCACCCGAGGGGGACGGAAAAGACAGTTCTCTAGCGAAAGCATGCGGGCATGCTTTAAAGTCCATATGCAGGTTCTCGTGTTTTTCTAATTATGACTTAGTTTGATGGGAGGGCCCCTGTGGTAAATATTGATCATAGTTTGACATTTACGAAGTTGAAGTTTGTGAAGAAATTTGGAAAAGAGAAAGTTTAAAATGACAGGAAGCAGTGCTGAGTTCTAAAACAGAATCCTCCTGTGATGTCATCAAAAAGCGACGCACCATTGAAAATGTGTTATCAGGTATTATTATTTGTCAAATCATACCTATTGTGTAATTTATATGGACTTTTGCCCTTGTTTTCAAAATAGCTATGGTAACAGCTGTAGAATTACCTCTAACTGTGTCATATTTGCTGCCCATGTCCAATCAGGAAGTAACATTATAAAATTTACGAAATTTGTCAAACTGGGGAAAAATAGGCAAAATGTTTAGTGCAGTTCTAAATATTATCATGCTAATGCTACAGTTTAGTGTTATGTGTCGCCTGACCTGTCATATAGGCTTTAATCTGAACATCACACAAACATCGAAGTGTTTTGAGAGCGTTTCACAGAGTTCAGAGTTTGTGGAGGTGTGAGTGTGAGTACCTCCTTCAGGCAGAGAGTCGTTGAAGAGCCCCTCCACAGACTCACAGCTGCTGCCGTCTCCTGCGCACACTCGGCAGCGATCCTCCCTCACGTCGGAGCCCAGCACTCGGTCACAGCCCACATGCTGCACAGAACCAGGAGACAAGTGTCAGCCGGGGTCAGAGGTCAGGGGCCAGAGGTGAAGGGGTACAGTCTGTAAATCGCCAAGTGTCCAAGGCCGGGCTGACCGATTACTGCTAATGACTTCCAGGTGACTTTTTAAAAACAAAGAAGTGACTTAGAATTATGAAAGAGGAGCGGAAAAGAGGTGGGAGTGACAGAGAGTGGAGTGTTCATCATCCGGGACAGAACTGCACAATATGTAATTTGAGTGGACACAATTAGCAAAAAAGACTGCAATTTTTGAAGTGCAATCATTTTCTCCACAAACAACAAAACATCCTTTTATTCTGCTACTGTATAGTTTAGATGTATTTAAAAAATGTTCTGAAACAAGCAACAGTTGACAAATAAGCAACATGACAAAATAAGCAAAAATGTGCCTAAAAGCATCAAAAACACTTCTGAAAATGATTGAATGTAACAAAAACGCAACGAAGACTGACAAAACGCAATTAACAGGGATGATGCGTAAGAAAAAGCAGCAAAAATGAGCAACAAATATGCAACAAAAACACTTCTGAAAGTGATTAAATGTGACTAATAGTGACAAAAAACGCAACTTAAACTGACAAAACGCGACTATCAGGGACAATGTGTGACTAAAAGTGACAAACAAGTGAGTAAAGGGGACAAAAAGACCAAAAGAGCCAAAAAAATTAAGCGATAAAACTATACTAAAAGTGACAAAATCTATTTAAAGCAACAAAAATGCAACTGAGAGCAAAACCACGCAACTAAAAGTGACAAAAGGGTGACAAAAAGTGATCAAACCTTTCTGAAACACATGATTTTTTAATTTGTGAGTTCATATTTCAGTCCTTTTTTGTCAGTTCCACTACTACTATCTGGACAGAGTAGTAGTGGACAGAGCACTCAAAGAAGACAACCTCGTAAACAGGATTAAGGAAATAAGCACGAATGAAGCTAAATTCAACTCTGGGTATGTTTTTAGGGAACATTATTACATTTTGCATACTGCGTGTCCTGTGACAGCATTTTTCTGATTAGTAACACATATCTGCATCATTATTACATTTAAACAAACTTGTAACTTTCTGACACGACAAACATATGTAGCCAACAGTTACATAACAACCGAGAAGTCAGGGAAGGCTTGTCTGGCTTCTTTATTTTACGGCAACTTGTATCCAACTTTATACTTCCACCATTCCACCTTGTTATTCGCTTTTTTTGCTATTTTTGGGGAATATTTTGTTTGGGTGGATATCCAAAATGTTTGTTAACAGAGTCAGAAGAGAGAAAACTCTGTGCAGAGATTTGGGAGATGCAGAGATTCCAAAAGGAAAAGCAATAATAAGAGTCCAGTGAACGCAGCCAGTGTGAGGAGAGCTGAGCCAAAGGGTCAGTGGGTTCCTCCAAACCTCCAGCACAGACTGAGAGAGAGAGAGAGAGAGAGAGAGAAGGGAGACCAGAGGAGGGGAGGAAGAGAGGAGGGAGACCAGAGGAGGAAGAGAGAAGGAAGACCAGAGGAGAGGAGGAAGAGAGGAGGGAGACCAGAGGAGGAAGAGAGAAGGAAGACCAGAGAGGAGGGAGACCAGAGGAGGAAGAGAGAAGGAAGACCACAGGAGAGAAGGAAGACCAGAGGAGAAGAGGAAAACCAGAGGACAGGAGGAAGAGAGGAGGAAAACCACAGGACAGGAGGAAGGCCAGAGGAGAGGAGGAAGAGAGGGGGAAAACCAGAGGAGAGGAGGAAGCGAGGAGGGAGGAAGAGAGGAGGAAGAGAGTAGGAAAACCACAGGAGAGAAGGAAGACCAGAGGAGAGGAGGAAGAGAGGTGGAAAACCAGAGGAGAGGAGGAAAACCAGAAGAGAGGAGGAAGAGAGGAGGAAAACCATAGGAGAGGGGGGAAGAGAGGAGGAAAACCAGAGGAGGGGAGGAAAGGAAGAGGAAAACCAGGGGAGAGAAGGAAGAAAGGAGGAAAACCAGAGGAGGCGAGGAAAGGAAGAGGAAAACCAGAGAAGAGGAGGACTGGAAGAGAGAAGAGGGGAGGAAAACCAGAGGAGGAAAGAAAGAAGAAAACCAGAGTAAAGAAGAAAAGGAAGAAGGGGAGGGAAGAGGGGGGAAACCAGGGGAGTGAAGAAGCGGAGAAGGACAGAGGAGAGAGACCAGAGGTGCAGAAGAGGGGGAGAGAGGAAAGGCAGAGGAGGAGCAGAGGAGTGGAAGGAGAGGGAGAAGAGGAGAGTAAAAACAGAGCAGCAGAGGATGAGAGGAGAGGTGTTGATAAACAAAAGCATAACGTGCGTTCTCCCTCAGAGCCACAAACACAAAACAATGGTTCAGTGAAGGCTTAATCAGCAACTTTTAAACAAATCATCTTTACTAAACATTGTTATTGGACGATGTACAATGCACAAAACGTGACTGCATCGCTCTATTATGGATTAGTGGTGGGAAAAAAAGACTTGTAGGTGAGTTTGTGTTGAATTCTAATTATGTAAATAAGGGAAAATGATCAAAATCGCCCAACATATCGTCCCAAAAATATCGGCAGAGCTTAATGACCACCAGTTTCTCTGGATTCTAAAAAAATAAATGGTATTGGTCATCAAAAAAACCCATATTTGTCCATCCAGCCCAATAAAAATTGAATCTATAGCATATCACATAAGTTTGGGGCACTGAACTGCTCTGGAAAGTTTCTATAAATAAACATACTATACACTTTTACACTGAAATGAAACTACAAATCTATGTGTGGTGGAAATCTGGAGAACAACTTTATGAGGAGCAAGTATCAAAAGTAACCTGTGGTAACATGGTCTGTGCCAAAACTGAGATAATCCCACAGCTCGGCAGCTGCTGGTGATGACGATCAGCCGCTGTGTGTAAACCAGACTGTGGCTCACCTCCAGACGCAGCACAAGTGTAAACAAACCTATCTCCAGACACCAGAGCTAAACCATTAAGGAAAATATCTCATTGCCATTGTTCTAACAAGGCCTGAGGTTGCGTAGATTTGCAATATGTTTTGATGTTAGGACTTAAGTTTAAAGTGTACATTTTAAAACACACACAAAAGTAATATTTCAGAGGAGACTTAAAGGGCCTGTACCTGATTTTTATTTACTCTAGTTAAGATAAATTCTCTTTATGTTACACACTGTTTGACAGAAGCAACTTAATGGAAAAGACACTGGGTTTAATCTTTGCATATTATAAATGCACTTTGTAGGAAAAAACTAGTGCAGAAGTGTTTGCCAGGGTCACCTCTTTTCAGCCAATCAGGCACATTGTACACTGTGAATCATGGGAAAAGAACAGCTTGACCTAGCACCCAGACATCTGATTCTCTGTCATGGTGCAGTTTCAAAAATGCCAAAAGGTAATTGTAAAAAGAGTAAGAGGAACTATATGAAAATAACTGCATAAGACTATTCCAGACAGTTGTTTCTCAGTCATGGTGCAATATTGAGTGAAAGGAAGGACTATGTGGGCGGAGCTAACAGTTCAAACAAAAACATGTTTCTGTCTCACAGTTCAAAAATCAGGTACAGCAGTTGTAATTAATGAAACGACGGCAGAAATGCGAGTCTGGTGATGATTAATGGGCTTAAAAACAGCACAGACGACCTCCGGATCACAAAACCGGGAGATTTGAAACAGAGGGGTTTCTGAGGCTCAGAGGGGAGAGAACTTAGTAAACATGATTTATCAAAGACACATAAATGAGGCTAAATACAACTGCAGGTATGTTTTTGGTGAGGGAGCAATGTTATAACATGGTTTAAAAAAATACGCTTTGCATAGTAGTTATCCTTCGGACCTATTTTTCCTAAAACGCTAAAATGAAGCCTTTGGACACAAACTATTGTCTGGACTCTTTGTGAAGCTGAGACTCTGCAGTTTTGTCCTTTTGTGTCTGATTTACTGTGATTACATGTGGAAACAATGTCTGCAAAGAGGAAAACCAAAAGTTAAACTCTGCCTAAATTTTCTTTGTTAAATATATGAAGAAGTAAAGCTGGTTTTTGCCTGATTTGATTTGATTGATTTTGCCTGATTGGCACTAGTTTGAGCATTTGTTTGGTTTTGACAATTCCTCTTTCAAAGCTGAAGCTAACTTAACTAAAATTAGTTTTAGGGACTTGTAATAAAGTTACAAATTCCAGGCGAAATCCATATAAAAGTCCTATTACATTTTTCTGAATTTTTGTGGGTTTTTGTTGTTGTTTTTTTGTGCTTTTGGAGAAAATCTGACTCCAATTTATCCCAGGATGTTTGATTTGACTGGAAATAAGAGGGTTACAGCCTTCTTTTCATATTTAACATGTCCAGTAGCTTGATACTTTCCTTTTATCAGATGGTGAAAAGGAATAAATTAACAAAAAGTAAAATCACAATTGATTCTTAAAACTGCAATTTTGATTTGATATTAACCTTGCAGCCAAACTCTCTAACCCTCTAAACCCCCCTCTTGCTTCTCCTCTGCTTCAGTCCTGCAGTGACTCTTTAACCACCACAGATTCGTACCTTGCACTCGCCGTTCACGCACACGTCCAGAGAGTCATCACGACACGGCGTCCCGTCGACCACAGCCGGAGCGCGCTCAGTGTAGAAGTTATATCCTTCTGCCAAACAGTTCAGAGAGCAGGGCTTCATGCCACCTGCAAGACAAAACACCCAGAACGCAGTGAAGAGCGTGTCCAAACTAAGGCCCAGGGGCCAAATGTGGCCCTCGGACCAATTTTTCTTGACCCTCAGGCTTCCTGGTGAACTGGCCCACATTGTCCTGAGAGGGACTTTTTATAGCAAATTAATTTTTTTTTACAATTATGACCTGTATACGTGACATTAGGTGCGAGACAGACCTGATATTATGAATTTAGATGTGGTGGCACCTAAAACACCAGATTAAAACAACATTTCACGATTGATTATGGGCCCTCCGCTTGGTCTATATTTCATTAGGCGGCCCTCGATGGAAAAAGTTTGGACATTGTAGATTGTAGACATGCACTTTTTACTTTCATTGAAATATTTTGGAATAGAGAGTCTCTCCATAGTGTTTACTAAGTGCACTGGTTTGTAACTAATAATCTGAATAAACTGCAGACGGAGCAGAGCTGACGTCTCTAAGGTTCATAAACTTGCCTCAGAGATATCCAACAATAAACAATCAACTGTAGGGGGTCTTTTCTTCTGTCTTTTTAGGTCAAACCTTTATTTTACAATAACTAAGTTCTTTCAGAGCTCGAGGCTTCAGTAATGGGACACTTTGTACGACTGGCACAGTTAGTCGGTGATTTTGTGTACCTAGCTCCAGAACAAACAGAGACTGCATGCTTTCTGTCGCTGACCTGTCAAATCAATCCAAAAAACTAATACAAAGCATTACACTGAACATGCATAAATGAGGAAAATCAGATTATGAAGATTGGAATAAACGTCTGATTTGAATCTGATGGAAATAGTTTGAACAGCTCGCATTTAAACTCTGCTGAACTCAAATACCAGCGGGGAGTTCGAACTGTTACAACCGATTATAACAAATTGTAAACCTGAATTCAAGGGATATGGCTTCACAATTGACCGTCCATCTCCATAAGACATAAATCACAAGTTTGAAGACAGTCAGGTAAACATTTTAAGCATACAAGAATGGAGTGAAGGAAGATTGAAGGAGGCAGTTTTTTTTTTTTTTTAAAGAAACCCTTTTTTATAAATATAAATGGTGGAGATACAACCTCCCATCAGTCTATAACAGCCTCATTAGACCTTTGCAACAATCAAACCAGTCAAATACTAATGAGGTACTTATAGCTCTGAGGTAGAGAGGGCCAGACCTCAACAGGCCTTAACGACCCAAGCTGTAAGAGTGAAACTCTGACTTATAAACAAGGACAGGCTGCTGCTCTGCTTTCTATCAGATCGAAAATGACTTTAGAATGAAAGTTGAAACATTTGATTTCTAAAACAGGTTTCAGTTGACCACCTGTAAAATCTTTTCTACCATGAACCAATCCAGGACGAATGAGGGATTTCATCGACAAGTCAGATACAGTTTACAGAATTGTATTTAAATGTACAGTAAGAAATAGCAAAAAATCTGATGGGCAGCAGCTGATAAAAGAACAGGCTTTAGCACTTTGAACCAGAGATGTGCCAGAATATCAAATATCAATATAACATATACTACATTTCATGATACAGTATCAATATCATGGCTTGCTAGCAATATATTGCCATGAGCAATTCTTTTTTTTTGCATACTTTACTGAATTAATTTGTCTTCACAATTTAGTTGTTTCTTTAGAGAAAGGAAACTTGTTTATGTAAAACATTTGACATATTCACTGTTTTGGTGATTAAAATGGGTTCATTTGTTTGTGAAGCTCATGGTTTAACAAAGAAAACGTTAAAATGTATTGGGTTCTTTAAAAAATAGTGATATTGTAGAATATCCTGAGCGATGTAGTGTTTATCGCATGTATTGAAATACTGTACCATTGTAATATTATTGTATCATCGTATCAAATCGTGAGGGACCCTGTGATCACCAGCCCTTTACTTTGAACCAGGTTTGGACGATATGCCAAAATCACAATTTTCCTCATATTGAACAATCACAATTTTCTTATTCAATTTTATTTTCCTTATTAAAAACAAATACATATGGCTTTCAGTATTAAATTCCTCAACTTAAATGACACAGACTGTTAATCATTACCATTTAACTCAAATAATAGTCACATTTCTTCCTACAAAGTCTAAACTCTAAACCACATGTTTTTACTGACAGAGGATTGACTCAGGATTGATTAAAAAGCCCCGAGCTGATCATTGACTAGAAATGACAGCATGGTTCTCTTTTGAGAGAGTGTTTTTGAAAGGAGTTGAAAAGATACTCTGAGGTGAGTTGGGGCCGAGGAGCACAGGGGAAGGGCGCGATCCCGTCTAAATTCAGGGCAGAGTCTGTGGCACAGGTCCTATTTTTACAGCTGTGAGGGATTTCCATCGTAAAATCAGCTGAGATGATGAAAGCAGCACTTGTTGCCTGAAGATTCTGCCGGAACAGCAGTCTCTGTTGGCCATTATGTGTTTGGAGAACTAGTGAGCTATATTCGAACGGTTTCTCTTTCATGCATGTTTTCAGTGCATGTTGGTGAATACGCTGACTATTTAAATCACACCAAATTAATTTAGTGATATCTGAAAATCAAAATGGGATCCCAGTCGAGCACAGCTTGTCATGCAAAGGATTTTTTTGAAGAAGATGTAATTTTTATAAATAAAATAGAGGCATTTAATGGATGGATGAGTGACGGTCTGATGGCATCAAGAAACAGAATAAATTATGCTGAAAAAGAATTCTGTCCGAAAAGACAGTGCAAACAAAACAAATAACTGAAATAAAAAGGCATTTTGAGTGTTTGGGAAATGTGGGAAAAAGCAGCTGAAGAAAGGAAGGAAAAAGAACCTGAAAATAAACTGAGAAAAAAATCTGAAACGGGCCATTTCAAGACACACAACTTGGTTTATCTACACTCTTCTCTTTTAAAATATTTTTTAAAATTATTTTGTATGTCTTAATCTGTTTTACATTTTTAATAAAGTATATTCTGCACTTTGAATTGCCTTGTGTATGAATTGTGCTCTACCAATAAATTTGCCTTGCCTTAATCTGCTTGTCTTTATGGATCATGGACAAGCAAAGTATACTGCCTGCACTGCCTGTTACCGATTAAAGACTTAGGGATGAATAAAAGTAATTATGATCTGATTCTGATAAATGTGTTGTTTTTTTCACTGCTGCTGGTAACCCCATCAATTTAAACCAATGAAAACATAATTCATTAAGTAACTTGAGCTCGCACCTCCTCTGTACGGCCTCCAGCTGTAAAACTTCCCTCGGAACGGCACGCTGTCGAAGTCTGAGCACTGGATGGATCTGAAGTCCTGAGAACCGGCGGGACAATCCTGCAAAACCAAACCAGCTCAACGTAAAGGCCTCGACACAAAACAGATGAAAGATCGGACAGGAAGACTTACATCGATATTGCATGATCGGAAACGTTTTCTTTCTCCGAGGCAATACTTTCCACCGATTGTTGGTCTGAAATGCAAAGGACAAGATTCAATTCAATTTATTTTTGTAGCGGATAGTGGATAACTGTTCCAGAGCATCCCCTGTCCTTGACGGAGGGTCAAGGACAGGGGATGCTCGGCAAGGACAAACAAAAAACCCTGTGGGAAAAAGTAGAAACCTTGGGGAGAACCACAGTAATGTCATCTGAGGAAACTTAAAGGTGCACCATGTAACTCGCACCACCTTTTTGTAGTTTGTTGCAGTTTGGCATATCTTTAAAACAACATATTATTTTATTTATTTATTTATTTGATAGGGACAATGCACATTAATGAGCATCAGTATAAAACAGATGTAAATATGCCGGATTATAGCTACAAAGCTAGTTTTCATCCGTAGTCCCTAGGCAGGCAAATACATAAAAAATTACACAACATGCAACACAAATAGCACAAGGAAATTATCTGAATTTGTAAATGGAGCAAATGCAAATATGTTTTCCTAACTGGTGACTAATGCTGCTTTCATGTGCGCGTTCATGTGTTTTTGGTCAGATCCAGAGAACACACTCTATTAACTGTTTGTGACTCAGGGGCAGATAAGTTGCTTGGTGTAGACTTTCAAGGCTTATTGTTAATGAAATACAACATATATCGCAATAGATCTTATTTGTAGTTATTGGTTATGTGGTTTTGTGACAGGACTATAGGCAACATGTCACTTTTACATGTCTCTCAATGGATGTTGATGTCTTTGTGCGGCATACAATGTTTTATGCTTCACTTGTGGTTAAGATGCAGATTAGATAAACTGTGTTTTTGGTCAGATGCAGAGAACACACTCTATTACTGTTGGTGACTCAGTGTTTTGGGGCAGATAAGTTGGTTGGTGTAGACTTTCAAGGCTTATTGTTAATAAAATACAACATATATCGCAATTGAACTTATATGTAGTTAATATGTTAACTGAGGTTTGTGAGCAGGACCACGCCCCCATCGCCGTCCCTGGGCACACCTCTAACTCCCAGAAGCCTTCATATACCAGCCTATGCCTCAATCACTGTTTGCCGCTATTCTCTCGACCCACCCCCCTCCCCTTCTTCTATGTCATATGCTTTCTCTTTCAGCGTCCAGTACCCTAAAGCGGGTCCCGAATCGGCTGGGCAGATCACCGAGACGGAGCCCCCACACTGAGTCTCATCACCCAGCCATCATCTACGAGCTACTTCGAGCTACTTCGAATCACCCGCTTCCTTTCACTAATAAATCATTGTATTGCACATCTCATTGTGGCGTGGTCCTTGCTAATGAATTGTAGTTATTTGTAGTCACTCCATTTTGCCTTCCACCAATCAAACCCACACTACGTCACAACTCGGGTCGTCCGGGCTGTTTCCAGAATTCCCATTTCTCCGACTTGGTGCGGTGTTCATGTGAAACTTCCAGTCGTAACTCGTATTCACGGTTTAGACGACGCCGCGTGAAAGCACCATTACCTCGGGCTGTCACAGTGTCGGACAGAGGAGGACACGCCCCCTCCACAGGTGCGGCTGCACTCCTCCCACTGAGACCACGCCCCCCAGCCGCCGTCGATGCCCTCGGGTCGAGTCCCATAGGCCACACACACGCGCTTGTAGCACCACTGGACAAAACACACACACAGAACAAACAAACACACAGCACAGTTTACATTCTGGCTTATAGTGACCAACAATAAATGTAACCAACAACGCAAAGTGTTTCATTGTGATATTTATTGCAGCTAATATTCTTTTGTGATATTAGTATGATCCTGCTTCAACGCTGTGTCTTCTAGAGCTGCAAATAATGGTTATTTTAGTAGTCGAATTGTCAAATGATAATTTCTATTGAACATGGAGACGTTTTCATACATAGTTAAAGTTTTAAACATGGTGACTGAAGGCTTCTAAAAAGTGTATCGTTATTGATGACATTCAGAAGTGTTTTTGTTCTGTATTGACATTTTAATTTAATAATTCCAGTCTTTGTTATAAAAGGACTTTTTAAATTGTGTATTAGAGTCTGTATAGTCTGGATAACGATTACAGTTATATATTAAAAAATATATATAACTATGATAGTCGATGTAATCCCTCATTCTACAAAACCGTGATCATTTATAATAATCGACAAAATTAGTGTAACTGTTGAGTCCTAGTGTCATCAATTTTATAATTTGTCACAGTTTATTCTGCCGATATTAGACTTTGAAATGTGGTTTTGTGACAGGACTATAGGCAACACTTTTACATGTCTCTCAATGGATGTTGACGTCTTTGTGTGGCATACAATGTTTTGTGCTTCACTTGTGGTTAAGATGCAGATTAGATCAACTAGAATTGACCGTTAAAACATATCAGTGATAATGCCATCTGTGAGGGACCAACCAATCTTCTATAATAAAGCATGTGGGTTGGGAGAAGGGCTGCAACAATGAATCTGCTAGTCATGACTAGTTGACTATAAAAAAATATGGTAGACATATTATGCCTAATTGTTATATGGACTAAACTGACAAAAGTGAAAATACACTTTATAACATAGACAGAGACATTATTAAATCAAAATGTCAATGTCTGATTTTCATCAATAATACACCTAAATATTATGTATCTAGAAGTCACAATTTTTCAACCTTTGTTTGGTTGATAATGTATTTCAAAAGACTAAGTTGACAATTAAAATGATTGTTAGTTGTGGTCCTATTTGGGTGTTTTGACTTGAATGAATACACTGTTTTTGTATAAAATTGTACTTGTTAATGTTCATGAGCTCAAAGTCGATTTTTAATACCACTGATCAACTAAAAGGAGAAAAACTTTGCCATATTTCTCATCCCTTGGTCTGGATCAATTATAGTAGTTAGTTTTGTGTTGCACTTATCATTGTGAGTGAATCAGCAGACTACTGTTTGTATAAGTGCATAAAGAGTCACATTCACCCCCTTCTCGATGGTGTTGGTTTGACAGATCGTCCCCTCCGCTGCCGGGATGCTGCTGGTGATGCAGCGGTTGCTTTTGCTCATGCACCACAGCTCGCTGCACACTTCCTGTCAGTTTGACCAGACAAAGCAGAAGAGAGACAATGAATCTTAGCCTTGCTTTAGAGATAAGGCGGCTGTTTCTAATGGGACAGGCTTTTAACACTCAGGCGCCTTTACGTTCTGCTCCTCATCCAACAATGTCAATAACACATGGGTTTTTATTGTGTACATATGCTCTGACCACACAGTACTGACAGGAACGAGTCTATAAAGCAGTCTGCTCCTCCAGATGTCCGCTCGCTCTGAAGCCGCGGCGTTAGCACTTCACCAGGCATCAAGTCGTCTGTCTTTGCTTCAAACGTGAAAGCACAAATGCACGGATGAACGGATGAACTCACACTTGCACACATTAAACTAACTGGGACTAGACCAGGACTAAACCTGGACAAGAAAAAACAGGTCTACATTTGAACTACACTGGGTTCATGTGTGAAGACAGTAAAACATTTAAATCTAGTCGATCTTAAAAAACTTGAATCTGTCATTTTTATCTGGATTTAAGTAGTTTCGACTTGCTGAGATTTAATTGCTGATGTAATGAAGAATATTTCTCTGGTTTCAAGGTATTTCTGACTGATCATGGGATAATTCAGCTTAAAATAAGAAAAAATAGTTGCCATTGGGTAAGTGAAATGATCTTAACCCAATGGCAGATAATTTGACTTAAAGTAAGTAGTAATGTATTGAAACACGTCAGAAACGAAAAAAAAATAATACATACAAATAAATATGAAAAATAATGTAGTTCAATTCAATAAATAGTCTTAACTGATATTAACCAGTCAAACATCTGAAATTAAGATGAATATCCTGAAATCAAAACTTTTTAACTCATCTAGAAATTGCTTTTTTGCAGTGAACTCACCCCTGACATACATTTAAGCATTGTTCTGTTTAAGAATGATCCAAACTGATATTTTTTTTGCTGTTAAAAATCCATAGAAAGGATCACACTTTTGTAAAAATAAAAACAAAACATATTTATCTGGAATATAAAATCATTTGTTTCATGATTATGTAAACAAACAGGCATATTTTTTTTGCATAACTGGGCTTTTATTTTCAATTTTACTCATTAGTCTGTTCAAAAAGACTGGTGAAAAACGTTGGCAAAAGTTTCAAAATCTAACCAATACCAATACCACAAGTAACTCATCTATAGTTCTGATCATTTTTGGGGGTAGTTGCTGAATCTTAGTACCAGTCCTACCATAGCCACAACCTAAAACATGCACATTCGTCAAGAAAAAACACGCATAATCAGCTGTATTCTAGTCTATAATGGTATAATATGGTATTCTTTTATACATATTCTGCCAAGTTACAGTTCAAACACTAATTTACACCTGTTGTCCCTGAGCAGGTTGCTGTTATAGAAGACACGTATTTGAAAACAGATAATTAAAGCAGAACTAAGTAACTTCAGCGACAGAGCTCCCCCTGCAGCTCTCTTGTGAAAATACACTGCTTGTGAAAAGACAAAAGCTATTTTTTCCTTCTTTTTTATTGAAATAAGGAAGTATAATAACATACATTTCACGTTATCAAATAAAAAAGAGCCAGGGGTTTATCAGGAGAATTGGTTTTGGATCGGTGCCTGAAAATGTTGCAGCTGGTTTTCCGCTCAAGGACAGCAGGGGGCGATGACGGGTGCTTCAAATGCCCCGAAAATACTTACAAAGACATTTAATTAGGTAAAATGTTACTTAGTTCTGCCTTAAGTATGTATGTGATTTAAGTAGCTACAAGACTCAGCAAAAAGACAGCAATGTGAATTTTTTTTTTTTTTGTTAACGTAGTCTTTTTATACCTATTTTTTATATATAAGAAACAAACATAATCTATTTGAAAAGTAAGAAGACAAGATGAACATTCTCAATCTATGAATCCTTATCATCCAAGCCCACATTCATCATCTTTGTGTGCAAATTTGTTAAAATGTCAGCCATTTATTCGTCACGCTTGCAAACATTTGAAACCCTGTGCATAATCTTGTGTTACAATCTGTCTGAATAATTCCAAGGATTTACGACCACAGACAAAAAGATGAATTAGTTTAGGTACTCGCCGATACCTGAAAAGTCTGTGGTATCGGTGGTAATACTTTGCCTGGAAAATCCAGAATGATATCTCAATCAATATCAGTCTGGTCACTCTGTAATCTCCATGAGTTCAGATGCGCGTGACTGACAGGGAGATTAGCCAATCAGGGACATGCACGATCCGTCCGTATCAAAACAAACATGGCTGCTCACGAGGGAAAAAAGGCAAAAAAAACATCTGTGCCAATTTCTGCAGAATCAAAGAGTGAAGCACAAAACTGTTAATTTGAGGTGAGAGAAGTTTGATTTAGTTCTAAAACATGAATGACCAATTAACTCTTTCGTTTCACACGTGTCACAGAAATAAACGCATCTGATTGGACGGTACGTTTTGGAATTGACTCGATGCTTGTCGGAGGGCGGAGTGACCAGACTCATTCTTCGTAAAGAATTGAAGATGTGTGTTCTGGATCCCAGGCAAGATAATACCAGTGCTAGTATGGAAACAACCCTAAAGCATTTGACCATGAATTACATTAAAAAGACTTACTGCATATTTACATTGGCGAGATCGGACGCCGTACTGGAAGCGGCACTGCTCGTCTGCGTCGTAGGCCTGTCCCGGGGCGGTGGTCGGGTACGTGAACTCCTGCTTTAGGGGCACGTTGTTGAGACAGGAGCCCATTCCAGAGCTGTGAACGACACACACAAAACATGTCTGATCATCAAAAGTGTAAAGAAAAAATATTCGGCATTTTAGCCTTTAAACATGCTCTTGAGTACCTTCAATTTGCCATCTCATGTAAAAAAAAAAAAAAAAAAAAAAAAAAAAAAAAGCTTTCTTATTCATCTAATGACTTTTTTTATTAGCCAGTATGACAAAGTTATGAAAAAGTTATGATGCGGATTTGCTGCAGCATTTATCATGTTTAGAGGCAGAAATGCACAGAACAAGTTTAGCAATGATTTAAGTACTTAAAAACTGCGCAAGATTCTCGGATAAATGACGTAAAGGATCCAAAAATACATCCCAGATAGATAGTAAGTGTAATGTAAAGTGAATGCAACTGAATGCTACTTCAGGTGTGCTTTTGATGATAGAACATTGTTAGAACATGGTTAAAAGCTCAGAAAAGTCACTGTAGCAGGATAAGTGTCTTTTAAGAACTTTTCAGTATAATCTGACAATGCATTCAACCAAAACAAACTGCAGGACCAAGACGACAAGCTCATTGCACTTAATGACAAAACAATTTCACACACAGAAAATTACTATCAAACTTTATTTATATGTTTAAAAGCAGAATAAACAGACTCCCAAACTACAGATAGTCTTTTCCTTTCTAATGTGGAAAATTAACTAATTCCTTATAAACCCAACAGAATAATTATTCGAGTAATACACTAAAGGACGACTAATGGTGAATCAAACTGAGACAAAACTGAGATTAAAGAACCTGCACGACTTTTCGATGAATAAATTAGATGAAACTACACTTTTTGGACTCAATATTTATCCTATGAACCTTTTCTTTACACAAGAGGAAATGTTTTTGTAGTTTGTCACATGTTAAGATTTGAGCTGAAGATATATTATTTAAAAAATCATATTTGAATACAGAAATGTAAGTATTTCGATAAATAAACAAAATTAAATGAAGTTACACCAAACTGTACACAAAACTGTACAATCCTCATAAAATCTAAGCTTTAGAGCAGTGTTTCCCAACCAGGGGTACGGGGACCCCAAGGGGTACGTGAGGAATTACCAGGGGGTACTTGGAATGGTTTCAGGTTTAAATGAAGATTAAATGTACTTTTATCTGAATAAAAAAAGTGTCATTAGTTGTAAATTTTGCATCTTTTGGAGTATTTTGGACCATAAATACAGTTAAAACAAAACATATTGTAATAATCGACTATATTTAACTAGTAAACTAAAAAAATTGCCTGAAACTCAAGTTAAGGGGTACTCTGAGTATGAAACAAACCTTAGGGGGTACTCGAGACAAAAAAGGTTGGGAACCACTGCTTTAGAGGGTTGAATAAAAAACTTCTTTGACTCATTATTGATACTAAAAACAAATGATTAAATGTTTAATTCTGCAGTTTATTTAGAAAATGATTTACTTGGATTATCCTGCTTTAGGGTTACTGAGTCAGAGGCATAAAGTAGCTTCAGTATTATCCTTCATCGTGATATTTTTCTGTAGCAATAAATATCACTTTATAGCCTTATAGATCCAGAACCAAACTAAGTCTACACCAGCACATAACGAGGCTAAAACCAGGACCAAACCAGTGTGAAAATTCAGTAAAATCATTAATGGACTTATTTTTAAAATCTAAAACCTCCCTCTGACCATCACCACTGAAATCCAAATCCATGTTTCGTCTCTTGACCTGTCGTAGAACCTGTCTAGAATAAGAGCAGGTGCGTGACTCACTCCAAGAAGCTGGTGATGTAATCCCTGCTGCAGGCCGACCAGATGAACGGGTTGGTCTTCATGGTGATGTGGTCCGCCATGAGTTTGGCCGTCTCCTGGCTGCGTGGGCCACAGCCGTTTCCAATGCCATCGTGGTTCATCCCGAAACTGAAGCAAAAACACACAGAGATTATGAGGATGGAGGCTTAAGAGGATGTAATTATATAGTCACAGATATTATAGGAACATATAGTCCAGAGCTATTCAACTGAAGGACCAGGGGCCAGATCAGGCCCTCAAAGGGACATGATCCAGCCCTCAACCATCGTCAGAAATATAGAAAATATTTTATTTCTTGTTATTTGTTTAGACCTGGTATAGTCCTGGTTTAGTCTTGGTTTAGTCTTGGTTTAGTCCTGGTTTAGACCTGGTTTAGTCTTGGTTTAGTCTTGGTTTAGTCTTGGTTTAGACCTGGTTTAGACCTGGTTTAGTCCTGGTTTAGTCCTGGTTTAGACCTGGTTTAGACCTGGTATAGTCCTGGTATAAGTCCTGGTTTAGTCTTGGTTTAGACCTGGTTTAGTCCTGGTTTAGTTCTGGTTTAGTTCTGGTTTAGACCTGGTTTAGTCCTGGTTTAGTCCTGGTTTAGACCTGGTTTAGTGCTGGTATAGTCTTGGTTTAGTCTTGGTTTAGACCTGGTTTAGTCTTGGGTTAGTCCTGGTTTAGACCTGGTTTAGACCTGGTATAGTCTTGGGTTAGTCCTGGTTTAGACCTGGTTTAGACCTGGTATAGTCCTGGTTTAGTCTTGGTTTAGATCTGGTTTAGACCTGGTTTAGTCCTGGTTTAGTCTTGGTTTAGACCTGGTATAGTCTTGGTTTAGTCTTGGTTTAGATCTGGTTTAGTCTTGGGTTAGACCTCCTCTGAGTATATGATACACTTTACATTTTAATAATATTAGACAGATGTTTTGACCTGATTTATGGTTAATATATCTATAATTATGTATTCATTTCATTTCATTATTTAACAGAACACACATGATGTCCGAGGGAAGACGCTTATCAACATAAAAAAAAATAACTGTCACAAACTTACATTCCTGTCTGAGCACAAACGAACTAAGGTGAAATTATGTTCTCACAGTTGTACAATAGAAGCGCAGCCATTATTCAGTTGTTTTCAATTTGTTGTGAGTTGAAAGTTGTTAATACGGCAAGTCTGTGTGCAGAATCTCTAACAAATCTTTATAAAAACATTCGCAGATCACAGGTTTGAAGATTTCTTTCAAAAACAGTGAATCTCCCATTCAGTTTAAGGACTTCTATTTGAAATTATGACGTCAACAAACTCTATTACATGAAAGCAGACAATATATTTCTACAATACTGGTTATGTATCTCATCTTCTAACAGTAATACAGTATATGCTTTCATTTGGATTTAATTAGACAGGCATTTACTTCTGCAATAACCTGTGTTTTTGGTGCCAGTAAGTATCTACAGAAACGTTTTGTGGTGTAGTTTTAAACAAAGACATAAAAGCGTATTGTTTTCCTCGTATTTCTGCTGAGTATTGATAGCAGCCCCAGTAGCTGTGTTTGAGCAGGAATTATAAATGTTGTGGAAGTGTCTGTGACTCATTGCTGTCGTGGTCGGGTTTGTCCTTTTCATGTGGGACGTCTCACCGCAAACAAGCCTGGAGTTAATCTGCCACTGCTCTGTGAAGTCGGAGCGCTGCAGGACGAGAATTAGAACCAACTGTGGCCCGCTTTGAGACCAGAGCCGTGTCTGAAAGAGCGCGACTTTAAACTACGCCGGCTTCCCCCGCTGTGGAGCAGGAGCGGGGCTGTTGAGTTCAAGAGCTTTCATCAAGGGCTGCGCAATATATCGGAAAAGTATCGATTGTCTGAAGCAATAACTATATCGCAATAAACTAAATATATCGCAGTGACACCAAAGTCTTCCATCTGATAGAAATGTTCTGTTTTTAAAATGAAAATGAAAATCAAGAATAAAATCTAGCTTTTTCAAACTAAATGTTTTGTATTTGTTGGTTTTTATTTTAATATAACAGACATTACTGCATCAAAAATAGGGCTGCAACAATTAGAATAATCGTGAAGTCGAATATAAACAATGTCAGTCGTATTTTGATGATGGTCGTTCTCTGGACTAAACAGACTCTAAAACACACTTAAAGACTTTTATAACAAAGACAGTGAAATTATTAAAGAAAAATGGCAAAAAAGGATAGACCTTTTCTGATTTTCCTCAATTATACACTTCATTCATAAATATTCTCCATCTAGAAGGCATCTTACCAGAAGATTGACATTTATTTGGTTAAAAATGTTTATTCTAAGTGGCTATCTACAATAGAAATAATCAATGACTAAACTTTGGTTAGTTTCAGACTTTGTCCTAAAGTGTATTTAAATATCGCAGTAAAATTTATATTGCAGATCTTAATAGCCATTTCGCATACCCCAATAATTTCCAATATCGTGCAGCGTTACTTTCATCCTATCTTCAGTTTGGGTATTTCTCTTTCCTCAAAAATAAAGTTTAAAAGAGGACCTTAACCAAGATTAATTGCAATAAAATAAAAATTTAAAACTGAACGGTCACAATAAGCGAGAAGGTGAGACACTAAAAACCCAATTCTTTCTGCATTTTTTGGCAAGTTTAATGCTAAAGTTAACTGTTAAACATGTTTAATTACTTAATTTAATCTACTTCATCCATAGATCTCTCTGGGACATCTTCAACTTCAAAGGCCGTTTTCTTAAAATGACATAAAGATCAGCCTTAAAGTAGCTCCTACAAACTTTACAATCTTGTACTTCACAGACTGACACACAGACACACAGACTTGACAGACTGTACAGAAGTATTTGTTTATATCTAATTCTAAGCCTGAACCCCAAGTTTTAAGTTAAAAAAAAAGGTCAATTTTTTATTTTTAGGCCAATTTTCAGTTAGATCTAGAAAACTGAATAAGAAATCAAAAATCCCTGCTGTGAATATTTTGTATCAAATATGTGTACAAAATGAACCAAGAAATTTAAACCTGAGTCTGTCCATTTTTAGCTTGAAATGTCCCAAATAAAGAGTGTGCAAGTTTGGCCGTTTTTATACATAACACACCTTATTTCTACACGAAAACGTTACATGATGAAAAACTTAGAATACATTTTCCCACAAACTACACATATATTTTTATATTTTTGAGTTTTAGGTTTTTCCTATTCACCTCCAGTGTCTCACCTTAAGACCCATAAAAATAACAAAACATGTTTTCTTACGTATAAAAGCTGCAAACCCTGTAGTTAAGACCTCTACAAACATGTGCTGAAATACATGTGATTCTTGACATTCTTGAGAGTATGAAATATGAAATGCAATGTGATACTTCTCAGTGACTCTGTGTGTGTGTAATGAATAAGTTGTGTTTTTAGTTGGTGATTGCCCCAGCACTTTGCTCACAGAAGCATATGTGGGAGGCCTAAAGTTAAAGAATAACAGCAATAACAAAGGAACTGTTCTACAAAGCTGGTCTAAAGAGGTGACAAAATAACTTTGGGGTAGGTGCTTAAAGGGGCTATACATGACCAAAGAGCGAGTTTTACCAAACTAATGGCACACTTCCTGCTACTCGTAGAATAAAATGCTCTATAAATAGATGTAGACAAAGCGCTGTGGTCTCATTTTCACCACAATAGATGCTTTTACAATATATCTGTACTGGGGCAACATAGATTTTACTTTATTACATGCAAAAACATAACAGCACATAAACTAGTTTGATTTTTCACGTCTCAAAACAGTAAAAATCAGGTACAGCCCCTTTAACCTGGAGGTTGAAAATGCTCTTAATGAAACACAAGTGACACAAGAATAAAACACTCGCAGCTCTAGTCTTAAATGACACGTGACTAAAACAACATAAGACAACACGGTGCATGTGGAGCACATTCACCGAAGCTCAGTGTCCAGTCCATAACGCAGCTTTAGAGCCCGAGTCCTTGAGCGTCCTGTGTAAACCATTAGGGACGTCACACCCCAATGGATTGTCCATCTGTGCATAAGTCTATTAGCTCCGTTTAAACACAAACACAGCTCTTTCAGGGGTTCCTTTAAATTAACCCATGTGCTGTGGACAAAAACAATAACCTCACTTGATTTAATGGATTCATGACAGAAGTAAACCATGCACGGAGATGAAATTACTAGTTGTTAAGTGATGCCGATCGGCTCCACTAAGCCAATGATTTCAACAGCTTTCCAAGTCATCTGAGGTCCAAATATAGAAAAAACAAGAGGCAGAGTATGTTAGCAGACCCATGTGTAACTAATTTTACTGACATATAAATAGTGAAAGAAAACATACAGCTATTATCACTCGGTGAATGGAAATGACTCATGCTGCTGGAGTTTACATGAAGTCTCTCTGGGGATGTGGAAATGTAATCTAGGGACGGGGTTTCTCTGAATGAAGGAAAAGACCTGCCCAAAGCCAAGAAAAAAGACCCCTCAGCGATTCCTGTAGAAACCGTGGAGGGTTTCCAGCCTGGTGGCCTCACAGTAAGGACAAAAACACAATGCACAATACAAAACTGTGAAGAAAATCCCTAAAGGTCTTTGATTTCTGTGTACTAGGGCTGGGCGATATGGCAAAAAGTTATTATCACAATTTTCTTGGGGCCTTTAATAGAGCTGCACAATTTAGGATAAATATCTAATTATGATTTTTCTGACCAGTGCTATTGCAATTAGATTTGCGATTTATGTTTTAATAATAGGATTCTGTTCAAATTCACATTTTAAACACAATTTTGTTGCTTTTAGTCGCGTTTTTGTCTCATTCAATTGTGTTTGTCATATTTAAACGTGTCTTTGTCACTTTTAGTCGCGTTTTTGTCGCTTTTAGTCTTATTTTGGAGCACTGTGGGGTGTTTTTGTTGCTTTTGAACGCATTTTTGTCACTTTTGGTCACGCTTTTGTTGCTTGTTTCAGAACATGTTTGTACAGTGTCAGCAGTTTTTATTCAAATTAAAGCAAGACATTTTGTTGTTTGTTGTTTACCACACTGAAAAAACGGAAAATAGGGGGTTGCTCGTTTTGTAAATGAAAATCATGCTACCATTTCATATTTTATTTAAGATCTTCTTTGAGCATGACTTTGTCATAAAACAGCTGAATAAATCCCATCGATGCTAAACCTGCATGTTTTAATCACGACAGCGCTGCATGAAAAAGTTAGGCTGCCAGTGCTGCCAGTGAAGCCACACCCCACTTTTCAAAAAATAACTCCCTCCCCTTCCTGTGACCGGAAAAACGTTTAACAGAAGACGCTGCAGCAGCCATTTTTTCCTTCTCTTTGCTGTATTTTTGGGACTTTCCGACTGGTTTTAAGTTCGTTCCTGGAGTCACAAACGTGATTTCTAAAGGTAAACTTGTTTTATTTGGTCCTAAGAATGCAACGTTACTACGTTAGAAAATTAAGCTGTTAACATTTGTAAGTTGAGAACTATTGGAACAAACCAAGTCAAGGTTAATGTTAACTAAACAGGTGTAATGTTAAGTGCAACAGCTCCACCTGCTACTTTGAAGTGTACAAATCAACCTTTTGAGTGTTACTAAATTTAGTAACTTTGCTGTTATGTTTAATTCATTAATTAATTTAATTTTAGAATGTATTGTGCTAACTGGACATGGACTGGATTAAGGGTGCGCACAGCAGAACTCCGTTTATGTCATGATACTGTCATTACAGTGTGGTACACCAGCTGCTGACGCTGAGCTCCATCCACGACGAGAGGAGACTACACTGCGCTCTGCTCAGTCCAGAGGTAAAAGTTAACACTGTTCACCCAGTTCAGAAAGTTGCTTCTCTGTGTGCTAACCAAGCCTCCATTATGACTCTGGTGCTGGTGCGCTGTGTGGATTTTTGCCATCGCTCTCATGTTCGCCAAGAAATTACAACTCATAACCACAAGAAATACAATGAGTTTAAAAAGAGTTTAGATACGCCACATGTGCTGGTGCATCATCAATGATTGGACCACAGAGAACACGAGATAGCACAGACTGCTTCTCTATTATTGACCAAATGACTGTATCATTGTTAGATTTTTCTAACTTTGTTTATACAGTAATTACTATTCTATTCACCTTTATTGCAATTTTGAACATTTTAACATTTACCATTTTTGTCTTTTCAGATAAATGCTGGAGTTTAAAAATTACAACCCTCCCACTCCAGTCCCGGTCTGCTTCCACAGTTAGACTTTTTGTCTGACCAGCTCCATCAAGAGGAGAGGACTCATGGGGACAAAAACTGAAAACCTCACAGATCTGATGACAGAGGTAAGATGAGAAAAGAATTTTTGATACCTTCATTATTGCTGTCTAGAGTCTTGATTTGTCCACACTTTTATCTGAGCCTGAAATATTCATATATTAGTGATATATATTTTTTGTCCTTTCAAATCTAATTTTGTTATTTATTGAGCAAAGAACATTTGTGAATATGGTATTTATGGTTATTTTTTAAAGGAGGTCCCTGTGGTGACAAATGTGTCTTTTGTTCCACATTTTGAACTGAGCACGTGAGATAAAAAAAACAATGACGTTTTTAAATTTGAGTAGTTTCATAATGCTTTCCTGATAGTGACTTCAACACTGAGAGAAATGATCATCTTTCTTATACAGCTTTATATTTGTTGTAAAAAAATGTTTCTAATTAAGTCTTTACCACGTCACCAGAATGAAGTAGACATTGGATGGGAGTTCCCTTTGAAAGGGTTATGCCTTTACCTTCATGAGGAGCCTCAAAGCATGTGGTGAGTATACTTGATGATGTTATGATAAATGTTCTCCCCAAGCTCTCAACAACACTTTGAATTCCCCAGTTCTGTGACGTTACAGGCAATGAATTGAAGCTTTCATGTGAATTTCATTGTGCCAATATAAATTTATAGAAATCAATTAAATAATTGTGGGTTCGAATCCCGGACCACCCCAACATCACACGATCTCTCTGGGTGGAGTCTGCATGTCCTCCCCGTGTTACCGTGGGTTCTCTCCGGGTTCTCTGGCTCCTCCCACCGTCCAAAGACATGACTGTGTAGGTTAATTGAGAACTCTAAATTGTCCCTAGTGAATGAATGTGAGAGTGAATGGTTGTCTGTCCTTGTCTCTGTCTCTCTGTGTCAGCCCTGAGACGAGTTGGCCACTGTCCAGGGTGTACCCCGCCTAAGGCCCAAAGTCACTGGGACAGGCTCCAGTCACCCGCGACCCCTAACGGGAATAAGAGGGAGAAAATGAATGAATTAAATAAACATTTCAAGCACTAGGACCTCAAACACCCAACATCTGACTAAACACAGAGCAGAGCAGAGAGGCAGGCAGGGGCAGACAGGAGCCGACAGGTGCAATTCACCTGGGCAGATTAGCCAACTGCACTGCTTTTAGCTAATGGTATACAAAAGGCTCAGACATCAGTTTGTAATACACAATTCATTCATTTCTTTAAATTCAAAATCACCACATAATACTTGATGATATTTTTTGTAATGTAATAAAGTACTACAGTGCATTGTTCCAAATAAAGTTGATATTTTGCTCATATAATGCTATTATTATTTGCTCAATAATTAAGTCCTACATTGAGTTTTGATGTCCATGCCCTCCCTTTTTCAGGGAGGGCATGGACATACAAACGTAATAATTAATGATCTTTTGCCTTTTTTCTAGGGAAACGATGAAGTCCTCTTTGAGACATGTGGAAGATTGAACAGTGGGAGATTTTACCGTACGACAAAGTGAGGGTCAGAGGAGCCTGGACCAGGTCTGCACTGGGCGGAGGACCAGGTTGTCATGAAGTGGACATTGCTCTTCTGTTTGATCTCTGCATTGAATATGGACTTTCCACCACATGGACTTTCCACCAAACCGGAGGTACTTTTTTTGGTTCTTCAGAAAAGTGTGTTGATGGAACTTAATGGATCCACACGATCAAAAAAACAACAACTTAAATGCTGAAGAAGTGTTGAATAGAGCACTGGATTGTGACATCTCACCTAGAAGTGGGTCATATAATAAAATGTAGATAATATTATAAAAGGTGTTTTGAAGATGTGCACAATTTGAATACAGAGTATATTGTTGTGCAAATGCCACAAAAATAGCTGAATAAAAAAATGAAAAAAAAAAAAATTTAACTTTTCAAATTAGAGGATAATGTGATATGAATTTTGAAAATTTGACAGACATTTTTTGATAATTAAAGCTCAACTAATACGTTTAAAGACGTCTTAACACAATGGTTGGATGAATGTCATTATCAGGAAAAAATCATTTTGTCAACCTGTTTTGTTATATCTTTGACCTTGTTATACTTGTCTGCTGAGTTTGGTTTGTGTTTGCATGAATTTGAACACTTTTTATTGTTGACAAATGACATTTTTGTGTATTGCTGAATTTATATTTTTCAGAATAAATTAAGTAAAACAAACATGTTGTAAAATATTTGAGTTTAATGCGAAATGGTAACAATTTTATTTGGAGGTTTAGTTGTGAAAAGTCATGCTTGAATGGCATATATTAACAACTATTTTAAACATATAAAGTCATGCTCACATGGCATACAATTCTATTCCAGAGAGCATAAGTAAAATGTAAAGCAGTAGCATAATGTTTTTGAAAGTTGTGATCATTAAAAAGTCATGCTCACGTGGCATGTATTAATATCCATTTTATTACTTAAATTTGTCTCTAACCAAAACATGACTTTATTGCTTGCAACCGCTTTCCATATCTTTTTTATGCAGAGCTAGTAACCTTTTTTTTTCTAGTGCAGGATGTGTTCAGGCTGCATCACTTTAGCGTTTTTGGTCAAATTTTGTAGAAATATTTATACATATATATATATATATATATATATATATATATATATATATATATATATATATATACATATATATATATATATATATATATATATATATATACATATACATATACATATATATATATATATATAAATATGGCTCTGAGAGAGGACCACAGCAACCTCCCAGAACAGAATCCAGTCACCATCACAGTGGCAGATATCCAAGAAAGAGTCTCAGGCATGAAAAACTGGACAGCCTCCGGCCCAGACATGATCCACGCATACTGGCTAAAGAAACTCACTGCTCTCCATGAACGCCTAGCAGCACAAATGAACCAGCTGCTGAGGGACGGGACTCACCCTGAATGGCTAACCGAAGGGCGCACGATCCTGATCATGAAGGATCCCTCCAAGGGTACAGTCCCATCCAACTATCGGCCAATAACCTGTCTCTCCACAACATGGAAGCTCATGTCAGGCATCCTCGTGGCTAAGATAAGTGGGCACATGGACCAATACATGAGCAAAGCATTCCCAGGCGATAAACAGCTACGCCCTGCCAGTAATCAGATACCCTGCAGGCATAATAAGGTGGCCAAAGGAAGAGATACAGACCACAGACGTTAAGACACGAAAGCTCCTGACCATGCATGGAGGGTTCCATCCCAAATCCAGCACCCTGAGACTGTACACTAGCCGTAGGGAAGGAGGCCGTGGACTAGTGAGCGTGAGAGCCACTATCCAGGATGAAACATCCAAGATCCACAAGTACATCAAGGATAAGGCCCCAGATGATGATGTGCTCAGTGAATGTCTCAGGCAATGGGGAACAGAAGGTGAGGTGCCGGAGGAGGGACCATCATGGGAGGACAAGCCCCTACATGGGATGTACCACCGGAACATAACTGAAGTGGCTGATATCAAGAAATCCTACCAGTGGCTAGAGCGGGCTGGACTAAAGGACAGCACAGAGGCACTCATCATGGCTGCACAGGAACAGGCCCTGAGCACCAGAGCGATAGAGGCCCAGATCTACCACACCAGACAAGACCCACGGTGTAGGCTGTGCAAAGAAGCTCCTGAGACAGTCCAACACATAACTGCAGGGTGTAAGATGCTGGCAGGGAAAGCATACATGGAACGCCACAACCAAGTGGCTGGTATAGTGTACAGAAACATCTGTGCGAGATGCGGACTGGAAACCCCAAGGTCAAAGTGGGAAACACCTCCAAAGGTGGTAGAGAATGACCGAGCGAAGATCCTGTGGGACTTCCAGATACAGACTGACAGAATGGTAATGGCAAACCTATGGCGTCAGTTAACTATCTTTAAGTTGAGCGCGCGTATACAGCATAAACGAGCGCATTCACAGGAATCGAGGGCGCATTCACAGGGATCGAGGGCGCACAAACTGAAAGTGAGAGGTGAAAATGTTAACTCGAACGCAAAAACTGTTGTCGTTGTTGCCAGCGCCCGGTGTTAAACAGCTCCGCGCTCTGTTTTCAGTCCAGCGCGCTCTCTCTCCTCCATCCTGCGCCCGCTCGGTGTTTTTGGGAAACAGAGAATACGTCATCAAAAACAGACTTGACAAGACGATCACAGATTCAGCGATAAACGTCAAGAAAAGACTTGAATTGACTTCCGATCGTCATGGACAAAATCTTCATTGTTTAAAATGCAGCTAATTTAAAATGATATGCTGTGTGACAGCGATTTAAAATAACACAGATGTCAGCCTTAAACTATCAAATAAATGTGCACCAAAGGGCAGCCTTGAACATATTTTAGATAATATTTCTAACAACTATAAGCCACAAACTGACAATGAAGATTGATCTTCTGAATATATAGGACAAAAAATGCATGATCAAACAAATGTGCAGGAATGTTATATAAAAATGAAAGTAGCTGAAAATGAACTTACATTTGTGTTTTCCATGGCTTTTGCTCGCTGGAGTCGTGTCGTCTGCATTCGTCTGTCCTTGGGATTATTCAAAATTCGCGGCCTTTTTCTTTATTGTTTTATTTAAATGGATGTACAGTATTTGAGTTCTAAATCATATTTCAGAACATAAATGGTATATATATATATATATATATATTTTTTGGTCAAATGTTATGTTGTATTGAGGTCAAACATGTTTTTTTTTTTTTTTTACGTGTCCTTTTATAATTATGCTATGTCTTATGATTTGTATTTCTGTGATCGTCTTGTCAAGTCTGTTTTTGATGACGTATTCTCTGTTTCCCAAAAACACCGAGCGGGCGCAGGATGGAGGAGAGAGAGCGCGCTGGACTGAAAACAGAGCGCGGAGCTGTTTAACACCGGGCGCTGGCAACAACGACAACAGTTTTTGCGGTCGAGTTAACATTTTCACCTCTCACTTTCAGTTTGTGCGCCCTCGATCCCTGTGAATGCGCCCTCGATTCCTGTGAATGCGCTCGTTTATGCTGTATACGCGCGCTCAACTTAAAGATAGTTAACTGACGCCATACAAACCAACCAGACATTGTGGTGGTGGATAAAGAGCAGAGGAAGGCCGTTGTGGTTGATGTGGCGATACCAAATGATGGCAACATCAGGAGAAAGGAACATGAGAAACTGGAGAAATACCAAGGGCTCAGAGAAGAGCTGGAGAAGGCCTGGAAGGTGAAGGCCAAGGTGGTGCCCGTGGTGATCGGAGCACTTGGGGCAGTGACCCCCAAACTGGAGGAGTGGTTACAACAGATCCCTGGAGGAACATCAGACATCTCAGTCCAGAAGAGCGCAGTGCTAGGAACAGCTAAGATACTGCGCCGAACCCTCAAGCTCCCTGGCCTCTGGTAGAGGACCCGAGCTCAGAGATGGATGTGACCACCCGTGGAGGGTGAGCAGGGAATTTTTATATATATATATATATAAAATACATATATACAACCTATTTGCAAAGTTAACAACTGATCAATTATTCCAAAAATATTTGATAGATTACACGCTTAGCAAAATATTCCCTAAACTCTTACATTACTCACATTACATTTTGCGCATTATACATTAAGGACGGGTTGGGAGCACTCACCATGTTAACTTAACATAAAGTAGCAACTTGATTTGCCGCTAATATGCAATGCAAGTCCCCGGAAAACAAGAAAATATCTTGTTTTTTTATGGAATGAACGTGACAGCCTCGTAGCTCACACACTTTACACAGTTCGGAAATGCATGGGATTCTTGAATTTTTTGTTTTAATCTTTCACTCTTTTCTTCATCATAGCGTCTTCTCTCAAATGTTGACACGAATGCAATACTTGTCTTGAAAAAAAGAGCATTTTTATGTATCATTGTGATGAGTCTTTTTCTTCAGATTCAGATTCAGATTCAGAAAACTTTATTGATCCCAGAGGGCAATTCATTTGCAGCATTTCCCAGAGCAGTTCATACACATACACACAAAACACACACTGCGTGAGTCCATTTCACAGTTACAACAATATTAAATACAATAAAATTAGCAAATACTGCCATTCAAATTCAACAGTTTAATCGCGGAGGGCACGAAGGAGTGGGAAAAACGATTTGTTTTCCTCACTGGCGCATAAAAACGGCGCCCTGAAGGCATAATGACAAACTCAGGAGTCAGAGGGTGTTGAGGCTGTCCCAGGATGCTCTTTGCTTTATTCAGCACCTGCTCCTCCCACAGAGAGTGAAGGTCCCTCAATTTGATGCCTGTAATTTTTGAGCAGGTTTTAACAATTGCCTGCAATGTATTTTTGTCTTTCAAGGACAATCCGTGGAACCAGCAGATAAAAGAAAAAGTAAGAAGGCTTTCAATAAAAGAACAATAAAAATTATTAAGAATGGTTCTGTTTACATTAAAAGAGTTTAGTCTCCTCAGCAAGTACATTCTCTGCTGTCCTCGTTTAACAATGGACTCTGCATTCAGGTCAAATCTCAGTTTGTTGTCAATTAAAGTTCCAAGATATTTATAACTCTCGACGACTTCCACCTCCTCGCCATGGATGACACTAACACTGTGTGAAGCGGCACGTCTGAAGTCTATTTCCATGTCCTTTGTTTTAGAAACATTTAAATCAAGAAAATTGTCCTCACACCATTTTACAAATTGTACCAGAGCAGGCCCATGGTTGGCCTCAGATCCTGACAATAGAGTCACCAGAACTGTGTCATCGGAAAATTTTATGAGAAAACTGTTCTCTTCAGAGGATCTGCAGCTGTCTGTGTACAGGATGAAAAGTAGAGGTGAAAGGACGCAGCCTTGGGGAGATCCTGTGTTAGATATGGAGGGAGGATTAAGGACTCTCGGCTAAAGGTAATGCGCGGTAGAGCACCTTCCCAGAGCGCGCTCGGTTCGTTCGTCCCATGACTCGAACAAAACATGATAAACAGTGCGCATAAGAGCAACAAGTAGTCCAGTTTGAGAATCCACATTGTTGATCAATTTGAAACGGTGACACGCCAATCACACAGACAAAAGTTCATAGAAATCAATCACAGCTCGAGGTAGCTACCCGGGTCGCACGCTGCGGAGCGTCCCTGGAAGTTGGTGTCGAAGTTGAGTTTGAAATGTCTTTGAAATGTCTTTTTTGTTTCTGTCTATTGTCTTGTGATTGTTCTGCTTTGTCTGGTTAATCAAAAAAGAAATTGCTTCTGTCTTCAATGTGTTTCTAATCTGTGACAGTCGTGGATCCTTATATTCTGGACATCTTAATTTGCAATACTGATCTCCAACGATAAGTTTAAAATATAAGTTTGTGTTGAAACCCACGGCTGTGATTTGTGCCTCTTTATGTTACGTTTTTCTCATTTGTGCCAAAATGGCTCCGCGCCTCTGCCCAGTCCTACATGTGTCACCGTTTAAGAACATGAAAATGAAATTGCTGAACGAAGTAAATAAATGTCAACCTGGACTGACAGAGCAATGATGTCTTCACAGGAGAAGACACTGGTTTAATTCCAAGGAGAAATAAATATATTATGATTAAAAACTCCTAAAAGTCGATTGTGCTTAATAGGTCTCCTTTAACAGTTAAAATAAAACCATAATCTTCACTCTTGGTTGTATAAATGTAATTAAATTTTTTGTTTCCTCTTTGTGGAGATGTCAGTATTAAAGGCCCTGTATCTGATTTTTACTGTTTTGAAACATGAAAAACAGAACCAGTTCATTTTAAACTCTTTACATCAGTCACATTTGTCATTCACTTTCCTAATGCAGCCCCAGCATCCTAAATATTCACCGCCATGAGTTTATAAGCACTTTTCACGAGTCTCTGAGCCCAGAGCGCCACGGACCGTCCCGAGTAAAGCTAAAAACATTGACATGCTAACGGCACACTTCCTGCTTTTCTCGTAGGAAAAAACACTCTATAGATAGACGCAGAGAAAATGTTGCGGCCTCATTTTCACTTGAATAGATGCTTTTTACATTATGTCTATGCTTGAGCAACACAGGTTTTACATTATTACATACAAAACATCGAGAACGTGGACTTGCTCTGTTTAAATCAGGTACAGGCCCTTTAAAAGCATAAAGTTGAACACTAGATAGGAAATACAGTTGCAGAAGTTTTATTTTTTATGTTTAAATGAGTGTATGTTCCTTACGTGTGTCCGATCTCGTGTGCGATGGTGAACGCTGTGCCCAGTCCAATGTCCTCGTTGATGCTGCAGCTCCTCTCCGGCTCACACATCCCGCCAACTGGAGCCAGACCTAACAAAACAAACACGTAACAAATGTACCTGTCGAATCCCATCCCCATCCATCTTACATTATCTCTAAAACATTTGACTTTGTGTTCGTTACCTAGAGTCTCGCAGGGCTTGTTCTTTTGGATGCAGATGTCGTACCTGCAGAGACACAAATCAAACAGACTGTTTACAGAGGAAATGTGCCGCGCGGCGGCTGCCAACAGACACAGCTCCCGGTCTAATCTCGGGAAATCGACCATGAAACTGCGCCCGTGATTCAAACACATTATTCAGGCACATTAAGATTTTGACAGGCACAAACTCATATTTAGCTCAATGTGGAGAAACAATTACATCTACACACTTCAGCTTGAAAAAACTAAGAAACGAACAAACACTGAATTCCTATTAAATCATTAAAATAAAAGTGTGCCATGTAATAGGGTTGTCAAAAGCAGTGGTTCCCGCCCTTTTTTGTCACGAGTACCCCCTAAGGTTTGCTTCACACTCAGAGTACCCCTTAACTTGAGTTTCGGTCAAATAAAAGGCTTTATTCAAATATAATAAATCAATAGTATCATGGTTTTGTTTTAATTACAGTTATTATGGTTCAAGATATTAAAAAAATGCAAAATGTATAACTAATGACACCTTTTTATTCAGATAAAAGTACATTTCATCTTCATTTAAAACTTAAAACCATTCCAAGTACCCCCTGGTAATTCCTCAAGTACCCCTTGGGGACCCCGTACCCCTGGTTGGGAAACACTGGTCAAAAGTATCAAACATCAAATACTAATCAGTACTAAAACTATCAAAATTATATTCTCATTTGAGCAAGTATCAACACAAACACAAACGCTTTAACAGGGCAAAATTAAGTCTTTTGTGAACAGTTTTACAACATAATATTTCAGAAAGAAAGTACTATAATTAAGTGTGTCTAATGTCTAAATCAGACGTGTCCAAACTATGGCCTGGGAGTCAAATGCGGCCCTCAGACCGATTTGTCAGCATTCAGGCTTCCTGCTAAATTGGCCCCAATTCCCAAAAGTAGTACTCTACTTTTTACAGTAAAATTGAACAGAAACTTCTTTGTGCCCTTTGCCATCAGGGAGCTAAATCAATCATAGCCTCTCTAACGTTGCTCAGTCGATGCCCATTCCTGCTTCTGCAAAGAACTTGGACTTAAATAAAAAATGATTATGCTAATGTATTGATTTTTTTATCTGTATGCTTGTACTGTGATGTAGCCTGTGTGAATGAGAAAGCCAAAGACAAATTTCTGCCATCACTGCGTATGACAGACAATAAAGTTATTCTATTCTACTCTAAGCCTTTTTAAATGTGTGGTGATCATCGTCTGTCGTCCTTCGCTCTGTACGTTTCAAAATGCGGCCCCTGTTGAAGAAAGTTATGACATCCCTGGTCTAAAAGTTTTATATAAAAAGCTTTTTGATTTATCATTGTGATATCGAGAATCAAGTATCCTCCGCAGAATCGAAATCGAGATTGGAATTTTATTATATCGTATGTAACTTTTCTGGAGATGGAGAACTATTTTCATGGAGCAGTACAAGTTAAGTTACAGGTCAGGTCTATGAAGAGGCGACCCGTGGCTCTGCTCACATGTTTTTCAGCATTTTTATTTTTTTTTTAATTTTTTTTAAAGATTAAAAAAAAAAAAAAAAAAACAGTTGTTGAATAAATGCAATACAGGTAAGTTTAATGTAATTCAGTGTAACATTCAAGGCAAAGTAAAATAATTTAAACACCCTAAAAAGTCACAATCAAGGTTAGGGATGGTCTGATTTTTGTTTTGTTTTTCAGTTGATACCAATATCAGCCACTTTGCTTTCTGATGTTGCCAAAAATCTATATTTGCTGATACAAATATAAAATTCATAGCAAGTTCCAGTAAAACCACAATTATCGCAATCAAATGAGCTACTTCTGTCAAAATTATCCTGTAGAGACATATTTATTAAAGTATTTATTTTTTTCTAAAACTGTGACGCTCAATTAACGGTACTGTTTTAGTTTAGGTTTCCGTGCGGTGGTGATGGGCCGGTCCTGGAGCAGTGCACATTAAAGCACATACTCGGGACCACAGCGATAGCAGACAGATATAGTTTGACAAGAACAATAGCAGGAAATCAGGGATGGTCACAGCGGTGTCTTCAGTCTGGACAGCTTCCACCCCGTGTTTGATAAACGCATGTGTAAATAAATATAACGAGCCGTTCTCACCAAACCACCACTAAAAACAGGAATGGCATTTAAGTCTCCAGCTTCTCTAGTTGTCTGGTGTGTGTGCGTGCGAGTGATTGATGATGTACTACTAAATATATTTGCATAATCACTCATTCGTCCAGGAGTGATCGATCACAACATATCGACTTCAATTTATGATAGAAAGAACATTCATTTTAGTAGAGCTGCAAGATTAATCGTAATTGTTTTGGTAATGCATTACCAAAGCCCAAAGACTGCAATTATTTAAGTGACATAAATTCTTGTGCAAACAACAAAATATCCTGTTTTATTTTGTCTAAAAGCCGCTAAGACTGTAGTTTAAATCTCTTCAAACATGTTCTGAAATGTATGTGATTCTTTGATTAGTTTAACAGTTCACCTTTTTATCTTTTTGTCTTTTATCAAATGTTTATGCTCCTGGACATGTGTAAAAGCAGAGCATTGAACAGAATTCTACAATTAAAACACTTAAAATCTAAAATTGCAATTGCAATGTTTGTCTGAAATATGGCAATGAGATATTTTGCAAAAACCGCTCTAATTTTTACGGCTCAGTATTTGTACTGTACATTTTCTTTGGATTTCAGGGGAACTTTTTCTATTTTGTTTGGTAGTACATTAAAATGTAAGCTGTAGAAAGTAATACAGTAACTTCTATGACTAATTATTGACACAAACTAAAGTGTTTCATTGTGCTACTACTGCAGCTTTTTATTATTATTGACAAATGACTGTTAGTATCTGGGTGTCTATTTTTTACAACCCTTGATTTAACTAAAATTCCCTTGATTCTTTTGCTCAAGAGAAGGTATTTGTGGCAGCTCGGGTCACATTGAGTTGATTGTCACCAAACTGTGGCGTTGTTTGCACATTCCTCACTCAACAGCATCAGTGTCCTGTTTCTACACTGTGGGAAAACCAGGACCAGGACACTTGTGAATGGTGCTCAGGCCGGTGCTGCTTGAACTGATGAAACTGTTCAACCACCACATTTAGTGCTGTGGTGGTGGTTTATTGTATTCCTCCGCAAACAAAATATCCAGTTTTATTCTGTATAAAATCTGCTAAGCTTGTAGTCTTGTTCTGAAATGCATATGATTCTTTTATTAGTTTAGCAGTTCATATTTCAGTTTTCCTGCAAATTTTTAAGCTCCAGGACATGATTAAAATTTGAACAGAATTGTACAATTAAGGCAATTAAAATAAAATAAAATCTTATCTTAATTGCAATGCGTGTCAGAAATATTGCAATGACATATTTGTCCAAAATCGTACAGCCGCAGCGCTTATACACCAACTCGAAGGTCAAAGGTTTGGGGAAGACACCCACCTTGATGTTTAGGTATTTGGTGTAGAGCTGCAACTAACGCAGAAACTAAATGGAGAAAGCCTGTGACTATGAGATTTTACCTAATTTTACCCAGATAAAGCTGAAGTGAAGCTGTTAGAGGAGGTCGTGGTAGAGAATATTTACAGACGAAAGCGGTTTTACATTAAAAGCACTGAATGTACATGTTTTCCGTGACACTTTTGAGTATTTCCTGCTCTGTCTGAATAATAAAACTTCTCTTTGCTCATGGTATGTTTTGGAGTCTGTAAAGTCCAGATAACGATTATCCGATTACTTATTGGTGACCACTATTTCTATAATTGTTGGTTGCGATTACTCAATTAACTTGTTGCAGCCCTAGTTTTGTGTGAGCTTGACTGATTGTTTGTGGTCAAAGAGGCTGATGGCGCAGAACAGCAGCCTGCTTTAGTCCCCAAGCAGAACCCCAAGAACCCTAAGAACCCCAACCACCAAAACTGGAAAGCCTCATCAACTTCTGAAGTACAAATGAATCAAAGGGTGCGTTCACACTTACAACTTCACCATATAAAAACTGGAACTAAACCCAAAACTAAGCCTGGACCAGATCAGGACTAAACAAGGACTAGAACAGGACCAAACCAAATCCACTTTAGGACTAAAATGGGTTCAATTAAAGTCTATATGACAGGCTCTCAAAATTGTCTAATTCTGACTTAGTTTGCTGAGAGGGCACATATGGGAACTTTTTATTATACTTTTACATCACGTGAAGTTGCAGTTTGTGAGGAAATTTTGAAAAACCAAAGTTTAAAATGATAGGAAGTAGTACTGAGTTTTCAAACAGAATCCCTCTGTGATGTAATCTAAGTGACGTGCCACTGAAAATACAGAGACAATTAACACACATCCGACAACCTTTTTACAGTGTCACCCAAAAAACTAAAGTTGTTATCAGGTATCATTATTTGTCAAATCATAACTATTGTGTAATTTATATAGATTTTGGCCCTTGTTTCCAAAATGGTTGCTAGGTAACAGTTACATCTACCAGTGTCATATTTGCTGCCCATTTCCAAACAGGAAGTAACATCTAAAACATTATGAAAACTGTCAAACCGGGGGCAAATAAGCAAAATGTTTAGTAAAATCTTAAATATAATCATGTTCACTACGTTTTAGTGAAATGTATTGTTTAACCTGTCATATTCACCTTATTCTGGAAGTTGCCGTACGCGCCGCCGTCTTGTTTCTGTTGTATTAGTTTACATGGAGCAGACGAGCTCAACAGAAAATAAGTTCTACTCGACTAAAAAGACGTTTTCAGACTGACCAGGAAATCGTTGTGTTGTTGACTTGTTGTTGCTCGTGTTCATTAAACATTTTACACAAATCAACCTACTTTATGTAACATTTTAGCGGCGAGACTTTTCCCTCGTTCGTCATTAGCTTTAACGGAGTTCTCGTGAAACGGAAGTGCGTTTACAACAAAAGTGCAAAAAACGGCAAAAGTGGGCGGGGCAGAATAAGGTCAATAGACTTTAAGGAGGAAATAGTTACAAATGTGAATGCAACTTCAGGCAATATAATTTTAATTTACGATACTTTTTACTGTGTTTAACAAACAAGCAACTTTTTTCAGATTCTGTGTTTTTCAGATCCTTTCAGATGCAACTGAAGACTAATAATTGTAAACAGCTTATGCATCAGAATTGGTCTGACTAGTCTCTCATTTTCTGCGGTTTCAGATTGTGTCAGGACAGAGCCGGGCAGAACACCTCCCTCTGCCTCAGACTTGGCTGAGAACAACACAATGAAGAGATGGACTGGGAATGTACGCTGTCAGCTTTGAGGAACTGCTGATAATCCTGAATGGATCAAGAGACCAAACTATTTCAGGACATTAATTTGATTTAACAGCCACTTAATGTCAAACTGCAGGATCGTGTTGGTGATTTAAACTTCCAACTTAAACACAAATTATATGCATGTTTTTGTTGAAGTCTCAAATCATTTTCTTATTATCTTTATGTTTGGAGAAGGTGGTTTCGCAAAATATAAATTTATGTTGTGCAAAACTGTATAAACAACTGTGATTTAAATATGTTTCTCGGTGTTCACAAACAATACCGTTTTATTATAACCACACAATAAATAAAACATAAAAGTTGTGGGAAGAAGTGTCTTTCATGTGTGTGAGGACAAGTTGGAATGCAGTGTTGACAGTCAGTTCTAGTCGATTTCTAGTATCTGAAGCACACAAGAGGGAATCATGTCTACAGCTGGAAGGACCTTGTAAACTATAGGAATGTGACTAAACCCCTAATTGTCTCATCCACAGTTTGCTGTATCCAGATGTACCACTGCACCAGCACACGTCATTTTAAAATAAGCTTTTCAGAGCGGCAGAAGAGAAGATTCATTTGCTGCACAACCCAGTTCTACCACACAACTGCCATCTTGCACTGGTGGCTACGCCGGCAAATGTTTATTTTTTACAATATATTTTTTACACAATTAGGCTAAGGTTAGGGTTAGAATCAGGGTTAGAACAGTTCATTTGATTAAGGTTAGGGCTTTTGGACAGGTTTGCTAAACAAATCTTGGCAGAACTGGAATTTTCATTTATTCTAAATTCATGAAAATGCTTTTTATTATATTTATTTATACAATATAATGTAAAAGAGAATGTAAACATTATGCTGGATGAAAACAATAAGGAAACAACTGCCAGAGCCACCAAGTTTATCCAATCAGAGGCTTTGGCTGAACACAGCCTCTGGCCCTGTTGCATTTAGCAGACTTTATGGTGCACTCATTCACAGAGCAATTCAGACACACTTACAAAACTGGATTGTTAAAACAGCCCAGCTTTCATTCAGTTGTGTCCTGTTGCTGTCCGCTGTTGTTTTTTTTCTGACTCTGAACGTTTTCTGGTCTATACTGACCACCACTAGACACTACTTTTGCAAGATGCATTGTGGTATAATTTGAGTGCACTTCTTTCTCACCCACTGGAAAACACTTAAATGGCTTGACCCCTATTTAGTGTAGTTATGTAGGGAACATTAGGACGCAGCCCTTGTTGGATCAGAACCATGTGAATATTTCCTGTGCCACTCGGACAGTTGTTTCTCTGTCATGATGCAAAATAAGAAAAAGAGAAGAAAGTGAGTGAGCAGGGATGAAAATGTACTCTGAAACATGTCCATTGTGCTCTCTTCGTTTGAGCAATGAACATTTGGTCAAAGAGCAATGTACGTTTTCATATCAGGAAAAAAAATACTTTAAAATTTTTTTTTGATTTAGCATTTAACATTGTATATTAGGTTTATGTTTTGGACCACCCATGAAAGTTTCATAGCAATGAAAAATAAAGTAAAAAATCTAGATGGGGTTTAAAGGACCCACAGATATCGGGAGGCCTTTGATGAAACATTCACTTGTCTAATGCTTTGGTGATTTGAATTGCTTGGTGATTGGTGCTGTCTATGGCCTTGTGCTTGGAGTCTCTTCATGTTATGTATAAACGATTATCATATATTATAGCAGGCTACTAGCATCAACCCACAGCAATAGAGACTTGACTTTATAACGTAAACATACAGTTACATCAAGTTACATTCATACATTTCCCATTCATTTTCCTATTGACTTGGAAAAGACCAAATCTTGGCTATTTGGTGCCTAATGTCCATAACACTGCGGTTTCAATTCCAAAAACAAATTTAAAATGTGTCAAAATGATTTCATAACTTACCGGTTTATACAATTTCAGAAACAGATTGAAGACGAAATTATGGGTCCTTTAATGTTTAGTCACCACAAAGGTGATTATGTCAGAGCAAACTTACAAACCTTTAATAATATACATGTATATTTTTTCAAAAAGCATATAAAGAAAGTGAATGGGAAACTGACTTCCAGAAGTAAGTGGTGGGCGTTCACTGTAGCGCTCCACAGTTTAGTGTCCGTCTGTGTGTGCTGCCTCTGACCTGGTGATGAGCACAGCTGTGTCGTGGTGTGCGATCCCGTTGTCTGGTATGGCATTCCCATAACTGCTGCGGTGCTGGATGGACTTCTGCCACTTACAGAAGCTGTCCAAGGACTTCCCTGCGTGGTGGTTAATCTCCAGTGTTGGCTGGTGAAGACAAGAGGAAAAGTATACACTCACAACACTGGCTTTACTATGTTTTCGTACCACTAATAAAACCTCATTTCCAGTCCAATGTTAACAAAGACAAATATTTTCTGTTATTGCAAGCGCACGGCGAGGTCAAGGAGGCAGGCGGTTGCACTGGCCGCAGCTGGAGACAGATTGTAACCCAAGAATGAGTGTGGTAACAGAACCAGTAATTGTCCCGTCCCGCAGTTTCTCATTTTGGGTCAACTCCTGGCGCATGCAGCTGCACCGCTCTCAAACAAGGAAACTGATGATAGACTACTTTCACTTACGCGCCAAGTTTTCTGGTCCAGCACTAATATTAGCCATCACTAATGACACTAACATGTACAGTAGATGTCTGCACCAAAACATATGTCGATGGAGTACTGCAAAAATACATTGAAACACTCAATGTGGCGGACTTAGGAATTTGGGGGCCCAGGGCAAAATTAAGTACAGGCCCCTCCTCATCAAGTGTGATTTTGTAAAACTTTTCTGTTGTGTGTCTTGAAGTGTTCTTGAAGGAAGCTTTACGTGTTTGTTGTTTTAGTTTTGTTTGCTATTTTTTTACTTTTACATTTTAAAGCTTATATGTTCTAAATAGCTTTAAACAGGGGGGTTGGGGGTCCTTCCTTAGAAAAATATTTAAGAAATCAGACCATATTTGCCGTTTGCTGGTGCATTTTAACACATGTTCAGCCGATTTAAATCCATGATATTATTTGCAATTTCATTATGTTTTATTTTATTTACTAAGTCCGCCACTGGAAACACTGATATATTGTAATACTTTTTGATGGTACATTACCGATATTGTGGGCTGTGCGATAAAACTAAGTTGTTTATGTAGTAAAACTGACACATCCACGGTTTATTGTTTTGATTATTTAAAGGTACTCTGTTTGCCTGGGATCCAGAATACACACTTCAACAATTCGTTATGAAGATGTGAGTCGGGTCACCAGTTTTATATCCCAGAGTTCAGATGAGCATGATTGACAGGTGGATTAGCCAGTTAGGGACGAGCATGGTCAAACAAGGCATCTTACAAAGAGAAAAGAAAGGGGACTAAAAATATCACAGAAGATTGAAAAAAACATTCATCATATTCAAACAGAATAAATGAGCGAAGCACAGAACTCTGAGGTGAGAAAAGTTTGATTATGTTTGCAGTGATAGATGATGAATGAGCTCCTTTTGTTTCACATGCGTCACTGAAAAAATACATCTGATTACATGGTTCTGTTTGAGTTTGAGGTCAGACCAAACTGACTGAGATGTTTTAAAGGCGTGCAAAGACAATACTCTTTTATTAAAGGTCAAATATTATGCATTATTTATGTTATTATTAACCTCTTCATTACATTAAGTTGGACATCTCATGTTTTAGAACTGAAAAAAAAAAATTTGTTTGTAAAAAAACAAAATTAACATCTGTGTCTCTGCTGTTTCCAATGACACTTTGGGATTTTTTTCCATCATCTGCTGGCTGTATAGGAAATTACATACATTTAAAACAAACAAGGTATTATTTTATGCCTTTCCTGTAAAACATGCAGTTGTAATGATCGTTATCAAATGGCAGAAATGCTCAGAACGAGATGTCAGTCATCGAGGGAGTTCAGATGGGATTGTTTTAGACGGTCGGAGGGGAGAGGCTTTTCTAACCAGGATTCATCAAACGTGAATGAAACTAATGGTATGTTCTTGATGACGGAACAATGTTAGAACAGGATTAAAAGCTGTGTCCTTGAAGTGTTGTTGTTTAATATGAGGGTGCACATTTTTAAATGAGATTGCAACGTGCAATTTTGCACAGATTGCCAGCCTCGCTTCTGTCACTCTGCGCCGGGGTCGCTGCGGCTACAGAAGTACCTTACCACCTCTGAGTGTGGTGACGGAATAATGACTTAACTCTAGTGCTTTGAGAGGCTTTGTCGACCCTGGAAAAGCTCATATCAAGTGAAATATATTGCAGTGTTGCCACATTGTGTTCACAGTGTATCGAAGGGGACTCGGTCATTCCCAAACCTTCAGTGGAGTGGGAAATGGTTTAAAAGTATTTTCGGCATGGATGGCTTGAAGCACACGTTTACAGTTATTTCACAGCTATAAATGAAGCCCAAAACCATTCCATCTAGTCTTCATCTGGCAAATGACTTATGGTTAGAATCGCCATGCCTGTTTGCCCACAGGCTGGTAATAGTTCAGTAAAAGGGTCACTACAGTGGCTTCTCCTGTTTGCTTTTGAGACAGCTGTGCACTCTAAATAACCTGAGCGTTGTGGTTACATGTGGATTCATTCACTCACCACTGCTTCCTAAATCTGACACTTGGATTCATTTTGAGATTAATTTAGAAATAGCAAAAACTGGTGCTTTGTTGAGTTGAAGTGTATTACAAATTTCATGGTTCAATGTCCCAAGGGCTTCAGGTAAAACGACACTCATTTCCAAACACAAGTGAAGGTTTTAAAGGGATATTTAGTCATTCAGGTTGGATCCACAGCAAAAGAACGTTTAATTCTGTGGATTTAAGTTAAGAAATTCTTGGTTGACTAAAGAAAATATCTTAAAAATTACACATCCACAAGCACATGGGAGAGAAAATGAATACATTATTTAAACCAAAAAGAGCTTGTAAACTGCTGCATTTGTCAGTAAAAACTGTCTTGTGGCGGCCAAGTGTTTGGCTCTTTCTATCATCGTGATATTATAAGTGTTGAATTGTTCACCCGCTAATAGGGAACGTGAGCTGTGTTTAGACCGTCATGAGACACTTTAGTTTTACCCTGTTGATGATGTGTTGCTGAAATAGTAATCCTGCCACCCATAGGCCCTCAGACTGTTTCATTATATTTTCCATTTTGACAACCATCTGTCTTATGTTAAAGCATAAAAAGAAAGCCTTAACCCTCCTGTCAAATCAACCATTCTGCAATGAATAATGGCCAGTTTGTCTGACCCACATATTAAAAAAACACACACACAAAATATATATAAAAATATTACTATAAAAAATTTAAATATATATATATATATAATTAATAGGACTTTTATATGGATGCCACTTGGACATTTTTACTTCATTACAAGTCCATAAATCTCATTTTTAGTTAAATTAGCTTCAACTTTTAAAGAGGAATTGACAAAACACAACAAATGCAACAATTAGTTCCAATCAGACCATCCTCCAGACACCTTTACTCGTTTTTATAGTTAACAGAGAAAATCTAGACAGTATTTAAAATCCTGTGTGCATAGACTCGTAATACTGTAAAAACTTAAAACATCAGAGTCCAAAACTACAGAGTCTCAGCTTCACAAAGAGTCCAGACATTTGTCCAAAGGTTTCAGAAACAACTTCAGTTTGAAATGGGTCTCATTTTAGTCAGACATTTTGAGAAAAACAGACCCTAATGTTAAGGGACAGGACAATACAGAATAAAACTGGAAAGCTGTAAGTATAAAGGTAAACAGTGTCTATGTGGAATATTAAGAGGCATCAGTACGACGGTGGTGTAAGCTCAATTAACGGCTCAATGATTTAAATCTGTTGATGTTTTCTTGGCTTAAGTACTATATTTTGAATGTTTTGGGTGGAGAAGTCACAAAGCCGCTCTGTGTCAAATACTGAACACTGCTCTCATTGGTTTTAAACATTTCCTGGTCGTCTCTTCCACCTGTGTCCTTTTTCATTAGGAACGGGAGCGAGTGCAAGGCTGGGGAACAGGTTAAAGCCAATAATTTGACACAAAACAAGCAGCTCTTACAGCGACGTGGTCTCAGCTAAAAGCCCTGGGACTTTCTGCGACGGGAAAAGGGTCTGATGAGCTCAATGTGGAAATGTCAGATGATGCCAAGGAACAGTGTGCAAAGGTGAATTCTAGACATAACTAGTTTTAAATTGGGTATTTCCCCTTATATAATTCATGAAAACCATGTTGAATGTGCATAAGCCATAAATCTGTGTCATTACAGTGTTTGTATGTAAAAGTTATAGTGTATGTAATTCATGGAAACCTGCTGCACTTACGGGAACAAAAATCAGGTTCACAATCAAGAACATGACTTAAACTTTACATATGGTTTAATTTAGGGCAGTAATTCTCAAACTTTACACACCAAGTACTGCCTAAGAAAATATTTGGCCTTCCACCAGATCTAAACCAGGTCTAAAACCAAACTATTGCAGGTCTAATGGAAGGTCAGAGAGTAGGACTACACAATTCCTACACAGGAGTAATGCAAAGGAGTACAAAAAGTGTTTGAACTGCAGAGGAAGCCGTATACCACCTGAACACTTGAAGGACCTCGTGCACCACCACAGTTTGGTTTACAGTTTAGGTTAAGGTTAGGCAAGTAGTGAATATGATTAAGGTTAGGATCAGTCTCCAGAAATGTTATGTACGTCAATGTGATGTCCCCATTAAACTGGCAAACCCAACCTGCCATGCCTTCTTTCTTTTCTTCCTTTTTTTCTTTTCTTGTTTCTTTCTTCCTGTGTCCTTGCCCATGTCCTTCCTTCCCCTCTTTCCCTTCTTCCTTTCTTTCCTCCTTTTTGTTTGTTTCTTCCTTCCTTCACATCCTTCCTTCCTCTCTTTTCCTCCTTCCTTCCTTTCTCATTGTTTTTGTTTGTTTCTTCCTTCCCTCCCTTCTTTCCCTCCTTCCTTTCTTTTTGTTTATTTCTTCCTTCCCTCATGTCCTTCCATTCCCTCCTTCCTTTCTTTCTTCACATCCTTCCTTCCCCTCTTTCCCTCCTTCCTTTCTTTTGTTCCATCTTCCCATCTTTACTTCCTTCCCCGTCTCTCCCTCCTTCCTTCCTTTTCTTTCTTTCTTACTTCCATCTTTACTGCCTTCCTTTTTTTTTCTTCCTTCATTTAATTTCTTTCTTTCATTCTTTCTTTTTGTCCATTTGTTTCTTCTCTCCTTCCTGTCTGTCTGTTTAAATGGGCTGCCGTCGACTAAAGAGATTCTTGATCGACTAAAGACATGTCCTGACAAGACATGTCGACCAATTAGTCGACTAAAAGGTCGTGTGGCAAAAACTACCAAAACTCTGAAGTATTTCCATCTAACCCAAAATACTCTCAAAAGACTACAACTACACAGGAATTCTGGCAAAAACCTACCATTTATAAGAGAAAAGTACTTGTAAACATAGCATTTATATGTTAGATAAGTTAGATTAAACTGATGATTAGTTCCAAAATCTTCAGTATATCTTCTCATTTTTCCTGTTGTCCCATTTAAATCTGCATTATTGAAATAAAATAAATACTCGACCTTTGCAAACTTTGGTCTACTAAGACATCGACAGATTAATCGACTAAACGACTAAAGGATTACAGCCATTATATCAACATATCTATCCATTTATGAGTGTAATGTAATATTGTATTGTAACAGTGTGTATAATGTAATACACTAGAGGCTTCACCTGGTCCTCCATGAGCAGAATGAGGCGAGTCACCACAATGTTGACTGCGTTGCCCAGGCTCGAGTCCTGGAACAGTTTGGCAACCTGACCTCCAAGGAAACAAGAAAAGACCAGTCTTAAAAACAGATGGAAAAGCACACGGCAAACAACACTAATTAAATAAATACTTTCATTAACATAAAATAATACTAATATGTACATTTCAGCACAACCAGGACCAGAACGTTAAAAAACACTGACTTGTTCCTTCTACAGAGACTTATGTAAGTGCAGCACATTACAGGTGTTAATGATTATTATAAAACTTAAAAGACCCGCAGTAATAAAAAGCAGAGGTAGAAACCAGCAGCAGTGTTTAAACTCTCTGAGACGCTTGTCATTACGACGTCTGGCTCAGCACAGCTCTATCTGCTGTGACAATAACAGCAAACAGCCCTTCATTAAATACATACCAAATGCATGTGTGCAAAGACTTAAGTGATTGAGTGTGTGTGAAGTGATGTCCACTGACTGAAACAGGGCCAATGATGACATACGGGCTAAAAGTGTCTGCTGAGCCTCCTGCTGATCCCCCGAGAGGAATAATGACTTTAACACGTTTGTTTACATTTCTCTATACTTTATATATATCTTTAATTTGACACACTGTTGAAACAAACTTTTTTTATTTCAACAATGATTAATAAGAAGCAGTCGCAACGTTCAAGGTTTATTTATGGCCTCACTTCCAAAAAAGAAAAAGGAATTACATCTTTAGATTATAGTTTGTGACAATCAAAAATATACACTTTAATCACATGGTTTGACTTCCCAAACTGGGGAAAGAGTACACATTGGATTAGATTATTTATTTTTTTGTCTATTTTAAAAACAAAGAAAGAAAATCCTACGAGGATTGTGTGTGCTTTTTAATGTAGTCTTGTTTTAATCTCTTTACTTTAGTGCAAATGTGTCAATGGTTTATATATAGTCTATATGACAGATTCTCATGTTTTTCTAATTTTGACTTAATTTGGTATTTTGCGTCCATGAAGTTGCAGTTTGTGAAGAAATTTTTGAAATAAAAGTTTAAAATTACAGGAAAAAGTGCTGAGAAAAAGTGGAATCCCTCTGTGATGTCATCAAAAAACGACATACCATTGAAAATAAAGAGACAGAAAACACTACACCGAAACATTTTTCTGACAGTCGGTCATTCAACAAAAAAAAAAATTTGTCATCTGGTATTAACATTTTCTAAATCATAACTATCGTGTAATTTATGTGGATTTTGGCCCTTGTTTTCAAAATGGTTGCTAGGAAACAGTTGTGGAGTTACCTCTAACTGTCATATTTGCTGCTCAACCAGGAAGTACAATTATAAATTTTACGAAAACTGTCAAACTGGGAACAAATGGATGAAATGTTTGGTGAAATCTTAAATATCATCATGTTTTCTACATTTTTGTGTCCTCTAACCTGTCATATGGACTTTAAAGGTCCCATATTCTGCTATTTTGCCCTTTACACAGTCTATTCTAAGGGCTTTGTTGATAAATTTTTGCGTTGTGCAATATCCATAACATAACAGTTTACAAAAAACACCCATTTCTTGGACTGGCCCCCCTCCTTGCAAAAGCAAACGGCTCACTCTGAGATCTAACCCCCCCGAACAGAGAGCAGGCTGCCTCCCCCGCCCAACTCACTCGCCTCCCCCGCCCAACTCGTGCAGAAGCCTAGAAGCGGAGATAGTGCGCATGCGCCTGCGGTGCTCCGGTAAACAGCGATACACAAACACGGAATAAACCTTTTATCCGTCCTGACGGTGCGTCGTGCTGAGTCCTACGTCCTGGATTTGACCTGGAGTTTGACGTGCTCCAGTACCTCGACGACGGACGTTGCCGTTTTGTAAATAACAAGCTAACTCTTCGATCTGTCGTATCCATCGTGTCATTACTGTGTAGCATTAGCATTAGCTGTTTTTATTCTGCGGCTGCGCGCTTCCCGGAGGCGTGGCTTAAACACCGCGTCATCCTTGTGAAGCCGCGTCATCCATGGGATGAGCCCCTGTCTACCTGCTCAGCCGAGGGGGACAAAAAAGACAGTTCTCTAGCGAAAGCATGCGGGAATCAATCAAAAAACCACTTTGGGCACAACATACGAGGCCCAAATAGCACTGTAGGAAGGTTAAAACCTCTGAAAAGTCGATTTTGCATGTTATGGGACCTTTAAATAAAGATGTAAATGTTTAATAAAATACTAAATAATATTAATACATAAAGGGTGGTGACATGACAAACGGGTACAAGTTCTTTGAGGAACCTGAGTCTTTTGTGTTGTAAAACTTACAATATTCATGACAGCCAGGATGTACTGCTCGATGTCCCGTCGCCCGTGGTAACCCACCATCATCTTATCGGCCACCACCAGAGTCTCCACGTAGCGCTCGCGACTCACCGAGCGCTTCAGAGGCAGCTGCCCCCGGCCCACGTGGTGAGGGGGCGTCTTCAGTGTCCTCTGCCACCATGACGCCGTCTTCACTGGCTTCTCATCTGCGTCAGAGACAAGTGCGATCTGCCGTCAACAACATCACGCAAAACACTCCAGACCCGCTGAAATCTAAGAAACTTTGAACGGTTCAGTCTTTATACGTGGCTCTAGTTTGTACCTCACTTGATTAGTTCCGAGCTTGTGAATTTTGAAGTTTTAAGCTAAGTCAAATCTAGTTTACTCAAAAACTAAATAAGAAATCCAAAATTTAAACCTGGTTTTGTCAATTTTTCAGATTTATATGTCCCAAATATGTGCAATTTTGACCTTTTTTACACATAAAATCCCTCATTTCTACATGAAAACATTACATGATGTCATTTTGTTTTCTTATATTTATGAGAGTAAACTACAGGGGAAGTTTCAAATTGATATTTTTCCTATTCACCTGTAGTGTCTCACCTTAATCTCTTTATTTTAGTGCAAATGTGTAAAGTCAATGTGACAGGTTCTCATGTTTTCCTAATCATGACTTAGTTTGGTGGGAGGGCACCTGTGGTAAATAGTTTTGCGTCCGTGAAGTTGCAGTTTGTCTTCACTGACATGGTAATAAAACTTACCTGATTTTGATTTTAAGGTTGCACAATATATCACAAAAGTATTGATATCACATTCACAACAATTAAATATGTTGCAATAAAACCAACATCCTCCATTTGACAAAAATTAGTTTGTTTGTATGTTTCCTACTGTGTATGAAAACAATGAAAAAGGCTGATTTTTATTCATGATTTTCCTAAATGTGGCTCTGTGACATTTTTAAACTACATGTATCACTCTGAGTCATAACTTTTCAAATAATCTCAACTCAGAACAGGGATGTGGGCGGGGATAGGGGGTAGGTGAAAACAGGAATTTTCTGACACTCGAGCCTCAGTTGCAGGACGATACAGGATTATTATTCAAACATGCACAAATCAATAAAAAAATACAACTTTGAGTACGATAAGGATGAGAAAACATCATTGTAATACGATTTAAAGCCCAGGAGAGTTAATTTTGCATACTTTGTCCTCTTTAAAACAAACAAAAACCAAAGGACACTGCACAGATCACTCTCACAAACAAATGAAAGCACATCATTTAATCTTTCTCACCGATGACCCCGCAGGACTGGCCCTTGTACTGGTGGCGCAGGGACGAGCGCTTGTAAACCACATGGGGGCGTCCTTCTGTCCTCTCTCCTCGGTCCGTCTGAGTGTCGTTCAGAGAAACCAGCGGCTCGATCAGGTACTCCTCTCCTCCGGCGACAATCACCCCCTGCTGTTAACACACACACACTCAATTAAGTAATACATCTTTAAAAGACAAGATCTATAAAAAGACAACTTAAAGAAGCACTACAAATAATAAACTAGGAGATGTAATTAGATCATTAGGAGTTATTTGACTTAAAATTTTTAAGGCTGTAATCCTAGTCATTTAGTCGATTAATCGGTCGATGTTGTTTTAGTCAACCAACATTTGTATTGGTCGACTATTTTATATAAATAAAAAGGATTTCTATGGGACAAAAGCAAAAATGAGACGTTAGCTTACTGTATCTAACATATAAATACTCTGTTTACTAGTAATTTTCTGCAATAATGGTTGTTTATGGATGAAATCGTGTGCTGTTGTGGTCTTTTGAGTACATTTTGGGTCAGACACTTTCAACTAATCGGTCGATAGGGCATGCCTTTAGTCGACCAAGGAGTTCTTTAGTCGACTACAGCCCTAGTAGATACAGTATATCAAAAGAAGACAAAATGAATGTTGTTGGAGTAAAGGTGGACTATGTGTTTTATTTTATTTGTACTTTATTCTCTCTTTTAATTGAAAAAAGGTGCATTTGCATCAGTAGTTCCTTTGCCAGATGTCAAAAAAGGCATCCTGAAAATGAATACACTCAATAATCACACATGAAACATTACAAAAATGTACAAAAAGGCTGCAAAGACAAATACAATTATTTAAAATTAGCGCTCACAAATCAGTGTTTCCACAAGCCAATATTTAGCATTGTTTTCTTCTGTTTTCTAATGGCTTCAGACTCAGTGTTCTACTGTCTCTCTGATGGAGAAGAGTCTGCCCAAATACAGTTCTTGTGCGAGGGATGATGCAGTCTTCCCTCTGGTCACTCTGCCCTCTCTAGATCTAAAGTTAACAAAGTCATTCAGTGAAGGACGAGCAAAGCCATGTTTGGTCCTGCACATTAGACAGATGTTTTTTAATTCAATTAGATTGCGCCAGTTCATCAGTTTGTATTTCTGTAAAGAATGGCACTGGTGTTTTTCCAGTGTTTTAAGAGTTTGTTTATATACTGTTGTATAGTATAAAACATTCTATTCTCCAGGTGATCAAATAAAACTAAGCAATGTCCTAGAGACAAGTAGTCAATGGTTGTGAAATAAACAGAATATTTATCATTGTGTCCATATAGTGCATTGACACACAAATAACAGTTGAATTCTGCATAAAATATAGACCACTGCAGTGTTTTTAGGGCGAATATTAATTTGTATAGAATATATATTTGTATTCAGAGAAAGTAGACAATCCCCTGCATTATTAGGACACAAATATACCATTATATGTTAACTTCATCACTTTAATCTAAAATTTGTATCACCCTGTTTTTACCATAGACATCTGATATCTACAGTCTATGGTTTTTACAGTATTTTCTATTAGAATGTTGCTTTTTCTGCACATGCAAGATGGCCGCCGCAACTGCCACGGCAACAGAATCCACGTTCTCTCTGGCCCTGATTATAAAATACAAGGACAATTTGTAGCAACTGACACATTTTTCTGACAAACAATCATTCAACAAAATAAATGTGTTATCAGGTATTATTTATTGTAAATTCATAACATGTGTAATTTATGTATTTTGGCCTTTGTTTACAGTCTGGTTGCTAGGTAACAGTTGTAAAATTGCCTCATGTTAAACTGTACACCCTCCCAGACAAAGCAATAACAGACAAACAGCAGAAAAGCTACACAGTGCACCTTTAATCATCATCATCAGTCATGATAATTACTATATCAACTTATCATTCAATATTTGAGAGAAAGAACAATATATTTGGGCCTCAATAGTTAATGTGTGCCATTTCCTTGGTTTTTTGATACAATTTGAGTGAAATAATCAAGTTTGAACCAACTAACTCCAAAAGTGTCTCATTGTGCCATTTGTTCATTGCAACTCATGTTTTTTAACGAAATTGCAATGTTTTTGGGGGATTCTCTTGCTGTCAGTGCCATAAAGTAGTTTCAATATTATCATTCATCGTGATATTTTCCGCAGCACTTTGTCGCACTCCAGGCCTACCTTTAAACACATAAACAACAGCCTGTCTCTGATGCGCTGCTCCCAGGCCTCGGCGCGGCACATTTCAAAGTCTACATAATCCCATAATGAAGTTAGTGCTGCTCTTGTGCGCACATTAACAGTAATTACATGTGGGGTTTGTTAACGCTTAGTGAACACAGTTGTTATTGTAGGACCTGCTGTTTGTAGTGCGGCACATCCAGAGAAAACCTTTGTGCGGCTCTATTAGGACTATCCACCCAAGTGATTCACAGCTTTGATCTGAGTTTAGCGCATCCACCCTGTGCTGCCAGTGCTGCGGTGATGTAATGTGAACGGGTTGTAATGAGCGCTCCGCTAATAGGCACGACAACAGTACGTGCTTTGGGAGATCGTGTCACGTTTAAGTGCTCCCTCAATGGACCGGAACCTTTTATTCCGCCGTGAGTCCGACAGAAAACGTTAGTTCATCCAGACACCGATTTGTTTGCTCTTCCATGGGTCTCTGCACGATGGACATTGAAGCTGCAACAATTGATGGACTGATCTTGACTGGTCGACTATAAAAGATATTCTTAGTCATATTTTGGGAATCGTAATTGTTAGTTGGACTATACAGACGATAAAACACATTTGAAAAGATAGTTTTATAACAAAGACAGCGGCACTGTTAAATTAAAATATCCCAAAATAATAAACAATTTCTAATTTTCCACAAAAATACACTTTCTTTGTAAATATTCTCTATCTAGAAGTCTTCAGTCACCATATTTAAACCTTTATTTAGTTGGCAATGCATTTCAAAAGTTTTCACGTGCAATAGAAATAATCGTTTGCCTACTTGACTTTTCAAAAAATAATTGTCAACTACTAAAATAATTATTAGTTGTAGCCCTAATGGACATACCAGATTGTGTCCAAAGATCTTATTAACCACAGTATATCAATAAACGTATCTATCTCCATGGAGACGAGCTGGTGACAGGTCAGATTTGTGGAGAGGTGACTCTGTTAACAGGAAGAATGTATGTTTTTCAAGGTAAAAAAAAAAACGTAACTGAATAAATCCAAGATATACAAGTTTAATACCATACTGTGGAACATTCTAGGCAAAGCAATAACATCTCATTGGACACAAGCAGGGAGTGGACCTTCTACAGAAAGGTACAAAGTGCATCTTTAAGAATGATTTGATTTTGTATCAGAATCAGAAAAGCTTTGTTGTTATTAGGACGATAAGCCTTTGGTTACAAGTCAATTTATTGGTCGATAGTGAAAACAAAAGGGTTTTCATTTGTTTGTCTTGTGATTTTAATGCTTCTTTTACTGTTCTGTAAAGCACTTAGAAGAAATGTGTGTGCGAATTGTGCTCTACAAGTAAAGTTGAACAAAAAAAGAAGCTGTGGACTGAGATACCTTTTGTTTTAAAAGGGACTGGTCCTTCTATTAAGAATCGTTTTTTGTTTTTACATATAGGGCTTAAAATTATAATCACAATTATTTGGCTCATAATTGAAATCATGGCTATTTCGAACAATTACTTCTATACTGTCAACTATATTCCGTACAGAAAGTTTAGACCAAATTTAATTAGTAGTAGTTTAGTTTTAGTTTTAGTGTCTTTGCTCCTGGTTTTGAGGCAAAAGGAGTCACTTATAACTCTGAAAAGAAGGACATTCATTTACGATTACAACACTTTTGTACTTGAATAGAGTAATAACTGAAATCATGATTATACATACGATTAAATCGCACAGCCCTGAATTACACATCTGGTTAAATCATGGTTATTGCCTTAAGTCTTGTGAATCTGTGATCCTGTAATTGCTGTTGCTCAAGTTTTGCCTTTTTTAGTCGACTAAAAGCTGCACAGATCATCCCTTTAGTCGACCAAGAATTTCATTAGTCAATTACAGCCCTAATTGCTAAAAAACAATCCCAAACTATGAATGTGTTTTGGCGGCAGTAGTTGTGTGTCTCCTTGTGTTGCCGCTTTAACATTATGCTGTATGTTCAGACACACAGCAGCCGTCTGATGTTGATCAAACAAGTCATTCATAAAAACGTCAAGAGCACATATCATCCCTTTAACACGGGCCATCGCTCATCCCTCTGCCTGTTTGAAGACACATGTGGCTGCCTCCTGACGCAAACTACAGCCTCTGCAGCCGAAAAAAGACCCTGCACCCAACCACAAACCCGTTATAATGGAGGCAACTGAAGGCAAAAGAGAAGCAAATACATTATGACGATTGTAAGTTGTTGTTTTTTTGCACACAGTAAACTTTAGGGCCTAGTGTGCTTTGAGGTTTTGCCAGGTGTGCCTTGAAAAAATGTCCAATTTGAGTTAACAGATTCACAAATGCAGATGTAATTAAGTTATTTTACAATATTTTAGTGCCCTGAGCAACTTTTGCACCAAAAAAAAAACATCACTATTACCAAATTTAAAGAACTAGACAGTGGCAGAGACATTATTAGCACATTATCTACCATATTTTTTACTAAATGGCCTGATTTGGTAATGTTTTGGTACTAGGTTGTGGGCCGTTGGTATCTTTTAAACCCAAAAACGTTTAGGGTGAAAAGCAGGGAAGATATTCAGCAAATTGTCAATAAATAGCCAGGCTTATGTACTACTGCTTAGATTATATATCATTTAAAAGGCTGTAGTCGACTAAAGAAATCTTGGTCGACAAAAGACATGCCCTATGACTCGATTAGTCGAGGAAAAAGGGCAACAACTTGTTCTTACTACGAAGTATCTCGATGATCTAATCACACTCACCAGACCACAAGTACAAAGGATATAATGGAAAAAAAGGGGGAAAAGTAGAATTGGTAAACTAGGTATCAGAATTTTCTCCCAAATCCATATAATCAACTAATAAAAAGTTCAAAAAAGTTTAAATATCCTTTTACTTTTCTAGTGCTAGTTTGCTTCTCCAATAAAATAAAGAGAAAGAATAATATTTTCTGGCAGCCAGCCTCAAATTATAGACCATATATCGTCACAATAAGTAAGATTTGTGGTGAAAGATGTCTTAAACAGTGGAACCAGTGGACAAACTATTGGAGATTCAACATTTATATACGTTTTTGACAAGTAAAACATAAAAATGAAGATGTTGTGTGTGTATATTGATACGATAAATTAAGATGAGACTTTATTTTCTACAAAAAGGCATATTTTATTTACATATTTGTAGCTAGGACCAAAAAACATGCACAAAGTTTCTGTTCTGTGGCCAATTTCTCCACTGATATCCCTTTAAATTCCTCTTCACTTTTGCCTCTTTGTTGACAAACCTTTTAAGGGTCTATGCTGAAAGATTATTCAATAAAGATTAACATTTATTGTCCACGAAAACCTCCGTAATAAGCCGTCTTTGTCGTACATAATTCTTTCTTGAAAACTTTAAATACCTCCTGGAATCTGGTGCTAATGCTTAAAACAGCTGCCTCACTTCTACCACGCAGGGAAACATTAGACTTAAGATAACATTACATTTTCTATACGCTAAATGTGCTACAACATCGTCTAGACTTCACTGTGCGACGGCTGGGAGTCGTATTTTCCCTCGTTCAAAAACACCACCCAGCAGCGCGAGCAGGTGTGGAAAATAAGGGCCATTTCCACTAAAGTCCACATTCTTCAGTGTCACGTCTGGTTTACTGACACAACCATCGCAGCACTATGTTTTCAATGCCAATGCCAAAGCTCGTTGTTTACTTAAGTTTAAAGGTTATGTAAGAAAGATTTTTTTCCATATTTCACAAACATATACCTTTATGTGTCCCCAAATATGAAGTAAATACTGTGTGTTCAAATCTAATATTGATTTTACTGACTATCATTGAAAAGTTAATTTATTCTAAACTGGTTTCTCATTGTAAATGATTCCCAAATTGTTTACACTTCCATTCTGTGCTTTGGTTCTTAAGACAATAATCCTATCATTAAGCAGCACTTTTGGTTGCCAGTTCCTAAGACTAAATCCAGTTGTTTTAGCACATGCAGCCAATCATGAATCAGTGCTAGTGCAGCCTCTGCAGCTCAGTGAGCCTGTAATCCTGGAGGATCTGATCTGAACAGGAGGCGTCTCTCTGTATCCTGCACATGGGAGTGAGAGCTTGTAGCTACCACAGGCCCAAAGGGACAATCCAAAAATAGTATTATGCGTAAACACCAAACAACAGTCCTGAGTACGGATGGGAAATGTAAACCGGTTCTTCTTGAGAATCGGTTCTATCTTTAACAATAGATCTGAATCATCTACTCCCTTATCGATTTCTCTTACAAATGCCACTTTACACTGCTGTTTCTTTAAATGCAGTGTCAGCCCTATCCCTGTGCAGAAAAATTTATAAGTGGTACCTTTTGTGAACCTTACAACCTGTGCCCACATCACGCTGCGTCTATGTGGATATAATAGGCACACAGCCAAAACAGCAACTGTGAGTCTCGTGCACATGACACACACGTGCTTCTGCACTCACCGGGGCCATGAGCAGAGCAGCAGAGGCAAGAGACCGAGGAGCATCTCTGTTTATGAGAATTATAATAAGACACATGTGAGGAGCAGGGACAGGAACAGATCTTAGTTTCTATGAGTTAGTGACACGGTTGCAGAGTGGCTAGCACTCACGGCGAGAAGTTCACAGGGCTGGCCAGGCCTATCTGTGTGGAGTTTGCATATTTCTCCCCCGTGTGTGCACGGGATGTGTCCTGGGCGCTGCACTGTGGAACCCACTCCTCCTGAGGGCATTTGACTGGTGGATCAAATGCAGAGGACACATTTCCCTACAGGGACAATACCTTACCTATCCGTTTTATACGTGTTTGAATTTTAAGCCTATTTGAATTATTTTTAAAGACACAGACTCTGATCAAGAAAATAACAAAAACTTGATAGAAACATAGTATGAATGGATTATGAATTTTAGGTAGGAGGCTACAGTAGAAGTAACTGTATTGTTCCAGAACTCTTCAAAAGTTCTGTAAGAATTTTTTGTGTCATGAAAAACAGAACACATTAATTTGAATCCGTTTGAGGCACCAAATTTAACTTAATCACGTAAACATGACAGGGTACAGCCACTTAAAGATTGTAAATTTGTCCTGAGAGACTTACCAGGCCGTTGCAGTTGCTCAGGGCCACTTTGCTGGATTGTGGCCGGTCCTGGAGGTGTCCCACGTAGTGACAGTGGGGTGAGTACGGGTGACTCCAGGCCAGACGCCCCTTCTTCCAATACTCCACCCTGAACTGACGAGACAGCAGCCCCCCCTGCAGGGTGAGGTTTAACAGGAAGTTGTTGTTGGATGTGGAGAGCTGGTAGAAGAGCTGCGCACCAGAAAAGACAGTACTTTGTTAACATTTTTGCAGTTTGATTGTTTACATGTTTAGTTTGAATGGAGTTATACGGAGTCGGGCAGCTTGTCCTCGTGAGCGCTGCGTCGTCTTCTGCGGTGCTGCTGCTGCTGCTGGCGAGTCGTGTCCACCGTCTCACCGTCAGGACCCACTCTCACCGGGACGGCAATCTCATAGTGACCCAGACTGGACAGGAACGCAGCTGCAGACACAAAACACACACAAATGAAGCTTACATTTTGTCAGACAATAAAACCAAGTTAATATCAGTGATGGAAAGAGTACTGGAAATTTGCACTCTTGTGAAACAGTAGAAACGTGGCTAAAAATGTACTCAATTACAAGCACAAGTGCGCAAGTCTATGTCATTTGTTACTTTCCACCCCTTGATATCTAGTCTAAATTAAAAGGGACACAGAATGGTACTCAGAGTTTCGAGTGTGTTTGATCTAATTGTAAAACTGGATAATAAAGGAGAAAAAAAAATCAATACTCGGTACAAACTTTGATAGTAGTAGTTTCTCTTGTCGTACTGTGTGGTCTGTTACTAGTTCTGATATATTTTAAGACTGTTCACACTTGCACAATCACCGCACCAAGACTAGATTAGGACTAAACCACGACTAGAACAGAACCAAACCAAGTCTACACAAGGACTAAACTGATCCCAGACAAATACCAAATTGCTAGTGCAAAGTTCAACTTGTCTTGTCTGAGTATCTAGACTTAACAATAGTTCTCATCTACATAATAAAGCATTGCTATAGATTTTTGACAATCCAACTTGAAATTTAACAAGAAATTTAAACATTGTCTTATAATTTGGATTGAAATAAGAAGTAACTTATTAAACGAATTCTCAGATTGGTAGACTGCTGCCCATCGTAAGGAACAACAGATGGATGAATTCATGAATTTATTTATTCTGACAATATGGGGTAGAGGAAAAAACATGCAAAACATTAAAAAATAAAAACAAAATAGATATTTCTGTCATCAAGTTAAATCAAGTTAAAACAGACTGATAGCAGTGAAAACAGGTAGGACTGCACAGTTTTGGGAAAAAAGTTGAAATTGTTATTAGATTTGTAATATGTATTTACAAAGTCCCAATTCTGCCCAGAAAGCAGATTCACTGTAAACACGTCAGGGAGTTTTAACATTTCAGAGAATACTAAAATATGATAAAGCAATGTAATAAATATGAGATTTGATAATTGTTCCAAATCAAATTCTGTTTTGAAATTGATTAATTGATTGCTGCAGTCCACCGAGTCCAGGGTCACGAGGTCCATCAAGAAAATGGCTCTTAATTAGTAAAACCACTAAAATTGAGAATAAAAGTCTACCTCCAAATCATTAACTTTTTTTGCATTTTCATTATACGTTCTCTGTTGTAGTAATAGCCTTTACAAACAGAATCTGGTTCCGGGTGTAACTTATTGCGTAACTGGGTTGAAAAAAGTGGAAATTTTGGTCGTTTGCTGACAAGACATTTTTCCTCGAAGCGCGACCTCTGAGGCCGTCTCCATGGAAACAGTGAAACAGTATACTTCCTGTCTGTCTCTGTTCACACTGAGGTCCACACTAAAGCCCTGTGGAGATTTACAGTCCAAACTCACAGGCACAAAGAGGAGGGTCAGAGGTCACCACAGTCTCCAGCTGACCTCTGACCTTTAGCCGGAGCAGTTCTGTGCCACGCTTACCAGAGAGGAGAGAGTTTCTACAGTCAAGAGCTTTCTAAGAGTGTAAAGACAGGCTCGGTAAAGTCTATAGCCAGACAGGCATTCAGGTTTATGTGCTTTTTTTTTTTTTTAATCGGGACACATTAATGAACATTTGTATGGAACAAATGTAAATATGCCGGATTATGAGATTGTTCTGTAATGATTGACTCTTGCACTCTCACTTCCGGGTGATGGCAGTTTAGTGATTTTAACCAGTTCCAGGGTTTTGCACAAAGCGGTTATAAAATTTAGAATTGGTCATCCTCTCAAGATAATTTGGAAAATAAATTGTATTAGTGTGAAGCAGTTTCAACCTGGAGAGACTTAAATTAAGACAATAATTGGTGGAAACATAATGAATGAAATACAACTAGAATGATTTAATGATATATATTGATAGACATATTAGGCGTTTAGGGAATGATGAGTGATGTGCAGGAGGTGGAGGAGGATATGACAGGAGTCTTCCCCCAGAGTCTGGACACTGGTGGCGGTGGGAACAAGAAAAGAAAATGAAACTCTGTAAATGTGGAGCTGAGATGCAGAGGTGGTGCTGGGGTGGAGGAGGGCTACGCACACTAAACTGTTGAATAAAAATGTGGAAGTTTGAGTTTAAAACAACTAGGCAGTGCAGTGATAGTGATGAGTCTATCATAGCTCTGAGCAGGCAAAAGAAAGGCTGTGCAGGTGAGGCAGCAGGGATCGTCTGTTTGGCCTTGGTCCGCCTCGCCTTGTGCTCCACCTGGCCATGTGTGTGTGTCATTATGTGCCATGTCCTGTATATAATGCCTGCTGTCACTGCTGGATTGGTGCTGGGCTGGCTCATGTCGTGGATGGAGGCTTGCTTCCCTGTTCTGCCAATCCTGAATCGACACCTGCCTGCGCTCCACCTCCAAACGTGGCGCACTCATGCTGGTCGGGGCGGCTCAGACTCTTTGGAACTTTCAGACGAGTCTCTGCCGTGCTGTGTAGATTTGATTTGTGTGAGACACTAGAACACAGTTATCATTATTATCATTTGTTTTGTCTGTGTCCCACAATTACTTTTGATAATTATTAAATCCACTTAATATTCCATTTCTATATTATTGGTTATGTTACATTTCTTCCTTTACCCCGGGTCAAGTCAAGCTGATTGATTTGTAACAGTCTTCCAGGTTGAAACTTTGCAATGAGTTCTGTTTCCAGCTTTGTCTGAAATTTATCAAGAGGCTCAGACAAAATCTTTGCTTCTTCTGTTTGTGTCAAGGGAACTCTGAACATTTGGACCCGTGATACACTTAACAATCCCATAGCGACAAAGATAATTTACATCTGGAGTCTTGTTTTGTTTGGTGCAATACGGCAAAGAAAATCTATTCCACTTTTTTTTTTCTTCAATGATCAGTCAGTAATAAACCTCTCATCTTAAAACAACACATTAATGGAAATTCTGGTCCATACAATGTGCGTTTACTGCCACAGAATCAGTTGCAGACTTATAGATTAAAAAGCTCAGTTGGGATCTTGAGGTCTTCATTAAAATTGTATCAATAGCACAGCCCGATGTGACACAATCAGAATAAATCATAGCAGTTGTTGAACTATATCGTAGTTCTCCAACTCATTATGCAATTGCCACACATGTTCAGTTAGGAAGAGATGAAAAGTTGATCGGCTCATAAAGTTTTAATGCAAGTAATACTGTGGACACAACAGGCAGCGAGGACTAACGCAGAGAAGAAAAGGTTTTGAACTTTGAAGACTTGCAGACACGAGCCCAATACTCCCACTGAAAATGTGGAAAGAGAATGACCCAAAACGCTGCGTGTGAGAGGACGATGGAGAGGGAAAATGGGAAAGATGAAGAAGTGACTAAGCAGTGGGATAGTCTTTGTTTGCACATCTACAACTGTCCAAAGTGTGTGAAAGTGCAATTGTTTATGTTTTTTCCTAAGTGTTAGCCTTAAGTGTTAGCCTTTTTGTTATGTTGTTCTGTAATTCTGTTCTGTTTTAAAGTTGTAAAAAATGCAATAAATATTTTAATTATTAAAAAAACACACTTGAAGACAGAGGCAAACTGTTTATTGGAACAACTGCAGTGTTTCACATTCATACTTTCAGTTTTTGATATGGGTCTATGCAAGTCTTGAAAGTCTTAATTTTGACTTTGAACCGTCTGTTTGCCAAATTGCAAATCAGCAGTTTGTCACTACTGGACTTTTCGTGTTGTATAAGAGTAACCATATTATTTGAGTCTTGCAGAAGAGTAAAGACTACTCAAGCATGCATGAATCACTTCAAATACAACTTTGAGAGGGTAAATGAGAGGGGAAAACAATTATAACATGGTGAAACGCTCTTGATTTTGCATAATCTTTCTCCTTTAAATGTTATATATTGGTTGTTTCGTTCTTAATGTCTTGCAGCCTGCAGTAATAACACCAGTGCTATTCTTCCCATGTCTTTCACTAAGAGTTCTTTCCCACAACACAGTTCACTGAGTCCCCGCTTTCACAAACCCCAAAGAGTAAACAGCTGCAGGACTCGACCGCTGTGTTTGATGCAGAGGAAACTCTCCTGCTGAGAATCAGAGGAGGGTGTTAAAAACAAGATAACGCCGACCTCCACTGAAGGCATAATGAGACCGCACACAGAATTAAGTGTGCGCTAACGAGAGCCAGACTCAGGCCCCATTTAGGACCAGAGGAAACCAAGTGTGACCATTATCTAAATAAAGTAGGTTAAATGTGTTCAGATGTGTTTAAAATCTCAGAACACATCATACTGTAGCACAAAGGAAACAATATTTAGATGACAAAGGAAGCCTGCAAAAACCAAGACTTGAACTCTACAATCTTACATCACTGGCTCAGGGAATGTGCAATCAAAACTGCACATAGGCCATAAGAAATTTGCAATCAAAACTGCACATAGGTCCTAAGAAATGTGCAATCAAAACTGCACATAGGTCCTAAGAAATGTACAATCAAAACTGCACATAGGCCATAAGAAATGTGCAATCAAAACTGCACATAGGCCATAAGAAATGTACAATCAAAACTGCACATAGGCCATAAGAAATGTGCAATCAAAACTGCACATAGGTCCTAAGAAATGTACAATCAAAACTGCACATAGGTCCTAAGAAATGTACAATCAAAACTGCACATAGGCCATAAGAAATGTACAATCAAAACTGCACATAGGTCCTAAGAAATGTACAATCAAAACTGCACATAGGCCATAAGAAATGTACAATCAAAACTGCACATAGGTCCTAAGAAATGTACAATCAAAACTGCACATCATAAGCTTTAGTAAATGTGCAATCAAAACTGCACATAGGTCCTAAGAAATGTACAATCAAAACTGCACATAGGTCCTAAGAAATGTACAATCAAAACTGCACATAGGCCATAAGAAATGTGCAATCAAAACTGCACATAGGTCCTAAGAAATGTACAATCAAAACTGCACATAGGTCCTAAGAAATGTACAATCAAAACTGCACATCATAAGCTTTAGTAAATGTGCAATCAAAACTGCACAGCGATTCAGAGAGTGTGCAATCAAAACTGCACATAGATTCAGAGAGTGTGCAATCAAAACTAAACGCAATCAAAACTGAACATAGATTTGGAGCTTGCAATCAAAACTGCACATCATAAGTTTTAACAATTGTTCAATCAAAACTGCACATAGGCCTTAAACAATGTGCAATCAAAACTGCACGTGGACTTTACGGAATGTGCAATCAAAACAGAATTTTAGACTGTGAAATCCAAGTCTGCAAATAGCCACTTAAAGCCGGCCTGAGGATGTATTACTTGTGGTTATTTTGGTCTCTTGCTTTTGTGTAATGAGGGGTGTTGAATGTTTTGTGTTCACGGTGTTGGTTATGTCTTTTGTTAAGCATGAGACGCCCTGTCCCAAAGATTAAAGTTTCATGTTATTGCCAATAATTTCTTTATATGTTTAAAAGTGCACTGTGTAACCTTGCAAGTGTAAGGGCTGTCTTCTGTTGCGTCCATAAAAATGTTGTCGTTTTGCCTGGAAAGTTCCACAGTATCATATTAAACTCGTCTGTATTGTATGTATACAGTTACAGGTGTTGTTATTGATCAAAATAATTGAAAACCAAATTTTCTTGCAAGAATCAGACTCACCTCGACTTGTAACCCGTAACACCTGCGTGATTCCATGAAGATTGATAAGTGTAGTGCCATACTGTTAAACATTCCAAGTAATAACAACTCAAAGGCACTCTACTGATTTTTACCGTTTTGAAACATTTGAAAAACAGAACTAGCTCTTGTTAAACTGTTTACATCAGTCACATGTACCATTAATTTTCCTAATGCAGTCCCATCATCCAAAATATTTGCCACCACGAGTTTATAAGCACTTTTCTCGAGTTTTTCTCTCATCCTGGGCAAAGCTAACAAACATTAGCATGCTAACGACGCACTTCCTGATTCTCGTAGAATAAAAAGCTCTATAAATAGATTCAGAGAAAACACTGTGGTCTAATTTTCACCGGAATAGACACTTTACAACATATCATACATATGTACTGGGGCAGCACAGATTTAGTTTTACTACATGCAAATCAGGCACATGAACAAGTTCTGTTTTTCACTTTTCAAAACGCCTTAATAACCAGAAAAGTAAAACGTGTAGTATGATATATGACTTTTGCCACATTTTCAAGGACAATCACGACATAAAGCCAAAATTTTACATCAAGCAACTGCCAAAAAAACAAGAAAAAGGTCAGAAGATACAATATTAACCGTGTTCTAGCTTTGACCATATCTTAGAAAAAGAGCATAAACTATACATTATATGCCATCAAAACATATTACCACCACAGAGAGCTGACATGCTAAATTTAACACTCTATCCACTCCACTCATGCTCCTTAACAGCTCTGATAAATGACCAGTCCACCCAGAATACGGGCATCACCCTGTTATTGTTATCGCTAAATGAAAACAGTGGAAGGAAGCACTATGTTGGAAAAACGTCCCTCCCTTGATCTCAGGTCGCAGAGGTCCGCCTCGGTGCCCCTCCTGTCTGCCGCCTGAGGCCAGCTGTTTACGCCGAGATGAAGAACAGTCCTAAACGTGACTGAGAATCCAGACTAGTCCAAACTGTATTTAAAAATCGAACAAAATGGTAAACGGTTACATTTTAGTGCTTTTATAAAACTACAGGGCAATCATTTCAAATCATGTTTTTCTGAGACATTGCATTGAGTTCATGGAGACTGATCCATAACTTAACCATAACCACTGCCAAAAATTAACCTAAAGCCAAACCTTAACCTAAATGAACTCAGATTTTAACTTTACACCACGTTGTTGATCTTATAACGAAAGATTTACTTTGTCTCATGTCTGATGTTTCTTCTAAAAGAATCAAGCTGAAATGTGGAGAAAATGTGTTGTGGTAATTTAGTTTAGTATTTTACAATTATCTACAATTCTCAGATTCAAGGGTCTTTCGCGCTCTAAACAACTAATCAATTAATCAAAGGAATAATCGCTAGACTAATCGATTACCGAAATAATTGTTAGTTGGAGTTGCAAGTTCATCCGATCTTTTGCGTTTAATTCTATAAAGAAGAGGGAGATTTACCCAAAATAAAGACTAATGGAGGTAAAGAGCTTATGACAGGGATAAACAATTTGGGTAAAAGATCTAATTGCGATTTTTTTGCGATTAGATTTGCGATTTTGTTTGCAATTCTGTTCAAAGTTGGCAAGTTAGTTTAGTTCAGTTTAGTTTATGCTTTAGTTGTCATTTGTAGTTTAAAAATCACTTTGGAAAACATGTCAAAACGCAGAGTAACAGTAAAATCGTCCAATAAAATTGGCAAAAAGACTGAAATACGAACTGACAAACTACAAGAATCATATGCATATCAAAAATTCATGCAGAAAAAGTGGAGGAAATTATGCAACTTCAAAAATTGCAGCCTTTGCGATTTGCCAATTGCGTCCATTTCATTCACATTGCGATTTCGATTCAATTGCGAATAATCTTGCTGCCCTTGCTTATGAGATCTTGAACTTAATTTCTTCTCTGGAATTACCTAAACAGAGAGACTGGGACGTCCTGATGCGTCCGTGTTAACGAGCTGTGAGGCATGTCTTTCATTAAAGCCTGTACTTCAGCTCCAAAGACTGATGTTTAAAGGAAGCTCTGTGACTGACTATTAGAGACGAGTGGCTGTGAGGGGGCAAAGGTTAAGTTTAGGAAATAGTGAATGACAGGCCTGTTCTGGGTGACGGCACAGGGGCATTCTGGGTATTTGTGTATGTCTGTGCTTTTGATGGATTTGGCCCGCTCCGGTTCAGTGTGCGCAGACAGAGAAGGCACGTGGCCGCGAGCTCCATGGTTTGTGACGAGGGTCAAGTTCAGCTGAAGACAGAAGACAGAGCCCCCTCGATACTCTCTGCTTCAGACAGTATTTTAATAATGCATCAGGAATGTGCTAAATGTGTCTGTAAATGTCTTGTTTGAGGTTCAAGTCGAGCAAAAAAAATAACATATACCACACTCTTTATGGGTCTTAGTTATAGACAGCATGCTCGATATTCTAATTTTATATATTTCCAAAACAACAATGACTTTTAAACAATAGAATGTAATTGTTTATACAAAATAATGGTAGTTTAATTAGTGTTACCGTGTGGTCTTATACTACTTCTGATAAGACAGTTCTAAAACTATTCAGGAAAGGTCAAATTTTGTCTTTTTAAGTGATTCTTTTCATTATCTGTACCAGGAATTCATGACATTTGTCAATATTCTCAAATGATCAGTTTGGACTTTATTCTCATAGCGACCTTCTCTTGAACTTTTTATCTAAAGCTGCTCTGTCATCGGAATGTTTGAAATCCCTGAATGGAGGCAACTGGAGGCAAATCAATTATTAACGGTCATCAGATCTAAATAGTAAGACTTAAATGCAAGTATTTCTAACAAAAATAAAAATGTCCAGCATAGAAATGTCAGGTAGTACAAAGGACTGAAAAAAGCTGTGCTCAAAATTATATTTGAGCTGCATAAAAAGTAGAATTTGTGGTGAAAAACTGATGAGGAGTCAACATTTCTCTAGTATTGTCTAGCAAAGTATTGTCTAGAAAAACCTAAAATTCAACATTTTTCCTTAAATAAAAAGTTTCTAATTAACTATTAACATAAATACATCTGTTAATGATTTCTTACCTGGCTCTGATATCACTCACATGTATTTGAATAGTTTTCATTTACCAAAACCACCTTCATTTTTTACATTTTATGATATTCTGTGGTTATTCGTCATTTAAAGTGCCTTCGACAGGTCAAATCAAAATCAAATAAAACTTTATTCATAAAGGGCTTTTCATACAGAAATTGTAACACAAAGTGCTGTACAATTTACATATTAAAAACAATCACAAAGTTAAGATAATTATATTTAAGATTTTGCTAAATATTTAATGCAGTTTATCAAATTTTGGAAATGTTTTTGTTTTATAACTTCCTGGTTGTAAAATTATGACATCACACTACAAACTTTCATGGCTGTTACCTAGCAACCATGTTTTATACAAGGCCAAAACTCCTCCTCCTGTCATGGGAATTATTATTTGACAAATAAAAATATATGAAAGCACCTTTATTTTGTCAAATTAATGTTTAAAAGGTCAGAAAAATTAGCAATACTTTTGGATAAAATTCAAAGCCTCCCTAGTGTGATGACATCAATCTTTTTAATTTATGCTCTACTTGCAGTAATTTTCAACACGTTTTTCAACTTATTTTAACAAATGGATACTATCATTTTTTATTACAAACACGTATTATCCCACAGAATAAAGTCAAAATTACAAAATAAATCACATCATGCCTCCGTTCCATAATTAACAATGTTTTCTTTACAAACTTTTAAAGGCTCCATACAACCTGACCAGCCATGCCCACTATCTTTCAATATCTTCCTATTTTGAAAGAAAGTGTGTTTGGGCCTGATCGCTAAACCCCCTACTTCCTCTACTTTGCGGCAACCGAGCCAATCAGAGCCGTGAGAGAAGAATGTCACATCCGTGTGCCGCGATCACAAGCAATAACAAGCAAGATGGCGTCCACAACAGAGAAAATGTTCAGAGCTTCTCTCTTTTAAAAGACCAGGATGTGTCGTTAAAACCGCAACGAGAGGAAGCTTTACAGCTACAGGACATTTTGGACTGACAGCCACAGCTCTCTGCTGCCTTTCGCGCATAAACCGTACCTTCGTCGTAATGCCGTCACGTCCGCGGTTCGTCTGATTGACGCATGTCTGTCCACCCTGCTGAAGTCAAATTACGTGGCAGCATCTCCAGACTAATCGACAGTATTGAATAATACACGGAGATTAGAATGGAGGCCAGGCAAGGCTCTATATATTTGACAAAATGTAAGATCCATTGACAGAAACACTTGAGTTAGTTGTTCTTACCTTGTGACTGACCAAACTCATGTCTGTGACCTCTGGCGATCTGCATGGCGAGCGCTACAACAATGACGATGGTGCTCCACGCCGTCTCCATGGTTACTGCAGAGGTCGCTATAGTGACAGAACTCAGTGCAGTGGTCCCGGCGCCTCTGTCCCAACATGTCTCCTGTCCTCTGGGATGTCCCGGCTGCTAGCAGAGGGACGACTGAGCGCTGAGGCTGTCCATCGCTACGGGAGGCCGAGAGTTCACAACGACGACATGGCAAACCTCAAATGTGTCTGGGCCAGAGATGAGAGTGGTCCTGATGCCGCTGTCGTCCCGTGTCCCAAAAAGAAGGGAGGAGAAAGAGAGAAAAAGAACGATTAAATAGAAGCATTAACTCTCTAAAACAGGGCTATTCAACTGGCGGCCCGGGAGCCAGATCAGGCTCTCCAAACAATCTGATCTTAAATTAAGCTGAATCCTGCAAACCCTAGTTTTATGTATTAAAATGTATGTCATTCTTGTATTAGTTTGCAGTTCATGTTTCACTTTTCTCACAAATGTTAAGGACCTTGAATTTGATTAAAACTCTAAACAGAATTGTACAATTAAAACATAAATTGAAATCTTATTATTATCGAGATGCTTGCCAGTAATATTGCAGTTATAAGTTACTTAGACACTTTACAGGTTGAATCTTATCATATTACAAAAAAAATAAGAAAAAGTTTCCTATTTCTGCAAAGAAAAGGTACAGGCGATAAACACTGAGCCCCAAAAATAGTATTCCGGCTTTCATACATTGAACAATAAGTCGATCGAGTAATTATAGATTCGTGACAGGCCTCTCTAATACAAGCCTATTTAAAACTCCACTGTGGTCCCTCTCATTCAGAAAGTGTTTCTCAGGGTCAGGCTAAATCAATCCAGGCTTCCGTCTTTCACTCTGATGCCCACGGACAAGAGCGGGTCCCGGGTTGGCCCCCTCCCCGAGCCTCCATTTGGAGCGGCCTGCCACCGGAAAGACTTCAAACACAAAGAAAGCCACTGATCTGGTAAAGAGCTGCACTTGAAGCCCAAACAAGACTTGGAGAGACTTTGGGGGTAGAATGAGCCTATGAGGGAAGCAGCAGGTCACCATCTCCGTGCGCTGTGGGCGGAGGACTGGCTGGCTCGCTGCCCGCCTCTACACTTCACTAATTGGCTGTCTGATGGTATGAGAGTCTGTGTGAAGCTTGTTTGGACACAGACGAAGGGAACAGTGAAGGCAGCTGCTACAGTTTGTCCTTCAAAGAAATAAACAGGCACTGGGCCTTTCCAACTTTATAAGTGATAATGTGACGATGGAAAGAGATTCAGAAGATTAGCGTTTCATCAGCCACTTTCCATTCAGTTCATTTGACTGGGCTAAAATTAAGACCGACTCATATCTAAAGTACGCTTCTGCAAGTTTGCCTCTACTCTGAATTGTGGTTCTCAATAGGACTTGGCAATATGGTGACAAATGAACAATGATTTTGTTCCTGTGATGATGTTCATCAGGTAGACAAAGTTTCAAAGGTATACTTGTCTGGACAGGTGTGTTTCTACTAATGAATACTCCTGGTCGAGCAAGGGATTACACTATATGATTTTGGTAAAAACTTTGTACTGAGTCACGGATTTTCTCTTGAATGCGTATGCGTATGCTCATATGCACAAACAATGACACTTATCCCTCTCCTATTGGTCACCCTGAAGATTTTGTTACCTCTTCAAGGCAATATTAGGATCAAACGTTTGAGACAAAAATCACATTTTGCATGGTTGGATCTTAACAAGGTTCCAAGCAGAGCTTCACTGTGCAACAAGAAACTGAAAAAAGTTTAAGTACTAACCCATAGTTTTAAAAGCCCCAATCTGTGCAAAAATGTATGGAGGATCTGTCTATCTGTCAGGACAATGGACGATCCTCCACCCAAATGAAGACTGTTACTGGTGCCGACTGCAGCCCAATAACCATCAGATGATGTCTGCGACTGAAGGCTTTAAAAAATAAAAAACGTCTTTAAAGGCCTCGTCTCCTTGAACGCCACAGAACTGCCGCTTGGACTTTACAAGAGACACCAAAGATGGAACACTGAAAGGTGGAAGGAAGTTTTATTGATTGTTGATGAGAAAAAAAGTAACCTTGATGGTCCAGAGGTTTTCAACATTACTGGCACGATAAACAGACCCACCTGAAATGTTTTCTACGCACCACAGGGAGGGGCCGCCATAATGATATGGGGTGCTTTTTCCTTCAGTGGAACAATGGAGCTCCAGCTGGTGCAGGGGCATTAAACTGTCTCTGTGCAGATGTTGTGGAACCACAAGACAATGCTACAGTTCACAAAGCCCCAGGACAAAGGACTTCTTCAGGAGGATAATGTCACTCTTTTGGACTGTCCTGTGTGTTCCCCTGATCTAAATCCCATTGAGAACCTTTTGGGATGGATGGACCACTTGGAGAAATGTTCCCTCTCACCTCCTGGAAACGCTTGCATCAAGCACTGCAACAAATTTTTGAAGTGATCAACAATAACGATGGAGCTACTCATTACTGAGTTTATGTTTGGAACTTTGATTTCTGTTTTGAGGGGTTTCAGCTTAATTATTGTTTTCAATTAAAAAAAAAATGTTTTTGTCTCACTCTTTTCTTGTTGCTTATTGAAGCTCAACTTGGAACCTTGTTAAGATCCAACCAAAATGTGACTTTTGTCCATCTTTCAACTGGTCTTAAACTTTTGATCAGGACTGGACTGTATTGAAGTGTACATTAATTGTGATGAAATCAAAATTGTGATCTGGCACCAAGAAAATTTCGATATACATTTTTTGGACCTATCATCTACAGTTCTCAACATAAGTGTAAAGTTTGGTTGCAATAATATAACTTTTTCAAATCCTGTTTTTGTTTTAATTCAAGACTTCAGAGATGCATCTGTCGTTTTAGGAAGGATACAACTTCTTAATACATATACACTTAATTGCATTTGGACAGTTCGTTTTTAAGAAGGCATGGAGAGATTGTGAGTTGTGATTGAATGAACAATGGATACATGTTACACTGCTCTGTCCTCTCAGGTCAGTGATCCAGATTAAGCCCATAAGGTTTTACAAAAACACTGTTACTTTCTCAGACCCATTTTAGACCATTACAGAAACAAGTCAAAGCCAATGCCCTTTTTGTTGACTTGCCCCTTTCCTTTCCCAAACTCTGGACTGCACCGTCAGCCAAAGGGAGGCTGGCTGCTCCATGTCCCCACCTCCCCTCCTCCTTCATGGGGAGGGTAAAGACGCCACACGGGCCCAGATGGCTGGCTGCTAACCAACTCCAGCCAAAGGTAATCGGAAGCAGATGGGAAACCTTTTGGTGACGAAAGCAAGGGAACCAGTTCCCCCTGACAGAGAGAAAAGTCTGTGCATGGCCCACAGAGGAGTTAGAGCGGGCGTTTCTGAAGTGTAAATATGTGCGGGAATGGCACTTATTTACACACATTTCAATAAGAGCTCAGTGAAACCAGACCTGTGTTTGACATAGAACTTAAATGGTTACAGTGGTTTGTTTACATTCAGACACACCAGCATCACACACTGATCTGAAAGGTATTTGGACATGGTCTTTTTCAAAACAATCAACCAGGAAGTTGTCAAATCATGTTAGATAAAAGATTGTCAACTCTGTCAAGATTTACTTTGCAACCCCAATCAGAAAGAGTCTATCCAAATCAAGCCATTACTTGGGGGTCTTTGTCCTGTTGCACCACATCCAAACTGGAAGGCCTGCTGCTTGTGCCCTGGTCGTCCCCTCCCTCAGGCCCTCTCTCAGTCATTTCCTGCACCAGTCAAACTCCCTCTGTTTCATTACTTCTGCTCTCAGTCACGATTTATTGAGGGGTTATTAAACTTACAGTTTGATATCAAGTGCTTTTCATTACAACCAACTCTCCTCTTTGTTTGTTTTAACGAGAGAAAGAGGAAGCATGGACCCCACAAAGCTCCCCCTTGGTGCTTTTTAAGTGGAGCTGCTTAAAAACACTCATGTGCAACCTTCAAAAGACCCTCCCAACCACATGCATGCACGTTTTTCTGATGGTTTCCTGGGAAATGATTGCATCTTCTCCGCCCAAATGAAGAGATATCTGTGGAGGTGATGCTGTCGTACATCTTTGCCGTGTGTTGTGCAAACCTCCCTCTGGGCAGTATCACTTTAGGAAAATAAAAAGCTTATGTTTGTCGACAGGCCAAGCAGCCGGAGCGTACGCATCGACTCCTTGCTTTTCTGTTTTCCTTGGACAAGTAGCTCGACAGCACAGGAATATCAAGCCTATAGCCGACCCGAATCACAGCCAAGGAAAGTCTGGGCTGCAGACAGGCCACACAATTGCAATCACAATCTGCAAAGGAGAAGACGAAAGAGGAGAAGAAAGGTTTCATTGTGAGAAAACTTGGATAGCTCGGGATAATTAGGTGCGAATTTATGTGAGAGCCAGATTTGAATGTAATCAAGTCTGTGCCTGGACCTAGAAACATTTGACACGTCATTTCTTCATCTTGTCATCTCGTCGCGAACAGAACTTTTTATGTGGTGCGAGGGATGTATTGTAACCTTTTTTTTTGCAGGCTAACTATGCTGTCCTTGTCTGTAACTGTTGCCAGGGCGAGTGGAGCTAGTCTGCTAATCAGAGCCATATGAGCGGCTCAGAGTAAAGTCTGTACGGAGCTAACAGATGCTAAGTGTCCGTGGGCTTGCCCTCGCTGCTCCTCTCGTTCACACACACTGTCTACACTTTGATCAGCCAAAAGCTCATGAATCAGCTTTAGGTTGGGTTTATTATTTCATTAAGCTGCTGTACGGCTTCCCTCTTCTCTAGCAGACCATAAGGCCGCGGATCATATGGCCCATAACACAGTCTGAGGAGACGACGGCTGCTCAGACAGAGAGCAAGAGACACGGAGTGTTTTATTCCAGATAAAAAAGGAGTTAAATAGCTCTGGGAGTGCTGAGTCAGGACCAACACCGACCTGAGCCTCTGTTTTACCACAAAGACACATTCTCTGATATAAAGTCAAACCACAAGGAAACATCACTGGATCTGATGTATGATTTTAAGTTATAAATGGATGTTCTATGGCGATATGCCAAAATATTTATATCGCAATTTTCTTAGGGCCAGATCACAATTTGGATTTTTGGATTGCATTTTTATTTTGCCTTGAAGAGATAGCTAAATTAATTTGCTTCTGTTTCAAACTTCATTGCAATTGGTTAAATCCACCTGCCACGCGCTCAGAGCTGAGGCTGACCAATAAGTGTGTTTTTGTTAAAACATTACTGAATCACAATATGACAATTGTACCATAATAGCATATCATCACAAGAAAGAGATAACAGTTTGATTTTATCACCATATTACCCAGCTCTCAGAATCAGAAAATTACTATATTACTATATAATAAAACTAAAACGACTGGAATGAAAACTATTTGAGCATATTAATATATCAATACTGAGAAAAAAATACACAAATAGGACAAAGTCTTTTCTGAATAGATTTAGAATGGCCCTGAACTAGGAGTGGGCGATATGCCAAAACTATATAATCATTTAGTTTTTATTTAGTTAACATTTTTGGAGCCTTGCAGCTCATTATTTTCATTTGATTATGATTCACTTTCTTTTGCCTTTGGGTGCACGGTGGCAGAGCGGTTAGAGCATCTGCCTCCCAATAAGGAGATAGTGGGTTCGAATCCCAGACCACCCCAACATCGTGGTCTCGAATTCTGAACCACCCTAACATCACACGATCTCTCTGGGTGGAGTCTGCATGTTCTCCCCGTGTTACCGTGGGTTCTCTCCGGGTTCTCCGGCTTCCTCCCACCGTCCAAAGACATGACTGTACAGGTTAATTGAGAACTCTAAATTGTCCCTAGTGTATGAATGTGAGAGTGAATGGTTGTCTGTCCATGTCTGTCTGTATGTGAATGAATGAGAGTGAATGCGGGACAACAGATGGAAATTAGCCCAAGGCTACAATCTGATGTGTTTACAGCATGTATATCATGTATGTTCATTAACATGCACTGTCCCAACAAAAAAAAAAAAAAAAGAAAAAAAAAGATGTAACTAAAATGACTCTGCTTCTTCTGAAAGTTCCCATTTTGCACATTGCAACTGGTTAAATCCACCTGTCACTCATTTAGAGCAATCCTGAGACAGATCAACAGGAGCTGTGGATAGGCCAAGTGTTACTGTTTTTATTTGAGAATACATTTGCATTGGTTGAGTTTTGAGTCTTCTGATAACACTAGGACAGACAGCACAGGTCAGCACTCTCAAATGTGTCTAGTTCATAGAAGTTGGGAGTTGATTTAGAACTGTAGATAATGATAAAATGTAATTTAGTAAGGACTCTGAAAAAGCAATACACATTTAAAAACAGAAAATCCACATTTAAACGTCAGATTTTATTGATATCTGTTATCATTAGACAAGCTCGGGTCTCCTGGGTTCACCTCAGCCTATGATCTCCTCAACAGGTGATATAAATAATACAGAGAGGGGGTTAACTCCAGACTAAACTCATGGTGTGTCTGGTACAAAGTGAAAGAGGCGGGCATTCCTTTCTCCGTTTGCCCAAATAAACAGCGTGCAGATGAAAAGTGGGAATATAAGCAGGCGGGTGCTCCAATGGGCTCCCCTCGCCTCAGAATGTGCCTCTCAAATCTGAAACAATATGTGAGAGCGCTGACTCAACACGACCGGAGTGGCCTCAGCAGCTCTGGCTCTACAGCACAGATGGTCTGCACTGCTCCACATCAGCCCACTCTCGATCAGTCCACTGGGACCTGCATACTCCGTTTATATTACATAACACAATTATTACTGCAGACGGAGGTGACTCAGGCCTTTTGGCGAAGTCTCTGTCAGTTCTTTTGCAATTTATTTCTGCATTGCATTGCTGAACGGGTTATATATATAAAATCTATAAAAATCACAAGTGTACAGCGACGCCGGCCACTGTTGAATTGACTGGGTTTCCATTCCATGTGTTGCAGTTTGGTTCAAATCATTGGACAAAGCAGTTTAATTACCCCAGAATTACATTTTGTGCCACTAGATGGAGTCAAGAGCAATAGACAACAAATAGACAACAGTGGCAAAGTTTTTGTTTGAGAGGCTTGCATAGCCATTTTGGCACAAATGAAAAAAAAATCTACTCGCTCTTGTGACGCAATATAAAGAAGCAAAAGGAAACTGGTGCCATAGAGTTTAAGTGGAAGTTAGCTAACTTGTTTAAATGTCCAATATATAAAAAGATGATCCAGAGGTGTCATAGAATATAACATTAGAGCAAAACAAAAGCATAATGTGTCCTCTTTAAACTAAATCAGGTACTGCACCTTTAATTTTAAGGCTACATATGAGGTGGGTTTTGTGCTAAGATTGATTCCAGTTTGCTCAGCGTTTCTTCACCGTCTTCACTCTCACAATAAACTGCTTTGAACCAAATCGTTCATTTATTGCCTACTTTTAAAGCAACAGCAATTGTACAAGTTGCTCACAACTCCATCTGCTGTTGAATGATTAGAATTGACAGTGTAAAATAAATATGTGATGAGTGCAGTGAACCTTATTGACCTCTTAGAAAAAGTGATTTCAACAACCTTGTAATGGACAAATTGTTAATTTCTGGGTCCATCTTTTTACATAGATTTTAAACTTTTTTTTTAACTATATCTGATGGCCCTTTGATAAACTCACAGTGGGGTTCAAACTCTGCAGTGCATTAGAGCATCATCTGCAGACAATGAATGTCCACTAAGGGTTTTGAGGAATATACTTCTCTTCTGTTAATGCAGTTACATAATGTGCACTGTAAAGCATTACTTCATTAAAACTGCGAGGACCTCTGCTCCCCCCAGAGGCCAAAACCACAACACAACACAGCTCCTCAGTTTTAGTCAATCCCTGATGTCTGCAGACAGCCACATCATCCATTTACACAGACAGACCAGTGTCACCTTCCAATGAACTCTCTCCAAAAGTAAAAACTGAAGCTAATTAGCCAAGTACTGCAAACCCATAACACTTTACAATGAAGTGGATTGCATTTTCCAAACTCAGACACATGCAAAAGTATTATAATAAACTAAAATCAAACAGAAAGCATTGGTTGGAGCTGCAGCCTGTTGCCAGCATCATGTCAGGACTGTTTCCTTCTAGACGCGCTGCACGGAAAAAGGCGCACACTTTGGCGGGACAAGATGGCACACTCACCTCCTTCTCCCTGAGCTCCCTCCAAAGCTTTCCCCCGCGGAGAGAGTGTCCTGTGGCCGCTGTCCCGAGCCCTCTGTCCCGCTGTGTCCCGGAGCAGCGAGGAGGCGGTGCAGGCGGCGGAGGAGACGCTCACTTCTCCTCAGCGGCAGAGGCAGACACGCACGGCACGCTCCGACGTCAAGACGCACGCGTAAAGGCGCACAACTTCCGGTCCGGGCTTTCAAAGTTAATGCTGGCTATGTTTCTGGGAGTTAGAGGATTTTCTTTAATGGATGATGTTTCAGATTCATTCTATGTTTATCCTATTTTATGACGATACATATTTAGTCAGTTATATTTATATATGCTGTTTTATGTTTGTGCAGGACTTTGAAATTGTTTCTGTTTACAAAATGTGCTATTATCCAGTCCGATCCATTTTATTTTTACAGCACATTTTACAAACAGATCCAGAGTGTTGTACATAGTGAAAGAACATCAACAATACAATAAATAAACCAAAGAATAAAACAGAAACAATAAAATACATTTTTAAAGAGTAAAGACTAAACAATAAAATAGACTAATAGGCATAAAATAAGATCAATCAAAGGAATCAATTAAAGACAACAGAGGACCACACAACTCAGGGGGTGTTAAAAGCCAGAGAATAAAATCTATTATAAAGTGGATTTGGATTTAGGCCTATTAGTTACGCTTTATATTGTGATTCAGTGAATAATTTTCAGATTATGTAATTTGACACCTACTTGAGTTATACATCTTTATTTGACAGTGAAACTTAATTCTTACTTGAGTAAAAGTTTTTGTACTTCTTCTCAATGTGAATAAGACAAAGCAAGCTTTGTGTGATAATATTATATGATTTGAACATTTGTGTTTCTTGCACTGCTCCTTCAGATATGATTTTGTTTTTTTCAATTTTGTGTCCATCCTTTGACAATACCAGAATCGTCAAAGGCTAGACACAACTTACCTTAACTACAAATTATAAATCTGATTTTACAGCCAGTCATACTTGATTAGTAATTTCCCCAAATACTTATTATCCTCTTTTTTGAGTGATTTCCTGGCTACTACTGTGTAATTCTACTTGAGTAATATTATTTTGAAGTAACTTTTGAAAACGATGAGGATGGATGTCCTTTTCAGTTTATTTAGTCAGATCATGAATGGCTAAGTATGCAGAAATATTCAGAGGTTTACGGTTACTTTTTATGGGTGCTTTTTCTTTTTTCTTTTTTTGAGGACTTTTCACTATTCATTGTATAGTATCAGTTGTATGTGTGTTGGATATTTGTAAATCTAAATATCAATAGTCTCAGTAATTTTAAATCTTATTATTTTTCAAACTTTTTTGAGTTGTAACATGTTTTAAGTTGAAAAGATGCTTCACTTGCATCCACTATAAAGACCCATAAATAATGTCAATAATGTCGCTGTGTCTGTGTTCAATTCTTAGCTCTTGCATTAGTCATTTTTGTGTCTTTAATTTAATTAAAATTATTAATTAAAAACTCAAATATTTCAAGTATTTTTCCAGAGCAATCCCTCAAACCACTCTAGTGTTCCTTGGCACATAATCGATTACGCTTCTGGTTTTGCACAGTTATTGCACAGTGCTTATTCCCACAAGCCCATATGAAAAAAGTATCTTCACTTTATTATGAAGGAGTGCAAACTGTTTTCCTGCGCCGCGTTTACTTCAGTGCAACTTGACGGGTTTGAGTTGTGATTGGCTGCAGCTCAGTGAAGCAGCTGCAGACAGAGGAGGAGGGAGCAGTGAACCCGTTTACACACTACACACAGAGTCACACAAACTGCATTCAAGTTCTGTGAAAGGATTAGGTTTAACAAGGAAAAACAATTAAAGACCACACACAAAAATAATGTGAAGAGAGGTCAAACATTGCTTTAAAATAAGTACAAGTACAAAGTGGTGCAAGAAAGTATGAGTAGAAAGAGTAATTTAAAGAGTAAAGGTTGGAGAGAACCTTAAATAATCCTCGAAAAATTGTGTTTTCAAAGAATATTGACCACAAAAATGAGTCATATTTGAAGGAGCGTTGCAAGAAACACAACTATTCTAATCATTTAATATTGTCAACATATTGTCAACATAAACCTTTGTCACTTCCTTTCTCACTAAATTTACTCACAGTGGGAAGAAAAACCCCAAACTTTTCTTTAAGTGCTGTTACGTCACATTAAACATAACTCAAGTAGGAGAAAACGTATGAAAACTTTATGAAGTAGAATTACTGAAAAGGTTCTTCAAGTAAATAATAACTTCAGTTGATGTAACTGAGAAGTGCGCACATCTGCACATTATTGAAACCAGATCAAACAAGGACTGAACCAGGACAAGTGAAACACATTTGCTGTTGAAGCCCAAATAAGAAAATAATCACAAATTGTCCAGAAGGCTAATATCTCTTTCAGAGTGAGCTCCACCACATTAGTTTTCAGTTTGTGCATGTGCAGAGCTGTGGTGAGGGCGGTTTCTGTGTGCACCCGTTCTCTTCTCCTTCAGTGCTTAATCATATGAAATTTCTAGACTGAAACAACTGTGTCAACATCTAACATCTAGACACAATCGAAAAAGATGTAGAAGGTCTGCTTCTTTGTGAAAACAAAACTACAAATGATGAAATTTCTCACTTTTGGTTGATGTAAGAACACTTAAGCGTGTACCACTTTTCTGTTGGAGGGTCTGCTTGTAACCATGTTATTGTTTTGCCTGAATGGTTCCAAAGTAAGACATTAATCATATCAATTTAGCATTTATTTAATTATTTCCTGTGTTTGCATTTCTCAACAATACCAGGATTTCTTGATAGAGTAGTATGGGCTCACCTCTCCACAGATCTGACCTGTAACTTTCTTGTTTTAAAACTGTGGACCACAGCAAGGAACGAAACATCTTCTCCAAGGAGAGAAGCACATGGCAGACCTCACTATGTATTGATTTGTATTGATAGTTGAAATGAACACCTCTGACATAAGTTGGAAGAAAACATTTTGAATGCTATTTTTACTGCTTGTCATTGCTTGCCTTGTGTTTACTTGCAACAGTGCAACCCAAATTCCCCCCAACGACACATTAAAGACAATAAGATAAACTTAAAAGACACATATTATGCTAAATTTGACCTTTTAACCATGTTATAACTTTGTTCCCTCATCAAAAACATGCCTGGACTTTTATTTAGCTTCATTCACTCTTGTTTGATGAATTCTGTTAACTAAGCCCTATCCTTCTGAGCCTGGTTTCAAATTTCCAACATTTGTGACATCTAAAGGCAGTGCTGCCTTGCCAGTGCTGTTTATAGGTCCATAAATCCTTATCAGAGTTGTTCTGAGCATTTCTGCTGATCATTACAACGGTGTGCCTAAATTAGCATGTCGGGGGCAAACTGCTTTTGTTAATTTCCCTTTGGCAATTCCATCTGCTGCCTGTAGATGGAGTGCTAACACAAATTTTAATGAGGGAACGCTTTACTGATATAAAGTAATGTGTGTTTTTCAATGCATACATTATTTTAAGTTCTGAAACATGAAATACCAAAATAAATGCCTTCAAGAGCATCTTTAAAGGCTAAAAAAAAAAAAGCATTATATGTGTCCTTTAAAGTAACACATGACAATTAACCGTTTATGATTGCTGCAAATCATACATTTAATTCTACTTAAGAGGTCAGTGGGTTCAAGTGGAGCAAATGTAACTTCCTGCTAACATTTAAACGTTTGCATGTGAGACATAGCTTGACTTTTAAATGCGTAAAATTCACAGTTTGGCCTGTACAATAATCCTGTTTGTCTTCGTGGTGGGAGGCTGAATTAAGCATGTGTTTCAGAATCCCCAGATATACCGTGGTTTTGTTTCCACAGCTGCGCGCGGGCTTAGTGCGAGGAAGAATAAAAGTATGTACGCGCCACAGTCACGCTGAGACACAAGCTTATTCCATGTACCAAAATATATATAGCCGCTTTCATTGTGCCTGGGAATAGAACAGTACGGAGGTTTAACACGCCCCTGTGGCCTCCGTCTTTATCACTTAGAGAAATTACAACCTGTATTTTGGGGACATATCTGCATGGACTCAGCCACAAACAACCCATGCAGCACTGGAATAGAAAGATGGCAGCGTTTTGTCCAAATTCTGCTGGTTTTCGGGCAAACACTGCAGCTATAAATAAAGCACAAATGACAATGCCTGTGGGATTTTCTAAACAATGTGGACAGGTTGCCATAGATGTTACTTGAGTTACTGTTATTGAGTCTATTTGTAACTTCTTTTAAGTTGTATTGCGTAGATTGCATCAGATACCACAAAATAACACTTGAATTTGGTGAAATGTTTAAAAAGGGAAGCGTTTCCTGCTCAAAAAACATAGAATAAGGCAATGTTACAGCATAGATGACGTGCATTCAACTCACATTTAGCTTACAGTTGGATGTTACATGGTTAACTTTTAGAAAATAATGAATTGTTTTGAAGATATTGCAATATAGGAAGTGTACTGTCTCGAGGTTATGCAGGAGACATTACATAATTCTGAATTTTAGCACTGAGCGACAAAAATACACAAGAGTCAGTGGTGAGGGATGAGATTTTCTCCAGTAAAAGCTCAAAAAACAACTAAAATGTGAAAAGGCTGTTAAAGTCTAACAACAAGTATGAAAGTCTACAAGATATACTTTGTACCTGACATCTAAAAAAAGAAAATTAAGTTTTGGAAAACCAGATAAACAACAGGAACACTGCAGCGGCGCTCACATTTATCACTGATACAGACTTTGTGATCACACACAGTTGAACTCACTACGTTTTGTTCTTAAATAAAACGTTTCTGAGTCCAAAGTTGAGGAAAATAAGTGTTGTGCGATAGCTGAAGTGTCCTTTAGCTCCAGTGACTGTTAGCAAACAAGCTAGCTATGCTCTGCACAGTTAGTTTTTTAAGTATTTTAATTTGCATAAAAGTTAGGTGGATATGTTTGATGCTAAAAAGTTACACAAAAAGGGTAAATGTAAGAGTTGAATCAGGTTTGGTTTGATCAATGACACCAAAATCTGTTTGTTTTTTTTTTTTGAGGGAAATTCAGTGAACCAAAAGAATTCAAATTAAAATACAGAGATGAAAGAAAACCAGGAAGTCTGCAGTGTTCTTTGGTTTGTTTTTCAGAAATTTCAAGGTCAACTCTTTCCACTGATTCAGATAATTACTTTATTTTGGAGTCTCATGTAGGGAGGTGGGAGGTGAGAGGTATGCAGTTTTCTGTTGAATTGACTCATGTTTAATTTTACTTTTGTTTAAAATTGGACTGTTTTTACACTTTCACAACTTGATAAATATATTTTACAGTATAGTATAGTTTCTAATACAGATTTTATATGTTTCTTGCACCGCTCCTTCAAATATGATTACATTTTTTCAAATTTTTTAGGTCTATCTTTTGAAAATACAAGGTTTTGAGGATTACTTAATGCTTCGTCCTCACAATTACATAAAGTTGGTGAATGAGGAACCAGTGAAAAATACATGACGACACCATTGGGCGCTGGAAACTCGCTGATGTCTGTTTGGGAGAATGCTCAAAGTTACATAATGTGGTGTAACTTCGTGATAGCAAAACCCAAATAATCGTTTGTGAAAATGGGCCTGTTCAGCGGTTATGGCCGGAATGTGCTTGATTTAATTGGAAGAGTGTAATTTACAAAAACACAGCTTGAATTATTTAAAACCATATGAAGGAGCTCGCAGAGAAACACAAAGAACAGAAGTTGCCAAATATGTCACAAATGTTCATGTTTTGAACTCTAGGCTAACTTTCCATAACCACATTATCCTAAAACGTAAAGTGGTTGGAACATATTACACTATTTAACAAACTGAAATGGAAAAATAATTGAATAAAACGTTTTTAAAGGTGCATAATCTAACTTTTCTGCACTTGTAGCGGTTGATGCTTTGCCTGGAATGTTCCACAGTACAACAGGGTCAGTTACCGGTCAGATCTGTGGGAAGGCGACAGTGAGAAGGCATGTTTTCCGATGTATTTTTTGCAATAAAACCCCTTGTAATTGAATGCAAAACAGATCAGTTTAATGTCATACTGTGGAATATTCCAGATAAAACATAAAATAGTCACAGACACTTATTGAACGTATAATTTTGTTGCCTTATAGTTTTACTCCTCTTGCACAGCGGCTATATTTTATTATTTTTTACAGCTTTTTGTATCTTAACTATATTCAAAGCATTTATAATAATCTAGGGGTTAGATTTAAGTCTATTCTTTAATTCAGTTTTGATTGCATATTTCATTTCTTTGTGTTTTTTGTGTTTCAACTTCCCCATTGTGAAAAAATAATGGTTCTTATCTTAAAAGTTACATGTGCACCTCAATCAAGAAATTAGAGGTAAAGAAATCTAAATTAAAGCTGGGATATGTGACTTATTTTGTACATTTTTTAGTTTTCCCTCAAATTGTATAACCTGGCCCTGCCAAACGAATTCTCGCGATATTTGTGAGTTCACAAACTCTGGGCGTGTGCCGCTGTTAGGGCTGCACCGCCCGCTGTGTGACGCACCAATCACAGCGCAGCATTGTGGTTTCAGCGGAAGTTAAATAAGACAAATCTAAACAAACATGGCGTACTTCGGCCTATTTCAACACATTTACGGACTATTTTGCTTTTTAAAACACGTTCATAGAAATGCTTTCTGCATTTGAGGACGATGAAGAAGTCAGTGCTTTTCTCTCGACTGGATTTCTTGATTTCTCGGCTTGTTCCGCTTTTACGACGCTGCGACCTTCAGTTCAAATGTACGTCATGACGTCACGCATTTTCCCAATCGACATCAACGGGGGCCTGTCCAGAGTGATAATGTGTAGAACTAATTCAGAGTGATACACATATCAGTCTGATGTGAGCCAGGTTACAAATTGTATGGTAAAAGCAGTACTTTGTAACATAATGAGACTCCTGTGCGCTGTGTACACCTAATAATAAAATACTATTAGCCACAGACAGCAACCGAAAACAGCACTCTGATTGGCCGTGCTTGGGTGGTCCATTTGTGTTTCTCTTTGCCGTCTGAAAAAATATGTTTCTGTTTTTTTTTTCTCAAGGACATTACAAAACAACTAGAGAGACTAAAACATAATAAAAGAAGGCAACAAAAGTCAAAAATCCTAAAATTAAGGCACAGATAGTCCATAGTATAAGTCCCATTTGGTCCAAAGTCTTTTGAATTTGTCCATTTTCAAATTAAGTCCATATGTGAGTTTTTTTTCTCCATTTTGCATATGTCAATTATTATGTCAGTCCATTCATCCAGACCTTTTAAAGCCACGTGCTCAAAAAAATCATGCTTATGGAATTTAACAATGTGTGAAAAGGTTTGTGAGAGGTTGGGCCGACTTTGACATATTTAAATACATCCAGTTGTGCAGAGTGAAAATGAGGTACCCCAGCTTTAATATTGTGTATTTATTCAAAGAGGATCATGTATAATATATAATATAATAATATAATGTGTCAAAACATGTCTTTAAATGCATTAGTTGAAGTTAATTTTGAGACAAATATCAATTTAATCACAAAAGTGCAGAAATATAACCATATATGCTTCTTTGATAGTTTATAGCATCACTTTTTCTTTTTCTTTTTTAATTAATGAGCTCTTTTTGTAGCATTTTTTACTATAAATGATATACTATGGAGCTGTGGTAGTGCTAATTTACCAAGTTTTGTATCTGTACTGACAAAAACATATTGACAGAGGTAAAATTCAAACTATTATAAGGGCTGCCGGTCTAATGAGTCTAACACTTGACGCCTGCATATTTGTGTGATGGTTCTCCTCCCCCGCTGTGACTCAAACGTGTTGCTTTGTCTGTTTAAGTGAAATGCCACACTCGCTCTGCAGATGCAAAGAGAGCGCGCAGCCTCCGTGTGTGTTCTCATTAAAACGCTCAGATTCATGAAGACGTTACGCAACAATGTGGTTCGATGTCGCTCAATATTTGCCTCAGGTGCAGTTCTGTTTACTGTGCAGAAAATCCAGATTAAAAAGGCAAACAAGGTAACATCTAAGTGGAAATAGGCCTGTAACTGATGATTATTTTAATAGTCGACTAAACGATTTGTTGTATTGTACATTCAATTTATTTTGTAGTGCTCAAAATTACACAGCGGTTCCCTCGATGGGTGGCATTGGCAGTGGCATTGGTACCTTCTGAAAGCACTTTGGAGATGTTTTTCTTTAGTTTTGATTCAATTTGGATTCCAGAGAGTGAAATAAGTAACTTTAATGACTCATAATCGGCACCAACTTGCTGAAAATTAAGTAAATTCGTATTTCATTCAGCTAATTATTTAATGCAGCTCATGTTTCTAACTATATTTCACATTTAGAAATGTGTTTGAGATTTTCCAGCGTTAGGGTTACTGTGCCAGTGGCATTAAGTAGTTTCAATATTATTGTTTATCTTGCTAATTTCTCTAACAATATGTCGCACTCCAAAATTGACTATCGTGACAGGCCTAGAAGTAACCAACGTCCATTTAGCGGTCATGTACTAAAGAACACATACAAACAAACAGAGCTGGACTTTATCATCATAAGCTTGTAATAAATACTTTGATAAATTGACTTTTTTGTGTTTGCACTTTATCTAATGCCCAGGTTCTACCAAAGGAATGTAAAATAATAAACAATATTACAATTATTTTATTGAAATGGTAGTGAATTGAACATAATAGTGGTCTGTGGTGGTGTCCATGTGGTGCAGTGAGGCTCAGACAAAAGCTTCATTCTGGCTACATATTTCAGTGCTGTGTTTTTAGGGTTCAAAATTCAGAGCAAAATGTCCTGACAGACACAGGTAAAGTTCTCGACAATATTAGGACCACAAATATACCATTACATGTTAATTTAGACACTTTGTTCTTGTTTTTAAATTATCTCTAGCGTACTCTGCAAAAAGTAAGATCTAGGTTAAAATTAGTAGAAAAGGGGTTGTCATCCGGACACTGTTTGAAAGATCGAGACGTTTCGACTTCTATCCGGAAGTCATTGTCAATCTATTGACAATGACTTTCCCTGAAACCTTTTCTACGATGAAACACGCCTGGACGAATGAGGGATTACATCGATAGGTTAAAATGACTTAAATTATGGATTTCATTATTTTAGTAGATTTAGTAAAATCATCTACCAATGGAACAAGACTTTTTGTACATTGACTTTCATGTGGAAACAACAAACTTATCCAATCTTCTCCTAAAGATGTTTTATTACTTCATTTAATCCACTTCATCCAAAGATTTCTCTACATTGTAAATTCAAAGGCCGTTTTCTTGAAATGTATTTTTCTCCCACAGAAACATAAAGATCAGCCTTAAAGTAGCTCCTACTCCAAACTGTACAATATTGTACTTCACACGATTTTGACAGATTATACAGAAGGATTTGTTGAAATTTGATTCTAAGCTTGATTTATTTAAGTTTTAAGTCAAAAACTGGATTTTTTAGGCACATTTTTAGTAAGATCTAGTTTACTCAAAAATGAAATAATAAATCCAAAATCCCCTCAATGAAGTTTTTTATAACTAAGATGTACTCAAAATGAATCAAGAAATTTTAACTTGGTTCGTTTCATTTTTCAGATTTATATGTCCCAAATATGTAACATTTTGGCAAACTGTGACATTAGATGAGTTTTGGCCCAGTGTACAGGACGGTTGCTTCTTAATTTCCCAGTGTGATGTCAGCATTTACAACCAGGAAGAAAAAAAACCCACTGTGATAAAATGTGTAAACAAGCAAAATTTGAAATTATCTTAACTACATTTTAGTTAATAAGCAGTCCAATCTGTCATAGGAACTTTAACTCACCTCGATTACTTTTAGCAGTGTGTATTATAACTCAAAGGTCCATCACTTCACCTGTTTGTGACGCTCGTTGTTTGATGTGGTGCCCTGGGTCCAGACCACAGCGCAGTCTTGTGGTCAGTCTGGGCGCTGCTCCGTCTGTCCACTGTGGATGTGGTCAAGGGTGAAGGAGTGGAGCCAGGAAGCTGCGGTTTACACTCTCTCTCCTTCAACCTGCGCCAAAAAATTATACTGTTTAACATTTTAACTTGAAATTACATCATAGTATTACTTAACTTCACAAGAGTTTTCATTTTAGACCTTGATATAGCTTTTAAAATGACACAAAGTTGACCCTAAATCCATATGTTACGTCAACTTTTTCCACTTTTTATGTATTTTATGTTGATGCAAAGCAAATCATTTAAGATTATCTATTTAAATGATATACGTTCAATTAAAATTCAAGCATTACATTAGTGTTTATGTTTACAATCTGCATATTTGCACTAAATGCCACGTTGATTTACGCTTTAGATTCATTTTGTTGTTTCTTGTAACAACTGACAATAAATTCTTCAATATTTCAATAGAAAAACATGAAAACATGTTTACTTTGGGAGAATATTTAACTTCTTTGAGTGCATTTGTTTGCAGAACGTCGTCATAAACGTCATCCTAAAAATAAAAAAAACAGACAAAATGAGCTGAATTAACAGTCAACTTTCCAAAACAACATGTTGAGATTATCATTGTCTTTATCTGATTAGACATTTTCCACCTTCACTTTTGTCAATATCTTGCGTTTACAAACCAGAATCACTATAAATTGAGTAACACAAGCCTAAATAATAGTTTGTTTTCATTTTAAGACGTATATTTTGCTTAACTTGGCCATTATTCAAGGCACTACATTGTTATTATTGAGTTTGAATGTACAAAGAAAGATCTGGAAGCGTGCACCTGTCGCTCAGAGAAGATGCGGAGAAGGAGGGTGTGAGGGCGGACTGCAGTTTCCTGTTGTGGCTTTGTCTCATTTGTGCAAAACTTTCAGGCTTTAAACACAAACTTTCAAAGTGTGGGGGCTCGAGGCGCAGGATGTGTCGCCTGATGAGGCCACTGCACTGACACGGACTAGGTGATTAGAAAAACACAGGTGAGAGAGTTTAATGCTTTTATTTTATCATACTTTAAATTTTTATTATTATTATCATTTTTCATCATTTAAAGTTGCACCTTATCGCCAGAAAGTTCCTATTTAGTGAATTTTGTTCAAGGATAATGGCAATAAATGTTTTTCTGATTCTGATAATTGCAGCTATTTAATGATTTGTTTCATCACATTTGTATAACATAAATATTTCCATTATTTTCAATAACGGTTCATCTTCTTTAATATCGGCTTTTGCTCGTAACAAAGGGAAAAAGCTCTTTATGAATGAAAATAGCGATCTAATAAATGTATTTGTAAGGTTCGAGAATATATTACTGCAAGTATCAATGTTGTTTCAGGATTTATTCTATATCGGGATCAGGCCAATATTGTAAAAAATTACCAATATTTGGCATTGAAGTATTTCATTTCAAAGCTGAACCCGTCTCAGCGTCTTTCAAGTTTGTTCTAAGATGTGTGTGTAAAATAGTTTTGTGGCGTTTCATGGAAATCGAAGAGCAGTGAAGCTAATGGTGGCTGCATACGTTGACTGCATCATATTTCAGATGATTTTGTAATTATTTTTGACAAAAGTTGACCTTTAATGTCACTTCACTTATTTTATATAAAAGACAGATTATATGATTTTGGTGCAGTTAAAGTTAGTAAAAGTGAAAAGTAAAAGTGAATATAGGAAGCTGCAGGTTTGCACATAACGATACTATTTGCCATTTGTTTGAAATATTATTCCTACACTAAATGCAATGATTCGAAACTAAATTTATGAAACGCTTTGAGGACTCACAAAATGAAACTAACGTTTTAAGGCATGAGCAGAACGCTGCCAGATTCAATGCTGAACTCCGACCCACGAAGGCACTGGAGAAACCGCTTGTATAAACTCTAAATTATTATCGCTTTATCTTTTGTCTGATTTTAAATGTTTTATGAGGACCTTTTTGAGTCTGAAATACAGCTTGATATTGTTGGGTTTGATGTCTGTTACGTGTCTGCAGCGATTGCGGATGATGTTTGCTTGAATCGGGCGCGCTGAAAGCAAATTTCTGTGTTATCTCGGACCAGACAAATAAAGTGCAACGATTAATCAGGCAAGGAGGCTAGTCGACTAGAAATAGTTTTGTTTTGATTTTATGCAGCTAAAATCTAGAACAGTCTTCGTAAAGATGTGAGACAGGCCTCTGCTCTGATCATGTTCAGATCCAGGCTCAAAATGCTTGTTTAGCTGTGCATACGACTGAGGGATTTTATCTGCTTCTCTTTTAAAGTACATTTGATTTGATTACTTATGATTTTATCAGTTTCTACTTTGATCTTATTTTTAGGTATCTTCTCCTGGTCTGTAAAGCTCTTTGAATTACTTTGTGTACAAATTGTGCTCTACAAATAAACTTACCTTTTTTAGATATTCGTAATCGTTATCTGGACAATACAGACTCTAAACACATACAAAACGAGCTAAAGAATAAATTATCATAACAATAAACAATTTATGATTTTCACCAACCAACAATATTAGAAGAAGCCTTTATCATATTTCAAACTTTATTCTGCTGATAATGTATTGAAAAAGTCTCTAAAAGTGTACAATAGAAATAATCGTTTGTCTAAAGGATTAATCAATAAATTAATCTCTTATATTTGACTACTAAAATAATAGTTAGTTGCAGCTCTAAAATTGTATATAGTTATTTGCAGAAAAAAATGTATAAGTAAAAACTGTTCGATTTTGAGTGAACTGCATGTTTTTAATTTCTTTTACATTTTTTTTTTTTCAATGTTCGCTGACCATTATTACTTATTTTGCGTTAGTCTTAATAAAGCATAAACAAAGACTTAATTGATAATAAACAAAAGCTTAGTAACTACAATCAGGGAGTTAAGGTTATTAGTTTATGAATTAAGTGTTACTGAGCCTGTACTATGACTAATAAAAGTGTAGTTATTAAAAGTGTTACTCATTCTTAGTGTCTTTCCAGTCGCTCTTTGCTTCAGCCCTTCTTCGGCATCATGTCCCTCGACCCGGCGGCCGAGCTCCCGTTCTTCTACGGCAGCATCAGCCGCTTCGACGCAGAGCAGTACCTGAAGCTGGCGGGGATGAGCGACGGCCTGTTCCTCCTGCGCCAGTGTCTGCGCAGCCTCGGGGGGTACGTCCTGTCCATGGTGGCGAACCTGAACTTCCACCATTACTCCATCGAGAAGCAGCTCAACGGCACCTACAGCATCGTGGGGGGTGAGTCTGGAAGGGAGTGTTTCGTCAGATTTGAGTTATGAACACTAGCAAATTTCTTAAGGTTATGCACAGACATTTTTTTTAATTTGAAAACATTTATTCTTTAGGCAGCACAACAGATAAAATGTGTTTATTTGGCCTTTTTTGTCTGCGGTGCTTTTGTTTTGCTCAAATTAACTTTATATGGTAAAATGTAAACTGAAAGTAGTTTCTCCGTTGTTGCTGTGACTGTCCAGCTTTGCTAGCTTGTTTGGTAAAGACAGGACACTTCAACTGCTGCACAACAATCATTTTCCTCAACACTTGGACTCAGAAACATGTTATTTAAGGAGAGAAAGGAGATGTGTGTGTATCAGTGATAAATGTGAGTGTAGCTGCAGTGTTCCTGTTGTTTATCTGGTTTTCTACAAATGTTTACTTGATTTTCTTTTTTTTTTAGATGTCAGGTATAAACTAAATATTTAGCAGAGTTGTATTTGTTATCAGACTTCAGCAGCTTTTTCACATTTTGGTTGTGTTTTGAGCTTTTACAGGAGAAAAGGTCATTACTTACCATTGACTCGTGTGTTTTAGTAGCTCACTGCCAAATGTCAGAACGCAGCGAAATCATCTACACAGCATCTATTTTGAGCTTTTTAACCCTGAACAACATGTTTGAATGGCTTTCTATTCTTCATTGCAGGCACTGCATTGTTTTGCCGTATATATTTTCATGTCTAACGGTGCAAAAAATTAATTTCTAGATGAGTAAAAATGTCTTGATTTAAAGATCTTAATCTTAATTTCAGACGTTTTGAGTAGTTATGATTAGTTAAGACTATTTATTTGATAGAACTGGATTATTTTACTAGTTGCTAACTCATTTCAAAACATACAGTATCTGCAAATTATCTACCAGTGGGTTAAGATAATTTTACTTGTCCTTTTGGTAAATGTATTGTATTATTTTAAGATAAACAGTTGCATGATGAGTCAGAAATACCTTGGAAAAAAAGTAAAATATTCCACATCTCATTGAGTCATAACAACTCAAATCCAGATTTAAAAAAAAAATCATTTTAAGATCTGCTATGAAAGGTATGTTTTTGAAATGTATTTATATCTGTGCATTGAATATTTAAAAGTTGAGAAAGTTGGAAAAAAAAAGAAAATGTATAGTGCAATATTTATCTACAGTGAAAACTCTGCTGTGAAACAATTGTGACTTCCTAAAACTTCAGCATTTTGTTCTGGGGGGCGGAGTTTAGTGTTCTAAATTTTTCACATTTACTTTGCAATTGCTATTTTTTTTACAATAGTATTCTCAATTATGGTAAGCTTAAGGTTAGAATGAGATTTAGCACAGAGAGGTTTTGAACATGAAGTGCTAATCCCACCCTGCAACAAACTGCCAAAAATATATAACCAACCAAAGACATTAGCAGTCGAGCGTGAGTGAATTCAACCAGGAAATGTTGTAGGAAACCAGTCAAATTAATCAGAATTGGCTTTATCAAAACCTCATCTCCTTCATTGCGTCACTGTCAAACCCACCCACAGAAGAGACAGACCAACAGAAACTTTGACAGGTTTTTGTTGTAAATGAAACGTATTTCTCAATTGACCGACCTGGATAAAAAAAGGTTAAAGAAAGAAGAAAGAAAGAAAAAGAAAGAAACAGCCTGCCTCTGTCCTCAGTCAGACACAATCGATTGGTCATGCCTTGGCAACTTGGATCTTTGCTGAGAATTCTTTCGCTGCAAAATTTCACACTCACAATTACACAAGTTTGACCATTGAATATTTAAAAGGTGAAGTTTTCTTCAAAAAGATGTTTTTCAAGGTTAAAAAATCCAATGTTATAATTTCACCAGTTTATGAAGTTCAAAATCTGATGAATTGAATGCTGTTATTAGGTCGAGCGCACTGTGGTCCGGCCGAGCTGTGCGAGTACTACAGCAAAGACCCGGACGGTCTGGTGTGCACGCTGAAGAAGCCCTGCCTGCGACCCCCCGAGACCCCCATCAGACTCGGAGTGTTTGACAGTCTGAGGGACAACATGCTGCGGGAATACGTCAGGCAGACCTGGAACCTGCAGGTACCACCTGAGAACAAATACACATACTGTATGTGTCAATAAAAAGACACAAAACATAAATACATACATTAGGTAAATATTTCCATGAAAAAAAACGTGCTACAAAAGGAACAATTTAGAAAAAATATCACAGATTTTTAAGTAAAAAAGGATTGTATCATGTCATGACCTCATCAGATTCATGACTAACTAAAGTGTTTGTTCTCAATTCAAGACAAGACAATACATGACAAGACAAGACAAGACTTGGACTTCATTTACTGTAAATAGATGGCAGGGTACATGGCCTCATAGATTCAGATTTAGTTAGATTTAATATATTTTTGCTCCACAAGAGCTGTAACTCACAACTATAATTGTTTTGTCCAAATCAAATGTTTTTCCATTGAATATCACAAAATCATTTTAAATGTGTACACAATCTTTTATCTTGCAAGATCTTGTGGCATGAGATCTTGTCTAGCCCCAACTTTGTGAATAATCACTGAAAGTGGCATTTTGGTTTAATCTTCTAAATAGCAACAAGGAACATAGAAATTGTATTAATTGTACATTAAAACACAACAAATTGTGTTTTTGGGGTCAAAATGATATACTTTGAGCCCCATTGAACAGCAGTATTAGCATTAGTATTAGTATTCATGCTGGCAAGGAATCTATTCCACATAACGTCACCACAGATCTGGGTCAATTTGAATGTCAGGCTAAACTTAAAGTCAGGTTTAGTCCTTTTGTAAACAGTAATACAGAGACATGTGGTATAAAGACTGTGTGTGCACTGTTAATCTGACATTTACTTTATTAAACATGCTATAAATAAGTAAAATATTCCGCATTCAGACTATTTCATTGCAAGTGATCGAATGTTATTAAAGTCCAAACACTTTGACATGTTTGATCACATAAATCTCTTATTACCCTCTGTGTGATCGCTGCAGGGTGAAGAGATGGAGCAGGCCATCATCAGCCAGGCTCCAACTCTGGAGCGTCTCATCGCCACCACGGCCCACGAGCGGATGTCCTGGTACCACGGAAAGATCGCCAGACAAGAGGGAGAGCGAAGGCTGTACAGCGGAGCGCAGCCAGACGGAAAGTTTCTGTGAGGAAAATTACATCAACACAAAGACTACATTCTGTTTTGGAAATCTTAATAAAGAAAAATTGTGGGTGTTTTTTCTCAGAGTCAGAGACAGAGATGAAGCCGGGACGTTTGCACTTTCAATGATGTATGGGAAAACTGTGTACCATTATCAGATCCTCGAGGACAAATCAGGAAAGTACTCCATGCCAGAGGGAACCAAGTTTGACACTATCTGGCAGGTCAGTAAGTATCCTACTGTAATGCTTTTTTATTCACCTAATATCATTCTAAATAAATCTTTATGAGCGTTTAATCTTGTTCTAACAATGTCCACTCATCATTAGTTCACTCAAAGTTGCATTTTGATTGATTCATGTTTGAGTAATCCTGCATTGAGGCTCAAGTGTTTTCACCCACCCCCAATCTCTGCAATTATTATGTAGGTTCTAAAATGTCGGGTAACCCCCCCTGCCCAAAAAATAAAAATGTAGCTGACAATACTTGCACAGTGAAATGAAGGGGCGGAGCTTGTCAGTTACGCGGTTTTGCTGTTTCTACAATTAAACAATTTGAAATAAATATGTATGTAATATTTTATTTTTATTTTTTTTATTGACCTTTCTTTAACCAGGACAGATTCAGAATCTCTTTTTCAGGGGAGTCCTGGCCCCAGAGGGGTTACGTTAACGATGAACAAAACTCTAAATTTACTTACGTTATAATTCCACACTAAGTACCTAAAAGAAAGCATAAGATGTCTAGTTGAAGTTACGCACATTAATTATCGTCTAATCTATTCTTTTACTTGTCGGTTCATGCCGGACATGTGACCTGCAGCCATCTTGATTCTGGTCGCTAATGAAACAAATGTAAACTCCAAAGAAAATCTGCAAAAACTGCTCAAATCTTTACTGTCAGCTGTGGTTCTGACAATTATACAACAACAAATTACATCGTACAAAAGTTTAGTTGCATTTTTAAACGAAAAGTTGGCTTTGTTGTTGCGAGTTATGTAGAAAATGCTAATAAATTATTAGCATTGGTGATTAGCATACAAGTCAAACATCTCAAGAAATCATATAACAGCTGAACTATGGCTTATAAGTGTCTGAAACTTTCCGTGTGTTTGGTAATAGTGCCGCACTGACGCTAGCTAGCTTATCTTGGTCCTTACTTTGATTAAGGTCTTTGTCAGTTGAAATAAAGTCTTGAAAAGCCGTTCAAAAGCTCCGATATCTACACTGACTTCCCTGCGAGACGTGAGGTAAAAACCATACCTTACAGGCAACATTTGTGACCCAGTTTTGCGTTTATAAAAAGTTAAAGTATAAACACTCTCGCTCTCCGTAGAAACAATGTCTCGGACCAGACGCAATTTAATTCTAGTCTTGATATGCGAGTATGTTGGCATGAACCGAGCGTAAGTAACGTTAATGTTAGTAGCAACATTTCTGCTAATAAATAAACTTCCACAATGGAGCCAAATAAAGTGTATATTTGACCGTTTGAACTCGGGATAACATAAAAACCAGCGTTACCATGGAAATCCGCCATGTTTGCAGCTGCTGTTACATAGAAAAACATTAGCCAAAACAATGTAAAAGTGAACATGGAAGAACCTGATTCGTCACTTCTGCTAAATACTAGTGATGGGCGAATTGAAACAGGTTTTCCAACAGTTTCGAAGCCCCGAAGCGCATGCGCTTCGAAACACTGCTCCGAAACACGATTCAAAGCGCTTGTCATGTGACCTAGATGGTTCATGAAGCTCTCACGTGACTCAGACGGTTCATGAACCGCTGTTGTTTCACAGGTGTTTCAGTAGAGGGGGCTTTCGTTTCGAGCCTGGGTTCATTGACAGGGCTTTAAACAAACCACACAACAGCGATCTGTCTCAAACCCACGACTCCATAAAGTCTCAACCTGCTCCTGAAAAATTTGAAAAAAGTGTTTTCGCGTCGGACTCATGTTGAGGGTTCATGAAAAGTGAGATAAGTAATAATTCATAGATCAAATTGCTGCAACTTTCGTGCAGCGCCCTCCGTCTACAATACAAGATGGTGAAAGTGTGTGATAGTGTCACATGGTGCAGTGGTTAGCGCGCTGCGCTGACAGGTGTGAAATGCTGAGTTCGAGACCCGGCGAGAGTTGCTCTGTGCTTTTGAGGTTTTACTGCGTTTCAGAAGTAAAGTAGTAAAGGGACAAATAAAATTATACAGTAGACTGTATCCTTCCACAGGAGGAAATTGTGGGCCAATTATTGAATAAAACCAAAATTGTAACACATTTGCTTGCTCTCATTTAATTTTTAGTCTTTTATATTCATATTATTGTAGAAACAAAAATGCATCAATAATACACACACATAACATATTAGTTAGTTATTTTAGTTATTTTATTGGCAACCATAGCACATTGGGATTTGGTTTGAATCACTGTGGATGTTGTGGTATTAAAACATACCACTAGATGTCGCTCTGGAGAAGTGTTTCGAACTGTGTTTCGAAGCCTCGAACCGTTTGGTTCAAATGCTTTGTTGTTTCATGAGGCTTCACTTTGCCCATCACTACTAAATACATTTATCAATAAATTGTGTTAGAATCATTTTTGAATGAACGCTAAATGTAGTATTTAGCATCTTAAAATCTTAATCTCCATTGATTTAACATTGTGTGATGTCATATGTCTCGAGCGCCATAGAAAAAATTCTTCTTGTGGGTTTATTGGCGGTGAGCAAACAACCAAAGAGGTGCATTACCGCCACCTTCTGGAAAGGAGTGTGAACCAGATTGTCCTGTTCAGATTCTTTGATATAATCCCGTTTTGCGAAGAAATTTACACATACTTACAAATAATATTGCCTGACTCTAATCTCATTAATTCTTGTATTTTAAACTGCATCTTTTGTTCACTGACCTTATTCTTAAGAATCAGTCTTTCTGACAGGTATCTACGACAAATAACAATACTTGTTCTTCAGACTCTTGTGCTTGGCCACACACACTTAATCCTGTCGGACGCTTTGCTATTTTATGTAAGGAGCTATTTAAACCTGTATGACCAAATCTCAACCTGGATAGAACATCCTCCTCCCTTTTTACTAATCCAGATTACCGTCATTCCATAGAAAAATATTAACCTAAACAATGTAAAAAAAAATAATAATAAAGTGTTTAGATGCATAGATAATATCAAAACCTGCATACTTGTTTTAAATTCTGTATGTGTCTTACTTACGTCCTGATATAACGTTAGTTTCTGTTTTTGTCGTTAGCTGGTGGAATATCTGAAGCTGAAGCCTGACGGTCTTGTCACTTGTCTGGGAGAGGCCTGTTCCAACGGCAGAGTTGCTGAAAGTGAGAACAAATCTGTCACTTTATTTAACAAAACACTTCAGTATATGAATAATTAATAATTTGTTCTTGTTTTACAGAGACGCCTAATCTTCCTACAACAGTAAGGCATTTAGTCATGTTCATGATGTACTAGAACATACTGGAGCGCGCTCTTTGTGTTGAACTCTCACATGTTTCTGTTTCAGAGGCGAGCCGTGGCAAATGGATATGTACCGTCCCCTGCAGGTCAGTGGCGGAAGTACAAGAGGTTTTCATAATACGAGTGTTCAACATTCCAGATTGGAGGCAAAATAAAGTAGACAGTACAATATTTTCCGTGATTAACTGACACCAGATCTAAATGCTAATAATTTTAAGCTTTTCTAACAACAAATTAAGCAACAAGGACAATCAAAGGATGTAAAAACGATTTTTGTGTGTGTGTGTGTGTGTGTGTGCGTGCGTGCGTGCGTGATGTGTGTGTGCGTGTGTTTTTATTTTTTAACGAAAAGCACATTTTATGGAAAACTTTGCAAAATATCTGAAGATAAAATTGGATATTATTTTGGCGTCAATATTTCTGTAGGTATTTATCCAGTAAAACCTAAAAATATGAGTTTCATCTTCATCAAAATTGCAAATTGTGTATAATAATATCCTATTAAATAAATAAATGCCCGCAAATAAAATAAATAAACAAATAATTTAAAACACAATGCTAAATGTGTTTGAGCCAGGCTCTGATATAGACATGTATCTGAGTGGTTTTCATTTGTCAAAACCATGTTGATAATTCAAATATTGTTATATTCTCTCGTTAGTTTCTTCATTCAAATCACATTATTTTCCACTTCACTTTTGCCTCCATTCTGGACTTAAGAATGTTTTTGTTTGCAAACTTTTAAAGGGTCTGTTGCTCCAAAGTAAGAAGTAAATTACACAATAACAGCACCAAGAAGTCCCTATAATCACACAGCCCCCATTTATAACAGTCTCCCCTGCTGAAAGTGTGTCTGACTGACTTTAAAATTAGCACCTGTATTCTCTTGAACCTTTAAAGCATCAATTAATTAAATTCTCTTGCGGTTCAGTAGTTCAAAAGTTTGTCTAATATTTCAAAAGGCAGATTTTCACACGTTGGCCACTTTTAGTTTCCAAATAGAGGTTAAAAAAAAAAAGTTTAACAGTAGACGTTTTTGTGCTGTTTAAACGTCAAGAGAAATTACTTGGACACAGCAGCTCCAAAAATACAATTCTTAATTAGTTTAGTGATAATAATTCTGAATAGCTGCTGATAATTGAGTGTAATTGTTTTTTGGGTTTTTTTTCATGACAGTTTTATGTTTTTATGTGCATGTTTTTTGGTGCTCAATTGAAGAAAAGTATGAACTGAAAGAAGTCCCTGAAGCATGAAAACCCATTATAAATTCACATTGAAATATTACACAAGCAATAACGAAATAAAGTAATCAGTGAAATGTTAAAGAATCAGAGCGATTAGAAGTCCAGCTGCTTATCTGGGGTTTATTCTTGAACTTTAGCTCTTCATTCAGAACGGGATCCACTGCCGATGGACGATAACACGTACCACAATCCGCACGAGCTGAAGAAGTTCAACATCAAGAGGTCCAAACTGGTCCTGGACGAAGTGGAGCTCGGGTCTGGAAACTTCGGCAGCGTCAAGAAAGGAGTCTTCAAAACAGACAAGTAAGAAATGAAGTGTTTGGATGTTAAATGTTGGGCTGAATGTAAATGTAAGATGTTTAGTGACAGTGCAGGCATGAAATGGAAGCTTACCAAATCAAGCAACGTAGTCTATACTGGCATAAAATAGCTTTTAATTAATGGTTTGAAAGGGCAGAGTTAAAAAGTGACAATAAAATAAATCATGAAATAAACTAGGGCAAGCCTAAAACGTGATTGGTTTATAAAGATTGATTCAGGCCAAGAAAGAACATAATTAATATCCTTGCACTCAATTATTGTTCATTGTGAATTTAGTTTTTCATGGTTTATTAAGTTAATCTAAAATGTAGTTATTGTAAAATGTTGCCAAAATATAAATAAACATTATATTTTGGCAATATAACCAATCCTTAGTTAAGTTATAGACCCTTTAAAAGGAATGGAGGCAAAAATGAAGTGCAACATAATGTGTTTTCACTGGAGAAACTGTGATTAACCTCAGAATATCACAAAATATGAAAAATTTAGATGATTTTGGAAAAAATGAAAAGCACTCAGACACATGTGAGTGACATCAGAGCTGCTTTAACACATTTATTATTGGATTTTACATTATGTTTTAGGAAATTATGATAAACTCTTTGCATTTTTGATGAAGGAACAATCCAGATTTATGGGTTTTACTGGAAAAAATACTCACAGAAATGTTGAGCCTGCAATATTTTTTCTTTTTATCTAGAGATTTATTAGATACTATACCACAAATTAAATTATTTTCAAGCTAAAACACAATTTTAAGGCTAGAAAAGTGTATTTTGTCCATCGTTTGTTAGAGAAAACCAGAAACATTTATAGTCAACTTCATTTTGCCAATCGCCTCCATTCCCGAATGGGTCTATTGTACTATAAACATTTATATGAAAGTTTCACCCTTCCACTACATTAATAAAATATGCACTTATTTGCTCCTTGTTCAAAGTCACCAAAATGCTGTTGTGCTGTGATGGAAATGATTTTCTTTTCTTTTCAAGTAAATTTAATCATGATAAGATGATAATTTATGCTTTTATTGATTTGTATTGTGATTTTAATTGATCTTGTTCTTGTTCTGTAACTCACTTTGAATTACTTTGTGTATAAATTCTGTTCAGAGGTCAGATCGACGTGGCTATCAAAGTGCTGAAGAGTGACAATGACAAACTGGTGAAGGACGACATGATGCGTGAGGCAGAGATCATGTACCAGCTCAGTAACCCGTACATCGTGCGCATGCTGGGGCTGTGCGAGGCCGAAAGCCTCATGTTAGTGATGGAGATGGCTTCAGTGGGACCGCTCAACAAGTACCTCGTGAATAAAAGGTCTGAACACACTTTTGTTTAAAAACAGACTGCACGTGTCCTGTTGAGGGGAATGTGTTGTTTTACTTGTTGGGCTGTAGGGCTGTCATCGACTAAAGACATTCTTGGTCGACTAAAGACCAGCCCCGATTAGTCGACTAAAAGGGGGTGTGGCAAAAAGATATCAAAACTGTAAAGTATTTCCGTTTATCTAAACCAAACTGCACTCAAAAGAACTCAACTGTTGAGGAGTTCATGCAAAAACAACTGTTTATACAAAAAAATACTTGCAGACAGTGTATTTATACATTAAGACTCCAAAATCTTTAGCTAATTCACTTCATATCTTCTTGTTTTTGCCATAAAAATCATTTGATAATAATTTAATATAAATAAAATGATTAGTAATAAAAAAAAAAGAATAAAAATCTTGGTCGACTAAATATACCATCGAGCGACTAATCGACTAAAGGACTACAGCCCTAGCGTTCTGTAGTTTATTCTTAGAAACGATTCAGTTTTAAAAAGTTAAAAAAAATATATAACCCCTCTCTGGACAGAAACTGTGGATTATATTGGATTGTGGACGGTTTAATCTGCCTTCTGTTTACAACTCCATAACAAAACCCTGGCAGAAATCAGTCCATTCAAAGGCTCTTCACACATACATACTCTGACACGGCCCACAAACTATCTTCCAAATGTGTTTATTTTTTCTTGTTTCCTGGTTTGATTCTGGTTTAGTACTGGTTTAGACCTGGTTTGGTCTTGGTTTAGTCCCGGTTTAAATCTGCTTTAGACCTGGTTTGACTCTGGGTTAGTCCTGGTTTGGTCTTGGTTTAGTCCTGGTTTAAATCTGCTTTAGACCTGGTTTGATTCTGGGTTAGTCCTGGTTTGGTCTTGGTTTAGTCCTGGTTTGATTCTGGGTTAGTCCTGGTTTGGTCTTGGTTTAGTCCTGGTTTGATTCTGGGTTAGTCCTGGTTTGATTCTGGGTTAGACCTGGTTTGGTCTTGGTTTAGTCCTTGTTTAAATCTGCTTTAGACCTGGTTTGACTCTGGGTTAGTCCTGGTTTGGTCTTGGTTTAGTCCTGGTTTAAATCTGCTTTAGACCTGGTTTGATTCTGGGTTAGTCCTGGTTTGGTCTTGGTTTAGTCCTAGTTTAAATCTGCTTTAGACCTGGTTTGACTCTGGGTTAGTCCTGGTTTGGTCTTGGTTTAGTCCTGGTTTAAATCTGCTTTAGACCTGGTTTGATTCTGGGTTAGTCCTGGTTTGACTCTGGGTTAGTCCTGGTTTGGTCTTGGTTTAGTCCTTGTTTAAATCTGCTTTAGACTGGTTTGATTCTGGGTTAGTCCTGGTTTGGTCTTGGTTTAGTCCTGGTTTAAATCTGCTTTAGACCTGGTTTGACTCTGGGTTAGTCCTGGTTTGGTCTTGGTTTAGTCCTGGTTTAAATCTGCTTTAGACCTGGTTTGATTCTGGGTTAGTCCTGGTTTGGTCTTGGTTTAGTCCTGGTTTAAATCTGCTTTAGACCTGGTTTGACTCTGGGTTAGTCCTGGTTCAGACCTGGATGGTATCTGTCTAGTCTTGTTCTAGTTTAATTCTGGTTCAGTTCTGGATTGGAAATCAGACATCAATGTTGGTAAAGCATTTTGTTGATTTGTCCACAAAAATCTAATACAGCAGCAGTTATTGTATTGCGGTTGAAACAGATGATCTAGAGCTGGGGAGATTTTGTGCGAGTCCAAATTTTGTTTAAAAGAATTGTGACCATGGACCTCCAAAAAAATTACGCCCTGAATTTCTCAAAACTGGGCCACAAGTAAACAAAGTGTGTCAGGTTATGACTCCTTCAGGGCAGGGCTGCTGTGGCTCAGGGCAGGATCCATTCATCCATCCATTAATTTTAAAGTCCATTCATACAAATTAATTACTAAATTACAGTGGTAGTTAGAGAACTGAAGATTTATAGTTACATGGCAAAAAGAAAGTATAGTTAGTTATAGTTAGTAAAGTTTTGGATCAATCTTTGTACAAAACTTGATCAGGTAAACAGTTTAAAGTTGAATTAAGTTGATTTAAAGCGTTGTACCTATGACTTTAAATATTAACAATTACAATTTTTTGTCTTTTCTATTTCAAAAGATGCAAAATATCCTATTTTCTATTTGCTAAAAATGTATTTGAGCCTATTTTTGATCTGTAGCACACAAAAAAGACTATTATTACTGCACTAAGACTAAGTGACTAATCGTGACAAACTGACTAAAATTATCTGGACTTTACAGACTCTACAGACCTTTTACAAACAAAGACAGTGGCATTATTAAATCAATATGTCAAAAAAGAATAGATAATTTCAGATTTTTGATTAATAATACACTTTGTACATACAATTACATGCTAAAATTATAATAACTAAATAAAATAAAATTAGTCCCCACGACACCGGGAACGGGAATAAGCGGTAGAAAATGAATGAAAATAAAATCAATATAATAAAGTACTGTACATGTTTAAAAATCTACTCAAAAAAGTACAATTGCTCCCAAAAAATCTACTCAATTTAATTATTTGCAATGAGTTTCTTTACTATCTTTTACTATTATCAGAACAATTCCCAAAAATCTGAGTAAACGTTGGTCTTTACGCGCTGAACTGTGCTGTTTTCAGGGAGAGTGTGACGGTGGAGAACATAGTGAACCTCATGCACCAGGTGTCTGTGGGCATGAAGTATCTGGAGGAGAAGAACTTTGTGCACAGAGACCTGGCGGCTCGAAACGTCCTGCTGGTCAAACCTCACTACGCCAAGATCAGCGACTTCGGACTGTCCAAGGCTCTCAACGCCGACGAGAGCTACTACAAGGTACAACAGACACCAGAAAGATTTACACCGATGTTATTTCTCGTTGTCAGAGGCGGATCTGAACTGTTTCACTGGAGTGGTCCACGATTATTGACAATTTCACACTTACATTTCAGCATTATGGCAACGAAATAAGCAGTGGCGGACTTACCATTAGGCAACAGGCCACAATTGCCTTGGGCCCCAAACCTGAAGGGGCCCCAATAAGAAGCCCTTCCTGATCTGGAACAGTTACTTTTCTCTCCATATCACAGTAAAGCTGCACAGTGTACTTTTAAACAAGAAAAAGACCAACAAAACAGTCTGTGGTTGTCAAATGTATTAATTCTGCCCAAGCCCCCCTAATAAAGTTAAATAGTAAAATAACATTATACATTTACAAATTAATATTGAGTATTTGAATCAGCTGGAACATTTGTTAAAATGCACCAACAAACGTGAAATATGGTCTGATTTCTTAAATATTCCTCTGGGAAAAGACCCCCCTGTTTAAACTATTGCACATTGTAATTGCAATTAGAATTTTCCAGTTCACAAAATTATGAACCTGTACCACTATACGTTAAAAAACAAACAAAACCAAAACAACAAAAAGAACAAAAGCTTCCTTTGAAGAACACGACAGAAAAGTTAGAAAATGCCACTTAATGAGGAGGGGCCAGTACTTAATTTTGCCTTGGGCCCCCAAATTCCTAGGTCCACCACTGGAAATAAGCTCAAACTGTATGAGATTGATCTGATTTAAGGCAATTTCCTCATATGTAGAGCTGATATTAACAATTATTTTAGTAGTCGACGAGTCAAATTATCATTTCTATTGTACAGTGAGACTTTTAACATGCATTTTCAACCAAATAAAGGTTGAAATATTGCGACTCAAGGCTTCTAGATAGTGACTATCTATGTACAAGGTGTATTATTCATCAAAAATGTGAAATTATTTATTATTTTTTGACATTTTGATTTAATAATGCCACTGTCTTTGTTATAAAAAGGGCTTGTATATGTGTTTTAGAGTCTGTAAAGTCCAGATAACGACCAATTATTATTTTTATAGTCAATTTGTCATGATTAGTCTATTAATCTTAGCAGTAATAATACAGTATTGTTATTATTTTTTGTTGTCGCTACAGATAGATTAAATACTTGACCAAAAAGTAAGATCAAATACATTTTTTAGAAAATATAAAATAGGAATAGGATTTTTTTTTTACTTTATGACTAAAAGCATCAGTAGTATTTAGATTTCATGTTAGTTAATCATTGAACACATTATACACTTCACTTTGCCTACCGTTTCCTCTATTTCACTGGAAATTTACATTTTTGAATGGAATGAGTATTTCACCGGCCAATTAAAATAAACACAAAAAGTAAAACAGCGGACATATGGCACCTACGGTTTATTATTGGGTTTTTTGGGTGTTTTTTTGGACAGACTAATGAGTAAAAATGGAAATAAAAGAGCAATTGAGCTAAAAATATGATCATATATTACACAGAAATGCACTAAATTATTTCATCTCCCACATAAATACATTCTGTTATTATTTATTTGTAAGCGAAAATTAATTTGTGAACTTTACTTCAACTTAAAACTTAAAATAAATCTGTGGGCCTTGCTAAATCAGTATCGGCAAGTATCGGCCCTTCCCCAGTCTAAAGACATACATGCTGTTATAGTCAAAGGTGTTGTTTCTCATTTTATTGAGCTAACTCTTTTGCGACGGTTGTCTTTGTGCTTTAGTCTCGCAGTGCAGGGAAGTGGCCTCTGAAATGGTACGCCCCGGAGAGCATCAGCCATCGCAAGTTCTCCAGTAAAGGCGACGTGTGGAGTTTTGGCATCACGATGTGGGAGGCTTTTTCTTACGGAGGAAAACCATATAAGGTCAGTCTTTCATAAACACATAAATGTAACTAGTGCTGAGCGATAATGACAAAAGTACATTACACTCTGGAATATCCCGATAACAAATTTATATTATGTCAATTCAATAGAAATGTGTTAAAACGCCTCTTTAAACGTATTAGTTGAGGTTTGATCAGACAAATGTGAGACGTCTGTAAAATGAATCACAAAAGTGTAGAAATGTTACCTTTAACCCTTATTCAAAAGTTTACAACATAACTGGGTGTTTTTTTTTTTCGTTTTTTTTTTTATAAGCTCTTTTTGTATTATTTTTCACTGTAAATGCTATACTTGATATTCAACTTTTGCATATCTTCAAAACAACATTCACAAAATGATCTACATTTCCCACCTCTAACTGTAACTATGACAACTGATTTATGTCTCACAAACACTGAACACCCAGAAAACAGCAATGAGCAGCTCACATCAATAAAAATCATGTGGTTATGTTTTTTTTTTTTTTTGTTGTTGTTTTGTTTGGTGTTTTTTTGCCATAATCGAGCAACCTTAAGTATAATGCCCTAGTGTGGAATAGTGCAGACTAAACTAAACTAACCAAACGTAACTAAACTAAGCTAAACTAAATTTAACAAAACTAAGCTAATCTAAATTAACTAAACTAAATAAACTTAACTAAAATAACTAATCCAAATTAAATGAACTAAACTAACTAAGCAAAACTAAATTAATTAAACCATCTAAACTAAATAATCTAAACTAAACTAAATTAACTCAATCTAAAGTTAACTAAACTAAATGAATTAAACTAACTAAACTAAATCTAAACTAAACAAACTAAACTTAACAAAACTCACTAAACTAAACTTAACTAAATTAACTAAACCTAAACTTAACTAAACTAAATTAACTAAACCTAAACTTAACTAAAGTAATTAAACAAAACTTTACTAAACTAAACTTAACTAAACTAAACTAAATGAACTAAATCTAAACTTAACTAAAGTAATTAAACAAAACTTTACTAAACTAAACTTAACTAAACTAAACTTATTAAACTTAACTAAACTAAATTGACTAAACCCACCTCACTAAACTAACTTCAAATGATGTCAAATATCAAATAAATAATAATAATTCTGTATCTGTAATAACGCTGTTGCCACCTGTTCCTTATTCACAGAACTGTCTTTGTTTGTTCCGACAGAAACTGAAGGGTCAGGACGTTCTGGAGTTCATAAAGAACGGTCAAAGGCTGGAGTGTCCGCTCAACTGTCCGGAGCGAATGTACAGCCTGATGTTGGAGTGCTGGACCATAGAGTAAGAAACTGTCACGTGTTTAACCAGGAAACATCACATTTACAGAAAAGATGAAAGACATGGAAGAGGTTATTGATGTTGAATGTTTAATGTGTTATTTTCCCCAAGAGTTTACTGGATTTGTCTGAGGTAATGACGTTTTTTAGGGTTCACTTTGTAACTTTTCTGGTGAAGAACCTGGAATGTTTCAAAAATATAGCATTGACCGTATTTTCGTTTTGGTTTTATTTTGATAGCTTTTTCTTCTAGAGTTCAAATATACATGAATGTAATTAAAAGATAAGCTAAATGTGCACTCCTGCAATAAACTCAAAATATAAGCATTTGTCTAAACAGTGAAAGAAAAATATTATAGTGTTTTATATATATTATAAGGGAGTATTAGAATCAAAAATGGACGTGTAGCTGTCACTGATAATGGTGCCCTCTAGTGGTGAAGTATTGGCTCTGCAACCCTGTAACTGCAGCGAAAGTGAGAAGGAAGCGCTGGTTTTGGTCAATTATTTCACACACTTAACTTTACCAGTGACATCTTACACTTTATCTGACTGGGTTTGCATGTTCTTCCCGTGTCTGGGTGGGTTTCCTCGGGTTGCTCCGGAAGAAACCATCAACGCAAAACATGTGCGATAGGTAAAAATCCTCCAACTATAGACCAAGACTAGCTCAAGGTCTGGGGATGTGTTTCCGAGTGCTGCGCTGCTCCTGACAGGCTGTGGCATTGAAGGATGGGTCAAATGCAAAGAACAATAAAGTGTACCTTAACTTAAGCTCAACTTTAAGAACATTACAAGTAGGTGATAGAGCTGAACATAATCACAGATAACTTCAGTTTTCAATTCTATTAAATTCTATCCTATTAAAATCACGGCTTTCAATTTTAATTTTGTGAATCTAAACAAGATAAACGTTAAATCCACGGTCATTAACATAAAGTTTAGTCCAGTTTATTCCTCGTAAGTCTGAACTCTGCTCCAAACTACAGAGAATTAAAGTCTACATGACAGGTTAGACGTCACAATTCACGAAAATGTAGAGAAGATGATTACATTTAAGATTTTAGTAAGCATTGTACCTGTTTGTCCCTAGTTTGACAGTTTTTGTAAAGTTTATGTTACTTCCTGGTTGGTCATGGGCAGCAAATGTGACAGACAGAGGTAATTCCACAGTTTCCTAGCAACCAGACTGTAAACAAAGGCCAAAATCCATATAAATTATACAATAGTTATGATTTGACAAATGATAATACCTGATAACATTGTGTCAGTTGTGTGTAAATTGTCAAAGTTTTTACATTGGTGTGTCGCTTCTTGATGACATCACAGAGGGATTCCATTTTAGAACTCAGAACTTCTTCCTGTCATTTTAAACTTTTATTTTTCTAATTTTCTTCACAAACTGCTACTTCCCAGATCTAAAACTATGATAAATATTTAACACAGGTGCCATCCCACCAAACTAAGTCAGAATTAGAGAAAAATTAGAATCTTTCATATAGACTTTAACTCTTGATTAAAGAGCCTCGAGCTGAACATTGACGAATTGAAATGATTAGACTTTGATTAGATTAAATTTGTATTTGCACAGTCCTGTTTTCAGATGTGAAATCAGTTGAGACTAATTCGGATTACAGTCAAATAAACAGACTATTGTTACTACATGAATCCTTTTGTTTGTTCTGTAACTACTTCTTCTCTCTCCTCAGACTCGACAAACGTCCCGACTTCAAGAAGGTGGAGGAGTCCATGAGAGCGTTCCATTTCTCCATATCGAGCCGGCCTCAGACTGGGGAAGCTGCTGCTGCAAAGGCCGTCGACTAGACTCAAACAAGGCACATTCTGTCCCCGAGCCACAAAGAGCCTTTTAACGGCTATTAACCGACTAAAACAAAGAGCTTCTATGAGAGCGGCGCATGCGACATCTTCTGACACAGTTCAAATGCTTAAACAGGCCTCAGCGCTGGACTCAATATGTCTGTCTGTGAGACGGATGGAGAAAAGGATAATTTGTCAGATTATTTAAAGTTGATTGCGGCATTTTGTTTGTGGTGAGAGGAAAAGAGCTGCCGAAAATCGCGATAAAGAAAGGGTACAATCTCTGCAAGTGACAATATTTCTGAATTTTGTGTTTCTTGTACTGTTCCTTCTTGTGTTATTTCGTTTTTTTAAATCATTTTTGTGGTTATATCCTTTGAAAATTTCAGATTTCGTTCATTATTTAATGTTTTGTCTTTGTCTTCCAGTTCATAATAAGTCAGAAGTTATTTTTACATTTTGTCGACCCCATTAAGAAGCAAACACTTGGTGGAAGCTAATGGAATAAAGAATAAAGGTTTCATTATTCTTGTGTATAGTTCCCCAATTAATACATTTTTATTCTTATTTGAGACATTTCTTGGATGATTTAATTTCTCTGGTAAGAAAAGACTAAAAAGTTTGTGTCTGAAAATCAAAAAGTTACTCAAAATGTACTAGAGTCTGTAATTGAGTGTTAAACATTTTATATAACATAGGCATTTTCTTCAGATATGTTAAATTCTTATTGATTCGCTTTAGGAGAAATTTCGCAAACACATAATGATGACATAATAAGTAAAAAAAAAAAAAAAGATAAAAGTTAGCAGCAATAGTAATAAAGTACTGAAAAATAGCAAAGTACAAAAGTAAAAGTAAATTATTTTTTTTTACTTAAGTACATTTTACAGTGGATACTTTTTGAGAGCAGATATATACAAACTGGACTGAAAAGTAAAAGTCATTTTTTTCTTATAGTTTAAGACTTGAGGGGCAGAGCTGCACGATTATGGCAAAAATTATAATCACGATTATTATATTGTCAAAATTATTCTGTAGAGAAAGTATAGACCCAATTCATGTTTTAGAAAACTTCCTTTGCTCCAGGTTTTGAGGCAAAAGGAGTGCACTTATAATTCTGAACAGACGGAAATTAATTTTCTTCATGATTACATTTTTGTAATTGAATAAAGTAATAACTGAAATCACGATAATTTATAACACAGCCTTACTGAAGGGTTTATTTTTAGTGTATTTATGAAGACATCTTGCCCACAGTCCTGGCTTTGAGCAAACAGAATTAGGCTTTATAAATGATCAGGAAAATTGCTTCTGATGATCAATTCTTTATGAACAAGATCATTATTTGATGCTTTGAATAATTCTCAAAATCTGTGTGAGTACTTTTACTTTTTACGCTTAAAGTAATTTTTGAACTTTAATAGTACTTTAATAGTACTTAATTTTTTTAATCGGATACTTTTATTTGACTATTGTTTGCTCCTGTATCTGTTCTTTTACAGAAGAAACAAAATGTAGCACTTCTTCCATCACTCAGGTTAATTTTTGAATCAATAAAATAGTCTATCTCTGTCTGGTCTGGTCATAAAACTCCTACAATGACAGTATAAGCCTAAAAGCAATTAAATATGTGGCTGGATTTGTTAAAAACGGGAAATTTACAACCCATTTTTATGTGCGCTGTTCATCTGACTTGTTTCAGTGCAACATCAGAGGCGTATTTCTGCTCTGGCAGTCAAATAAAATGCAAACAACCCAGTAATCAAAAACAGGATGGATGTCATGGAAGCTGCAAGACGTAAAAAAGCTAATTGAAGGCTACGCAAAAGAATATTGCGCATTTCCACTTGACAGATAATCGTATGAGTAGTGAAAATTGAAGGTTTGTTTGAGACTTTGCTATAATTATGACCATGTAACTAAGTAACACCCTGTCGCTTTGCATCACATCAAAGAAACTTCAGAAACCACAAAAACACACTCTTATCCGGAAAAGATGAGACACTTTCACAATAAAAGCATTTGCGTAAAGAAATGCAGAAGTAACGTGAGGATTAAGAGCATTATTTTGAAAAGACAACCGGAAATAGAGCTCATTTCCTGCACATTTACAGTGGTGTAGTTTTCTTTGGACAGGGAGGAGTCAGTCGATAGTTTGTTTAATAAAGTGACAGCGATTGACTCATTATCCGTTTTGGCAATATGTATTTCTCTGCGTAATCATAATGTAGCTGTCTCCAATGCAAACGTGAAGATTGAATGATCAAAGAGGTCATTTTGTTTCGTTTGGAGCTCGAAGGAGACTGATCCAACAGGAAGGCGGAACAAGTAAGTTCAGAAAGTAGCTTTGAACTGGGCTGTTTCATCGCCTTTTGATCGTTTATGTCAAATATTAACGCTTTAAATTATCCAAAACACGTGTGGGGAAATATATGATGTGAAATAACAGCAGGATGTTTGAGTTTTTGGTCGGTAAAGTCGGCAACAAGTCTGTGTGGCCGAGTTTGTTCCGCGCGTCACGAATAAACTCCTCCGTCGTCATGTGCTGTTTAATCTCCTGCTTTAATCGTGAAAAATGGCTCGAAAATGGTTGTTAAAACGTGCTGAATGTTCAAAGTGGGCGTTCACGTTTCTCTGGCAGCCTTAATGATTTTCGCAGACTCGAGTTTATAGATAAATAACGGCGGCTTGTACGGTTTTATTGTCATTCCGGAGATTCTTGGTTTTAAGGCGGAATTAGTTCTTGTAATAGGAAATGAGTCATGTCTGCGTCAGGGCGCGTTGGTAACTTTGGTTCTGTGGTGCTGCTTGTAAAGACGAATAAGGCAACCCGAGGCTATGCAAGACTGTAGTCGTTTGGGCAGTAACTTAATCGCTGGAAATGTTACGAAAATTTGGAAAAGTATCTCCAGCATTTCACGCGTAACGCAACAGAATCCGCCTCTCCATCGGTGCGTAAAGGCCACATTACGCTGTCGTTACGTTCTCAAAAGTCATGTAAAATAAATGGCCAAAAGAAAAGTCCCTTGGTATTTTGTTTTGACTGTTTTCATCCTTGGTGGGCAGGGGATTATCATATATCCATATTCCTGCTTTCAACTGGATATTATCAACTGATGCAGGAGATGTAAAGGATTACGCTTAATCCGGAAAAAATATATGATAAACAGTCATTCAGGAGGGACTTATGTGTTGCTACCTGTAAAATATGCAGTTCAGAAAATGCAAAAATGTCAAAATATACAATGGCTTTTGTAATACTGCAATTTGATCACTTAAGTTCAATTTTTTTCTTTAGGGAGATGTTTTGGTTAGATTTTGTTCTATTGTGGAGCAAAAGGTGAGGAATATTTTTGGAAAAATGTGTAATAGTGCAGTTGTTTTTCTCAACATATGTAAAATTAGAACGCGTATAAAGTTTATAAACTATAATTAAACTCGTCAAAAATAGCTGATTGAAAATAAAATGAGCAGAAAAGTCTAGTAATCTTCCAAACAAGAGTATAAAGTGATATGTCTTATGGATTCAAGAAAATTATGGCATCAAATTATTGCAGCCTTTGCGATTGCATCCATTCAAATGAAATAAATTTGACTGTAAACAAAACAAAATAGGTAACAAATAAAATTATTAGTTGTGCTGCATATAACTCTGTCACTCAGTCAGTTGTTGAGGAGAATCTTTCAAATGTCGGTGCATAAGCTCTATTGTGCCAGCCCTGTTTTGCTGCTTGCTGAAAATAGTACAGTCACATTGTCACGTATTGCCACCTGACGCTCTCTGCTCTCTTTTCTTTATGCAGCATCAGCTCTTGTGTCTGGAAATACCTGAAGCCCAAATCCTGGTTATTGACCCGACCTTTTGGCTGTGTCCTCCTCTGCCGGTCAATCATTCACTGCAGGCCTCCCAACCCTCCACCACAATGTCCATGGCGCTCAAACAGGTCTTCAACAAAGACAGGACATTCCGGCCCAAGCGCAAGTTCGAGCCGGGCACCCAGCGCTTCGAGCTCCACAAGAAGGCCCAGGCGTCTCTGAACGCGGGGCTGGACCTGAAGCAGGCCGTGCAGCTGCCACACGGCGAGGACCTCAACGACTGGGTGGCCGTTCACGTGGTGGACTTCTTCAACAGGATCAACCTCATCTACGGCACCATCAGCGACTCGTGCACGGATCAGACCTGTCCCTTCATGTCCGGCGGGCCCAAGTACGAGTACCGCTGGCAGGACGAGCACAAGTACAAGAGGCCCACGGCGCTGCCCGCTCCCAAGTACATGAGCCTGCTGATGGACTGGATCGAGGTGCAGATCAACAACGAGAACATCTTCCCCACTAATGTCGGTAAGTGTTTGGATCTCACACACACGGCAAAACAGAAAGTAAAAGAATTGTGAAAAAATGTTGCTTTCAAGATTCAACAAGTCTATTGACCTTATTCTGCCCCGCCCACTTTTGCCTCTTTTTGCCACAAAGCTACGCTCCTGTAGTAAAAGCGCTTCTGATTTCACAAGAACCCCATTCATGTAAATGGTGAACGAGGGAAAAGTCTTGCCGCTAAAATTATTATAAGTAGATTGATTTGTGTAAAATGTTTAATGCACACATGTAACAACAATTCAACAACGCACCGATTTCCTGGGCGGCCTGAAAGCGGCTTAGTAATTCGTGTAGAACGTATTTTCTGTTGAGCTTGTATGCTCCATGTAAACTACAGCGCAAAAAAGATGGCGGCGCCCACGGCAACTTCAGGAATAAGATGAATAGGGTTGTCAAAAATATCGATAATCAGCATAGAGATAACTTCATAGGATTGATGTGGACAATATAAATGCAACGACAACGCGATCAGAACAAAAGTGCAAACAGTGGAAGAGGTGAAGTATTATTTACATCACTTTAATAATGTAAATAATGCTTCACCTATTACACTGCTGTTCTGATCCTGTTGTTGTTGTTGTTGTTGTATATAACTTTTATTTTACACATATTTTATTTTGCATGCACTTATTTTTATCTTCAGTCCATTCGATATGACTCAAATGTTATTGATCTGGATTTTCCCCTCAAACCACTTGGCTTGATGACTGCCCCTTTTCTAACACAAATGATTCATTACTTTTTATGCTGATAAATATTTACTAATCTGACATGTAAGTGTATAAGAGTAACAGCACAGAGTATTTATAACTATAACATTGTAGATAATTAGTTTACTTTTTGTGTCATTTTAATCTAAAACATAATTTTAGCATAACATATCTGTACTTTTTATTTTTACTATTAGTATTTATTATTATACGTTGCTATGTGTTGTATTTTACCACCAAAGCAAGTTCCTCGTTTGAGAATTTTGCTCACTGACAATGCCAGTAGGGATGGGCGATATATCGGCGCACACATCGGTATCGGCCGATATGTGTCTTATTTTTATTTATCGGTATCGGTCCGATATGAAAAAATTCACCCGATATGCATCGCCGATAGATTATAAATGTCTTTGGATGGGCTAACGCTGACTACAGCTCACTCATGGCAGCGCAGGAGAAGCACTGTCTTTAGCGCACAAGAAACAGAAAACAAGCATGAGGGGGCGGGCACTGTTTTGAGCTGTTGTGGTTAGCATGTCTGTTAGCATGTCTGCCGTGTGGTACTTCTTCACGGTGTCCGCAGAAGATTCAAAAATTGCCATTTGCACAAAGCGGGAATATCGCGGGGAGGATCAGTCGCCAAATCTTTCAACACATCCAATTTAATATCCCGCTTGAAAAAACACCCGGACAGTTACAATGAATGTCAACAAAAAACTAGCGCTAGCAAGCGGCGACAGAGACGCGAGGAAGAGGGTGAGGCGCCAGGTAACGCTGCTTCCATTCAACTGGCGTTTGAAAAAGCTAAAAAAATGTACTAAAGACTCGCCAAAGCACTTCAGAGCGAACACTTTAAGTTGTGGGAAGGAATATTTTTGTGTTTACAGATAAATAGTTTACAATGGGATAAGCTAAGCTGTTTTTGCGTTCTATAAATGTTTATACAGTAGTTAAAAAGATTCAAATTTGAACGGACTTTGTTTTTGGCAGTATTATTTTTATGCAGATGAGTATTTTATGTTTGCAGTTATATATTTGGTAATGAAGCTGAGTTTCTGTGTTTGCATATTTTCATAGTTTCAAAGGAAGGAAACAAATGTTCCTACTTTCCTTAGCATACAAAGCTTATGTTTACTGTTAACGTCTAATACAGTTTTCTTTTTCAAATACATATTTTTTTTACAGTTTTAGGGGATAAGTTAGTTGTAGGAACCTACTAGATCCCTGACAATGTGTTCAAAGACCCAGTACAATGTGATTGTGAGGTTGAATTGCATTTTCAATAAATATATGAGAAAATGTATAGTTTTTATTATTACATGCATTTGAATATCGGTATCGGCAAATATCGGTTATCGGGCACATGCCCAAGGTATATATCGGATATCGTATCGGCTGAAAAAAATCATATCGGCCCATCCCTAAATGCCAGTGAATCTGATTTTGATTCTGATTCTGCTGTTGGTAAGTGCTAAGTCACAGGATCTCACACACACAAAACGTAAAGTGAAAAAATTGTGAAAAAATGTTGCTGTGTTCAAGATTCAAGTAGCATTTCAAAAGTATCAATAATCAGACAGGCATAACTTTATAGGACTGATGTGGACATGGGACAGTCCCCACCAACATTTATGTCACCCACAGACAGCAGATGTATGTCCAGGCTGCAGGAGTTCATGCAGCAAAAGCCATTCCTCTCTTTATTTCTTTCAATGTGCGCACAGTTTGTTGAGGCCACACCAATTACACCACATGATGCACGCAACCAGCTGAATGTGTGTTGACCTGATAAAACAGCACGTCTGAATTTCACCAGAATACAGGAAGCTGCGCCTTATTTCTTCAGAAGTAGTTTAAAATGTCCCCACTATACGAATCTATCAAAACTAAGACCGCATGGAAACGTAAAGAAACTACTATTATTTGTGTTGATATGAATGATTATTATTGTGATATCAAAACTGGTATCAAGAATCAATAGTAGCACTCTACACTCTCTATTGGAGCTGAGCAATAATGGACCAAACATTGCATAAACATTGTTCCCCTCATGTTGAGCAATCACAAGTTTCAATTCATTTAAATTTGTCTCTTATTAAAAACAAATAAATATGTATTTGTATAAATTAGGGCTACAACTAATGATTATTTTGGTAATCGATTATTTAGGCGATTATTCTTTCGATTGTACTGCTTGAAAACATTTGAAAACTTTATGGAGTATTTTCATTAAAAGCACAATTTTTACAGAACACATTTGGACTTATCATCAGAATCAGAATCAGAATTACTTTTATTTATCCCCAGGGGAAATTCTTTTTGTTGCATGTGCAACCGACCAGTAGTGACAGTAAAGTATTATAAACAAAATAAGATATATATAAAATAAGAATAAAATACAATAGCTCTATAATGATCAACCCCATTTAACTTAACTCATAAAGTGTCTTTAATAATCAACTAAACCCCTGATATGAACAATAATCAACTAAACCCCCGATATGAACAATAATCAACTAAACCCCCGATATGAACAATAATCAACTAAACCCCCGATATGAACAATAATCAACTAAACCCCCGATATGAACATCAGCTTTGGACCAAATGAAACTTTTACTGGGACAATATGTGCCTTAACTTTCTTTGGATGTCTTTCGTTGCCTTAAAAAGAAAATGTACTTCCTGTTCTCTCTGCGGTCGTGTTCTGTTTTTTGTGCTTTCTTTTCTGATTTAAAAACTGAAAGGAAGAAAAAGAGATTAAGAAACTGTAGGAAGTAAATGCATTAAGTACATTAGCTATGCATGTAGCTGTTTATGTATGAAAGTGGAGCATAAATGAGCAATAACACCAAGATTCTCCATCTGACTTACATGTACTGTGTAACAAATTAAAATGCTGGGGGAAAACACACACACAATTTGATTATTATTTGATTATTTTTTGTTATTCCTGCTCTTTTTCAGTCATAACGTCTTCTCTCAGCACATGGTATGTTATGGAGTCTGTACAGTCCAGATAATACGTGCTTATTTGACTTTAAAATTAGCTGATTATTTTCTAAATTACCAGTTGATTGATTTACATGTTTCAGTCCTAATATAAAAACAAAAACAAGACAGACTTTAGTGCCATTTCACACACAAATAGTCCGCCAAAGTTTGAACTAAACAACATCCTTTTATTCTGACGGAGGATTTGGCTGATTGGATCTTGATTTTAATCTCTATCAAAATTTGATTACTTGCACACCCCTAATTCAAAGCTTATCGCAACTTGATTAATTGACGATGTGTTCCTTCAGAGCCACCGTAGATGTATAAATGTTGTTAATTAAGACTGTGAGCGGTGTTGGTGATGGTTCTCCATCACCAACACCAAAAAAGCTTGAGTGTTGAAACCACAATGCTCTTTTAGGCTCATCATAAACAGACCGAGGCTTTGTCGTTTTAATGTGATACAAAAGGTCATTTCATAAGCTTAGGGATGTGCGTTTTCTATTTTTTCTTAAACTGATGACTAGAGTTCTTCGCAGTCAAGAGTCGATTCACTTATTACACCAACGCAGTGCTTTTTTGTTGTTTTTTTGAGTAATAATTATCCCACAGTGCATTGAGAGTAAACGCAGAGCAGTGACAGGTCTTTGGACACAGTTTTAGCTCGGTGACGTAACTGAAACATAATTGTTTCGGTTTCAAACATAATTGAAAAACTAACCACAATGGTAATACGGTGTAAAGTCGCTAAGGTTAGTAGCTTACTTTAGCTTGAACAGGTAAAAGATCGATAGCTTTCCATTTAAGGCAAAAAGCTGAATAGTCGAGTCTGTTTTCTTCATTAACGTGAAATAGTGTGTTATTAAAGGGGCTGTACCTGATTTTTTACTGATTTGAAACGTGAAAAACAGAACTATATATATATATATATATAGCGTTCATGTGCCTGATTTTTTGCATGTAATAAAGTAAAATCTGTTTTGCCCCAGCACGGATATATTGTAAAAGCATTGATTCGGGTGAAAATAAGACCACAGCACTTTTTCCGCAATTATTTATAGAACATTTATTCTACGAGAAGCAGAAAGTTTGCTATTAGCATGCTAATGTTTGTTAGCTTTACCAGGGACGAAGAGCAAAATTTGCTCTGGACTCAGAGACTCATGAAACGTGCATATAACCTCATTGCGATGAATATTTATATAGATGTGACTGCTGTAAAGACTTAAAAACAAATTGAATCTGTTTTTCACGTTTCAAAACAATAAAAATCAGGTACAGCCCCTTCAATATTAGTCCATAAATGCTGCCGCCTCAGGTTTGTGCAGTCTAAATATAACATAAATCTACTATTTTAAAGTTTTTACTAAGTTTTTATTTTCACTCAGTCGTCACAGTGAAGTGAGAGCACTCGGGCTCCCTCTGGTTGAGAAAATGTGTATTACAAGCATAGATATAAATCAAGGTAAATAAAAACGGACCAGTTAACCAGCCAAAAGTTCATAGGTTAACCATGAACACTCCTACAGGCTTAAAGTAGCTGTATTTGAATTTTTTTTTTTTTTTTTTGCTGTTCTATTGAAAGCAACTACAAATAAAATAAGATAAAATTCTTAGAAAGTGCTTGTGCAGATTTATCTTTTATTCCAAGCATAAAGTGATATAAACAGTGATCTCATCGGGGTGTGTGGTGTGTCAATATGAAAGAAAATGTGAAAGAAAAACCATTGTGCGCCAACTGTTTCTCAACTTTAACTCAAAGCATGTGTATCTCTTTCTGACCTTTTCACTTTTAATAGAAATTAAACTTGTACGGTACAAGATCAGGAGTTTGAGACATTTATAACGGACAAGGCCACGTGCGTTAAATTGTCTACATTGTTGTCGACATTAAGGACTTACTTCCAGTCTCCACTTCATTATCGCTCATTGCATTCTGGCTCGTTGTTGTTGTTATTTGGCCTTTGAGTCGCCGTGGAAACATCCCAGCCACGGATTTACAAAATGGGTCACACAATGTACACTTGAGCTAATAATAGCAGCGACCTCAGCTCATGTGCCCTTGAACAGATGCCAGAAATGTTATTGAATTAGTTGGCTCAAAACAGAGTCAGTTAATCACGCTGTTCGGACAGAGGCTTATCCCCCCAAATTGAGTCGTGTTAGTTTTTCCATCGTAATTCGAGCCCTGGACCTTTAACATGTCGGGATTAAGGCCTGAGAATGTTCCAGGGGGAATAAAAGTAGGATAATATGCAAGTTTACATAACAAATGACAGATATTCTAGCAAAGATTATATGACAATAATAGTTATGTCGACTTGTCATATTTTTCGATTTGTTGACGAGTGAAACTATTGTGTCATTTGTACATTGAGACTTTTGGGCGTCACACAATGCAGCATCGTGGGTTTGATTCCAGCCCTCGATCCGTTGCTGAATGTCTATACCCCCTCTCTCCCCCTTTCACGCCACAACTGTCTTGTCAAAAACAGCCTTCGGGCCAAAAAAATAAATAAATAAATACCTTGCTAAGCTTTTAACCATGTTCTAACAATGTTCCATCATCAAAAACATGCCTGAAGTAGGAATGTTCATTCGAAAATCCTCTCTCCTCATAGCATCAAAAACACTTCCTGTTGAACTCCTTTGATCCGGGACATGTTTTCAGATCATCTGCATCACTTATCCGACAATCTTCCACTGTATTTAATCTTTAAAGGATGGGCAGACTCGTTCTGAGCATTTCTGTCGTCTAAACACAATAACTTCTGCTGCTAGCTTGATAATAGCGTGTTGCACATTCTCTTAATAAAGCTAAAATGTGTAAGTTGAGGTTTTGCACAAAGTTTTGCACAAATTTACCAGAAAAGCGCACCGCTGCTCTCCACTACATCCATAAATCTCCTCGTTTGTCCTCTTTTTTTTGCTCATGCCCAAACCTCAATTACCACATTACCAGTATTTATTATTAGCCTCGCCGTCAAACTCATGTGCTCCTTTTAATCCAGTCCATTGTTGAGATTCCAGAGAAACCTCCACCTCGTCTCGTCAGCTCGGCGACCTCCAGCTCGGCCTTTTGTGTTTTTGTCAGTCATCGTTTTCATCAACATTTCTTCAACATTCCTGCCATTCTAACCATCTTTAAAATAAACTCCACAACCAAAACAGCCAACGATATGTTTGACAGAAATGCTCAATTCATGCTACGACAAATACAACAAGCTTATGCGTCTGTCTACAATTTTAAAACAGACTTCTGACCTTTTTTGGTTTAACGGCTGCAAAAAAATACCATGGGATTTCAGAATTAGTCCCACTATTCAGTAAAGGTCAGTAAAGTGTATTATGTTTAGTTTATTAATCACAATATCTACTTCTGCTTCTGATACTGAAAGAGGAAAAGGCTTGATACTCAATACCATAATAAAAATAATGATAAACACTGTTTTTGACAATCGAATGTTCTCTGCAAAGATCAAAATATCCTGTCTTTTTATGGAAAGAAATTGTACTTTAGGCGTCTTCAAACGTGCTCTGTAATTTCTTATCAGTTTATTGGTTTCTATTTTAGTTTCCTCGTAAATGTAAAAGCTCCTGGACGTGTTTACAGTGTGCACTCTGAACAGAATGCTAGCTCAGAGTATAATCGTAAGAACCAAAAAAATAAAAATAAAATCCAAATTGTGACCATTTTAGAAGAAAAAGTTTGTATTTGAGGGTTAGGGTTTAATTCAATGTACAGTCCAAAATATAGACCTACATTTTTACTACTTTTATACATTTTTTCAGGTGTTTTTTTGGTCATATTTTGTCATTTCGAAAGATAAAATTTTGTAAAGCTGGTCAAAATTGAGGAATAGTAACATGAGATTTAAAGAAAATTAAAGATTTGTCTGTTGTTTGGTCATGATCCTGTTGTATGTTTTTTCTTCCAGTTATCATGACACTAAAATTTGTTACTGTGACATAAATAACTATATAAAATACTAACCTAAATACTACTTTTTAACTTCTTCAGATGCAGAGGGCCCTGGACCCTTAATTTATTCCTTTTTGTCCACCATCTGATAAAAGGGAACTATCCGCTGCTGGGCGTGTTATACATAAAAATAAAGCTCTTTAACACACTTATTTTCAATCACATCATTCATTCTGGGATGAATCAGTCAGTTTGTTCTAGTTTAACCTAAAATGGAATTAATGAAATTAGCTTCAGCTTTAAAAGACGAAAACCCAACAAATGTCCAAACTAATATCAGTCATCCTCCAGACACCAGATTTACTCCTATTTATATTTATATTCTAATAAAAATCTGATTTTCTTCTGTGCAGGGTTAGTCCCCACTTATAATTAGAGTAAATCACACATGAGAGGCCAAAACTACAGAGTCTGAACTTCACTAAGAGTCCAGACATTTGTTTTTACTCCAAAAGGTTCAGAATCAGCTTCAGTTTGACTCTTTTTAGTCCCTAAGCTTAGTGCATTTGACAAGTTAAACCACACATTTCACTAAAACACATTGAACATGATTATATTAAAGATTTTACTAAACATTTTGTCTATTTGTCCATAGTTTGACAGTTTGTAATTGTGCTTCCTGGTTGTTATCTGTTACCTAGCAACCACACTGTAAACAAGGGCCAAACACAATAGTTATGATTTGACAGACGATAATACCTGATAACAACTTCATTTTTTGTTTGAGTGATCATTTAAACTGTCAGAAAAATGTGTCAGTTGCTGTAAATTGTACTTTCCATGGCACCTTGCTCTACTTCCTGTAATTTGAAACTTTTATTTTTCAAGTTTCTTCACAAACTGCAACTTAAAGTGTTAGGTTTTTTATTATTTTTTAGTTTTGCCTTTATTTGGTGGATGAAAACCTATTGTAAATATATACGATAGCTTTACACCAATCAAGAGTCAGTTTGTAAAGAAAAGTTGAAAAATATGTTGAAATTGACAGGAAGTAGAGCAGAGTTCCACAACACGATGACATCACACTAGGGAGACACTCCAGGGACAATTTACAACCAAGAAACACATTTTTATGATCCTTTAAACATTAATTCAACAAAATAAAAGTGTTCCCATATATATATATTTTTTGTCAAATAATAATTTCTGTAACATTTGAGGTGTTTTGACCCAGTGTACGACATGGTTGCATCGTGTGATGTCATGATTTACAACCAGGAAGTAACATTTTAAACCTGAAAAATTGCCAAAATGGGATAAAAATTGTTAATTATTTAGCAGAATCTTAAATATTTGTCTTTATCTTAACTGTGTTTTAGTAAAATGAGTACTTCGACTGTCAGAGGTACTTTAACAGATGATAAATATTTACCGCAGGTGCTATTCACCTTATTCTGCCCCGCCCACTTTTGCCGTTTTTTGCACTTTTGTTGTAAACGCACTTTCGTTTGACGAGAACTCTGTTAAAGCTAATGACGAACGAGGGAAAAGTCTCGCCGCTAAAATGTTACATAAAGTAGATTGATTTGTGTAAAATGTTTAATGAACACGAGCAACAACAAGTCACAACGCAACGATTTCCTGGGCGCTCTGAAAACATGTAGAACTTATTTTCTGTTGAGCTCGTCTGCTCCGTGTAAACTAATACAACAGAAACAAGACGGCAGCGCGTACGGCAACTTGGATACCAACAATCTAAGTTATAATTAGAAAAACAGGAGAACATAAAGATAGACTTTAAGGTTAAACTAATCGCAAGACTTCCAAATGACTTTCCAAATAGCATCAGTTATCATCCCCTGCCCTGCTCCGGTGTGACTTAACGTTGTGCCGCTCTGTGTGTCCAGGTACTCCCTTCCCTAAGAGCTTCATGCAGGTGGCTAAGAAGATTTTGTCCCGTCTGTTCCGGGTCTTCGTGCACGTCTACATCCACCACTTCGACCGCGTGAGCCAGATGGGCGCCGAGGCTCACGTCAACACCTGTTACAAGCACTTCTTCTACTTCGTCACCGAGTTCAACCTCATCGACAACAAGGAGCTGGAGCCTCTGGTGAGCGTCGAATCCAAAACGCAGTCTGAATGTTAGCAGTTATCAAAGAGTTATTTATAGAAAGGGCTGAGCGATATGGCAACAAAATGAACTGTGTTTTTTGTTTTCCTCTTGTATTTATTGACACGCAACCTTTTTTATTATTTATGTGTTTAAAATTAAATATCAATGGCTTTCAATATTAATTTCCTGAACATAAACAATACAGACGTTAAATCAATGCAATTTAACACAAATAATAGCCATATTTCTTGATAAAAAAAGACACAAACTTTTCATTGACGATTAGAAGTTATTGAATCTTGATTTAAATGTGATTATATTATTATATTATAACAAAAAATATCCAGTTTATGGCGGGGGAAAAAAACTTGATTAAAGAGCCAGTGATAAGTTGGACCACTCATTAAAGTTAAGTCAAATTAAGTTAAGATAAATATAAATATATTTCAAATTCTGCTAAAATCTTTACTAATTTTACTCCAGCTATTTTTTTTAGGTTTTTAATTTGATTTCCTGGTTGTAAATGATGACATCACACTGGGAAATTAACTGGGCCAACTCTTCTAATGTCACAGATTTTTTCATTTGACAAAGAAAAATATATATGAACACCTTTATTTTACTTTACTTTATTTTGAATCAATGTTTAACGGGTCCAAAAAGTAGTTTCTTGTGTAAATTGTACATAAACTTTGCCTCCCCAGTGTGACGTCATCAGTTTGTTTACTTCCTGTAATTTTCAACATATTTTTCATCTTTTCTCCACAAACAGCGACCTGATTGGTGTAAAACTATAATTTATATTTACGACTAAAAATTGAAATGAAATAATCGCATAAAACCGTATTCATTCAAATAAGTAAGAGATGGAGCCACTATCCGACTAATAATACTACTGTATTTATAAATATGTACAAGTGTGACATGAGAAAAGTCACACAAACACATTGTACATTGTTATCCACATAAAAGCTGTTTCATTAGTGTTTAAACATTGTCTCTGGTTATATAAGTTAGACCTTCTCTTATCACAGAGAAACAGTAAAGCCTGTTACTGGGGAAAAAAAGCTGTTCTCATTTTTGTTGCTTGTAGTTGCGTTTTTGTCAGTTTTAGTCCCTTTTTAGTGTCGCTTTGTCGCTTACAGCAGTGTTTCCCAACCAGGGGTACGGGGACCCCAAGGGGTACTTGAGGAATTACCAGGGGGTACTTGGAATGGTTTTAAATTTTAAATCAAGATGAAATGTAGTTTAAACTGTAAAAATGTGTGATTAGTTGTAAATTTAGCATATTTTGGGAGTATCATGGACCATAAATATAATCAAAACAATACATACAATAGTAATAACTGACTATATTCAATTAGTAAACCCATTTATTTGCCTGAAACTTAAATAAAGGGGTACTCGGAGTGTGAAACAAAACTTTGGGGGTACTTGAGACAAAAAAAGTTGGGAACCACTGGCTTACAGTATCATTTTTTTCACTTTCAGTTGTGTTTTTGTCTTTTTTAGTCACATTTTTAGTTTTTTAGTCTTTTAGTCGCTTTTTTAGTTGTGTTTTTGTCACTCTTAGTCACAAATTTTCACTTTTCTTCCACACGGTTTTGTCGCTTTTATTGCACTTTAAAAATTGCAGCCTTTGCGATTTGCTAATTGTGTCCATTCATATTTCGATTCACATTACATTCATATTTTCCTTCAAATAAACAAGAACACCTCACAGTTTAGTGTCTTGGTTCTCTGCTGCTCTGGTCCTGTGCCTCTGGTGAACTCAAACACAGTCGTATTGAACGATGTGAGTATTGAATCGCTCCAGTGGCCCACATGACACAACTGCGACGGTCCGTGATTCCCCGTCGATTACAAACATTGATCGGGCTTTGTCTCTGTTACACAAGGCCCTGTTGTTGTGTGGCGTCTGGGGTAGACCATAAAAATTTATATTTTGACCTCAGTTGACCCTTTTATTTCCCACGTTGTTATTTATTTGCACTGCTGTAGGGGAAAACAGTGAGAAAAGAGAGGTTTGTGGGCTGGTGGTTTACTTCTTTGGTGCAGAATTGTGAAAATAGTTTAAAAATAGAGCTGGACGATTTGGGAAAAATATCTAATTGCGATTTTTCTGTGTTACTGTCATTAGATTTGCGATTCATGTTTTAATTATGGAATTCTGTTCAAAGTTCACATTTTAAACACAACCATGAGAATTGACAAAAAGACTCAAATATGAACTGACAAATAAACAAAATAATTGCATGTTTTTAGAGTTCCATTTTTGTCGCTGTTAGTCACGTTTTTGTAGCTTTGAGTCACTTTTTTGTCGTCTTTTGGTGCGTTTTTGTTGTTTTGTGTTTAGTTTAGTTTTAGTTGTTTTTTTTTGTCGCTTTTTGTCAAATTTTGTTACGCTTTTGTTGCTTTTAGTTGTGTTTATTGTCGCTTTTAGTTGCGTTTACTGTCTCTTTTAGTCAGGTTTTTGTCTCTTTTAGTCACTTTTTAGTCGTTTTAGGAGTGTTTTTTCTCTTTTATTTTTTTATTACATTTTATGTTTTTGGTATAAAAGGTCTTATTGTACGTATCATAGGCTGCATAGTCCAGATAAAAATTATGATTATCAAAATACATTATTTTTTATTGTCAACCCGACCCAATTGTTTGATTAATTGTTGCTGCCGTATCACTTTCAATCAAATATTTGGTTGGACCAGGGATAGTTTTGAGATGTTTACTCGATTAATCGCTAAACACATGTCTTTAGTCGACTACAATCCTAATTATAAAACATTTGACCTTTTTATAAGTCATCACTAACTCTTGGCTTGTTTCTTGTGTTTGCAGAAAGAGATGACTTCCCGGATGTGCCACTGAAACATCACAGAGCGACCCACGGTCCGTCCACGGAGAAGCGGAGAACAAAACGCAAAGAAAAGAGTCTATTTTTATATTTAAGTACTGTAATCTATTGTAGCTGCGTACGATGGGCTTTAACCCAGGCGTTTGTCATCGGGGCGCGTTCATTTCCTTTTAAAAAGCATTTTACTGAGGCACAGTATTAAGAGCTGTATGTTTGTGTTGGTGTTTTCAATTTTATCCAATTCTCAATCATTCCAGGATTTCTCTCTTTTTCTAAACAGATTCCCAAAAACTTGTACGAATTCTCACTGTACACTTTTAAAAATGCCTGTCTGTACGTATATATTCAACTAAATCTGTACTTTCTTACTATATAACTGTATTTTCAGATGTTTTTAATTCATTAAAAATATTGATCCCAACATGGAAATTGTTTTTATTATATTTTTTATTATCCTTTTTTTTCTCTGTGGGCCAAAATCCAATCCAACTTTATTTGTAAAGCAGTTTAAAAACAACAGTCGACCAAAGTGCTGTGCACAGACAAAATAATGACATGAGACAACAGGCCCCGAAAACAGTAAAAATATCAACCCTTGATACATGTTCAAAATGAATCAGCAAGTCAAGGGCGAAACCTTTTTATTATATTTTTAAGTTAAAAGATTGTCTGTGAAAATATTTTTGACTAAAGTGTGTAATTTTTGAGCTTTTTCAATCAATCAAGGTTTATTTATAGAACCCTTTACGACACTCGAGGGGATCAAAGTGCTTTCAATAAAATACAAATAAAAATGCATTAAACCATAATACAATACATTCACCATAAATAAATAAAGCTAAGGGTCACTACATTATGTCAAAAGCCAGTCTGAACAAATAAGTAAAGTCTGATGGTGCATATATCAGGGGACAGTTTGTTCCAGAGTCTGGGGCCAGCTCTGTCAGTGTTTGAGTCTGGCTCTGGGCACCTCCAGAAGCTTGTTGACCTTAAGGCCCAGCTTGGGTTCCAAACTGACAAGAGCTCGGTCAAATATGAAGGGGCAAGGAGTTAAACAGAATAAAATTTGTTTAATCAATTCTGAGAAACAATGGAGTGTTTAGGAGTTTCGACAGTCAAATTTCAGTCCCTGGAGAGCCAAATAGCAGTAAATGGAATGAACTCAACTCAGTGTTGACTGTCCTTAACCTTAATAACACACAGTAGTGTTAATAGAGCTTGGGATGGGATGCTGATTGAAGGTTAAACACTTTACATTCGCAGCAACACGTCCTAAATGTCTGAAAAGGAACATGCATTCAAATTCATGTTCAAATCCAGCTCTCATTATTTCATTTCATCCTTTTGAAAGCCATGAATTGAAATAAATAAATAATAAATTGGAGTGAATTTGGTTGACGTAATTTACCAGGCAGTCATTTTCCAAACTGTCTAATCGTGAGATGTGTTTCTGTCGGATGAGATTTGACAGGATTACTGGTGGATTTGGCCCTGGCCCTGGCATGTGTTGGCTCGGGCTGATCGCGTGTGTAAAGTGTGTGGGTCACTTTACTCTTGTGTTGTCGAGGAGTCACAGCTTCTCAGGTGACAAATGTTCACAGTCACTGGCAGCGCTGGGCCTCAGGAGACGGCAGCACGTCACTCACTCGAGCTGCAGCCCAACACGCTCCTTTTGTCCATAACTTGAGTATTTTTGTGCGTTCACATTTGCTCTGAACTGGAATGAACTAATTCTGGATTCTAGTATAGACTCTTTAAAGGTTTATAAAAAAATAGGCTGCATTTTAAATTCAGGAACGAAGGAAAAAGTGAAGTGGAAGGTAATATAATATGATTTCAATGGACAAACTGGGATTAACCACAGAATATCACAAAATATGAAAAATGTGCACAAATAAGAAACACTCCGACACATGTGAGGGACATCAGAGCCTGATTTAAAGACACTTAAGGTTGTATTTTGCATGTATTTGTTTCTTTAATAGGAGATTATGACTGATGATTATGTTTAAGGTATTACTGGACAAATACTTACATAAATGTTGAACCCACGATAGTTTTTTAATCTACAGATCATATACTTTACCACAAATGATACTTTTTCTGAATCTCAAATACATTTTTGAGACAACAAAAACGTATATTTGTCATAGAAGCAAACTAACAGATATTTATATCATTTGCCACCTGCTGATCTCCACAGAGATGTTCCATTGTATTATGTATCTTGCATTTATCTAAACACAGGTGTGTTGTTGTGTTGCTGAAAAATACCTAAAAACTAACTTTGAAGTGTGACATGTGCTTGATATTACGATAAATGATCATATTTAAAGTACTTTTAGTCGAAAGGCAAAGCTCAATCTACGTTCTACCCTCACCTGGTCATGAGCTCTGGGGAATAACAAAAGCAGATAGTGTCCTCTGCAGGGCGGCTGGGCGCTCCCTGAGGAGCTCAGATACATGGGAGGAGCTCGGAGTAGAGCCACTGAGCCTCCAGCATCTGTTCTGGCGCCTCATGTCCCACAGTGGAGGACCCAGGACACTCTGGAGGGACTGTGTCTTGGCTCGATTTAACTTCAGAGTTCTTTAATTATGTTTCGGCAAATAGCCTTCATAAAATTTTTCTTTTTTCTTTGGACCATAATGCACAAAGCAAGAGAGAAAAAGATCTGATAAAGTCAGTTTTGGCATTATACCTTATTAAAAATATATATTGCTTGTTTCATATAACATTATTAAACTATGCTATACATCCTTTTACTTTAATCCTCATCACAACTTTTCCCTCCCATAATCATTAACAACAACATGTCCTTGTTCCGTTAACAATAGTCAGGATTCTTTCCACTCCTCTGTGTTTGTTATTTTTGTCTAAATTTAAACTCGGATCACAGCACGTGGGACAGGTTTAAACTGTCCACTAGATGGCGTCAGACGCTGAGTACCCTGTGACAGGAGATCCTACATTTCCAGCCACTTGAAATCCATCCAATGCCCCAGTTTTATCCTTAAAGAGGGAAGTGGAGCCTCCTGATTCGGGTTAAGCTGGTTATGTAAGAGCCGGGTCCAGACTGTGCTGTTGTGAACGCACTCAGACACTTTGTTTTCAATGAATCGACTCTGGATTGGCATGATTGAGTTAACTCCGGCTCAGAACAAAGTCTTCGGGACAATAGCGAGGGAATTAAACCTGGAGTCCTGGCTGTTATTGTAGATTACATAAATAATGAGACCAGAAATAAGTCCAGCAACAAGATACATGTCTATTACATGAGAGAGGTCACACAGAGGTCACACGGCTCTGACTGTTGTCTCTGTGTGAGCTCGTGTTACTGAAGCAGGTTTAGGGCTGGAAAAATGTCTGGACATTGTGTGAACTGCTTAAAGCTCGGGATATCTGACTTTATTTTTGTGAATGGAATGCAAATTTAGTTTTTCGTCAACAGTATCTTGTAAAAGCAGCAATTTGTGACAAAATCAGACGACTGTGCTCCGTCTGAACTGATGTATAATAACAGAGCTGGTAGAGCAGTGTTAGTTTAAAATAATATTCCTGAAGTAGAGTAAAAAGTTGTCAGGTGAATAATTATCCAAGTAAGAGGTAAAAGCTACATGTAAAATAGTTCAACTTTTACTAAAAAAACACGGCAAATAAGTGGATTTTCAGTCCAGATTTAAAGCAATTTACTTTCCAGAATCATGGGGCAGCAGCGGAAAAAGCCCCATCTACTCTGGTTTTCATACAAGTAAGTCATTGATATAATCTGACAGATAAACGTTAAATAATGCATGTAAAAGAGACACAAACAATGACTAAATCAAATGATATCTGGACTGGAGTGATGCAACAAACGCAAATATTACAACAACATGGCATTCTGTTGACGAGAGAGAAACCAAAACTTTTACTCCAAACTAAATATTACTCAACTCGGATTAAAAGTAAGGTGTCTGAAAACTTAGATTTTTTCAGAAAGTTCCTCAAGTGAATGTAGTTGAGTTTTACCCCTGAACTAATATTTTTTTGTCTTTCACAAACCCAGAAGTAAGAGCCATAAGCAGCCCTCTGGCAGTCCACCCTGGGTTATGAAAAAGGCTGTGCCAAAGCCGGAAAATTCATGAACATTTGGATTTGTGAGATAAGTTAGATAATAAATACATAATGTAGGCCTATTTTCTCCTTTCATGGTTTAAAAGCCGAGTTATCAGATTTAAAGATGCGCTGAAACTTCTCTTGTGATCAATGACATTTCACACGTTTTAACTGAAATGCACAGAGCCACAAACTGCTGACCTAACGGTGACTAACATGAGCCTCAACTGGCTTCAACGACGAAGGACAAATAAATAAATATTGTTTTTCTAATGTATTGTTTTTGAGAATAGGAGATTTACAGAATTCAGTCATGCAATTGGACCAAAAATGGTCCAAGAATCCTCAGGAATCCCCTGTTTTTCCACTGCACTTTCTTCACTGATGTGTGAACATGACAAGCTGCAGCTTCTGTTTGTCGATGACTCAGTGACTCAGAGGCGACTGATGAAACCCTGAAACAACACCAGCAAAACTCACCAAAACCAGTCTGAAATTGCACAAGATTTTAAACTATATTTTGTCAAGACAGAAGTCAAAACACAGCACTGCTCAAGTCCATGACACGATCAATGAAGGTCACTGAGTAATATGAGGAGTTTGTGTAGGTTTGGGGTGATATTCTTGCTTAAACAAACAAATGACATCATACGTTTCAAGAAAATCAATGTGAAATGAACTGGGACGTGGTAACTAAAGAATCAGTTTGGTTGGTTTAAGACTATTATTTATTATTAATTCAAGAGCATTCACTTGTAATTCTTGAGCACAATTTAATTCTGATGTAAACTTGTCCAGGTTTAGTCCTGGTTTAGTCCTGGTTTAGTCCTGGTTTAGTCCAGGTTTAGTCCAGGTTTAGTCCTGGTTTAGCCCTGGTGTTGTCAGAGTTTAGTTTCAGGTTCAGTCTGAGTTTAGTCCTAATTTTAATGTGGTGTTTGTGGAAGTGTGAGCGCACCTGAGAGGCCAGAGAGTTTGTAATACTTTGTACATTTATCGTCGACTGTTAAAGACTTAAAATAAATGCAGTCTGTGTCTATTCCTTTATTTATATTTGTTCATGACACTGAGGACATTCATGTGGGGATTTTCACAGTGACTCAGCGCTGACAGGTGACAGATGATGAAACACACATGTAATCTGAAATCATTCTTACAACTTCACTCATATTCATTACAAATGACCTTTGTGCAGTGATAGAAGAATAACTCAGTTTTGTCAAGTAAAAGTGAAAGTATCATATAAAAATTAACTTCATACTTTTACTTAAGTTAATATTTGTATGTGACACTTTTACTTTCACTTTTACTTAACAACATTTTAGGGGAAAATGACCATCTTAAATTAAAATAATGTTCTAATAAGAGCTTTAATTAAGTAATATTTAACTTAATTTGAGTATATTGTACTTTTTAAAATGAGTTTTGTCAATGGAACAAGCTGGTTTTTTTCTCATTTCAAGCATTTTCTTTCATTTCAAGCACGAAAATGCTTGTGTTTTTCTTTTTTTAAGGAAAGCACAAGCATTTTTGTCCAATTGGAAAAATTTATTTTAAGACAGTCCTCAATACCCTCTAATAAAGATAAATACTGCTTTATTCAAAGACCTGTTCACTTATTATTATCTTATTTAAGATTGTAATTTTTTATATACATGTTTTCATTTTCACCTTGGAACTAAAAAGTAAAAATGTTAAAGAGTGAAATGTAATGATTTTGTAAAGAATTGTCCTGATTCTTTGAGTCAATCAATTTCAGTGACTTTTTATTTTTGTTTGCTTAAAGCCAAGACTTGAACTCAAACAAAACTAGCATAAAAGTATTTAAAAAACTAATCGTATTAAAACTCCTCAAACCAAACAGAAAGTACTTTTTTCTTCAGTCTTTTCAAAAATCTAGTGCAGGAGAAGTTTTGATTCATTCTCTCTGATGAACAGTCATGACTAAACCATTGCATCATGTATTATCTGACATCAAACAGCTAAAATACTTCCTAAATTTGTACTTATTCGGTTAATTTGATTAGAATAAGAAGAAACTATTTATGATTTACGACGCTCCACAGGGTCTGATCTACAGTGCATGACGTAACACATAATAAGAACAACATGACACTGATTGGCACAGATTGTATTTATTCTGACGCTAAATTTAGACACAGATCTGTTTTGTGTTTAGTGTTCAGAGTTGATGGTACAACATAACATTATACAATAGAGTTATCTCAGTAGAAAGTGATATTTCTAAACTCTTGTGGGTAATTTTACAGTTCATTCAGGTTTTGTGTCATACTTGAACCTCAAATAAGACTTTTACATGAACATTTTTGCACATTTATGATGGATTGTCTTGAATAATGTTATCTGAATAATATTTTTTGTCATTATCGCCCCCAAACAAACAATATTATTCCATACTAGGGGTGATATAAAAGAGAACATTTGCGATAATGGTATAATTGACAATATAAATGACTCTAGACTAAATACGTAACAATGGCACCAATATTTGACTTGTTTAAAAGGTGCTTTACCCATTTTTTTCATGTAAGAAAGTCAAATCAGTTCTGCCTCAGCTCAGATATGTTATAAAAGCATCTATTCGGGTCAAAATGATGCCGCTGTGAGCTGTCTGTGTGCGATTATAGAGCGTAGAACCTTTAAGGATGTTTAATATGTGTTCAGTTGATACAATTCTGCTCCTGTGTCTCGAGCCGTTAGCGTTCACATTTAGCTGTAAAATCAGATTCACGTCACACTGTAGGACTTAATGTCCTACAGTGTGACGCCTTAAAAATTGTTTAATACTGGCGCATGTTCAAAGTTTTAAAGAAAAGTTGGATTCTACAAAAACAAGGTTATAATAGTACTACTTTCTTTTGACCTGCGGCTTAAACCCTGACGTCCAGAGTTTTCCTGGAGAACACATGACAAACAAGCTCCTGTTTTTTGTGTAACTGTCTTTTTAAATATTGATTTTTCATGTCGCTCAGCATGAGCAAACATTGGATTACGTCATCAAACGTTAGATGTAAAAATGCACTTATCTTTGAAAAATATGGAGAAAAGTGTTCAGGTCACACTGCAGGACAGTTTTAGTGTTTTTTGTTAAAATTATATATATATATATATATATATATATATATATATATATATATATATATATATATATATATATACTTTATAGAAGACATTTTTGTGCACTGTTAAGATTAAGTTTGGAAGAATAAAACACTATTTGGAAAGTAATTTAAAGTTAAAAAATGGACGTCGCCCCAAGGACCTAAAATCAGAAGTTGACCAAAGTTGCTCAGCAAACATTTAACAGAGAGCACATGGGGAAATATTCACAAACAGCAATGAAAAGGTGACTAAAAATAAAGCCCTGTTTTACTCTCTAAGATCACAAACACCTGGTGTCTTCCTTGTATTTTTTTTTGTTTTTTTTTGTTTTTTTGGATTATGAAGATCTTCTTCATATTAATGCAACAGTAAAAGCCTTCCATCTCTAAATATTTTTTCATGATTGTGTCAGATTGCTGTGGTCTTCCCATCACAGTCATGTGCACCAGGGCTGAGTGTTTGTCTTTGAGTGCTCTGGTCTTAATGACTCTGCTCCATAAGTCTGTTTGGGGTTGTGCCCCGTCCTATCTGTGCGCCCTCGAGCAGAGCTGAAGGTCACTGCCGTGCACTCACTTCACATTTATTGCTTGCCTGCAATTTTGCCCTTTGGCCCAGATCACCCCTGAAAATGAGGATTTGTTGTTTTGAACTGACGCAAATTTACATCAAAATCACATCCAGACTTATTTGAAAATGGACAAATTTGAAAGACTCTTGACCAAATGGGATTTGTATTATGGACAATATGTGCCATCACTTTATTTTAGCTTTTTGTATACTTGACTTCATATTTAATATTCATGGCACTGGGACAGCAGAAGGTTAAATAAAGGTTAATAAATAATTAGATAATAGTCAGCACAATTTGTCATCTAACTTTACAGGTTAATACACAAGTAGCTATCAAACCTGCATTTCTGGTATGAAATCATGAATAACAAAAGTGAACTGTTCCACATCTGCACTTCAGCAGCACAACATTTGTTCAAACTGTAACAATGACTTAAGGCTTGCCGTTGTATAATGTTTTTCTGATTTGACAGTGACACAGCTGTTTTCCTGAATAAACCTGCTCTAATGTACGTGATGTAACTATGTGGCCTAATAACATCAGCCAATGGGATGACCTCATTGCCTGGATTAACCCACTTTGGCCCCGCCTCCGCTCTATTCATTGAGCTCCCTCTCTCTCTTGAACTGTACACTCTGGCAGCATCCCTAGTCCCTGTTACGTGCAAAAATAAGCTGCGCGCGCCTTCACTCTGCGTTCCCCCTCGCTCGGCCCTCCCCGCCGCTGTGTTTTCACGTCGGAGGAATGTTCCAGACTTGGCCCAAAGGCTTTCAAGACATTGCACAGGGAAAGGACTGGAGAGGGGCCAAGAACAGGGGCAGAATGTAACGGTGAACTAGAACATCTACAGCTCCAGTCTATGCTGACTGCTGACAATACAGGTCACAATAACAACTAACTAAAGTTCAGAGGATATTGGGTCAAACAAGCAGAAATGTGTCGAAGCGTGTCTTTAAACGTATCAGTTGAGGTTTATTTCTCGGACAAATGTGAAATGTCTGTAAAATTAAAGCTGGAGTACTTAATTTTCACACGAAATTTGTGTCTTGCTCTCACAAACCTTTTTGCACATTGTTAATTTCCACAAGCATTAATTTTCAGGAGCAGACTCAGCTTTGGAACGGCTTTTTTCAGACGGTAAAGTGAAACTTGTACGAATGCCCAGAGAACAGCCAATCAGAGCACTGCTTTGGGCTCTTATTTCTGGGTTGATGAGACACAAAATGCTTGATTATTAGCCGCAGACAGAGCACAGTGGTGTTATTTTTGTTGCGAAGTGCTGCTTTTGCAAGTTACTCTTCAGGAAGGAAAAAACAAAACTATAATTTACCAAAAAAAAGTCAGGTACCCCAGCTTTAATCACAAAAGTGCAGAGATATCACTTTATACTCATTTTTTGAAGGTTGGCAACATAACTTTTTCATTTTAATTTTTAATCAACTTTTTTTGTTAGTTTTTTTTTTCTAGAGTACAGTGTTGTAATGATATACTCGCTATTGAAGTTTTGCATATATATTCATTTGAGGTAGAGCTGCAAGATTAATCACAAACAAATCAAAATTAGTAGCAATTAGCAAAACACAAAGGCTGCAGTTTTTGAAGTATCATCATTTCCTCCACAAAAAATATCTTGTTTTACTCTGCATAACATTTTTTGTCAATCCTACACATTTAAAATGTGAACTGAGAGCAGAATCCTGTTATTAAAACATAAATCCAATCGCAGTCGCAGCGCTTTTTCAAATTGTGCTGTGCATGCTTTGAAAATGATTCATATTGATCTGACCGCGTGTCTGAGCCAAAATGCACTCACAAGAAAGACTATTACAGTTTATTTATGCGTAAAGATAGAATAAACTCTAAATTCAACCCCAGAACTGCAGCTACTCGCTCTGTTTATCGACAATAACACACAACTGACTGATTAATCGACAAATTACAAGATTTTACAGTTCACAATGTCATTTCAAACTGGATTTCAACACTTTTTTTTAACAATAGACATTTTCAACACAAAATACTGCTCTTAAAGCACAAAAATAATTCAAAAAGTACACAAGAAAGGTCAAATTTTGTCTTTTTTTATGTGTTTTTTGTGCCACTACTTGGTAAAACGAGTATCTAATTTCAGTATTGATTAGTATCTGATTTTTGATCCTTTTGACAACTCTATAGTTCACAGTAATGCACAACAACAATAACAGAAATAGCCAAGAAAAGAACAAGAACGAGAGACGATAAACAAAAAAGAAAAGCAAGGGTTTTCCGATTACAGTTTGTGCTTTTCAAGGTTTTCTCTTATAATAATTGTAACACTAAAATAAAGAATAACTAAAATGTTGCATAATGAAACTGGGGCAGCTGATGATGTTGTTGTTTTGGTCGTTATTTTCATGAGGACAAAAGGAGATAAAGTGAGTCAGCAGCAGACTGTTCGGACACACACCCTTAACGGTTTTATTGTGGTTTGGCCCGAGGCGTCTGTGGCCAATGGCAATGGAAAGTTAAATACAGCACAGTGTCTGCAGAGCTGAATGGGTGAATAATAATAGTTCCTGTGACTGTGAAGAAATAAAGAGAAATGCAACAGGCGAATCGTAATTAAAACGAATTTGTATAATATTACCGTCTTTCCTCGTTGCGAAATTAATGAGTTTTTGATCAAATTGTGCTAGAAAATTAAACAAAATGCAAGCATACAATTAAAAGATATGTGTTTGATGTTTTAAAAGAAAGATTCTGTTCAAATTTCGCTTTTTAAACACATCCAGGAGTATTAACATTTGAGAGAAGATTGAAAAAAAAAAAAAAAACGAATACAAGAATTATATGCATTTCTGTTTGTAGAGTCTGAACTGCAGGGTTAGCAGGTTTTTTTTTTATGTAATAAGAGAGAATATTTGTGATTTAAATTAATTTCAGACTCAGAATTACTTTTAATCATCCTCAAGAGTAAATAATTTTTTGCTGCAGATACACAGTCGACCAGCAGAAGAAATAGTTATCGAAATAAAGTTAAGAAAGTTACTAAATGTAAGATTCATTTTGCATTCCTAGTTTGCATAAATATTTGACGCAACATATAAAATCAACTTTAGTGAGCTTTAATCTTGTTAAATTGGTGTTTTGTCACTGTTAGTTTACGCAAAGTTGTATTTCGATGGATTCATGTGTGTTTGAACTAATCCTGTATTGTCCTGCAACTGAAGCTCGAGTGAAAATCCCTGTGTTCACCTACCCCCTAGCCCCGCCCACATCCTTGTACTTAGTTGTGATTATTTTAAGAATTAAAACTCCGAGTGACACACGTAGAGTTCTAAAATGCCACGTAGTCACTTTTCAAAAATAAAAATGCGTAAATGACAATCTGCTGCTTGTTACGATGAAACGTCAGCAGTTCTGCATTTTGAACAGGAAGTCAATGGATCTGTTTCACTTACTAAGCCATTTTAGATCAATATTGCTGTTTACAACAAAAACAATTTTAAATGCCACTCTACTTTTGTTCTAGTTGTTAATCAAGTGCATGACAGAAAATCTTAATATGACTCCTTTGATAGCAATTAGCATTAGCATAGAAGATACTACACGAATAATACAGAGCGACCCAGAAAAATAGCAATTCCAACCATAAAGAAATAAGTGAATCATTACATTAGAAACACCAATGAGTGATCGAATCCACGTTCAAGAGCTCCACTTGCTTAACTATTCCGGTTGCATAATCCCGTTACATGTAACCTATTCCTCCAAAAGCATGTTGTTTACATTTCAGACTGCGTTCCTACAATGGGTTACTTGTTCAAATGCAGTACACAACCTTTTCAGATAAACCTTCTGACAATTTGTTCCAGTTATGCCTTGACAATGAAAAACAGTCCATCTGTTATATAAGGGTCTGCTTTGCATGTCATGAGGACAATTGTACGTCGCACAATGCAGGGGCTGCTTGTGTGTTTATAATGCAAATACTGTACAAAGCTGCGCCTCTGTTGACTGAAGTTGAGAGCGGGCCGGAAGATTGCACAACTCAGAGAGAGAGAGAGAGGAGAAGGAGCAAAAGAGAGAGAGAGAGAAGGAGAGAGAGAGGAGGAGAGAGAAGGAGAGAAAGAGAGGCGGAGAAAGGGAGAAAGCTGAGAGAGAGAGAGAATAAGAGTGAGAAAGAAAGAGGGAGAAGAGAGAGAGGGGGAAGAAGAGAAAGAGAGAAGGAGAGAAAGAGAGGGGAGGGGGAAAACAGAGAGAGAGAGAGAATAAGAGTGAGAAAGAAAGAGGGAGAAGAGAGAGAGAGAGAAGGAGAGAAAGAGAGGAGAGGGGGAAAACAGAGATAGAGAGAGAGAGGGAAGGAAGGAGAGTAGAGAGAGAGAAAGAGAAGGGGAGAGGGGGGAAGAAGGAGAAAGAATACAGTATGAGATAAAGAGACAGAGAGAGATAGGGAAGAAGAGAGAGAAAGAGGGAGAGAGAGAGAGAAGGAAAATTAGAGAGAGAGAGAGAATAAGAGCGAGAATGAAAGAGGGAGGGAGAGAGAGGGAGAATAAGAGCGAGAAAGAAATAGGGAGGGGGAGAGAGAGGGAGAGAAAGAGAGGAGGAGAGAGGGGAAGGAGAATAAGAGAGCGAGAGAGAGGGAGGGTGAGAAGGAGAGAAAGAAAAGGAGAAGGAGAGAGGGGAAGAAAGAAGAAAGGGCAAGGGGAGAGAGAGAAGGTGACGGAGAGAGAAGGTGAGAGAGAAAAAAAAATGGAAAGAGAGAGAGGGAGCGAGAGAGAGAAAAAAAGGTGAGAAAGAGAGAGAAGGAGAGAGTGAGCGAGAAGAAGAGAGAGATAATAAGAAAGAGAGGGAGAGAAAGAGGAAAACTACTGCTGTGTGTTGACTCGCCCCTGAAAGATAAGAACAATGTAATAAAATAAATACTGGGCTCCGGTGCACGGTGTGGACTGATTAAGTAAATGTCGGTTATAGATTTTGTGGACAGACTATTTTAATCCCAGTTGCACAATAAGGTCTCCCTTGCACAGCAGGACAGGCTCCAGTGATATTTTTGAGCTGAGAATTCATCTTGTCCCGCTCCTGCATCTGCTTTTGGTCTTGAACCGTCGGATGACCGTCCAATCACAGAGCAGCACTGTGGCTTGGGTGGAAGCCAAAGGTGAAGTGCTCGGACTGCAAACAAGCACAGTTTGTATGGCACACTTTGTACATAAAGTAGAACAAAGAGTTTTAAAGAACAATCGAAACATGCATTCAAATTGCAGTACAAATGCATTAAAACACAATAGAAATCACAAGACAAACAAAATTAACACAACGTATCCTTTAAAAATAACATCTGATCACAGGAATAATGTGATGGCACTTCCTGGTTCTTGTCAGGACATGAGCAGGATGCAATCATTTTACAACTTGTTTGAAAAGGCCAGTGACCAGGTCATTATAGTGTTTTTTAAACTTTTTTGAGTCATGGCACACTTTCATTTGGTTGAGCATATTTCGCAGCGCAGCAGCTACAAAAATATGATAAAATCACAACATTTAGGGGAAAAAAGTGCTATTTAATGCAGCAAATACTGTGTTGTCCATGCCATTGCCATTGAGGTTGGCTCTTTAATTTTGTCTTAGTGATTGTTTTGCTTTCTTTTTTGATGAAGAAAGTTGATGTAGAAGTTACGCTGGACACTCCAAAATGGCAAATTATTCAAATCTGACATTTTTTCAATCAAAGGTGTAACATGGAGACAAATGCATGCATGAGTTTCTCCAATACCACACACAACAAAACAAACATGGCTCTTTTGGCTACAATTCGATGTCCATTAACATGCACTGTACCAATCGAATGTCCAAATAAGACACCGATGGACATAAATAAGCACATTTTAGCAGATGCACCGACTGTTTTCTTTTTGAAAAACCTGCCGAGGGAAGAGCTTTGTGGATTTTTAGCAACAGCCGTCCCAGATTGATAATATTCCCAGAACTCGAATCACGAGCACCACGCGTTTCAATCTGGCAGCACCATTAAAGTCGATATGGCAGGTTCTCAAAAGTTTCTAATTATGAAAGTTTGATGGAATAGAACCTGTGGCAATTATTTATCAAAGTTTTACATCTGTGAAGTTGCTGTTTGTGCAGAAATTTAGAAAAATAAAAGTTTAAAATGACAGGAAGTAGTGCTGAGTTCTAAACCAATTCCCTTTGTGATGTCATCAAAAAGCGCCATATCACTGAAAGTCAATTTACAGACAACTGACATTTGTTTATTGACAGTTAAAATGTTCAATTCAACAAAATAAAGGTGTTGTCAGGTATTATTATTTGTCAAATCATAACTCTTGTGTAGTATATGGATTTAGGCCCTTGTTTACACTATGGTTGCTAGGTAACAATTGTGGAATTACCTCTAACTATGCCCATGTCCAACCAGGAAGTAACCATTTAAACATTACAAAAACTGTCAAACGGTCGACAAATAGGCAAAACGTTTTGTAAAAACTTAAATATAATCATGTTTTACACGCTTTAGTAACTAACTTGTCATATATGCTTTAAATTAAAATAGAAATAAACACAAATAAACTGTCAAAATGTTCATAGAAATAACAAGTTCTTTGAAACGTTTTCGCAAAACAGAGCACGATGCGAGAAACCGATCGATTGACAGTAGTGTTTTGTCCCACAGAGAGCAGTACGCAGTCGTCTGGCAGAACCTCAAAAACAAAAATATTGAAGAGTGAGTCGTTACTGGTTTGGTTATATAATATTGTAAGTGCAAAGTGCAGAGGCGGCAGTGATTTCTCAACCCAACTGTAACAGGTCCAGACAAAAACAGAGCCATGTTTTGAAAGACTTGGCAGCGCTCTTACAGTTTACACATACAGCAGATCTATAACATGATTTAGGGTCTACACTTGTCCCTCCTTTAATCCCTCTGCTCGTCCCACTCCACACTAAGCATGGAGAACAGAAAGAGGAGAAGAGCACCGTCTGAGGACTTGAGAACCAAAATTGTGGAAAAATAACAATCTAAAGGTTACAAGTCAACCAAGTTTGCAACCCATGGCACTGTAGCTAATCTCCCTGGATGTGGATGGAAGGGAAAAGCTGATGAAAGATTGCAACCCAGGATAGTCTGGATGGTGGATAAGTTGCCCCAAACAAGTTCCAAAGAAATTCAAGCTGTCCTGCCTCAGTGTCAGGGCGAACTATCTGTCAAAATTATACTAATATGAAACGCTATGGCAGGAAACCCAGGCTGACCCCATTACTGACACGAGACATATAAAAAGCAAGACTGCAGTTTGCCAAAATGTGAGTAATCCTAATGCATTCGGGGAAAACGTCTTGTGGACAGATGAGACTGAGATAGAGCTGTTTGGTAAAGCACATCATTCAACTGTTTACCAAAAATGGAAAGAGGCCTAAAAAGAAACGAAGGTTGAGAAGGTTTTGGGCTTGTTTTGCTGACACTGGGCGCTTTAACTGTGTGCGAGGCATCATGCAATCTGAGCATCACCAAAGGCTTTGGGATCGAAATGTAGGGCCCAGTGTCAAAAAGCTGGGTTTGCGTCCGAGATCATGGGTCTTCCAGCAGGAAAATGACCCCAAACATACTTCAAAAGCCCAGAAATGGATGCCAACAAAGCACTGGAGAAAGTAACAAGTAAACAGTTTGAAGGCACCGCACTAGAAAGACAAAGGTTATAGCATAATTTACAAAAAAGAAACTACTTTTTTGACCTTTTAAACGTTAATTCAACAAAATAAATACATTTGCATAATTTCTGATTCTGATTTATAAAAGGGTTCACTGGGATTATCCGGCTTCAATGACAATAAAGTAGTTTCAATATTATAGTTTATGTCATATTCTAAAATGTGTTCTCGTGACGCTCCTGCACATTTCATGCAAACTTCGATCCAAAACATATTTCCATTTATCTCCCATCTACACTGCCTCTTATACAAACCCAAACGCTGCACGAACCCCAGCCGGTATCATGTTCAGATTTCAACATGACGCGCACACAAACCCGACGAGCCTCCCGCTGATGTCATCTCCGTTTTTGAACATCTGCCAAATCGACTTTTCTTTGTCACCGACCGTACGATCTCCAGTTACACAACACACAAGACAACAGCCGCACGCCCCTCTGCTGTGGCTCACATTACAACCTGGGATAACCTCACTCTGCCGCTCATCCCCCGGTTCAAAACGTCCTGCACAGAGGAGGGTCTGCTTGGCACCTCGGTTTATTTATCCTCTTTCCTTTTGACCTGTAGTAACTCGGGGCCCCACCTCCCGCCCTCCCGCGCCGACGTAGGAGCTTGTTTTCCTCCTCAACCTGCAAAGCCCTCATGTGATTCTTCGGGTAGTCGACTTGCATCTTGCGTAATGTTTGCCACCACTGGGCTTGTCGTTTTCAGTTTTAGGAGGACAGAAGGTGAAAGGAGGAGCGGAGAGCGATCACAAGACAGCCTGGCCCACAAAACAAACCATACATGGGTTTATTAACAACGACGGTCCAGATGTACAGCAACATCAAAACGTTTGTGCAGAAAAGCAGAGCAAAGTGGCCAAAACGTTTTAAGAGGAAATATTTGAGCAAAAGTGGAAAGATTTCAATGTTTTTTTGAATTGCTTTGGCACATTCACGGAATGTTTTTATAAAGAGGAACCTTTTGTTAAACTGTTATCCACTTCTGTTAAAACGTTTTGCAAAAATATTCCACTTTTGTTAAAAATGTCTGCTTTTAAAGTAGTTTTTAATATGATTTTGTATGTCTGTTTATGTTTTCTGATTTTTATGCATTTTTCCTGTTTTGTAAAGCACTTTGGATTGCCTTGTGTACAAATTGTGCTCTACAAATGAACTTGCCTTGCCTTTTGTTCAATTGTTTCCACTGCTGTTAAAATGTTTTCACTTTTGTTAAAATGTTTTCTGCTTTTGTTAGAAATGTTCCACTGTTGTTATAAGGTTCCCACTTTTGTTCAAATGTTTTCAAGTTCTATTAAAATGCTTTTCATGAATATGTTTTGATTTTTCATATAATTGTTTCTGCAGATCAGATGTAAATTTGTTCCTTCTGGGCCACTGTAATTACCAGCTTAAATAAATCACTATGATGGACAAACATGAAAGACTGAAAGGTGCATGTGACTCGTTCAGTTACACGTGCTTTTGTTGAATTGGCAAATGGTGTGACTTTAAAATATGACGTTAGGCTAAATGTTCTTGATTGACATGTTTTACAGAACAGTATTCCAGCTATTTGTGCAGTTATTCCCATCTGCACTGATTGTTTTGCAGAGGTTCAGCCCATATATTGTACATATTTTGTATTTAAGTCTGCTTTATTACAACACCTTATTTCATGCATGACTTTTTATGGCATAGTTTGTATTTTACTATTTTTATTATTTATATTATTTGTTGTTTTGTCGAAGCACATTCCCGAATTTTGATCTCTGAGAATAAAACTTGAGGGAAAAAGTATTGTACTTGAAGACAAATTGATAGTGTTAAAAGTTTAATTGATGTTTGTCTGTAAATTTGACTTGAAAATGATATTGCATTTACAAAAGTCTCTAATAAATTCTTCTTTTATCTTCAAATGATGCACAATTTAACTTTTCTGTTGGACATTTATCTTCACAGATGCTGTTGTTTTGTCTGAAATGTTCCACAGTATGGCATTAAAACATACCTATTTCCATGGAGACACCATCGGGCAAAGTTACAGGTCAGATCTGTGTGGAGGCGACGCAGTAAGAATGTTTTAAGATATTGTTTTTAGCAACATAAACGAAAGAAATAAAAAAGATGCATGATAGACAAGTTCAATGCCGTACTGTGGAACTTTACAGGCAGAGAAAGCAATAACATCTCCATGGAGACAAGCAGGGGGCGGAACTTTCGTCAGAAAAGTTGCACATTGCACCTTTAAACAAAATGAATTGATTGATGAGGCAATTGAATTAGACAAAGTGGGTCAAAAATAGCCTACTGTGTAAAACGATTCTCAACAAATATAGAAAATTAATAAAATAGTAATGAAAATAATGATAAAAATAACAAAAGACAGAAACCTAAAGTCTACAGTTCAAGTGCATGACATTTCTACATGTTATACGCAAAACACGTCATTCCTCTGAAGCTTAAAAGAAGTTAAGAAAACTCAATATTTGCTCAGGACTCGTCGTTCAACTGTGAATGACAAGAGAAACAGACTCCACAAACAGGTCGAGCATCGGATCAGTGCGAGTTCATAAACACATCATGAAAATAATAATGACATTGTCTATAAAATCTCTAAAGCTGTTATAATTATTGTTGTTGCACGAATGGGAGTGTGCATGGCCTGACTTTGACCTGCAGTGATCTTCTACACAGCCAGATAAACATTCACAGACTATAGACCACCTTAAAGCCAAACTACATGTGCTTTCTTGGTGGGAGGTGCAGATTTTGACTAATGCTGCATTCCATTTGTCCTCGGAGGGCGCAACTCAGACCTTGGACAGTTTTCTATGAGTAAAAACATGAATGTGCGTCAATCTGACAAAAGGCAGATCTGTTTAAGTTCATTTAGTCATCGGACAGTATTATTTGTAAGTTTTAAAGTCATTTCTGCTTTTGTTGTCAACAGTTAACAGCAGATAGTAGTTTAGGGTTGCACAATATATCGCACCCCTGTATATTGTTTGTTTTGTTTTATTCTAATTGCCAGGCCTATCTGCAAGAAGCCTCACATAGGCCCTTCAATATAAATTAATTGAAAGAGGGTTCAATCTCCCTATCTTTTGCTATTTTTGCCACATTCATTGTTGTATTACTATTTATTCTTTACTCTTTGTTGTTGTAACATGTGATCTTCTGTATAAAGTTTGTCTAAGGGTGCATTCACACTTTTACTTTACCACATCAAAGCTGGGACTGTAAACCTGGACTAAACCAAAACTGGACTACATTAGGACTAAACATGGACTAAGACAGTACGGAACAAAAATGAGCTCAATGTAGGACCAAAAAAGTGAACGCCGCCTTAGTCTGTGAGGTCTAAAAATATAAAAAATGCAATAATTGATATTGTAAGTTCTCCATTTGACATTAACATACTGTTTTTTACGAGTAAAATATAAAAAATAAACAAAAAAACAGCAACACAGATTTATTCATGATTTACCTTATTAAGTCCTAGCTTTGTTTTTGTCTTTGTTTAGTCTCTTTCACAAAAAGCAGCTAAATGCATAATAAATGGGACTAAAAATTACAACAAATACACTTTTTTTTTAAAAGTTTGTCAGTTCATATTTCAGTCTTATCATCATTTCTCCTGGTTGTGTTTGAAATGTGAACAGAATCCCATTATTAAAACAGCTCTAAAAAAAAAAACTGGCAACTTAACACAAGCAACAACAGCAGTTCAATAACAAAACTTGCCCAAACTTGAATTAATTTTCTTTCTGTATTTAGCCCTCAGCTTCTCATTAAACGTGGAATGTAAACAGAGACGACTTTGAGACTGTTTACGTCCCTGAATGATGTAACATTAAATCGTTACACTCTGCGAAGTGTCAAAAACGCGACTATATAGCGTCAGAAATAACGTGACTATTGGTGACACAAACGCAGCTAAAAGCGACAAAATGCGACTAAAAGTGACAAAACAATGATTAAAAGGTACATAACGTGACTAAAAGTGACAAAGAAGTGACTTCAAGTGACGAATCGCAACTGGAAGTGACAAAACGAGACTAAAAAGGACAATGACACAGCTTTAAGTGACAAAACGTGACAAAGAGTGACAAAACGCAACTAAAAGTGATGAAATGCAACTAAAAGCAACAAAACGTGAATAAAAGTGACAAAAACACAACTCACAGTAAAAAATACGCAGCTAAAAGTGACAAAGTGTGATTAAAAGTGAGAAAAACACGACTAAAGGTGACAAAAATGCAACTAAAAGCAACAAAATGTGACTAAAAGTGTCAAAAACGCATCTAAAAGTACAACATGGTCCATAACAGTGACAAAAACGCCACTAAAAGCGACAAAACGAAACAAAAAGTGACAAAAACATTCTTTTATGTATTCTTTCTTTCTGTCTTTTATTAGTTTGCCCGTTCATATTTCAGTCTTTTCGCCAATTCCTCTGGTGCGTTTGAACAAAATCCCATTATTTAAATCCCCAAACGTGAATCCTAATTTTCTGATACACGTGGAATGTAAACAGAGACGACAATGAATCCCTTGTGACTGTTTATGGCCCTGAATGATGTAACATTAGGTCACATCACACTGACACTCCTCTGCCAAAATTCCCCGCTTTTAATCTCCAGTTTGAGGAACAGGATTGTCAAGTACGTGGCTGAATACACTTTGGCATCTCTCAATTAGCCGTTGGACGATTATGAGAAATCTTCCGGCGACATCATCGGAGTTCCTGGATTTCTTTCATTAACACGGCAGCGAGACGGATTCTTCACCTCCAGACTAAACGGTCCTGTCTTTACGACCCCAAAACGTGCCGAGCTGGTGGTGTAATAAAACACAAATGGTGGTCACCTTATGCTCCTGGGGATTGCTTAACAACTGGGGTCACTATGATGCAAATGTCCGCAACTGCTGCTTTAAATAGTCAGATGTAAATGGATCGCTGAACGATTATGGCGAGCGGATCTGTCAGAGAGGCATTGCAGTTAGATGTGTAATTTGGCTGTAACGATTAATAGATGACTTAAACGTGACTAGTCGACTGTAAAAATTATCAGAGTCATCTTTTGATAATTGTAATCTGGACTAAATGAAGTCTAACACGAGCAAAAAGGCAGTTGCATTATTCAATAAAAAAGTGAAAAAAAAAGAATAAACGTGTAAATTCTCCAGTATACAAAATATCTTGTGATTTTTCTGACCATTGAGATTCATGTTTTAATAATGGGATTCTGTTTGAAGCTGACATTTTAAACACAACCACGAGAATTGAAAAAAATACAGTCTGAACCGACAAACAATAAAAGAATCATGTGCCAGTTTTAGTGTTGATTTTGTTGCTTTCAATCCCGTTTTTGTCACTTTTAGTCAAGTTTTTTGTTACTTTCAGTCAAATGTTAATTGTGTGTTTAATTCAAAGTTTGATTTGATTGCAATTAAGAGTATTTTTAAAGTAGGAGTTCTGTTATGTCAACATAATATACTAAAAGTAAAAAGTGTTTGGGGAAACTTTTATACAAGTAAAAGTAACTATAAGAGTAACTCTGTAGACATAACATCTGATGGACCACAAAAACTGAAAAATAATGAAAGTTATTGTCACTTAGATTTGCTCACAGAAGAAAGAGAAACCAGGGGCGCAGCACCAAATTCTGGAGCCCAGATACAAACCTTCTCGACGGCCCCCGAATACACAGTTTTGTATATGATTTATTAATTTTAGCAAATTTGGATCTTGTCATTTTTTCATTCACTATTGTTAGAATACACACCCTATGGTTTACGCACTTAACAGTAACTTGCTAATTTATTGACATCCTGTGACTAGCTTATATTATGACACAGCGCTGTTTGTTTTTACAATAAATACCAGACCAATTTCAAACAGATCTCAAAATGTATTAATGCTATAAGATAATACACTAACTGCAAATTATAATCACTCATTTTATTTGTTAACAATTTGGCTAATACTGTGTGTGAGGATTTAAAGGGGTGATGGGGCCCTTAGCGCTCCTGCAGAATTGTATTTAGTCTCTCAAGGACTTTACTCAACCACAATGCATTTTATTATGACACAAAATGGATTAAAGTGTAGAAAAATTCAAATTAAACACATGCTTTTGAGGGCCCCTCCTTGCTGTGGGCCCCCGGGCAACCAGCACCAATTACACCCCCCAATCCGACGCCCCTGAGAGACACCAAAAGTTACTCAACTACGGTACATCTAACTGTGTAACATATAGTGCCATCCCATCAGGTTAATAATAGTAGCTTTAAACGCTGGTCAGTGAGATTAAATGTCCAGAAAGCCCCCGCAGCTGTAGTGGAGTCATTACCTCTCGCCTCGTGCGCTGACTCACTCTGGGGACTCCATTTGAACATCCATCAGCCCCAGATCCATGGAGCGATCCAGGGCATCGACGTTTGCTTTTCTGTGGGACACAAAGAGAACTAGTGTTACTGTCATGGCATTTGGTGTGACATTGCACTGAAGCTGGTTTGATTTCGGAGCTTGTAATCGGATTAAATGTTAAAATAATTTACTGAAAACAGAGAAAAAGTGATTGTTATTTACATTTCTGATATGCATACATTGTTTGATAGCGATTTGAAGGCTTAGTTTGCCTGGTGTTCAGGGAAAAGATGCATCTTTAATATTGAATCATCTAATTTTCACTGATATATTTTGTTTTGCCTGTTTTGTTTTTTTTTGTTATTATAATATACAGCTGTACTGACATGTTTACGCACAACAAAAGAACAAAATTTAACCTTGACTTGAATGTTGGCTGATAATTTGTAATGTAAACTAGATAATTATGTTTATTTATTTAGAAAAACACAAATAAGAGCTGCAGGTCATCGCTCAAAACATGTGTACGATCCCTTAATATAACATTTTCAATCATTTAGCTCAGTTTTTGAGATAAAGTGGGCCTACGGCATGAAAAGGACACCAAGCATACTTAGCCTAAGCTTATATTCAATAAGGCACGTGTTTGTCATCATGCAACGTGAATAAACTTGTAGTTTCCATCATCAATGTACAATAGAATAAGCCATAATTATATAATATCAAATTAAAATATTGATAAATATAACAAAAGGGGGGAGAAACAAAAAAAATCTATAAATACATAATAAAATAACTATCTTAAGTTTGTCTCCTTCTTGAAGCTTCTTATTTTTTACTATTCATCATGGTTTATATATAAGCTAAGGTAACCTTGATTTGTCCCACAGAGGGAAAATTCCACTGCTTCAACGCTTAGTTCAGGAACAGCAGGACAACAGAAAAATGCAAGTAATAATCAAGATACATAACTAATAGACTTAAACATTTGTAAGTAGGGTAAATATAGAAGGCGACACCTCTTTTTTTGCACAGTAAGTGACTATAAATATGGTTATTATGCACAGTACAGGCCAATATAAGTTAAATTCAATTAGCAAAATATTGATTTGAGGGAGTGATTTAGATAATTTGGCTTTGTAGACAGGACCAGGCAGGTAGGTACAATGTTTGAGGAAACTGGTGAGTCTGTTTACGATCTTATCTCGTTGTGCATTTGCAGGGTGAACGTGCAGGCACAATGGTAGAGGGGTTTAAACTGGAAGCTGGTGAGTCTGGTTCATAAACAAGGACCGCGGGCTCATCGTGCATCACCTCCATTGAGCTTCCCTCATCAGTTTCATCAGAACAGCGCGGTGTGCACGTACCACACGCATTCAGAAACAAAACAGAGCACACCGGCTGCATCGCATTTCTCCTCTCAAGGGTACTCACTGTGAAACGTTCATACCATAAAAACAAAACCTGGTCTTAATAATCTATTTTGACAGTTTACTTAATGACTTTAAGCATACATGTACTAACCATGCATAAATTAACTTTTAGAATACAAAAAAGTGTGTTTATTCTTTGAACAAGTCGAAAACCACGTTGTTGTTTGAGAAATTGGACGCAGCCTCACTGTTTTTTTTCTAGAACTCACGTGATTCGTCTGGGCCGTTGACGTAAACGTTGTACAATAAAAACTAGAGTGAAACATTCTGTTGCCGTGGCAATTGCGGTGGCCATTTTGTGATTGCAAGAGCAGCAACATTATGATAGAAATAATGTAGAATCGAGGGTAGAAAATTCATTAATCAAAGGATTTCACTATTTATTTAAGACTACATTTGTGTGTCAACATACATGGACACACTCATTGACAATTATTTTGTGGCTTTTGGCATGTGACTAAATCAGCTTTTTTAAAATACACTATAAATTGTTAGAATAGTTACATTTGATCAAAGTATGTGGGCCATTTCAACGGCAACACATGTTTAATAACTTTTGTTGTTAACATCTGCTTTTTGTCTCTGTTTTGAGGTTTTATCACCTCCCAACCACCTTTCCATCTTTAATAAATGAACCAAAGAAGAAAGAAGGCTGGTTGTTCATGGGTTCAGCAACATTTTGAGGACTCTCATTTAGAGGGCATAATACTTTGTTCTAAGTTGTTAATAACCATGGCAACAGAACTAATTTCTCATCATTCTCAAACCTATGGATAATCACAATGATCAAAGAAGTGGCATTCAATATACTCCATAATATTTACCTTTATCCGGTTGTGGGGGAGCTGTACAATAATACAGCAACTTGAACACGGTCCCTCTAGCGTTCTATTACATAGCTTTGACGTTGACGCACGCAGCGGGGCGGGACATGTCGGGAGGTTATAAAACCTCCTGCGCAAACCGTTTCTCTTCACCTTCCACGCACTTAACGACCCGCCGCTTCCCCCCCATTGACCGTGTCCTCTGCGGCTGTCGAGCTGTGGGCCAGACACCGACGCTAACACTGGAGTTCTAACATCAACAACGGGGTAAGCGAACGCAAAACTTTACTAAAATTGCACTTTTAGCCGCGGAAAAGTGGAAAATCCTGCTTTTTGTCAACGCGTTTCTCGACGTCTGCCAAAACGACCAGCGCGTTCGAAGCTTGTTGATATTGTGTGGGTTGTTGTTGTCAGTTTGCAAAGGAATTCAGTTTTAAGCTGATTTATTTTCTTGTCTGCTGATTGTAGTTGTTGCATTGTGTTGTGTTGCGTCAGCGAGGCCACGTTTTAAAATGCTAAATTAACAAAATGAAGTTGAATGGTAATAAGAGGCGTTGTTGTCCACATTTAGCAGCAAAGTGCGTGTTCCATTCTGCACGTAACTGTTAACGTTAGAAATACGTCTTTTTTCGTGTTCAATGACTGTTTTCAGCGTGATCTAAACATTTTACTTAATTTTTCCTACAATCCTACTTTTATTCTAACATCTTTATTTCATGCTAACCTTTTATTTCATCATTTTTACTGTTCTTTTTCATTGTTTTAAGTTGCACCATAGCGCAATAACACATTTCCGATTTTATTACAACGTTCTTGCTTTTTGAAATGTACAAAAACTTGGAACATAATTTAACAGTTTGAGGGCAATTTAACCTATTTCTTTATCTAAATTTGTAAACATGTAAATAAAAACTTTAAAACGTCCATTTAGACCAGATTTTGTTAAATATGTTCAGTTTCTATTGTATAAAGCTCTTATACAATGTCAGTCAAGTCATTTGGCATTCCCATTTCAAAACATTTTACTCTTGTTTTGTTATGTTACACGTTTTCTGTGCTGGTTTTGTTCATATCTAACTATCAGAGTTGACCTAATTCCCAAACATACCATTATAACTACCAATGCACATGGAATAAAACTAGTTTATGGACTGAAATGGACAAAATATGGAGCTTTATGCTGACCCAAATGCATGTGTTAACACTAACTACTCGTGAAAGTGTTGAGCAGGGCGAGGTTGCACCAGGCACTGATTGTATATGGCCTCATGAGCATGTGACAGAGATTAGTCAATCTTTTCATAGTCTTCTGTAACCTTGCAGTGTGTACATTTGTGACTGGTTATGTAGTATGGGAGTTTGGTCTTCTAAAGCTGCAGTGTTTGTGTTGTTCTCAGGGCTCCCGTTTAAAGCGCCGCAGCAGCTGACCAACCAGCGCAGTGTGATCACTTGCAAGTCCCTCTGAAACATTCATTTGTTTTGGAGAATTGCAGTCTATATCTTCTGACCACTGCAGCCGCACGTCCTAAATCGCCCCTCAATTTGGAGAAAATGGTGCAAAACAAGATCACCGAAGTCACTGGATTTCATCGCTCTTTCAAGGTGAGACACAGTGGCTTTTCACACAGGTTTTTTACACTTGTCTTTGGACCGATCACACATTTCAACGGGGCACTATTTATAAACACATCTGTTGCTTTCCCACATCTTCAGGCTGACACACGTGTGAACGTACCTGCTGCACGTGTTGAATACAAGCGCGATAACACAAGAAAACATGAGCAGGAGATCTTATGGATTATAGACATTGCTTATTATAATTATACTTTTCTTGGATTGATGCTTGTGCCCCTTGCTTTGCTGAACTTCAATTAAACCTTGTTTTATGGTTGTAGATAAGTCTGTTCTATCAGCGGAAGCTAAACATTAACATTACAGATAAACACAACATTGATATGAATGCATTCTAAATAATTTCTTGTTTTTCTGTTTTCCAGGGCCAAAATCCCTTTGAGTCCGATGACTTTACTAAAAATGGATCCCACCTCATTGATTCATTTAATTTTGACCCCTCCCTAAGACATGGTGAGTCAATGTATTTGGAAATGTTCTTTAAAACATCAAGCTGAAGCCAGGAGCATTTGTGTTGACGTTTGGTGACGTGACATGAACACTGGCACTCGTTCACAGACATGCCCTCCAGCCAGCCCATCGACATCCCTGACGCCAAGAAGAGAAACAAGAAGAAGAAGCGTTGCCGGGCAACAGACAGTTTCTCTGGTCGATTTGAAGGTGAGAAAATAAAGCTTGTCTTTAATAGAGTTGCAGAGATAAAAGACAAACCAGTGTTGTTCATGTTTGACCTTGTGCTGCAGATGTGTACCGACTCCAGGAAGAGGTTTTAGGAGAAGGAGCGTACGCCAGAGTTCAAACCTGTATCAACCTCATCACCAACAAGGAATACGCAGTCAAGGTAACGCTGCTCCTCTGTTTGAATGTTTAGTGCTGCTGTCGAGGGTCTGTGAAAGCCTCGCTCTTCTGTCGCTGCAGTGTGACCTCTGCGTGCACAGGCTGTGGATCTCTATCAGACATGGAAAGACTGTAGGGATCAAATACAGTTCACCTTGATCTCTCTGATGTGAACGTTTCATAAAATGCATTAAGCTCAAAGTGACTGCAGACTTTTAAACAGTCTGTGATGAGTTATCTTCTGGTTCAGTTTGGATTTGCTTTGCAGATTGCATCTCTTTTCATTGTGCTGTATTTGTGCAGCTCAGACCCAGATTCTTGTTGTTGTGTTGGTGCTGCTCCACTTTCAGTTCAAAGCGTGCAACACAAGCTGCTGCTGCTGCACACAGACACTTCCCCTCTGTTTTTTTTACAGCAGCAGCCAATCAGAGCGCAGGGACGACTCTACCCACCCCTTTCTCCTTCCCCCTTGGTACCTGTAGAGGGCGCTGATGCTGAGAACATTATGTACTGGTTACTGTGCCAAAACAAAACTCAGAGAGGAAGGAGGGTGCGGGTTGTGACCCAGGCTGTTTACACTGCTTTGTTCTTCTCTTTTTTTTTTTTCTATCTGGGGGAGTGGACGAGTGAGAACATGTCCTTGGCTTCAACCAACTTCCCTTTTGCCTTTTATTTCCGTTACAAAACATTGTGAAAAAGTATCTTTTTGCTTATCAAGACAAACAGAGCTGCAAGATACATCGCAATCAAATCACACTTGTAATTTACCAAATCGCAAAGACTGCAATTATTTGAGTTGCATCATTTTCTGTGCAAACAACAAAGTATCCTGTCGTAATGTATAAAACCTGCGAAGTCTGCAGTTTAAACCTCTACAAACACATTCTGACATGCACTGGATTCTTGGATGTTGTTTAGAAGTTCACATTTCAGTCCTCTCAGATGTCAAAGCTCCTGTTCGCGGTTTAAAACATGAACTTTAAACAGAATTCTACAACCTCTATTGGATATTTTGCCAAAATCGTTCATCCCTAAACTCCAACTGGTGTCTGTTTTGAAACTAAATGCCACGACTTCAGCCTCTTGCGTCTGCATTTTTAAGCTCTTTCTAAGCTCGATTTGGCAGCGTTTAAGCCTCGTTTCCCCTGAGACCGGGTTTGCATTTCACAATCGTAAATATTTCACAAGCTCGATGTATAGCTCGTGGCTTTTTTTGTATTGCGTCAGTGTTGGTGCATTGTTGAATCCCCCGAGACTGTAGAGTTTGGGGGAGGAGTCGCGCACACAGGAGGCAGTTTTAGAGCTCCAGACTCCAGATGTCCCGACGCCGCTCCCCTCCCCCAGCTTTACCCCCGATGACGTGTGCGCTCCTGTGTTACTACTGCAACAAAAGCCCCAACAACAGCACCGACGGGTGATCAGCGCCCTCCCAAAAGGGCTCCTGTTGAAGCGCACCCCAGCAGAAGCTTGTTTTGTGCCAGAGCGACGTGTGATTGGGCAACGGGGCTCTGCAGTGTCGGGAAACTTTCAGCCACAAAGAATGTTGCAGCAGTTATATGATCTGCGCCTGCCAAAACAAAATAATTGAAAGTTTTGGTTAGAGCTGCAACCATTATTTTTATATATATATATATATATATATATATATATATATATATATATCAATTCTTACGAAGCTCAATTCAAACATCTTATGCACGGCCAAACAGAACAGTCTTTAGTCTAGACGATAACAATCAACAAACGAGCACTATGACTATTTTTTTTAATCTGGAGAGGCTCAAAAGTGCATAAGAAAAGACTTTAAATACCACAGACTGTGACGTCATTGAATCAAAATGTCAAAAAAGACAAACCGTTGCAGTTTTTTTTAGTAAATTATACACTTTGAAGGCTTCTAGATTGAGCATATTTACGACCAGTCAGCATATTTCAACCTTTATTTGGTCAGTGACGTATTTAAAAAGTCTCATTGTCCAACAGAAAGAATCACTTGACCTTTCGACTACGTAAATAATCGTTGGTTGCAGTCCTAGTGTTTGGTAAATTACAGTAGCACTTTTATGACATCTTTAGTCTGAGTGTTTTGGAGAAAGTCATCATCATCTGCTGTTGCTGACTCAACACATGGCGTCTGTCTCTCCTCTCCCCCGTTGTCCGCTCTTCAAGCCCAGACTCACGCCGCGGTGCAGCTCTGCCCCTCCGCGCCGCTTCAATAGCAGCTGGAATCTCACCACCAGGAAGAGAAGCCAGCCCAGCCTCCAGAGCGCACAATAACTGGCCTCCCTGGACTGGAAAATTCAGGCTTTTTTTTTTTTTCTTGCGCCTGTCAGCAGTCTGTTGCAGCTGGTGGGCCTCTTTTGTGGTCCGTTCCAGCCAGCGCGGTTATATTTAGAGCCCACCATCTTTGTGTCATTATCGAACACAATTTAGGATCGCTTACGGAGCACGAGGGCGAGCGCGGGAGAGAAAATGGGTCAGGCGTTTGGCTATGTTTAGCAACGCGGCGTTCGAGCGTGTTTTGGCGCACAATGTCAAATGTGGGTTACACTATTTGCATTCATGTCGCGAGGCTGGAGAAAAGTTTGCATTGCGTCTGGAAGGAAACCAAAGCCTAGAGCGCTGCACCGGCACCGTATAATCAGCTATAAGGTTTATAGTGTCGAGGAAATGAGACGGTGGTACAGGAGCAGAGAGGGGCGCCATCTGCACCTAAATCTGAACTTTCACACACAAACGGGGGGGGTTTACTGCTGCGGAGCCTGTACTTTTGGGTTAAGGATGTCAGGATTGTTCAGTTGTGAGATTTCAGGTTGTAATATGATCTGAAACATGAGAATTGTGACCATTTTAGAAGCAAAATTAAGTATTTTTAACATTCTGTTGACCAAATAATCCAGGGCTGCAACAATTGGTCGTCTAATTGAGCCTTTTTTTATCAAAGAGTGCAACATTATTAAATCAAAATGCTAAAATGATAAGCTATTTCAGATTTTCACCCAAAATACACTTAATTCATAAATATATTTGTATCTGGAAGCCTTCAGTCAATACGTTTTAAACTTTATTTGGTCAATAATGTATTTCAAAAGTCTCAATGACTCATCGACTACTAAATTAATCATTAGAGACTGCCCTACAAAAGGGCTGACGTGTTAGGCATTGGAAATGAAAGAAAATTACATATTTCACTGTTTGGTCTCAGTAATCATGAACAGTCGTTAAATGGTGATGCTTTTTCTCACAATAATTGCAGCTCTTTATATTGTGTCATCCATACCCGTGGGATTTCGCTCTAAACTGTATCTCTTTATTCGCAGATCATCGAGAAAAGGCCGGGCCACAGTCGCAGCCGCGTCTTCCGTGAGGTTGAGATGTTGTACCAGTGCCAGGGACACAGGTGAGCAGAGTTGAAGATGATTTCTCAAGAGGACCCTGGCTCTGAACGTTCACGGTTCGCTCACTGCGTGGTGTTTTCACAGTAACATCCTGGAGCTGGTGGAGTTTTTCGAAGAGGAAGATAAATTCTACCTTGTGTTTGAGAAGCTTCGAGGAGGTAAGCTTATTATAACCTGCTCAGATCTATTGTTTAGAGCGAGCACTTAACCACTATGTGATGTTTATTATGGTGCGCGTCTGAACAGCTGTGTGGTCTCTCTTTCACTCCAGGCTCCATCTTGGTGCACATTCACAAGAGGCAGCGTTTCAGCGAACAGGAAGCCAGTCTTGTCGTGCAGGACATCGCAAGTGCTTTGGATTTCCTCCACAACAAGGGTGAGCGGTGCCTCAGGGGCCGGTTTTACTTTACGGGCTGTTTTTTCCTAAATGAGCAGCAGAAAAGGCAGCTAAGATTACATACTGCGAAGCTGAGTTAGCGATTATGTAACGGACACTTTGTTTTCTGTTCGGAAACTGGACATCGCCTTTTAAATGGAATCGTCTTGTGTGTTACAGGAATGGCGCATAGAGACCTGAAGCCCGAAAATATTCTCTGTGAGAGTGCGGACAAGGTGAGTTTTGCGATTATTGTGAAAAGAAACGTCACAATTTAACGATTATTCACGATTACTGGCTCCACAACCCCCCCAAAAAAAACCACTGAAATATTTTAATTCTCTTTCATTCCCATTGTCTAACACGCTATTTCTCAAATGTGTGACCAGCTTTAGGAAATTTAACCTTAAAGTTGAAAAGTGACAAAAACATTCAGATAAAAATTACTTCACATTTAGCTTTATTTTCTGGACTGTAGATTGACTTATTGTGCTCTGATTTATCACAATTATCCACTAACAGAATAATCTTGACATGACACACGACACGGCTGTTATTTGGCTTCAGAGTTTTCACGTCCGTTTGCTTTGCCTTGCAGATTTCTCCTGTCAAAATCTGTGACTTTGACTTGGGAAGTGGGATCAAGTTGAACAGCGACAGTTCCCCGATCTCCACTCCGGAGCTCCTCACTCCGGTAAGTTCCATAAGAGTTATTTTGATAAGAAACTCTCTGCTGATACTGTCTTTAATCAGTACAGGTTAATTGTAGTGTGTGGATAAGGAAGGTGCTTTTAACGGTTGTAAAACGTTATCAGTTCCAAGGCAGGAAGTTTATTGGCCGATCCTTAGTGGTGTCAGCATCGAGGACGCGCCGTGATTGGCCGAGGAGATGTTGCGTTAAGAGGTTAAGAAAGTTCGTTGTGATAGTTCTTTGAAAATGTGAGCCGTCGCTTCCTGTTGATCGAGCGTTATCGACCAACTATCGCCGGGGTTTACCATCGGTCGCTCCTCTCTCTTTTATCAGCTGTAAATATTGAGGTTTGCGAGGTCACGCTTGTTTAACCCGCGGCTCGGCGTCACAGCAGCGCCCAAAGTGCAGAGTTACGCCGAGCTCGGGGGGATGTCGACAGACGCTTCGGCAGGAGGGGGGTTTCTGTGACGGAGCGGGGCAGGTGAACGCCGTGGAATGCCGGGGCTTTTTCTGCACAAGTAACTCCATCCACTTCCCTGAGTCACCGAGACGCTCTGGGCGCTGGTCCCGGGACTATTTGCGGGACAGAGGCCTTATGAGTTTGTGTGGAAGTATCGTGTGGCGTAGTGCGGCGACAATCGCTCGTGTCTCAGATTCAAAATGAAAGGCGTTTGAAAAGACTGTCTATGGTTTCACTTTGAACAGTAGTTTTTGCTTTCCGTTTGGGTCAACATTTTGTGTGATCAGGAATTTCAGATTAATGTCAGTAATGGTAGAAGAAATGACTTTGCTTTAGAGTTGGGCTGTTTAAAGACATTTGGATACCGTGAATGTTTTGTTTTTAAAGCTATACTTGTTATTAAAATTTTGCACATTGTTTATAGCAGTGTTTTTACCTTTTCTTTGAATAACGGGTGGCTCGTTATTTGTTGAAACTATTGTGCGGCACACCTTTTTAAAATATTACTAAATATTACCAAATCACACACATTTAGGGGGAAAAAGGGGTAATAATATATAAAATGTTAACCATGCCGGTGTGTCTGGTTCTTTAAATGTGGCAATGTCGATTGTTTGCGTTTGCTTTTTGATGAAGAAATTGCTCAGGATCCTACCAAAACTGTAAACTAGTCAATTAAATCTAGACAAACAAGTTGAAAAGCAAAAGTTTATAGTAAAATATCGCCCACTGCCAGTTTCCATTCATTTACATCAGTTTCACATCCTTCGAGGCAAACCAAACTTTCACTCTCAAACATAAAAAGTCTGGACGTTTTACAGCTTCACAAATGGTAGTTTTTTTGGTGTAGGTTCTTTTACACCAAAGTCAAACCCTGCGCCGCATTCTAATCACTCAACCTTGTGCACTTCGGTGGACGTTTGACATTTTTTTCTTGAGGACGAGGCGCTCCGTTACAGCCTTGGAATGTGATTCGAAAAGAAACACATTGTGACTTTTACAAGGACGTGTCTCGTTATGGAAAAACAACATGGCTGTGTCGAGGGAGTGGAAATGAAAACATCCTTCACCACCAGCCCCTTCTCCCTCTGCGCTTTATGTTCCAAACACAAAAGCAGCTTCTAGAAAACGCAGTCCTGCCTCCTCCTATACATAGCAACTGCGCTCTGATTGGTCGGCTCGGGGCAGGGGGAGGGGCTTGGGCCAAGCCTCTGACTTGTTTTTGTTTTTTTTCAGCAGCGATTCAGAGGAAATTGTGTCGCTCTTGCATCACTTTGAGCCAGTGTTTTTGGGGCTGCTACAAACGATTAATTTAGTAATTGACTAATCAGTTATTATTCTTAGGTGTTAAAAAGGTAATTATTTCAGTAACAGGTTAGTTTTGCAGCAAAAGGGTTTTTATGCTCTCTTTCCACCATTATGTAACAGGCTAGTTCATGTTCATTCATACTATTATACTACTAGGACCAAAAAATGTAGAGCTACAACTTTAAATTATTTAATCAACTCAGAAATCGTATTTATTTTTCAGATTAGTCGACCTTTAAATGCATTTGCAGCCTAATAAAGGTTGTAAATATTCTCCATCTAGGAGCCTTCAATCACCATATTTCAAACAAAATGCACTATTGAGGAAAATCAGAAATATTTTATCCTTTTTTAACATTAAGATTTAACAATGGCACAGTCTTTGTTATAGAAGGTGTTTTGGTTTGTTTTAGAGTCTGTAAAGACCAAATAACCATCAAAATGCGATAGTTATTTCAAAGGTCAACTAGTAAGGATTATTCTGGTTTATCGTTGCAGCCAGAGTAAAACACCTGTAAAAAGTCTTTCAAATGTCTTGCACAGATAAGAGGATAGATGCACCTTTCCAGGATATTTTTAGATTCCTGTAACTCAAACAAGTTTCTGCTTGTCTCTTGTTTGACGTTAAATATTTACAAGTCGTTTCGAATGTCAAAGGGTCACATTCAGCGTCTAAAACAATCACAACCGGTTCCAGTTATCGGACTTCGTTAGTATTCAGGTGAGCAGACTAAGCCTCCTAATTTAAATCCCCTTGTTTGCAAACACGGACGCGTCGACAGCAGCGTCACAGTTTAAAGCGTGGCCTGACAGTCACATGATTTGTCGCAGGAAATCCCCAGAACTGATACCAAAGAAAATCCAGTGCGGTAACAGTTCCTGGTACGAAGCCCAGTGCGGCTTTAAAGTGGCTGTGACGTGACGAAAGCTTACAGTAAAAGCCACCACTGCAAATTAGAAAGGAGCAGAGGTTTTCTAAAGAAGGGCTGCGGAGTTGATCGAATCGCAGCTGCAGTTCGAAGAGTCGCAAGTGGCAAATCGTAAACACGGCAATTATATAACTTGCATCATTTCCTCTTGCTTTTTATCATGTAAACAAATGCCAACCCTGTAATTAAATCCAAATAAAATGCATGAGAGTCTGGTGTAAGGCTGCAACTAGCAATTATGTTAGTAGTCAACCAGTTAAACAATTATTTCTATTGTACATTGAGGCTTTTTAATTAGTTTTTAACCAAATAACAGGCTGAAATGTGGTCACTGAAGGCTTCTAGATGGAAAATATTTACATTTATTATCGATGGAGACCAGAAATTGTTATCCTGTAACATTTAGATATCATAATGCAGCTGTCTGTTATGAAAAGGTCTATTTATATGAGTTTTATAGTCTGTGTAGTCCAGATAACTATAACTTTTATTTTTTCATAGGCAGCTAGTCACAATTCTAACGCAAATGTTGATGCTGGACATGTTTTAAAAGATAAACAGCTTAAATGGGAACAAAATCACAATTGTACCACCTTTGTTCAACTGTGGAGCCCCGTGTTCCACAGAAACTCTTTTAACATACAACTGTGATCCCTGGCAAAGTCTTGCAGGAAGAAAAGCCTCTGCGGTTTGTTGACACGGTGCGTATGTGACCTGAATAGAGGATCGTCAGTCCTTCACCCAGACGGGACGTTATAGACTGCGGGGGATGGGCTTTATATTTTCTCGCCAAAGAAAGACTGGGGCAGCTTTGTCCTGAGCACAGATTCCATGGTTCTAAATGTTGTTATGTAAGGCTCGGAGGTGGGGTTCAGGGACAGCTGGTTCTTGGCACCGGGGCACAACAGACGCAGTACATTCTTGTCGACGGATGCAATGCAAATATATAGGTCAGCGTTTTGTTTTCCCCACCGATGCTGGTCATCTAAGGCAGCTGTGTAAGTACAGAGTGCGCTTTGGGGCGTTTTCCAGTTATAAAACTAAACGAACCTTTCTTTTGTGATGTACTGCTGCACTCCCGACCCGCTTTTTTACACTCCATAAAGTATTAACACAACATTTGGCGCCTGTTAAGTTACGTAAGTGCCCTGCTCTGTGGCACTGCTTTCAGCCAATCCTCTTTTTTTTGTTTTTTTCTTCCCGACACTGCTGGTGCTGTTATGTAGCGACCGACGGAAACTAGGCCAGAGTCTCCGGGTCTTGCAGCGGTCGACTCTGACTCACTGCCCACGTAACCTCGAATTAAAGTGGCACTGCCCAGCTCCAGTCGTAAAGGAAATGCGTACTAAAAGCTCGGATCTTTTCCTTTTTGGTGTTAAGTGTGACATTGTAGTTCTGACACATAAGCACAGATTGTTCCTGCTGGAGAAAGCGCTGTTTATATGTCTTTAGTTCATTAAGCGACAGAGGCCCGAGGTCACTGCCCTGGACCACGAGGCATCAGCTGAGGCCAGGAATGTACTCTGTGCTTGTTGTGTTACAGTGTGGCTCTGTTCTGACTCTGTGTTCTGTGTGGCTCTGTTCTGACTGTGTGTGCTCTGTGTTTCAGTGTGGCTCTGCTGAGTACATGGCTCCTGAGGTGGTGGAGGCCTTCAACGAGGAGGCCACCATCTACGACAAGCGCTGTGACCTGTGGAGTCTGGGAGTTATCCTGTACATCATGCTGAGCGGTTATCCTCCGTTTGTGGGTCGCTGTGGGGGCGACTGTGGCTGGGAGCTGGGGGAGCCCTGCCACACCTGTCAGGTAAAGAGCCTCACTCACAAACACGAGTGAAGTCTGTCCTGTCGACTGTGAAGTAACGTGCTCCTGTCGTCCACAGAATACTCTCTTTGAGAGCATTCAGGAAGGAAAGTACGAGTTCCCAGAAAAAGACTGGGCTCACATCTCCTCAAGTGCCAAAGACCTCATTTCCAAACTTCTAGTTCGGGACGCCAAAAACCGACTGAGTGCCAGCCAGGTGCTGCAGCACCCCTGGGTGCAGAGGGTACGTCCTGACAGCCTTAGTGCTATTAATGTAGGTTTTAAGGTTTGAATACTGATGAGAACTCTTTTATATTCAGGGTGCTTCTGAGATTCTGCCAACCTCCATCCTGCATCAAAGGTGAGCTCGAGGTCCATTATGAAAACAGTTCTGAATTCAAAGTGTCTGAAACTTGAGTGTAACTGATGTTTGTCTTGATCAGAACCAGCATTGCCAGGGACCTGACGTTCTTCGCGGACAAAGCCATGGCTGTGAACAGGCAGCTGGCTGAACAGGACGGGATGGAGGAGCAGCAGCAGCAGGACGTTCCCTTCGTGGTCACTGCGAGTGGATCCTCCATGCGCCTCTCTCCTCCGTCAGACTCCAAACTGGCCCGGCGCCGGCAGAGGAACAGCCAGCCTAAAACGGGTCCTGTGTCGGCCGCAGAGTTGCGGAAGCTCCTGGCTCCTCTGGTCATCGTGGGGGACTGTGCCTGACCTCATCAGGACCTCATCAGGACCAGCGCTGAGACCAGAAGACCTGCCCCGGCTCCTCACCTCCTCAGCCTCCTCCGCCTTGGACTCTGGCCTTGTCCTGCCCAGCTCTGCCTCGTCAATGCCTTCTGCACTTCTGCAGCACTTCTGAAGCACAACTACACGACATGTGCACGTTCATGTTCGGGGAGGGCCAGGGTTCATTTGGGAGGGGCTTTTCCTAAATTATAAATATTATTTTTCATACAACTCCGTTTGGAAGAAATCGGACACTTTCTCAAAGACTAAGACACCAAAGGACTTGTGCTGCTCCACGTTACAACTGGATCCACTGTGAATATAAGTTGTAGGTTGTGCCTGTATGTATCTGCATGTATGACTATCTGCACATACGTACACGCTTATGCAATACGCCATGAAGTCTTTCTGAATGGATTCAGTCGACTGGGGTCAAAGGGCTGTGAGCCGACGCTGCCCGAGCCTGGAGCAGTCTTTTTGTTCAGCTGAAATTCATACGTTTATGTAAAAGTTGATAAATATTGGCCATGCACTTAAAGATGAGAATGTTTTCCTGTTCCCAGCCATGACTTACTGTTGCACAAATGTATGCAGTTTTCTAACAAACCAAAAGGCCACACGATCCATGTCCTCAGTGTTTGAGCGACGAGAGTCTGAGTCTGAAGGCCTCGAGTGGCTGGATGTGGGAAAAGCCTCGTTATGTAAAATGACAAATGAAACTGTCAGTGTTTTCAAATGACATGTCCCCTTTACAACAACCAGTACTTGTACTTTTTTCACAATTTTTTTTTTTTATTGTCCTAATATTTTGGCAGTAAATGTATGTATCCCTGTTGATGAGGGTTTGCAAAAGCACATTTCAACAAATGTGACTTTATTTCTTTTTCGTTTGTGTAAAAAAACAAACTTTTGGACCTTTTCTGGGTCAAGATTCACTGTTTTGTGATTCGATGAAACCCTTTCAAAATAAGATGAATGGACAAAAGATGTCCAGGCAAATCAAAAATTAAAAGCAATTTCAAAACAAAACAAAAAAATCAAAAAAGGAAAAACATTCCAAAAAAGTAAAAAAAAAAGTCTTCCATTGACATTTTTTGTAATATTTTGGAAAACTCCATGTCACATGTGCCACACTGATTTTTGTTTCCTTCTCATTTTGGTATGGCGATTAATAAGCTTTTTTTTTTTTTTTCTATAATTTTTCAAGCAGGTGCTGTTGAGTTCAGGTTAAACACCGGATGTTTTCCTTATTTTTATATGTTGGTGTTTTTTTTTTTTTAATAAGTTCAAAGTGGTGAATGAGGAGCGTTTGAGTTTGTCTGGAGCGTTCAGGCCCAGAGAAGGCGAGATTTTAAGTTTTATTTTTTTATGTGTAAAATGCTACGGCAATAATCTTTTTGTTCTTTAAGCTAAAACTCATTCAGAAACTGACAGGAAGTGGATTGAAGTCTCACCACACTAGTCATTTCACCAAAGAGTAGCAGCGTTTCCCAAACTACACTTGACTCTTTGACTTTGGCCTTCACTGATGCAGCGAAGAGTCAGAGCAGAAGAGTTTAGCGTCTGTTTGGGAATCGCTGAGTCCATAGTTTAAATGTGACCCATGAGCGCAGTGCGAGGGACTCTGAAATGGCTGTTAGTTTCACACAACGCTGTTCTGCTGATAAAAGGACACTGTACTAAGTTGGGAAATCTATCCTACAGATGCATCAATATGGGTTTTATGTCTTATACTAAGACTTACTTGAATTTGTGTATGCAGCTGTTTCTTCTCCATTCGGGAAACTACTTTGCTTATAATTGAAGAGCATTAAGCTGAAGATCGAGGCAATCTTTGGGTTTATGAAATACCTTTACAGTTCAGTATTCTGCCTTCTCCCTTTTTGAGCGTAAAAGCGTTTAATGTCCCTACTTTTGATAGGGTTGGATTCTCAGAGACGCACACACTTTTGACCACACTCTTGTACCTGGTATAAGACTTTTTCTGGTCACGACCATTTCTATTTTTTGTGTGGTGTGGCAGTGTTTTTCAGCTGCCTTTTACTGGGGAACGGGACAAATTATATCAAGTCTCAGTTTTTGTGTTTGTCATTGAAGTAAAGAAGAGTCGGAGTCGTTTATCCAGATGGACTCTGAACCTTCGTGTTGAATGTAGCCTTGAGGCAAAGCATTTACAATCCAGCACCATCAATCCAATGTAATTCTCCCAAACATGATCAGAGCATTAGTGGGTGTGTCCCATTCATTCTACATTGGAAACTGTCCTCAAGCCTCTGACTTTGAGTCATCAACATCACACCCCAGGCCCATTGTGTTCAATGGAAAACGATTGGAATTAACTCCTTTAATACAAAATATTTTTGATTTAAAATAAGCACTTTACTGTACCATGTGAATGATTGCAGTTCACTCAAGGCAACATTTGACAGTTGCTACAGAATTTTGTATTGTTTTTCTAAAAAAAGAAATAAAATGCTTTGAAACAATGAATTGTTTTGCCTTTTTCTTTAATTTGGACGATGAATCTATATAAATGAATATTGATACTCTGCATGATACTCAGAAGAGATTTAAATCAATCAAGCATTAAGTATACAGTTATATTTATATCATGGCACCATATCCTGTCATGAACATTTCAAAATGTGTCCTTACTTGTTCAGAATTCCTGACTTAAAGTTCTCCCTCGAAACTTGTTCCTCAGCCCAGGGTTTCCACAGGGCATTAAAAGTTATTAAATTAATTTAGGCAAAAATAAGGCCAATGCATAAAATTCAACCCCCACAGGCATTACATCTAAAAAAAAACCATTTAAAATGAGATGTATCCATCAGAACAATAACTATAAACATAATTAAAAAAAAAAGTGTCAACAGATCCAGATCATAGTTAAAGGCTTTGATCAAATCTAAAAAGCCAAAGCTGGGTTCAAAACATGTCCATGGTTTAACTTTCATTTAAATGAGCTTTTTGAATATCTTTATGTAGTTCATCATGAGGTTTTATGACTCAGAGCAGAAATTGCACATAAATGCCGTGGGAAATGTGTAAATTTTGTCTTTTGTTGAAAACAACCTTTCATCTGTAAATATTCTGCACCAGGACGTCCTCAAATGGCTTCACTTCGGCTTTATTGGAGTCAAATTGAAAACAATTCTCATATTCACTGGTCTTTCGCGTTCTGAACAACTAATTGATGAATCGAAAGAATAATCGCTCAACTAATCGATTACCATAATAATCATAATAATGCAGTCCTAGTTACAAGCCAGTAGTTTGGACTTGATAAAAGCATAAATGTCTAGTTTTGATGTCGATTATGACATTCAAAATCTTTAAATACTGCATTAAAAAGCATTACATTTGAATTGCTGAAACCTGCATAAACCCAGTCAACCTGAAGTGAAGGAACTTGTCTAAACTGCGATAACTCATCAACAAATGTGACGTCGCTGAAACATGTGACTGTTCTGAGAAGTCCACACATGTTTATCTCAGTTCAAACGCACAGCACTTCAGATTAGTAGGAAACTGTAGTCGTGAGTTTGTTTTATTACAAACCAAACCCACGTATCGGAAATAAAGACGCTCTAAAGATCCTCGTCTTTCAGAGTGAACAATTAAAAACTAAATATTAGACCTTTTGAATGGTTCAAAGTCGTCAAAATGTTGTCTAGGGCCGGGCGATACTAACAGACATTATCTCAATAGTTTTTTGGAAGCTCCCCATGATGATATTCAGATATTATGTGATAGTTGTCCTGGCTTTGTCTTTTTATTCTTGCTTTAGTCATGTTTAATTCTTGTTTGAATCTGTCTTTAGTCCATGGTTTAGTTCCTTGTTTGGTCCATGGTTTAGTCCTGTTTTAGTCCATGGTTTAGTCATGTTTTAGTCTGTCTTTAGTCCATGGTTTAGTCCTGTTTTAGTCCATGGTTTAGTCATGTTTTAGTCTATCTTTAGTCCATGGTTTAGTCCTGTTTTAGTCCATGGTTTAGTCCTGTTTTAGTCCATGGTTTAATCATGTTTTAGTCTGTCTTTAGTCCATGGTTTAGTCCTGTTTTAGTTCATGGTTTAGTCATGTTTTAGTCTGTCTTTAGTCCATGGTTTAGTCCTGTTTTAGTTCATGGTTTAGTCCTGTTTTAGTCCATGGTTTAGTCATGTTTTAGTCCATGGTTTAGTCCTGTTTAAGTCCATGGTTTAATCATGTTTTAGTCTGTCTTTAGCCCATGGTTTAGTCCTGTTTTAGTTCATGGTTTAGTCCTGTTTTAGTCCATGGTTTAGTCATGTTTTAGTCCATGGTTTAGTCATGTTTTAGTCTGTCTTTAGTCCATGGTTTAGTCCTGTTTTAGTCCATGGTTTAGTCATGTTTTAGTCCATGGTTTAGTCATGTTTTAGTCTGTCTTTAGTCCATGGTTTAGTCCTGTTTTAGTCCATGGTTTAGTCCTGTTTTAGTCCATGGTTTAGTCCTGTTTTAGTCCATGGTTTAGTCCTGTTTTAGTCCATGGTTTAGTCATGTTTTAGTCTGTCTTTAGTCCATGGTTTAGTCCTGTTTTAGTCCATGGTTTAGTCATGTTTTAGTCCATGGTTTAGTCATGTTTTAGTCTGTCTTTAGTCCATGGTTTAGTCATGTTTTAGTCTGTCTTTAGTCCATGGTTTAGTCCTGTTTTAGTCCATGGTTTAATCATGTTTTAGTCTGTCTTTAGTCCATGGTTTAGTCCTGTTTTAGTTCATGGTTTAGTCATGTTTTAGTCTGTCTTTAGTCCATGGTTTAGTGCTGTTTTAGTTCATGGTTTAGTCCTGTTTTAGTCCATGGTTTAGTCCTGTTTTAGTCCATGGTTTAATCATGTTTCAGTCTGTCTTTAGTCCATGGTTTAGTCCTGTTTTAGTTCATGGTTTAGTCCTGTTTTAGTTCATGGTTTAGTCCTGTTTTAGTCCATGGTTTAGTCCTGTTTAAGTCCATGGTTTAATCATGTTTTAGTCTGTCTTTAGCCCATGGTTTAGTCCTGTTTTAGTTCATGGTTTAGTCCTGTTTTAGTCCATGGTTTAGTCATGTTTTAGTCTGTCTTTAGTCCATGGTTTAGTCCTGTTTTAGTTCATGGTTTAGTCATGTTTTAGTCTGTCTTTAGTCCATGGTTTAGTCCTGTTTTAGTTCATGGTTTAGTCCTGTTTTAGTCCATGGTTTAGTCCTGTTTTAGTCCATGGTTTAATCATGTTTTAGTCTGTCTTTAGTCCATGGTTTAGTCCTGTTTTAGTTCATGGTTTAGTCATGTTTTAGTCTTTCTTTAGTCCATGGTTTAGTCCTGTTTTAGTACATGGTTTAGTCCTGTTTTAGTCCATGGTTTAATCATGTTTTAGTCTGTCTTTAGTCCATGGTTTAGTCCTGTTTTAGTTCATGGTTTAGTCATGTTTTAGTTCATGGTTTAGTCCTGTTTTAGTCCATGGTTTAGTCATGTTTTAGTCCATGGTTTAGTCCTGTTTAAGTCCATGGTTTAATCATGTTTTAGTCTGTCTTTAGCCCATGGTTTAGTCCTGTTTTAGTTCATGGTTTAGTCCTGTTTTAGTCCATGGTTTAGTCATGTTTTAGTCTGTCTTTAGTCCATGGTTTAGTCCTGTTTTAGTTCATGGTTTAGTCATGTTTTAGTACATGGTTTAGTCCTGTTTTAGTCCATGGTTTAGTCCTGTTTTAGTCCATGGTTTAATCATGTTTTAGTCCATGGTTTAATCATGTTTTAGTCTGTCTTTAGTCCATGGTTTAGTCCTGTTTTAGTTCATGGTTTAGTCATGTTTTAGTCTGTCTTTAGTCCATGGTTTAGTCCTGTTTTAGTCCATGGTTTAGTCCTGTTTTAGTTCATGGTTTAGTCCTGTTTTAGTCCATGGTTTAGTCCTGTTTTAGTCCATGGTTTAGTCCTGTTTTAGTCTCTAGTTTAGTCCAGTTTTAGTCTTGTCTTTAGACCTGTTTCAGTCCCTGGTTTAGTCCTGTTTTAGTCCATGGTTTAGTCCAGTTTCAGTCCCTGGTTTAGTCCTGTTTTAGTCTGTCTTTATACCAGTTTTTTTCCATGGTTTAGTCCTGTTTTAGTCCATGGTTTAGTCCTGTTTTGTCTTTAGTCCATGGTTTAGTCCTGTTTTAGTCCATGGTTTAGTCCTGTTTTAGTCCATGGTTTAATCTCATGTTTAGTCCAGTTTTAGTCTTGTCTTTAGTCCTGTTTGAGTCCCTAGTTTAGTCCCGTTTTAGTCTGTCTTTAATCCTGTTATAGTCTCTGGTTTAGTCCTGTTTTAGTCTGTCTTTATACCCGTTTTTTTCCATGGTTTAGTCCTGTTTTAGTCCATGGTTTAGTCCTGTTTTAGTCCATGGTTTAGTCCAGTTTCAGTCCCTGGTTTAGTCCTGTTTTAGTCCATGGTTTAGTCCAGTTTCAGTCCCTGGTTTAGTCCTGTTTTAGTCCATGGTTTAGTCCAGATTTAGTCCATGGTTTAGTCCTGTTTTAGTCCATGGTTTAGTCCTGTTTTAGTCCATGGTTTAGTCATGTTTTAGTCTGTCTTTAGTCCATGGTTTAGTCCTGTTTTAGTCCATGGTTTAGTCCTGTTTTAGTCCATGGTTTAATCATGTTTTAGTCTGTCTTTAGTCCATGGTTTAGTCCTGTTTTATTCTCTAGTCCAGTATTAGTCTGTCTTTAATCCTGTTATAGTCTCTGGTTTAGTCCTGTTTTAGTCTGTCTTTATACCAGTTTTTTCCATGGTTTAGTCCTGTTTTAGTCCATGGTTTAGTCCTGTTTTAGTCCATGGTTTAGTCCAGTTTTAGTCCATGGTTTAGTCCTGTTTTAGTCCATGGTTTAGTCCAGTTTTAGTCCATGGTTTAGTCCAGTTTTAGTCCATGGTTTAGTCCAGTTTTAGTCCATGGTTTAGTCCTGTTTTAGTCCATGGTTTAGTCTCAAGTTTAGTCCAGTTTTAGTCTTGTCTTTAGACCTGTTTCAGTCCCTGGTTTAGTCCTGTTTTAGTCTGTCTTTAATCCTGTTATAGTCTCTGGTTTAGTCCTGTTTTAGTCTGTCTTTATACCAGTTTTTTTCCATGGTTTAGTCCTGTTTTAGTCCATGGTTTAGTCCTGTTTTAGTCCATGGTTTAGTCCTGTTTTAGTCCATGGTTTAGTCTCTAGTTTAGTCCAGTTTTAGTCTTGTCTTTAGACCTGTTTCAGTCCCTGGTTTAGTCCTGTTTTAGTCTGTCTTTAGTCCTGTTTTAATCCCTGGTTTATTCAACAGAAATGTATTAAAATGCGTTTTTAAAGTAATCCGTTGTATCTGACAAATGTGAACGAACTAAAAAACTAAAGCGAAGGATTATCACTTCATAAATTGCACACCTTTATGTCCCCAATGAACAGCAAGCTCAAACTCATGAACAAACCTCAAACATAACGACTATAAAAGAGACGGACACTGTTTCTTCACATAAAACCTTTAATACAAACCACATGCTGGATTTGAAAGAAATGGATGTGTCACTCCAAATTCATCCTCACAAACGGAAATAGAAGAGCAATAAAGACAGAAAGCTTTCACAATCATCATAAAAATACAACCAATTATACTTAAGATAACCCAGATAATTAGTCCTACATTTTATAATTAATTTATAACAGTGAAAAGTGGACACGGTGAGCTTAACTTCACGATCTTGTAGATATAAAACGATATAAAATAGACATTAAAATGATTGATTATTAGCCTAAACACCAAGACAAAGAACAGATATCAATTAATAAAAACTATACTGGACATTTCCTATAAATGCAATCACTTCCAGACTTTGGTTTCGGTAAATCTCCGCCTCGCCTTCATTAAAATCATAAATACATGACCATTACACTGTTTTTCCTGCTTGCATTCGTCAGTAGTTTTATATTAACCGTATCAGCGTTATCTGTTGGCCAAGGCTGAGGTCGTTTATCTTGATGTCGTCTGTACGGCTCTTATCAGTCGCTCTCTTCGATACGCGAGCTGCTCGTGTCAGCCGCGGCCTTGGCGTTTGGTGAAAACAGGATTTGGTTTAGTTTGTCGCCCGTCGCTCAAACGCAGAGAGAGACGCGACAAAACTGACATCGAATAAGACCGTTACACTTTCAAATGTTTAAAAGTCGGGCTGGGAATTGCACGGCCCTCGTGATTTTGATACGATAAATTAGCTCCTGGTTATAATTATATGGCGATAAATGCGATAATTGATATATTGCACATGTTCTACGATAAATCACGAACAAAAACATATTAATAAAAGTATAAACCACAGCCTGTACAAACTGTTTAAGACATATATGTGCATTAATCATCAAAACCTTTTCTTTATAAGTGACTGAAACCGTTCCATACTACAGCGGTTTGAGCATTTGTCCTTCAACTGGAAGGTCGGAGGATCGATTCCCGCTCAGACTGTCGTTTTGTTGTGTCCTTAGGCAAGACACTTCACCCACATTGCCTGGTATGAATGTGGTGTGTGTATTGGTGGTCGGAGGGGTCGATGTAGCAGAGGTCGAGTGAAGTTTAATGTTGTTGTCAGTAAATGAGGTGTTACTCAGAGGTGGGGTGAGGTTCAAATGTAACTGTTGATCACTTTATTTTTGTCTGTCAATAAAAACACTGAACCTCAATTTATCATTGTGTGTCCCTGGTTTAATCCTGTCTCAGTCTGTCTTTAGTCTTGTTTTAGTCCCTTTTTTGTCCCTGATTTTGTCTGTTTTAGTCTGTATTTAGTCCCGTTTTAGTTCCTGATTTGTCCCAGGTTTTATCCTGTTTTAGTCCCTCGTTTAGTCCATGGTAGTTCTGTTTTAGTCTGTTTTTAGTCATGTTTCAGTCCGTCTTTAGTCCTGTTTTAGTCTCTCTTTTAGTCCTGTTTTAGTCTGTCTTTAGTACAGTTTTAGCCCTGGTTTAGTCCCCTTTTAGGTCCTGGTTTATCCTGTTATAGTCCTTGATTTAGTCCTGTTTTAGTCCCTCGTTTAGCCCTGGTTTAGTCCTGTTTTAGTCCTGGTTTAGTCCTGTCTTAGTCCCTCGTTTAGTCCTGGTTTAGTCCTGTCTTAGTCCGTCTTTAGTCGTGTTTTAGTCCCTCTTTTAGTCCTGTTTTAGTCTGTCTTTAGTACAGTTTTAGCCCTGGTTTATCCGGTTATAGTCCTTGATTTAGTCCTGTTTTAGTCTTTAGTCTTGTTTTTGTCCCTGGTCAATTGAAATGAGTCTGTGATCTTTAAAGTAATCAGTTGAGGTTTAAATATGTGACAAATGTGAATGGACTGAAAAACTAACAAAATATCACTTCATAAATTGCACACCTTTAACGTCCCCAATGAACAGGAAGCTCAAACTCATGAATAAACCTTAAATAATATAAAGACTATAAAATGAGGTGTTACTCAGTGAGGTGGGGTGAGGTTTACAGCGGGTGAGGCACAGTCCAAATGTAACTGGTGATCACTTCATTTATGTCGTCAATAAAAAACACTGAACCTCAATTTATCATTTTGTGTGTTTACGCAAAGGAGAAGACAAAAAAACACAACCAAAGTATCCAAACTCTTTTCCTGATGATAAGACGACAAAGCACTCAAAAAAGCGCATTTACAAATATGTATTATAACTTTTTGTAGAGAAACGATTGAACGAGCTGAATGAACGCTTCTGTTTACTGTGTCAGAGCCTCACCTCCTGCCTCTGCACATGAGATCCACAAATACTGGGAGATTTAAAACCACAAAACTCATCACAAATCACAAGAATCACCCGAAAATAATGAGAAACTAAATATATAAACTATCTTAAGTATGTACTCTTTTTTTAGACAGTGAGCCCGGTGCTGGTATTACTACATCAATGTTTTGGTACACCCTTTATGTATTGTTTTATTCAATTGTTTATAAGGTATTTTAAATTTAAGAAAAGATCAGCACCAATAAAAACAGTGAGGCATACAATGAACAACTAAACCGACACATTTTAGCTTTGACACACAAACACTGCGGCTCAGTCACCTTCACAAACAGATCAGAAGAAAAACAAATGTTTAGAAGAAGAATAAGAGTTCTGTTACACTGTTTTAGTGCCGTGATAACACAATCTCAAGACATAAATCACAAATAATCTGAGTAGGCATTTGGTTACACTGTCATAAAACTCACAGATTTGAGTGGGAGAAAACTACTCTGTTATTTCCTTTATCTATCTTATCTGTTTGTTTTTATTTTCATTTTATTTGTTTTCTGCTCTCTGGTCCTGTTCTGTGTTTGAAATTTGAATATCAGAACAAACGAAAAGGAGAAAAAAAGAAAACAATTGTTAAACTTTGAACAAACTACAAGATCCACTCGGTCTCACAAAAACTGCACAATCCAGAAATTTTATGTAAACCTTAATAATGTCACACAAAACAAAGCAAATCTTGTCATCAAAATCAACTTTATTTCTAATTTTCAAGGTAAAAATGAGCAGATATTTGTTTTAAATATGTACACTGTAAATATTTATTGTAGTTTTAGGAATCCACTGAATATATTTGAAATGGTGGGGAAAAAGTAAAGAAAATACTTAGTGACAGCCCTATATTGTATACAATTGTACTTCTCTACCGATTATTTTAGTAGTCGACAAGTCAAATGATTACTTCTGTTGAGAATTTAGATTGTTTAAAATACATTTTTAACCAAATAAAGGTTGATTTATGGTCAATGAATGCTTTTAGACCCTTTGATTGTAAACAAAAACATTGTAAATTCAGAATGGAGGCAAAAGTGAAGAGCATCATAATGTGATTTCACTGAAGAAACTGGGATTAACCTCAGAATATCACAAAATATGAAAAATTGAGATTATTTTGGAAAATGAAAAGCCTCAGACACATGTGAGTGACATCAGAGCTGCTTTAAACACATTTATTATTGTGTTTTACATTATGTTTTAGGAAACTCTTTGCATTTTTGATGAAGGAACAATCTAGATTTAAGGCTTTTACTCACAGAAATGTTGAGCCCACAATAATTTTTCATTTTAACTAGAGATATATTATATACTATTGCATTAATTAGATTATTTTGAAGCTCAAACATAATTTTAAGGCCAGAAAATGTATGTTGTCCATCGTTTGTTATAGAAAAGCAAACTAACTGACCTTTCTACCCTGGAAATTCAAATGAGTTGCTTTTTTCCAACACAAACACTTAAAACCAGTAGAATTTAGATCTAATGTGAGCGAATCATTGAACACATTTTAAAGAGTCTATAGAACATTTATGATTTAAGTGTATTATTAATGAAAATCAGCAATAGTTTATTCTTTTATGACATTATGATCACTGTTTTTGTTATAAAAGATCTACTGACATGTATTTTATAACCTGTTTAGTCCAGTTAACGATTACAACCATCAATTATTATCGTCGATTAAACGTCGCGGCCCTGATTTGACAGTTTCTTCGGTGTCATCGCGGCTCACACGGCGCTCAAACGTGACGCGGGTTTACTCTTTGCCACAGTCAACAGTAAAGTGAAACTGGACACATGCAGCCGGCGCAGGGACAGAGCTGCAGACTGATGCAACCTGCTGCAAGAGGCCGCTCCAGCCCTGAACCCGGTCCTGGTCCTGAACCCGCTCCCACAACTGCTGACTTCAGCCAAATCCAGGTTTAGCAACTGAGCGCGCGCAGAGTGGGGCATCAGCAGTCTGTCTGGGGCTGGTGATTGTACCCTGTCATGCCTGAGTGCAGCGCTTCACAATAATTAACCTCTATTACTCACTTATTATACAAACTAACCACTTTGGTGTGTCGTACTGCTGTTTGTTTACTGCACCTCATCTTTTTAACAATCCGGTTGACCTGTTTTAGTCTCTGTATTTAGTCCTGTTTTAGTTCCTGATTTGTCCCTGGTTTTAGTCCCTCGTTTAGTCCATGGTAGTTCTGTTTTAGTCTGTTTTTAGTCCCGTCTTAGTCCGTCTTTAGTCGCGTTTTAGTCCCGTTTTAGTATAGTTTTAGCCCTGGTTTAGTCCCCTTTTAGGCCCTGGTTTATCCTGTTATAGTCCTTGATTTAGTCTTGTTTTAGTCCCTCGTTTAGTTCTGTTTTAGTCTGTTTTTAGTCCTGTCTTAGTCTGTCTTTAGTCGTGTTTTAGTCCCGTTTTAGTACAGTTTTAGCCCTGGTTTAGTCCCCTTTTAGGCCCTGGTTTATCCTGTTATAGTCCTTGATTTAGTCCTGTTTTAGTCCCTCGTTTAGTCCTGTTTTAGTCTAATTTTAGTCCTGGTTTAGTCCGTCTTTAGTCGTGTTTTAGTCCCGTTTTAGTCTGTCTTTGGTACAGTTTTAGCCCTGGTTTAGTCCCCTTTTAGGCCCTGGTTTATCCTGTTATAGTCCTTGATTTAGTCCTGTTTTAGTCCCTCCTTTAGTCGTGTTTTAGTCTAATTTTAGTCCTGTCTTAGTCCATCTTTAGTCGTGTTTTAGCCCCTCTTTTAGTCCCGTTTTATCTATTTAACAATCTGGTTGACTTAGAAAAGGTTAGTTTGGGTAATCCGGCTGTAGGGTTTTTGTGTCAGCGTCATAAATAGTTGGAATATTTTGTGACACTTTCTGTAACAATATATCATGACAGGTCCAGGTACACGAGCGCTAGTACTTGGTTATGTTTTTCTTTGGAAGCCCGAAGTCATTCCATGTGCTTTGTAGTCCGTTTTAAAGTGTGACAGGTTTTTACGATGTTCTAATTTTGACTTTCTTCAGTGTATTAATACTTGTTGTAAATATAAATGATAGTTTTACACCAATCAGGTCGCTGTTTGTGGAGAAAAGTTGAAAAATATGTTGAAAATTACAGGAAGTAAACAAATTGATGACACTAGGGAGCCCAAGATTAAGCATAATTTACACAAAATAAACTACTTTTTGACTCGCTAAACATTGATTCAACAAAATAAATGTGTTCACGTGTATTTTTCTTTGTAAAATAAAAAAAACCTGTGACATTAGATGAGTTTTGGTTCTGTGCACAGGAGGGTTTCTTGGTAATTTCCAAGTGTGACGTCATCATTTACAACCAGGAAGTGAAATTAAAAACAGGTAAAACTTTGTGAAGATTTGAGCAGAATTTGAATATATTTAAATGAGTAGTCCAGTGTTTCTCAAACTGTGGTGCGTGTATCACTGGTGGTACGCAACCTTCTTCTGGTGGTACATGGACACATCTTCAACTGTAATGTTTAGAGCACATTTTATTCACATTTTTTGCTCTTTCTTTCATACATTTCTAGTTAAACCTACTGTGGCGATGGTATTTTCCTACTTAAGACCTGGTTTATCCCTAATTATGCCTGAAATAGTCGCGTTTTAGACCCAGTTTAGATTCGGTGGTACTCAGGAAGCCAAATGTTTTCTTTGGTTGTACTTGGGGTAAAAAGTGTGAGAACCACTAGAGTAGTCCAACCTGTCAGAGGCACTTTAAATCCTTAAGAAGGTTTCGGAGGATTTTGGGCAGTGAAAAATTAAAACAATGCATTATTCATGATACAATTCGCTGAAGTCACTTTACACATGTCATTACCCAATTCCTCAATCCAGTCCTTAGCTTTACTATATTTTCACTATTTAAGTAGCCAGACAATGTTAAAAAATGTTCATCTGTAGCTTTAGTTCACCAGTCATTTAAGTTTAACAGTTTGTCAAGAAAACATTTATTTTTGATCCAGACACATAAAATCTTGGATCTGCTGCACCAAACACATGACACAAACGTTTATTAGCGCTTAAATGTTGTGTTTTCATCAACGTTGAGCTCATATTTAAGTTATAATTTACATGTTTAAAGATAAAGATGTGAATGTAGCGTGTGAGATGTTGTTTGTCCGTGTACGTGTTGCCGTAGTAAGAGATCGAAGTTTGCGCAGAAGCATCTGAACAACCAAAGAGCCACTCACTGCACAGAACAGAGCTGTAGTCGCAGATTTTTGAACTGTCTGTGTTAGATTTAAGTCTATTTTTAACAGTTATTTATCTTCATTTTTGATGCATGCTTTTATTCTCCCACTGTTCTTGAACTGTGCGTTGCAACACTGGAATGTTACCTCTGTGGGACAAATAAAGCTGCACTGAGACAAGAAGTGCAGTGGACATATTTCTGCAGCTGCTTCTTTCAGGATCAATAAACTATCTCTCCATCTCTTTATCAATCAATATCTTATCTACAGTCATGGCTGAAAGTGTTGGCGCCACTGAATTTTTTTTTTCTTTTTTCAGAAAATGACAAATTTCTCCTCAAAAACTATTGCAATTCCACATTTTTTTGCCTTATTTCCTGAGAAAAAAAGCTAATTTGACATAATTTCACACAAAACTCCAAAAATAGGGCCAGACAAAATTATTGCCACTCTTTCAAAATTGTGGATAAATAACTTAATTTAAGAATGCGATGCTTGTTTAAACCCACCTGGGGCAAGTAACAGGTGTGGGCAATATAAAAATCACACCTGAAAGCAAGTTTTGGGGAGAAAACTACATTTTATAGGAAAGAATTCAGGGATGCCAACACTTCAGCCATGACTGTAAATATATAAAAGGTTCTCTTATCTTAAATTAGGTGGAGACAGGAGTCGCTCGAGACAAAAAAGGTTGGGAACCACTGTTTTATTGTGTAATGTGTCTATGTTAGTAAAAAAATGTGCACAAAAGGATATCGTTCTTAATCCACAAAGTATTTTACATTAATGCGTGGGTTGGGGATTGGTCATTGCATTTTGTTCATAATATACTTCATTATTTGCGTCTGTGGCCGTCTGACATTTAGAGTGTTGCAATATAATTCTGCGAACACTGCGGCGGCTTTTCCTCGCATTTGCAAAGCGAGGCAGACAGAGATTGCAGCTAATTTGTGAACGCTGACGCAGAGAGAAGCAATAACACCGACTGAGGAGGATCTGCACAGACTGAAAACACTAATCATGACCGAGAAAGGACTGAAGGCGTTAAAACAGAGCACATCTCTAACAGGCGAGAACCACCAGCCGTACAGCAAAGATCACAAAAAACACACAAATAATAAGAGTTTCTTTACTTCTATCATGTGGTCTTAGAATAATTACAATATACTGCAAAAATATACATCTAACCAAGCTTAAAATGACTTGAATTTATCATTTTTATCTGGATTTGAGTAGTTTTCTTATGTGCTGCGACTCTTTTACTGATTTCAGGGTATGGTATTTCTGACTGAACCTGTGATAATTTAGTTTAAATAAGAAAATAAATTTGCCTGTGGGTAAGTAAAATGATCTGAACCCATTGGCAGATAATTGGAAATAAGAAGTAATTGTTGAAAGTGTTGAAACAAGCCAGTAAGTAAAATAATCTAGTTCCATAGTTCCAATAAATTGCCTTAACTGAAAAAGTTCCATCACGTGACCACGTGTACCGTATTCACAATATCTGTTGTATACTGTGTATTAATGTTTGCTCTACTGTTCTCCAAACAGCTACTTGCATCCTTTGTATGGATTACTTAACATGGATTACTTACAGAATGCAGCTACCTGCTTTGTCTTGCTTATGTCTTGTTTATTGTGTTTTTTTTTTTCTGTTGTGACCGCAACTGTAGTTACAACTGTGTGTCTATTGTCTATAAATGTAATTGTATATGTTCTGTTGTAACGGCAACTGTAGTTTCAACGGTTTGTAAAGCGCTTTGGGTGCCTGTTAGGTGGAAAAGCGCTCTATAAATAAACATTCTTCTTCTTCTTCTTCTTCTTAACTGATGTCTGAACGTCTGAAATTAAGATTAAAATCCTGAAATCAAGACATTTTGCCTCAACTAGAGATTGATTTTTTGCTGTGTATTTATAATGGGTGCATTCTCTTGCATTTGTGAGCAGATTTTTGTTATTTTCTTTGCCCAATACGATAAGATTTGAGCTGTAGATGGTTGAATAAGTGACTTCTGTGGCTATTTATTAGTTTGTTCTGCTGTTTGTTTGATGCAGGTCATGCCTTTTAATGATTTTGTATGTTTTAAAAATGGTTTACAGTGATTATCCTGCTTTTTAAGTGCCAGAAAGTTGTTTTAATATTATCGTTTATCGCAGTATTTCTCTTTAGCAATACATTGTCCTTCAGAATTTGTTGTCGTGCTTGTTCTAGTCCCATTTATGTAAAAACAAAAAAATGTCAGGATTGATAATAGTATCTAGTTTTAGTATTGATTAGTATTCGTGTTTTGATTTCTTTTGGACAGCACTAAAACTATGACGTATTTGCGACTCTAGAGGACCAGGGCTGGTTGATGTGGCAAAAAATTATCACAATTTTCTTGGGGCCAGATCATGAGTTCAATTTTATCACGATTTGTGTTCACTTTGTGTTTTTCTGTTGCCTTTAACAGAGCTGCACGATTTAGGAAAAATATCTAATTGTGATTTTTCTGACCAGTGCGATTGAGATTAGATTTGTGATTTATGTTTTAATCATAGCATTCAGTTCAAATTCACATTTTAAACACAATTTTGTCGCTTTTAGTCGCGTTTTTGTCACGTTCAGTTGTGTTTGTCATATTCAAACACGTCTTTGTCACTTTTAGTCGCACTTTTGTCCCTTGTTTCAGAACATGTTTGTACAAATCCAAACTACAGTGTTAGCAGTTTTTCAAATCAAAGCAAGACATTTTGTTGTTTGTGGAAGAAATTATTGCACTTCAAAAATTGCAGTCTTTGTGATTTGCTAATTGCATCCATTAAAATTGCGATTTTGTGTCGATTTAGTTTAATTGTGCAGCTCTGGTCTTTAAGAGGTGAGTAAAGTCATCTGCTCAGAGGTTAAACAACAGGAGAAAAAGTGTGTTTGAACAGACAGCTGCATTAAAGAGACAAACAGTCAATCACGATATGACGATTTAACAAAACTGCAGATTGTCACAGGGACGAGCTCACATTTGTATCTCTGTATGGCCCAGCGTTAGACCCCGGCACACGGCTCGCTCATGTGCAGAGGTCACTGAGTTTGTTGATATTTTTTCCGTCAGACGAGCGCCTGTCTCCACACATTCTACTATTACTAGCGAGCACTCGGATCATTTTTCACCTTTTGTATCGGCCAATATCTTTCTGAGAATCAGGCTAACCAGAATAACTAACACTGGAACCAACTTAAAATTTCTTTGAAATCATTATCTTTCTTAAATTCTTTATTATTTGTCGTTTTATGTTGCACAAATGGCCAAAGCATGTACCCGGTTTGAGCATGTGTTCTTCTACATTTAATACACTTTGCACACACTGTAAAGCAGGTGAACAAACTAAAAGAATAAAGGTTATGCACTGATATTCTTTATTTGAAAAATGCTCTTCAACGTTCCGGTTTGAGTGGCAGAATTATAGCAGCACAAACTGATAAAATGTGTTTATTTGCTTTTCTTTTACCTAATTTTTGTCTGTGGACCTTTTGCTTTGCTCATATTAACTTTATAAAGTAAAATGTAAAAGTTGTTGCTTTGACTGTGCAGATCTTAGCTAGCTCATTTGCTAACAGCAGTTGGAGATAAAGGACACTTCAAGGTCCCATATTTTGCTGTAGTTCCTGTTTTATAGTCTATTCTAAGGACATTTCTGATAAAATGTTGCCATCTCTTGACCCAGCGCACTTACAGTTTTAGATAATATGGGAACTTGGCGCACAACAATTATTTTCCTCAACACTTGGACTCAGAAACATGTTTTTAGGGACAGAGGGGTAATGAGTTCAACTGTGTGTGTGATCCCAGAGTCTGTATCAGTGAGAAATGTGAGCGTAGCTGCAGTGTTATCTGGTTTTCTACAAATGTTTGCTTGATTTTCTTCTTTCAGATGTCAGGTACAAACTAAATATTGAGCAAAGTTGTAGACTTTTATATTTGTTTGCAGACTTTATCAGCTTTTTCACGTTGTAGTAGCTTTTACAGGAGAAAATGTCATTACTCACCATTGATTCTCGTGCGGTTTTGCCACTCACTGCTAAACTTCTGAATGCTGTGATGTCTCCTGCATGAGCTCTATCGTTGCCTAACACTTAAAACAAATTGAAGAATAAAAATAACTGATTATCAAAGATTTTGGAGACGTCAGGGATATTACCGTTACACAAGACTACTACCATCTACTGACATTACACACATTTTCATCAACCATTTGAACTGGATTAAAGCTGGGGTACCTGACTTTTTTGGGTGTAAATTAGTACATTTTGTGTTTTCCACCAAAGAGTACTTTGTATAGCAGAACTTTATGACAAAAATGACACCTTGGCGTTTTGTCTGCATCTATTAATAAAGTATTTTGTTTCGAAGGAAGAGCTAAACGCAGCGCTCTGATTGGCTGCGCTTGAGAGATCCTCCCCACTTTCACTTTGCCATTTGATAACAGCAGTTGTAAAGCTGTGCACAGGACCAAAAATGAATGTGTGTGAATTTTAACGACGTACCAAATGTTTTGTGAGAGCTGGGGACAAATTAGATCGATTTAAAAACCTACTTCTGGTTGCGCAGGGTAAAAATCAGGGACCCCAGCTTTAATCGAAGGCACACAGTATATTAATAGACCTGGTATGTGCTAATGTACATGCAACCCTCCAGTCCTCTGATGTTTTCAATAATCCAATAATGACAACTTCTCATTCCAAGCTTTAAGTCTTTATGAATCTTCAGACATTTTAAACATCTAAACTAGTACATCAAAAAATACGATATACCATTTTCCAACTCTCTCTAAGCAAATTTTGTCAGCATTTTTATATGTGAAGCTTCTGAGTTTGAGAAAGGCTACGCTTTTGTTTTTAATTTATACGTAATCTTCTATAATATTGCAGCTCCTGAAAGCACGTTACATTTTCGGGAATTTCTGGAACAAATAAATGTTCTCTTATGTTATCTTTATGTCAAATTTAGATCAAAATTTTGAATCTTTCTTACGTAATCTTTCATGTCTCGATAAATGAAATATTGCATCATGTCTGGCAGGCGACCTTTACCTTTTGATTTTAAGACCTCTCAAGACCATCCACTGTACATTTAAATGTCTATATGATATACACCGCCAGACTATTCTACCTCCAGATACTGTTACACGTCTGCTTTCTAAATATACTGTACCGAGAAAGTCTGCGTCTTCCATGAACAAAGCCCACGTGCTGTAACGGCAAACATGCAAAACCATTAAAAATATAAATGATAATGCACACTTCCACATTTTATGCTTCAATCGTTTCGTAAAAACGTCAAAAGCAAACACGACTCAAACTGTGGTAAACAAACATAATGCGCTGTAAAGGCAGATTAAAACACTATAATCTGCAAATCTTTAACGCTTTCATATGAGTCTATTTTCAGACGCTCCAATTCCGGTGTAAACAGCACACAGATTAACAGAAGAGGAGAAACAACAGTCCAGATTAAGGCTGTACAATATCATAAAAAATATTATTGAAAAAGCCATATTGCGATATTTCATTGTACAGTAAGTATTTTCTGAGATCTCTAGGTCTTATGCCTATGTTTTTTGTCATATTGCGCTGTTTTATTGTCTAAAATGATTGTGTTTTGATTACAGAGTGATCGATATGTTTGTTTCCACGGCTGACACCAAGATTTCTGAATCTAGAGCCGATATAAAGGGCAGAGTTTGATAATTTCCCCCAAAATTAAAACCTATGCAATAACTTAACCCTTGATTTTCAACCAGTGTGCGATGAACACTAGTGTGCCTTGAGGGTTTGCCAGGTGTAACTTTTATAATTTGAGTTCAGATGTGAGCTCGGATTCACAGATTCAGACATGAACTGTATTAAATGATGTGACATTTCGGAGCGTCTTGAACATAATTCTGTACAGAAAAAACAATCATTACCAAATTTAAAGAACCAGACAGGGGCACGGTCATTATTGGTGACATTACACCACACTTTTTAACGAAAAGGTCTGATTCGGTCATGTGTTTGCAGGAAATGTGCAGCAGAATTGTTTCAACCAAAAAAAAAAAAAAAAAAAAAGTGCCACGACTTAAGGTGAGACACTACAGGTGAATAGGAAAAAATCTTAATCTATCAATTTGAAAACTTCTGATTTTGAAACTTCTCCTATAGTTTTCTCACATAAAATGTAAGATAAAAATATATTACAAGTTTTTCATCATGTAGAAATAAGGCATTTTATGTGTAAAAATGGCCAAAAATACACATATCTGGGACATATAAAACTGAAAAATGGACAGAATCAGGTTTAAATTTCTTTGTTAATTTTGTACACTTTAAATTTTACAAAGATTAGAAAATTTACAGAGGGGATTATGTATGTCTTATCGGCGGTGTCAGGAAAGTTGCAAGGCTGGTTTTCCACGCAGAGACAGCAGGGGGCGACGACAGGGAATTCAAAGGCCTCAAAAAAACATTTACAACCACCACACGGACTCACAAAGACGTTTAAAAAGCTGAAATGATGTTACTTAAACCTACTTTAAAACAGATTGAAACACACTGAACTAAACCATACTTCTGGATAACTACATTTCCATGAAAACAAGCAGGAGGAGTCAGGTTTGTGGAGATGCACGCTCACTGTAAAGATGCAGGTTTTGTTATCCAAAATTTAAAAAAATGGGGTTAAGAGGGTTAGGCTTTAACAAGTGTTGTACTTTTAGTCATTATAATACAGAAAATACTGTATGTCTTGTAATAAGTCTTGTTTAAGTTTAAACTGAATTACTGAAGAAATAAACTATATTTTGGTTAAAAAGTTATGTACTGTCCCTTTAAGTTGCTACACAGCAGTGCACTACATGATAAATGAAAATAATAAAGATATATTTCCACAGTGATGGTTTCACATCCACAGCCGTCGACTGCAAACATAAAAGAGCAGGAGTTACAGCTTGTGCAGGGTCATTTCATTAAAGTGTTCAAACTGTGCCACAGTATATTTACCAAACTAAATATCGGCCTCTGCTGGAGCTTTAAGACCAACCGACATAGTGCTCTTATTTCTAGTTTTAATCATGTGGTATCAAAGTTTGTATCAATTATTTTCCTTATAAATAAAATAAAGTCAATTATTACCAACAGTAGCTACATTTCACCACCATTTATCATAGAAACGTTTTATAACACACCTTCTGGAGGCGACTGGAGGGAAAATGAAGGAAACCATAAAACATTTTTAAAAATTAAGTGAGATCAGCTCTAAATGTTAATGGTTTTTAGTCTTTATATCAAAATAAATACATTTCAAGGTTAGAAATCTTCAGTTTTTTTTTTATTTTCTATTACAAAACAGAGAAAAATACTCTTTTCTAGCCTCAAATTTGTTGCGTCTGAGCTTCACAAAAGTGTAATTTATGTTTAAGAATGTAATATTTCTGAAGATTGAAAGAAAAACTGATGTGGACTCAACATTTCAGTGACTCTTTGTCCAGTAAAACCTACACATTTGGATTTTGCTTTCATTAAAAATGCTATTCCAATGTTATATTACATAAACAAATCATGTAAAATACAACAATAAATGTCTTTAAACCAGGCTCTGACGTCACTCACAAGTATCGGAGTTTTCATTTGACAAAACCACCTTCATTTGTGATAGTTTGTGAGGTTTCACCAAGTTCCTCCATTAAAATCACACTATGTTCCACCTCGGAATTTAGAATGTTTTTGTTTGGGTCTCATAACATTCACAGACTTTCCACATTACACAGCTGAGACAGGGCTGCACCATTACATTTGTCTTAATTAAAAAACAAACCTTGCAATTATAATGGAACATCATCTGCAAACAACATCATATCCTGACTTTTAATATTTCAAACTTCTCCCAAATGTCAAATCTCATGGAAGTTTAAAACGTGAGCTGATGACATTGCAAATTAAACGTAATCAAAGTGCATCCCTAATTACCTCCAGCCACATAGTATAATAATGTGTGTTTTGATGGTTTTTAAAGGTTGTTTTTCTTCACATGAGGCTCTGTTTCTACTTGTGCACTTGATGTTTGGCTTCGTGCTGGAGGTTAGAAGAGTCAAAACACGGCCGAGTACAAGGTGTTCCACATAGAAGTGAAAAAGAGAAACAAGAGGAGAGAAAAAAGAGAAACCCTTGCATAACTTTCATTTCAAAACGTCACAAAGGCGTGGGGAACGTAATGATGCAACCTTACGCTCTATATCTTTGTACGAGGCCTCAACTGCAGCCAGACTTTCAATGGCTGTCTCCCTCTAGTGGAAAACCAGGAGAATTACACTACATTTATTACAAAACAGCTCAGATAGTTTGTTCTGTCAGTAATTATTCAGGAAAAGTGGGGAAAATGTATATTATTGCAATTGTTGTTGTTGCAAAATCAGAAAATGTATGAGTATAATTGAATATAGATAAAAAGGCTGCAAAAAGTGATTAAAATTGAAAATAAAACAAACTTCCAATGTTATCTTTAAAAAAACATATATAATAATAGATTTTTCTGTATATTTTTGGTCAATTGTACAGTTTTTTGCAATATTTGAACCTCGACTACAACATTTAAAGACATGTTTTTGCATATTTCTGATGGATTGTCATGAAATCGTCTCAATATCATATGAATATCGTCATTGGGATAAAGGGCTGCTATTGCCAAGACCTAGGACTTTATTTGATCTTCTATTTGGGGGAACACACTCCTCTCCTTTTTGATTTTTTTGGGGTAAAAGATACTGGAAAGATTCTGGTGGATCTGGCAACTGTCTGAGAATTTATAGCGTGCAAATTTAGGAGTGTTCCAGCAACTGTTTTGATCCAGTCCAAACGATTTCCAATTTCCGATTCACAAATTAAATCCTGCCAAGAACCTTACGATGTCACTGTGCTCGATACAATATGCATCCTGATAAAAGAACATCCCGAAAAATGTACTAAATAGATTTCCTTATTGTGCTGAATAACAAAATGCATTAAAATTTCATGTCCACAACACTTTAAATCTCATTTCTTCAGCTCAGCAGCTTAAGCTAATGCACTCGTCGGCAAGAAATGAATAATCACAGCACATTTTAATGAACTGAATTGTTTAAAAGTGTTACGATACAGCTCTCTATAGATAAACATATTTTGCCATATCAGACATCAGGTAATATTTTAAATACATCCAAAAAAAATCTCTACATTTTCTTACGTACTCATTGCTTCTGTCTCTCCATCCTGTCATTTCCTCACAATATTACTTCATGTGTTGTCTACTACAGTGTTTTTCAACCTTTTTTTTTTTTTAGGAGGTGAAAATATTCCGCACACCACTAAATCTACCAATTACCAAAATCATACTATCATTTATATATAATATCGTGGTCTATAATGTAGCAAATATAGTCCATGTTCCTGTGTCTGCTTCTTTAAATTTGGTAATGATGGTTGTTTTGCTTTCTTTTTTGGATCACAAATTTGCTCCAGAGTTGAAGGTTTAATACAGGGCTATTCAACAAAGCAGATTTTTCAGATGGTTTTGTTCTCGAGGCCAGAAACATGTCCAATGCTTTAGAAATACAAAAAAAAAAAAACAGAAAACGAATGGCTTTAAGAACGTCTACAGGATTAAACCAGGTCAAACCAGGTCTAAACTAGGGCTGTAATCCTTTAGTTGATTAGTCAGGCAAAAGTATCTTAGTCGACAAAGATTCTTATTAGTCGACTAATCATTTTATTTATATCATAATATTATAAAATGATTTATATGGCAAAAACGAGAAGCTATGATGTGAGTTTGCTGAAGATTTTGGAGTCTTAATGTATAAATACACCGTGTCCCAGTACTTTTCTGTATAAATGGTTACAGTTGAGTTCTTTTGAGTGCAGTTTGGTTCAGATACATAGAAATACTTTACAGTTTTGATATATTTTTGTCACACCCCCTTTAACTCGACTAATGAGTCGACGGGCTTGTCTTTAGTCGACCAAGAATTTCTTTAATGGACCACAGCCCTAGTCCAAACCAGGTCCAAACCAAGACTCAACCAGGACTAAATCAGGACCAAATCAGCACTAAAGCAGGTCCAAACCAGGTCTTTATCAGGTCTAAAGCAGGACTAAACCAATAACAACAGATAAAATATGTTCTATATTTTTGGAAGATGGATTTGTCAAAGGGCTGGTTGATGTGGCAAAAAATAGTTATCACGATTTCTTGGGGTCAGATCATGATTTCGATTTTATCACGATTCATGTTCACTTTGTATTTGAGCTGCACGATTTAGGAAAAATATCTGATTGTGATTTTTCTAACCAGTTTTGCGATTAAAAATTTAGCAATTTATGTTTTAGTAAAAAGATTCTTCATTTTAAACACAATTTTGTCACTTTTAGTCGCTTTTTTGTTACATTCAGTCATGACGCTTTTAGTAATGTTTTAGTGCATTGAGTCGCGTTTGTAGTTTGTAAGCGTGTTTTTATTGCTTTTTTTCGTGCTTTTGTCTCTTGTTTCAGAACATGTTTGTACAAATCCAAACTACAGTGTTAGCAGTTTTTATTCAAATCAAAGCAAGACATTTTGTTGTTTGTGGAAGAAATTATTGCACTTCAAATATTGCAGCCTTTGTGATTTGCTAATTGCATCCATTAAAATTGCGATTTTGTGTCGGTTTAATTGTGCAGCTCTGGCCTTTAAGAGGTAAATAAAGTCATCTGCTCAGAGGCTTCAGAGGCTAAACAACAGGAGAAAAAGTGTGTTTGAACAGACAGCTGCATTAAAGAGACAGTGAATCACGATTTCACAAAAATACCAGATTGTCACAGGGACGAGCTCACGATTCCATTTTTAATCATCATATCGCCCAGCCTTAATTTGTCCCCAGGTCTTAAGTCGAAAAGCCATGGTCTAATATTATGTTAAGGAATCAAGGAAAGTGCTTTACGTTCATTTAATGCACTTCTGCTTAACTTTACACGTGAAACTTAATGACAGTGAACTCATCATTGTGGTTCAGTGAATGCGTTACATCAGACCTTACATAAAGAGAAACAGATTAACTCCTCAGCATCATGGGACCAAATCCAAGTCATGAGATTCATCCAGAGACGAGCGCCGCCCCGGTCAAGTGCAACCTGGAAATGATTTAAAGGTAAACGACATAAACTCACCACATTGTTCGTTATATAAGACAATCAACTTGACATAAACAAAGGATGATGTCTGTATGACCTAAGGAAGCAGATGTCTGAACTATTTAGCAAAAACTTAGCAAACGGCCAATATTATGCAAGAGTGTGAAAGTATTTGGACTGGAGAAACTTCTGGAGTAACTGAACAAACCTGATTTTAAGAGTAACTGGACAGGTTATTTGGTTATTTGGACAGGTTACATTTGCAGTTCGTGTAATTGGAAGGACAAAACATTAATTCATTTTCAAAGGTTCGACCACAAATATGAGAAAAACGAAATAATATCTAAGGGAGTGGTTGACATAAAACCTTTGTAGATTTTGTAGAAGGGAAACCAAAACTTTCACTCAAGTAAGAGACTGTTATTCTTAAAATGTAATGTAGCTGAGTAACTGTATCGTCCACCTCTGATCATACGACGACCTGTGGTTCTCAAAGTGGAGGTCGAGGGATGGTCTGAAGACATAACTGAAAAAATTATGACTCATGTCTTATGCTTTTTAACTATGTTTTACTTAAATAGTATAGTTTAGTGGCATGAAGTCAATTAATAAGGTAAAGGTACCCTGCATTTGACCCATCCTTCAGTGCCGCTCAGGAGCAGCGCGGGGACCAGAGCTTCGTGCTCGTCTTGGTCAGGACGACCTGCTGAGCATGTTTTGGGTTTATGGGAAAAATGGACACCTACCGCTGTGAGACGAGAGTATTAGCCACTCTGCCGTGCGTGGTTTAATATGGTAAACTATTCAAACAAGGCAATATTAAACCTTATTTTTTATTTTCTCCTGCAAATTGTTTATTTCGATCTTTCTTTTTGGCTGAGGCGATAATATTTCCCTTCAAAACTGCTTTAGCTGCATCTCAGAGGATGTGATTGTTTTTTTTCTACTTGAGTTTCAATGTCATTTGACTTAAAAAAAAAAAAAAGTAAGTAAAAAGTAATTTAGCTACTAGGCATTATTTTTTAATGGCATTGTTGTTTATGAGATTAAACGTCCCTACACAGTCCCTCCATGTTTCTCCACATTCAACAACAAGTACAAGACAAGACGAGATTTTTACTTAATTCATAATAAATAAACTGCAATTCAGTTCACTATTATAGTTTGTATTTATTGCATTTAATATCTTTGCTGATATTGTAGCACTGCTTTTTCTTACTACAGCTTCTCAAGAGGTGTAACTCACCAGTGCTTAACCCTTTTGTGTTCAATCCAAATGTAAAAGATCATTTTACAGATGTGTGCACAATCTTGTGGGAATTTTATCTTGTGAGTTCTAGTCCCATCCCACAAACCAATTGTTGTGCTCAGTTTTAAATGTCGTGGAAAGCTGACTCGGTGTAGATCATTATTGAGGTCGGCGCTCACCTGAGAACAATGAAAGAGACGAGCCAGTGGCTGCAGGTGAGTGAGACAAGGCCACAAAAGCCCCAGCTCCTGCAACCTCCATCTTGGAAAAGCTGAGAGCGCAGGTAGGTATGAGCCGCAGAACATGTGTTAACTTTGGGATTTCTGTGTCAGATGTTATGTAATTTGTACCAACCTCTGTTTAGCTCCAGGATCACGTTGCCTGGTGAAAAAGAAGAAAACAGAGCGTCAACAAGAGAATGAATACAAACTTAGTGGTGCAACAACGGCTAAATTTACATGCACACCAAAAATCTGATCATTGTGGGATTTCTGAAGTTGTCAGATTATGTAAACTGTTTCATTTGATGCGAGTAATCAGATTTCTTTCAGATTGTTCACACATTTGTAGGTTTTGGCAAAGGCAAAAATGAGAACATGTCAAGACTGAAAGGTGATCAGGTATAAATTATCAAATTTCTCTAGTGCATGTTTCCAGCAATCTGATTTATTTTTGTTGGCCATGTAAATGTTTCCCACTGACAAAGCTGTTATTGACAAAATATTTGACCACTCGACGGGAATGGGTATATTTTAGGCTCCAGAATCAAACTGGAAAAGGAACAGACACGTTTGTATTTTTTTTTCCCCAACTTCACATCATACATCTAAGAGTCTTTGCTTTTTTTGTTTGTTTAAAGGGTCAGTTCAGCTTACGATACCATGCACATTTCTTCACCACTGGTCAAAACAGAACTATTTTTCTTTGAACAACTGAAAATTGTGACTATTGTGGACGTTTGCCTTACCTGAATGTTTGTTGTTGCACTTAAACGTGTAAATAAAGTATTTTTCAATTTGTTTCTTTTCCATTTCACAATATGAACTTGTGTATTAACATTAACTTTTAACCTTTTAAAAGGGACATAATCCACCATAAAGACGGCTACTTTGCACAATTCTCAGAACTTTAGTTTTTAACGCTGCAACATTACCCAAATCTTAGTTTTGAGTAAACTTTCCGCTAACAACGCGTGGGATGGATTCATAAACCCGTCTTTAAATAAACTTAACTTCCATCGTGAGCTACGTGCACGCAACATCACGCACGGTGTGCAGTTCTCGCGTTGTTTCCACTTCCCGACTGATCCAACATGGCGCCGTAGGGACGTTGTTATTGTTCCGTCGCCCACAACATTTTTGCTGCGAGAACAAAACCACTCGAGTTACAAACGTGAACAGGAATGAGAGCAACATTTGTGAACGATGTTACGATCCACCGGCTTCTTCCGAGGGATTGACTGCCCGTTTTACACCGAGTACGGCGACGGTAAAGGCGGAAAGAATGGGTGTAACAGACCGTACTGTCACTTCAGGCACAGCAGCCACAGACTTCTGTCCTACGGAGCCGCGGAAAACAAGAAAGAGCTGCAAGCTGCTCACAAAGGTGCACTTTTACTTGTATTAACCTGACACGTAATGCACTGAAGAGTCTGCACATGCACTGCAGCAGTTCATGTGGGTTTAAAGTGACCAGTGAAATCTTATTGAACAGAAGAGGGTTTGAACCGGTTTCTTGTTGTAAATAAAAACATTCAAAATATGGAGGAAAAAGTGAAGTGGAACAATGTGGTTTCAACGGAGAAACTGGGATGAACCACAGATTATAGCAAAATACGAAATTCAAATGCATGTAAACTATAGCAGAGCATAGTTTAAAGACATACTACGTACTATTATAGTTTACATTATTTTTAAATTTTACTGGAGATTGTAACAAACAAGATTAGGTTTTACAGGATAAATATTAACAGAAATGTTGACTCCACAATAGTTTTTTTCAATTTATCTCTAAATATATTACCACAAATTATACTTTTCATGAAGCTCAAATATTGTTTTGAGCATAGAATATATATATATTTTTTAAATCCTGTGTAGAAACTGATTTTTCTTCCACAGTAATTCAAAATTGTGGCTTATTTTTGCTATAAAGACATGTTTTATAGTTGACGTTTTTAACACTGATGATGTAATCTTTTAAATGGGTTAGTCAACTGTTTGTAAATAGACGGTTACACATCCTGTTAGTTTCTGACTAGTTACACGTGTTATACTGGCAGTGTAAAAGGTAAAGAATGTGTGTTGATTGTAGATAAAGAAAATGTGGATTTGCCTTTTTGTTTTTTGTTTTTTTGGTTTTTGCAAGCTCTGATGATTGCGCACTTTGTCTGATTCCCAGGTAAATGTTTGTGGATAACTCTGACCAGATGTACAAACTTCACTCCTAGAAGTTCTCACTGCTCTGTAAAAGGAAGCTGTTTTTGGTCTAACTTAAGTAAACATGGGTAGATTTTTGTTTCCTGCTTTTCTGCTGGAATGTGCTGAAGGTTTCACCCTCAAACATGTCCACAGTCAAACAGCTCATTCCTTGTTCGATGTTGTGTAAATACTGAGGCTGCAGGTGCATGGTTTTGTAAAACCTTTGAGATCATGTTTTCCAAGTAGAGTTTGGAAATATTGACAAAATATATATATATTTTTTGCTTTATCTTGATAACAATATTTTACTAAGAATCAGGAAAGTGCTAAAATGTGCTTGTACGTGTCTTGGTTGGCGTTTAATCTAGCTCAAAATGTGAATAGACCATATAATTAACCACAAAATGCATAAATATCCCTGTATACCCTTGTTTTTGAGATTAAACTAGACCAGGGGTGCCCAACCTTTTTCCTTAGCGGGTCAAAACTAATTAATATTAGCGTGTCAAACCTAGTTTAGTGTTGCATTTAAAAAGATTGTTTGCAAAGAAATTATTAATTGTCTTTTAATTACATGCACTTGATATTTCTTGTCTATTTTCAAGGTAAATTATAGATAATATCATTTTGCGATTGCGATATATGTTCGATAGATCTCCCACCTCTATTTCCAAAATTACTGTTGGGTGGCCGATATTGACAAAAATCAATTTCTCAATATTTTGTGGAGTAAACTGAATACAATATTTAGACGATATTATGTTAATCCAACACATTTGTGTTAAAATATGTCTTTAACATATTAGGTAAGGTTTAATTATTAGACAAAAGTGCAGAAATATCACTTTATACTCTTATTTGAAGGTTTACAACAGCTCAGTCAGTTTTTCAATCAGCATTTTTCATATTGCTGTTAGCCTTTAAACATGCAATTGAGTACTTTGAGTACTTTTTTTTATTTGCCATCTAGCAATGATTTAAGGACTAAAAACAACAGAGATTCTCTGATAATATCTGAAAATCCCAGAAGTTCAGAAGGATGTATTGCTCGGAGGGGGGAGGATTTTCTTATAAACATTCCTCAAAACAGCGTGAATCCAACTGAATGCTACTTCAGGTATTTTTTTGATGATGGAACATTGTTAGAACATGGTTAAAAGCTCAAAAAAGTCACTGTAGCAGAATATGTGTCCTTAAAAAAAACAAAAACATAAATGATAAACTCGATTTATCTTCAAAACAACTTTCATGATATTATCAAAAATTGTATTTACCTTTAGTTGGGGAATGACAAGCCTTTTATGTACTTTAAAATGTCATGCTGTTTTCCTGGTGTGTCTTTATTAAAATGTTGTTGATTGTTTGGTCTTTCTCTCCGCAGAACAAGGCTATGACCCCTTTAACCCAGAGGTTGTGCATCCGCCGGAGCCGCAGGACGATCAGCCGGCTCCGTCAAGCGACATCAGCGGCGCTTTGGCCCTGGTCAACCGCGCCATCGAGGAGGTGCGCTGCCAGATGGAGCGAGAGAAGAGGAAGCTCTCTCGAATCGGAGATGAACCCTACGACCCCAGCGAGAACGCCTCACTGGAGAGCGCGAAATCAAAGAGGGCGTCGGTCTCCCACATGGCCTACGATCCCAGCGAGAACGCCTCTCTGGAGAGCATGAAATCAAAGAAGGTATCGGTCTCGCACATGGCCTACGATCCCAGCGAGAACGCCTCACTGGAGAGCGCCAAATCAAAAAAGGTATCTGTCTCACACATGGCCTACGATCCCAGCGAGAAAACCTCACTGGAGAGCGCAAAATCAAAGAGGGTATCGGTCTCGCACATGGCCTACGATCCCAGCGAGAAAACCTCACTGGAGAGCGCGAAATCAAAGAAGGTATCGGTCTCGCACATGGCCTACGACCCCGGGAGTTACCAAATGACTTCGGCGGCGTATAACCCAAGTCCCGGCTGCAGCAAGTACACGTTGGACACAAACGCGCAAGAAAACAGTGCAAACTCCATGGAGTACGTTCCGACTTCCATGAAAAAGTCGACAGCCAGGACTCAAAAGCTGTCTCCTCCCAGTCCAAAGTATTCCAACAGCACATCCTCCGCGAAATCGAAATACACATTAGACAATAGCAAGCCTTCTACAGACATGGAGTATGACCCTTTATCAAATTACTCGGCAAGTATCGCAGGGAAAAGCAAAAAAGAAGAGACTTCAAGCGGCAAAAGCGACGGGAATAAGTCATCCAGGGTTCCAAGCTCCACCGAGGAGTACGTCGTTTCCGTTAAAAAGCCTCCGCAAACGTCCGTGGACACAAAAAAGTACACAATATCGGACTCGGACGGGGAAAGTTCTGCGTCCGAGTACAAACCGACGTCGATAAGTAACCTGCAGCTGAAAAAGAACAGCAGCGTGACAGATGTGGACGGCAGAGTGAAAGAAGCAAGGACAGAATGTCTTCAAAATGCACTGACGCAAAGGAATAAAGAAGAGGTGATCGACTTAACAAAGCTGGATCATGTCAAACGTAAAAGGAGTCCAGAGAAAAGGAGATTGGACAGTGGCAAAGCTGAGAAAAAAACGGTTAAAGAGTCGAGCAGAACGAACACAGCGACTAGTAAAAGTAGCAGCGCGATTGAAACGACTAAGGTGTTAAAAACCTCAAATCATAACACGTCAAAGAAAGAAAACAAAAGCAACGGGAAGAAGGAGGGGGAGAAGAGCAGAGATAAGATAAGCACGAGTAAGGAAGGAGGGAAGGAAGAGAGACGGGGCGATTGTTTGAAGGTGAAATCGGCAGACAAAATAAAAACAGACTCGAGCAATAAACGTCACAGAGAAGCAGAGAGCGGTGGGAGTGAAAGCAAGAAAGTCAAAATATCTGATAGCAAGGAAAAGAGTAGACACGATCACAAAAACGGTAAACTCGACAGCAGCAAAAGTCAGAAATATTCGCGGGTAGAAGGCAAATCGAGCTCGAACCGCAGCAGCAGTAACAGTAAAAGCACGAGTAGCAAAGACAAAATCAAAAACAGCAGCAGTAGTAGCCCGAGAAGTTTGCCAAAATCTAAACAGAAAGAGCGAAGTTTAAGCCTGAGTCACGCCGATTTGTTTGGAGACGAGAGCCCGGAGGAGGCCGAGCCCATGGAGGCGTACGACGAGGGGGAGGAGGAGGAGGAGGAAATGGTGGTGAGGAAGTGCGCGGCGCTGAAGAGGCGTTTGAGCAAGAGGAAGGCGTCCAGCTCGGAGGAAGAGTCCGAGTGCGGCGCGGTGAGCAGCACGGCGGCCAAAGACGACGTGGAGAGCCTGGGCATCGACCTGTCCGGCCTGCAGGACGACCTGGACTTCGAGTCCGACCCGCTGGAGGAGTGTCTGAGGATATTCAACGAGTCCAACGACGTGAAGAAGGAGGACAAGGGGAGGCAAGCCAAGCAGGTGCGTTCATGCAAGAGGCGGGCAATATGTATCGAAATTTAGATGATATTATGATTCTTGTTTTGAAGATATGCACAATTTTTATGTCAACTAATGAAGTAATCGGTACGGGAATTGTGTAAATATATTCTCCACCAGGACGTCCTCAAACAGCTTCAGTTCAGCTTTATCTGGGTAAAATTGAGTAAAAAAAGGACACCGCTTCATTTGAGATGGGCAATATATAGACATTTTTATGATATTGTGAATGTTGTTTTTATATCAATTAATGATATAATCGAATAACTAGTCTATATACACACTCCAAAACATACCATAAGCAGAGAAAGAGGTTTTGTGGCTCAGACAAAGCAGGAATCGCACAAAAGTTATACAAGAAATGTAAAAACTTGGGAACACTCTCTCGTCTTTAAATATCCTCCACCTGGACGTCCTCAAACGGCTTCAGTTCAGCTTTATTTGGGTAAAATTGAGTAAAAATAAAAAGGACAAGGGAGGCTAAGCAGGTACCTTCATTCGAGGTGGGTAATGTATAGAAATTATGATGATATTGTGAATGTTGTTTTGAAGATATGCAAAATTTTTATGGCAACTAATGAAGTAACTGAATAACTGGTCTACACACTAACTCCAAACATACCATAAGCTGAGAGAAGAGGTTTTATGACTCGGACAAAGCAGGAATCATACAAAAATGATGCGGGAATTAAATGAAAACACCCTTTCGTTGGTAAATATTCTCCATCAGGACATCCTTAAACAGTTTCAGTTCAGCTTTATCTGGGTAAAATTGTGTAAAAATAAAAAGGACGAGGGAAGCTAAGCAGGTACCGTCATTATAGAGGTGAGCAATACATTGGAATGTAGAAAATATCGTGAATGCTGTTTTGTTTTATGCAAAATTTGATAGTTTGGTTTATAGTTTAGGGCAAAAAATGCTGCAAAAAGAGATAATTCAAATTAAAAATGAAAAAAAGTGATGTTGTAAACTTCCAAATAACGATATAAGTTGATATTTCTGAACTATTTTGATTAATTTTACAGATATTTAACATCGGTTTGATAATTCAGGATGCGGGGGTGAATTTTGAGTTTGCTCTGCCCTTTTTGCATATAAATTGGTTGTTTACTTGTACTTTCTAAATAGAATTTTTTTATGAGATCCTGTGAGCTTGTCTTGTGAGTGCGGTTTGTCTCATTTTTGGTCAGATCAGAGAGATTCTTGTGAGTTCGAGGGCTTTGCCAGCTCCACACTTCTGTCCCCTTTTTTCAAATCAATCCGCAAAGCTAGTCGGACGATTTCATGGAGATATTAAGGTTTTGCACCCTCCACTAAAGTTAACCAGAGTTGTAACTATGACTGTTACTGTTGATTATTTTAGTGGTCGACTTGTCAAACAATTATTTCTGTTGAACATTGAGACTTTTTAAACACTTTTTAACCAGATAAAGGTTGAAATATGGTGACGGAAGGCATCTAGAAAGAGAAAATTTAAAAACAAACTGTATTATTGATATGAAAATCCAAATTTGCTTATTCTTTTTTGACAGTTTGACTTAGTAACACCCTTGTCTTTAATATAAAACAGTCTTTTTGCCTGTGATTTTGAGTCCAGATGACAATTACGACCGTCAATGACCGTCAGGGATGGAAAATATATCTGTTCTAGTATTGGTACCAGCCAATATCGAAGAAAACGGACGATATTTGACACAGATTTTGAAAACATTTATTTAGTGATTTATTTTTTGACAGACTAATTAGTAAAAATGGAAAGAGAAGAGCAATTAGGCTGAAATATGGCTGTATGTTTGACTCAATAATGCAACAAATTGTTTTATATCCCACATAAATACATCTGTTCTTATTTTTGTTATTTATTATTACTCATTTATAAGTGAAAAGTAAATTTGTGATCTTTACTTCAGCTTAAAATAAATCAGTGTGCCTTGCCATTTGCTATGGCAAACACAACAGCAGGAAGACAAATATCGGATATCGGTATTGGCTTAAAAATATATATACGGCACATCCAGCTCGATTCATGTTATCATTATGATTTGTAAAGTTATTCTTGAGTGGAAAATACATACAGGGGTCGTACGGGTGCTTGAAAACTTTGAAAATGCTTGAATTTAACTACTTTGTTTTCAAGGTTGGAAAAGTACTTGAATTTTGGAAAAGGTGCTTGAAAACGTTTGAAATTTAAACTTGCCAACCTGTATCCTTTGACAATCTGTATCATTTTGACAGTAAAGAGCGTTAATAGTCTTCAATTTGTCGTTTTGAAGAAACAAAAAACTAAATTTACTTATATTTTATCCCAAATCAATAGCCACTCTCTAAAATAACCCTAACCCATAAAAAAAGAAATTTCTTCTGGTTTGCCCAAAATTTCCTACACATTTCCAACAAAGCACATTTTATCAAGGCCATTCTTGTGAAACCTTTTGTCATTGTCTCAAAGTGCATATTAGGAGAGAAACATTAACCTTTTTTGTTAGTATACAAATATACAAATAGAAATCTATATCTGCAAGTTTGTTACAGTCCTGAATGAAAAAAAATAAAAATAAAACAGCAGCGCGATGGGGCCGAGTGAATATAAAGGTGCTTGATTCTTTACTTTGAAAAGATGTAGATCCTGCACATAAGACTGATGCATTGTCATTACTGATGTTATTCTTTGTAGCTTTTGCTGTAGATTTTTGCTGTCACTGAAACGTTTCTTTGTTTTGTTTTGGCGACACCACTTCAGGCTTCAAGAGATTCAGACGAGGAGAAAGACACTGACGGCACTTTAACCACTCTCTTTCCCGGTCAAAAGAAGAGAGTCTCCCACTTCGTTGCCAAAGGAAGTGTAAGTGCTTCATTTTCACGCAGCTTTATGTTCCTACGACTGTAATAAGCGGTGAACGAGTTGAACTGATGTTCCTGGAAAGTCCCATGGCTCACACTCAAGGAAGTAAAAAGCAAGCTGTTATGTGCTCAGTTTTTTCAGCATTTTATGTTTTGGGTTGATTGGAAAACCTTGACACTGCACCTTTCATTGTATCATCTGCTAACCTCAGGATTTATGCCGAATTGGGTTGTAAAAACAAAACAATATCCAGATTCGGGCTGTGGTCTTTTAGTCGTTTAGTCGATTAATCGGGCGATGAAGTTTTAGTCGACCAACATTATTTTTAGTCAAGTAATTATTTAATTTTGATTATAAGGATTTATACAACAAAAACAGAAAAAAGGGAAGCTATTGAGTGAGATTTTGAAGTGAATCATGAGTTTAATCTATATCTAACATATAAATACTCTGTTTCCTGGTACTTTTCTGCATGAATTGTTATTTTTAGCAGTAACTCCAGTGCAGTTGTGTGTTTTTTTTTTTTTTAAATGCAGTTTAGGTCAGATACAGAAAGATACTTCATAGTTTTGCCACACCCCTTTTTAGTTGATTAATCAGTCGATAGGACATTTAGTCGACCAAGAATTTCTTTAGTCGACTACAGCCCCACTCCAGACACTAATTGATTCTAAAACTAGATTTAAAGTTGACGGTAGACGTTGGACCAAATATTTAACAATGGCATCTCAAACATTTGTACCAGCTTGTTTAAGGATCATTAATATTTATTCAACCAATAGTTCTAAGTTTGCTTCCACTCCTCACACCTTTTTTAATCAATTGTAGTGTCGTTACGCCCTGCAGAGGCTCCACATCAGTGTTAACACGTCTCTAGGTGTTAGCGTTCACAATTAGCTGCAATCTTTGTCTGCTTTACTTTGCAACTGGGAAGAGAATCAACTGCAAGTGCAATTAAACAGTATTCCAACTTTAAGATTGTTCTGAAAGCAAATGACGATATATCATGAACAATATAAGGCCAGCTTTAAGTGGGATTTTAATATAGAGATGAGGGGGGAAAAAAAACAATAGTATAGGAATGAATACTGTATCGTGAAGGCCAGGGCTACAACTGATGATTATTTTAGTAGCTGACTAGTCAAACAGTTATTTCTATTGGACAGTGAGACTTAAATATTTGTAACCAAATAATGGTTCAAATATGAGGATTGAAGGCTTTTAGATAGAATATTTACAAATAAAGTATATTATTAATGAAAATCAGAAATTGTTTATTATTTTTTGACATTTTAATTTCATAATGCAGTCTTTGATTTAACCCTCGTGCTCTGTTCAGTTGAGTTATACACATTTAGTCAAAGAGCAATACACATTTTCATATCAGGAAAAGAATACTTATTTAACTGAAAGATTTTGCATAAATTGTATGTTGTTGTTATTGTTGAGTGATGTTTAGGACCACCCATGAAAGTTTCATAGCAATGAAATAAATAAAAAAAGAAATCTAGATGATCCTACAAGATCCGAAGATAGCAGGAAGGTTAAAAAGGTATTTTTGTATCTGTGTTATAATCTGGACTTTACAGACTCTACTATTACAATTATTTTTCATAGTCGACTAGTCATGATTTGTCAATTATTTGTTACAGCCCCTGTGTAGTTTTTCCATTGTGGTTTATAAATTTGCCAATTGAGATTTTTCCTTAGTCTCAAAATGAAGTTTGAAACAGTTTTGTTTTCCCCAACAAACAGTGTAGCATTAAAAAATACAAAAAATCAGACCTCTACACTCTGTCTACATCTAGTAATTCAACATTTTATCTTTTCAGACTTGTCAGAAAGAGCCTTTGGAGTCACTATATGATGCTTTGGGATGTGACCTGATTGACTGAGCAGGGATAATACTGTTGAGTCTGAAAAAGCTGTTCTAAAGCCGTGCTAGCAGTCCAAAAAATCCATGCACGTGAAAACTAGTGACGTGTCAAAGTGTTTGTGAGAGCGAGGAATGAGTCAGAAAAGTTTAAATACCTACTTTGTTATTTCACAGTTTTGGTTTTGGTAACCCAGCTCTAACTCACCGCACTATGATTCAAACTGGTGTTGCTCTGCAGGTGGATGCGCCGCCTAAAGCCGTGGTGCGTCCGTACAAGCGCCCCTCGGCTCAGGAGGTGTGTTATCAGCGGATGCAGTTGGCGCAGCAGCAGGCGGCTCAGCTCTCGGCGGCGGTGAAAGCGGCCGCGCAGAGCCACAGCCCCGGCGTCTCTGGAGAAAAGAAGAGGATCGCACACCGCCCCAACCCCCTCGTCACATCCAGTAAAACAGGTACAAGCAATGCATCATCTGTGATATCTCCTGGTCTGGGCTGAACAGTTGATCAAAATCCCATCGAAATTACAATATGAATGGAGGCAATCGGCAAAACGGAAAGGTTGCAATTTTCCCACAAACAACAAAATATCCTGTTTTCTTCTGCAATAAAAACTACTGATTAGATTTGTTATAACATATTCTGAAACAAGCAACAAAAGTGACAAAAAAAGCAACTGAATGCCGCAAAAATGTGTCTTAAAAGTGCCAAAGACGCGACTGAAAGCGGCAAAGACATGACTAAAAGCGGCAAAATAACTAAAACCAATAAAAATGCCACTAAAGCGACAAAAATGCAACAAAAAGACAATTGAAAGCAACAAAAAGTGTAAAAAAAAAACATCTAAAAGCTACAAAAAGTGACAAAAACGTAACTAAAAGTGCCAAAAACACAATTAAAATGCAACTAAAAGTGACAAAAGCAACTAAGAGCTATTGTATTTTATTTTTATTTTATATATATCTTATATATATATCTTATTTACTGTTTTAATACTTACTGTCTCTACTGGTCGGTTGCACATGTAATGGAAAGAATTTCCCCTTGGGGATAAATAAAAGTAATTCTGATTCTGATAAAAGCGGCAAAAAAGCAACTACAAGTGCCAAAAACACAACTAAATTGCAACTAAAAATGACAAAAACACAACTAAAAGCGACTAAATCATTCCGAAGCGTGTAGTTCTTTTATAGTTTATAGTTTTATAGTTTGTCAGTTCATACTAGTCTTTTTGTCAGTTCTCCTGATTGCGTTTATAATGTGAACTTTGAACAGAAGCACATTATTGAAACAATTGCAAAACTGGTCAGAAAATTACAACCAGATATTTTGCCCACATCGTGCAGCTCTAATTCTGGCACAGTGGAATTAAAGTATGAAATTGGATTGTGGTAAGAAACGAATAACAATATTATTTTGATGATTATTGGCACTATGACCAAACACTGAAATCCTTTTTTTTTCTTTTTTTCTTTTTTTTTTGCTTTTGGTAGATCAGTTTTAGTTTTAACAGGTTTAACCAACATTCAATAAAATAAAAAGTCAGAAACAGCAGGCCATCCAGTGAAAAGTTTAATTACACGTAGATGGGGGATAATTACAAACTTAAAGGAAGGGCCTGTACCTGATTTTTACTGTTGTGAAACGGGGAAAACAGTACTAGTCCATGTTCTTTTTTTTTTTTTTGCATGTAATTAAGTAAATCTGTGTTGCTCCAGCACAGATATTTTGTAAAGGCATCTATTTGGGTGAAAATGAGACCACATATTTTACTCTGCATCTGTTTATAGAGTGTTTTATCCTACGGGAGAAGCAGGATGTGTGCCGTTAGCATGCTAATGTTTGTTAGCTTTACCCGTGAAGCTCTGGGCTCGTGAAAAGTGCTTATAAACTTTTCGCGCTGAATATTTAAGATACTGGGGCTGCATTAAATAAGTGAGATGCATTTGATTGATTTAAAGACTTTTGCATGAACTAGTTCTGTTTTTAACATTTCAAAACAGTAAAAATAAGGTACAGGGTGTTAAATATTGTTGCTGACTGCGCTGCCCCTACTGTAAGATGGTACAAAGGAGTTTTATGGTGTGAATAAGAAAGAAGCTGATTGGTTGAAGCAGAGTTACTATCCTGTCTGTGTGACCTTGGTTCCCACAAGATCTGAGCTCTTCTTATCTACGTGAAATGAATGCAACAGAGTTCTTATGTCTTCACTAACTGGGCATTCAGTTGGCTACATGTCTTATTTATTAAAAAATTTAATCTAGCTTTTTAAAATAAAATTTTCTGAATGAAACAGTAATGATATCGTCACATAAACTGCCAGCTAAAAAATTAGTAATGTAATTTGATGTTTTTAGAGAAATTACTCGTCGTTGCTCCCTACTATTGTCATGACCATTATTTTTTTTTAGCTCTTTTGATTGTACTGTGACCTGAATAATCCCAATTATTGATGAACCGAGTAATCTTGAATTTCCCTGCGTGGTATGCAGGTTACTTCTGGTGTTGGGTGGATTCTTTTGCAGTCGATACACAGATGTGTGCTGTGATACTGTCTAACAAATGGTGAATTATTCATAGGACAAATCTATTCTGATATTAAGGACACCGTGAACATGACATTCCAATGCAATTTGTCATTCTACATCAATTCAGTAAACTTTTAACACTGGTTGTATGTATCAGGACACGTATTGTCTAAAGTTCCTGGCATTAGGATCCCCAGTAGTGATGCAACAACAACCCAACAAATTGTGATATTGTTTTGTCAAAAGTCTCACAATAATAGCGTGGGCTGTGACAGTATATCGAATTATTAGCTCCTTTGCTTGAATGCATTGTTTTGTCGCAGCAAAAGCTAAAAAACAGAGGGAACAACATAAACAGCACTTTTCTATTGTAAGTCTTTGGAATATAACAGTAATTATCTGTACCAAAGGCTTGTTTCAAAAGGAAAGATTAGCATATCCACTTTTCCTGTTATGCTTTACATAACAGTAAAAACTGCATTAAAATCACAAAAAACACAAAGACATACAGAAAAAAACGCTTTAAAAGAGAAGAGTGCAGATAGATCTTTTAGTCGTATGCACATCTAAACAAAACTGTTTTTAGCCTGGATTTAAAGATTGTCAGAGTGGAGGCCTGTCTCACATCTTCAGGGAGATTTTTCCAGATTTTAGCTGCAAAAAACTGAAATGCTGATTCCCCATGTTTAGTCCTGACTCTGGCACCTGCAGGAGGCCGGTCCCTGAGGTCCTCAGAGTGTGAGATGGTTCATGTGGCTCTAACATGTCAGAGATGTTCTTTGGTGCTTTGGAGAGACTTGAACACAAGCAGAGCTGCTTTAAAGTCAATTCTCTGAGCCTGAAGCCAGTGCAGAGACCTGAGCACAGACTATGATCGTACTTCCTGGTTCTAGTCAGGACCCGAGCAGCAGCGTTCTGGATGTACTGCAGCTGTTTTACAGCTCATCTGGAGAGGCCAGTGAACAGGCCGTTACAGTAGTCTAACCCAGTGGTCCCCAACCTCCGGGCCGCGGACCGGTACCGGGCCGTGGATCAATTTGGACCGGGCCGCACAACAAATAATTAATTTATTGTCAGAGTCTGAGCGATCATTTATTTTGAAAAAGGACCGGATTCTCTAGTCTAGGATACATAAGAGCTTAGATTCTTGGCCAGAACCCGACCTGCAATTCGGGCCGGGTTCGGGTCCACGTTTTCCGCTCTTCTGTCGGGCTGAGTTGGGCGGCCAAGGGGGCAGAGGCGCACACGTGCGTAACATGCGCTCCACGCGAAAGAGCGCGTGAGCAGCCAGTGCTGTGTTGTTTTCCTTCTCATCCTCGAATGAAGTGGTCAAAATATGTAACGTGAGAAAAGACGTTAATGAAAGCGCGGCTGCTGCACGAGCGGAGGAGAGAAAAAGAGAGAAAGAGCAGCAGAGGAGGAGCAGGAGGAGAGACGAAAGGAGCGAGGGAGAGAGCTCATGTGGGCCGGCGTCAGCGGAGGAACAGGCGCGTCTGGGACAGGAGGCGTCCCGTTGGTGCAGGTAGAACACTAAACACTTGAAGCCCTGTCAGGCGCTTATTCTGCCAATAAAACTCTGCACGAACTCAGTTTACGTACCTCCGGTTCTACACGTGCGCGGACCCAGGTCGGGTTCGGACAGTATCCGCGCGGTCCCGGGTCGGGTTCGGACAGTATCCGCGCGGTCCCGGGTCGGGTTCGGACAGTATCCGCGCGGTCCCGGGTCGGTTCGGACAGTATCCGCGCGGTCCCGGGTCGGTTCGGACAGTATCCGCGCGGTCCCGGGTCGGGTTCGGGTCGAATCTTGCAGCAAATGACTCGGGCTCGGACAGTACGTGTGCGGGCTTGGCGGGTCGGGCTTGAATTTTTGGGGCCGATCGATGGTTACATCTCGGTCATTTGAGCTAAAATTTAACCCACAAGCAACAAAATGAGTCAGAAACAAGACAATACCAGGAATCCTGCGTGAATCCTACGTGAATCCTACGGCTCTAATGAGGCAATGAAGCCTTCAAAGCTGCTTTGCCACTTAGAGACCAAGCACCCTGGATTAAAAGACAAACCCCTGGACTATTTTGAAAGAAAAATAACAGGTACACAGTGGATTCACATTTATTATGACAAACGCCCCCTCCCCTACCGGGCGCAGTAAAATTGTCAAGCGTTGACCGGTCCGCGGTGATAAAAAGGTTGGGGACCACTGGTCTAACCTACTGGAGACAAATGCATGGATAAGTCTCTCCATAGACGCCATACCTTTGATTCTGGCAATGTTTTTTAGATGGTAAAAAGCTGTTGATGTTATTGATTTGATGTGGCTGTCAAAATTAAAGTCTGAACTTCAAGTATCATGATTTCCTCAACAAACATGTGATTATTATTTTTTAATTAGTTTGTCATTTCATTGACCTATTTCAGTCTTTTTGTCAGTTCTCCTGGGCACATTTAGAGAAACCTATTATCAAAACATAAATTGCAAATCTAATTGCAGTTGCAATATTGTGCAGTTCTACTCTTCAAAATATCATACCGTGAGATGCATATCCCGTGCATATACGTGACTAGACTTATACACAATTAATACACAATCCCGAGGGATTTGGATATTGTCACGTCGCTGCTCGAGGAGCCAAACCTTTTCTTCTGTATTACTTTGCATGAAAAATCTGAAATCCCTGTTTTTGCACATCCATTTGTTTGTTGCACATCCATTTGTTTTTTCTGTTTTGAATAGGTGCAGTAAAGTCCAAACCAGACACGAGCCGAGTTTTGTCCCCGAGTCAGTCCCAGCCGTCTGTCCGGATTCAGACCACGGCGGGAATCCTGTCCAAGACCATGTCCACGTCGCAGCAGAAGAGAGTGGCTCATATGCCCACGCTCAAGGTGGGTTTACTCTCGGCAAATACAACAGTTTAGTTTCTGTCCTGAGTTTAAAATTAAGCTGGAGGTTAGACAAGGCTGCGTTGATGTCAGATTTGTCAGGGGCTGATGGCAGATTTACTGTTGAAATGTCCAAACTTATGATTCACAAATGTTGAATCGCCAGTTATTTTTTTGTTTTAGCTCCACAAACGTGTCATATTAATCTCCTGACTTAAAGTCCTTTCAACTTGTGACACCACTTACATCTTTGAGGTTGAACAGTAGCACCACTTTCTGAAGTTGTTGTGAACAAATAATCTCACTTCATTTGTGCGGACAGAGAAGACTTTGGATTTTGTGTCAGTGTTTGTTTCATGTCAATAGGCAGTAATTATAGAGTTATTAACCATAAACCCGGTCAAAATATCTGCAAAATACAGACAAATATTTGACCAGGTTGTTAGGCCTCAATGCAGGGTGGGGTCGGCACGTATTTTGGGTGGTTTTCAGTAATCGACCTGAAAAACTGATCCAGGCCGCTGCAGTGTCCAAAAAATGAGACTCCTTGCTGACCGAAACCAAACCACACCCGAGTATAAACCCGACGTTGATATCTCTGTCATTACTGGGTCTATCCACATGAAAAAACCACACACCACAATGTCACAGTGTCTTTTCTGTGAGCAAAAGGTGTTGTCATTATAATCACAGAAAGAGCCAAGTTTGGACTGGCCTCGGTCCCTCAGACCGGTTCACTTTGGAGCGCTTCGGGCTGCTTCTGTTAATGGTGGTCTGCGTTTAAGGTTCACTTTATTGTTCCTGTAGGGAACATGGCAAGGGCCTGGCTCCGCAACATGAGCAGCTGACGTCACCCAAACATAACACATGTTTTATTCTATTTTAAGGACTTTTTGGCCGTTGGCTCCACTAGACAGTATAGCGCGAAATGAGGATGAAAGAGGGAAGGACATTGGAGCAAACTGTCGAGAGGTGGATATGAGCTCTGACTCTGGGTGGATCATGTTGAGCTCACGTGTGATTTCCACTCGACCACCAAGCGGCACACAAATGTTTTCTTAATGAATTAAATCTGAATCTAAAAATACCTGGACTATACTTTTTTTTCATAAGGCTGATTCACTAAAAGGTATGCGGTAATTCCAATTGTCTGGCTCTGAGACGTGGTCAGAGTTAAAGTAAACATGAAACAACTTCTGGTTTTTATTACCAGCATTTTCTGCATTCATTTCACTTTGCTGTGTTTTGACGTCTCTTTATGTAATGCATTGGATTTGGAGACCTTTTTATTTGATGTTTTCTATCTATATATAATAAAAACTGGCACAATGTCTTTTCTGTCTGCATAAATCAACAGTAGTGTCATTATTCAACCACAAAAGATGTCGCTGTCAGTTGAAAGGACGTTCAGCTTGACAAACTATGATGGGTTTCTACATGTGTGGGTTCCTTCAAACCCTCCAGTACTTTCTTCAAATACAGGGAGTCCTTCGAGCAGGGCCCCTGCCCTCTATCTGAGATTATGAAGAACACAGATATTACCTGCTGTCTGTTTTAATCACCTGCTTAATGCCAAGGCCTGATTCGATGTTTGTATTTCAGAGCACGTCGATGAAGCGCCCCGTCATCCCCACAGAGTTTGGAGCCAAAGTGCCCACAAACGTCCGGCAGCGCTACCTCAACACCTTCATCGACGAGTGCGTCAAGTTCTGTGCGTCAGAGCAGGACGCTTTTCAGATGGTACACGGTCAACTTTTATGTGTTTGATATTCTGTTTTTGAAATGAAAATGGGCGGCTCTTATTAATGAGTTTCCGTTTTCAGTCTTAATTTTCCTCGGTTTACGCCTGATGCACACAGACTCCGGTCCGGCTCCGGTTCGGGACCCGCGCGGGTCCCGTGCGGGTCCCGCAAGACTTAGAAAGTGCTTAAAATCAATGCGCCCTGTCACACCGACCTCGGAGCTCTGCGTCGCGGGTCCGCAGCCGCACTGGTCTCGGAAAGAATCCGCCAAGAAGTCTATTTTTGCCGGACGCCGCAGCGGTCTGGTGCGGCTTTCATGTCATTTGACGAGTGCTCTCGCGCGAAACCACGTGAATCTACGTGGCTTTCGTCAAAAACGGACCGCAGTTAACCGGAGCTGGTGTGACAGGCGTCTGCAAGAGACCCAAGGGTCCCGGACCGCGACCGGACTGGACTCAGTGTACACTAGGCGTTAGTCTTGGTTTTGTCTCTGTTCAGTTTTATTTTTACAGAGTTTGACTTAATAAGGCATGAACATATCTGAAATTATTTTGTCAAAATATATTCAAATGATGCAATTATAGTAACATTGCAGTAATAACCAGCAGATCGCAACTGTTCTCAATATTGTGCCACTCTACTACACACCTTTTCTGATGGAAGGAATCAGATCTTTTCGTGATTAAAAAAGAAAGTAGGAGACGGACCGTCCACCAAAAATGTTACATAGTGCACCTTTAAAGGAGACATATTATGTTTTTTTTCCAGGTACTTATTATTATATTACAACATAAGTAGATAATTTTACATTTTGTTCATTTTAAACCATAATTGATCTAAAATGGCTAAGATATAGAAACAGGAGCATTGACTTCCTGTACAAAACTGCAGATCTGATAAGCCCCGCCTCTTCATAGTGACATTTATCCATCATAGGCTGTGGATTTTAATTTACAGTTTTTTATTTGGGAAAATTGGCTACGTGACATTTTTTTTACATTTTTCAAATAATTGCTACTAAGTACAGGGATGTGGGCGGGGATAGGGGGTAGGTGAAAATTTCTTTCTTGAAAATGTTCTGTTGCAGGACAATACAGGATTAACTCAAACATAAACAAATCAATCAGAAAACAACTTTGAGTAAACTGTGATGAGGAAACACTGTTGTAATAAGATTAAAAGCTCATTAAAGTTGACTTTTCCTTGAATCTCATGAACCGTGTTGTTCCAGGCTCTTGACGAGGAGAGGGTGGTGTACGAGCGCAGCAGCAGCAAAAACATTTACCTCAACGTCGCCGTTAACACTTTGAAGAAGCTCAGAAGCAAAAGCAACCCATCGCCGGCTCCTGTCAGCAGTACGTCAATATTACCTCTCCTACTTCTACTTCTTTGAATTTTAAACGTTTTGCTTCTGTGTCGTGTTGTTGCTTGTTGTGTGAATGGATGGGCTGATATGGATTTATTTATTTATTTATTTTTATTTTTTTGCTGATACCGAAATCCACAATTTGTCTTGCTGCTGTTGTGATCTAATTTCTTAATCTTTTCGGAGTTGAAGTAAAGTTCACAAATTACCTCTTAAAATTACTTACTTAACAAAAATCTAATCAACAATCAATCAAATCAACAGAATGTATTTATGTGGGATATAAAATATTTTGTTGCATTATTTTGTAAACATCTGGCATAATTTCTATCTCAATTGCTTTGTCTGTCCAGAAAAAAAGACAAAATATTGATGCCAAATAGCGACAATTTTTCCATATTTTCCGATGCCAATATCACAGAACATCTTTCGATATCGGCTGATACCGATGCTGAAACCAATACATCGCCCGCCCACAGCTGTGTGAGATGAACATTTTCGCCTTAGTCTAGTTTTAGTCAACAAAAATGCTTCGCTAATATAGTAATTCCATAATGGTTTTAGTCGACCAGAAAATATCTTTTTTATTTCAACTATGATGAATTATATGGCATTTCTTCACACGTGCAGAGGAGTTTCCTGGACAATGAGCTTGTTTTTATTTTGTTTTTAATTAGTCAACTAAAATATCTACTTTGAGTGATACGCTGCATTCCAGGCAAACAGGAAGTCGGTTATTTCCCACTTGAAAGATACAAGTTCCGACTTCAGAGTGTTCCAGCTGAATAACTCGTATGTAAACAATTTGGCTAATGCTAACTGTAAATAACAATAAACATTTGTTACAGTATAAATCCGAAAATAATCTTATTTTCGGATCCGAAAATAATCTTATTTTCGGATTTATACTGTAACAAGTGTTTACAGCAGGCATGTCCAAACTCAGGCCCGGGGGCCAAATGCGGCCCTCAGACCAATTTTTCTTGGCCCTTAGTCTTCCTGGTGAACTGGCCCACATTGTCCTGAGAAGTACTATTTACAGCACATTTAAGATTTTCTACAATTCCAACCTAAATAACTAACATTTTGGTGCAATACAGACCTGATATTAAGGCAATGAGACTGAATGTAGATGTGGTGGTGCTTAAAACATCAGATAAATGCAGCTTTTTTTAACGTTTCACGATTGATTTGTGGCCCTCCAATTGGTCTATATTTAAATATGTGGCCCTCGATGGGAAAAGTTTGGACACCCCTGGTTTACATGGTTTATGTGGTGGTTTAATGTAATGGTTTAATCAGTTTCGCTTCTTGAGATTATTATTATGACTGTAACACATCACAGTTGGTCTCGTGTGTCAAGCGGGAGTCGCAGTTCACGAGTAGGATTTACCAGTTCGAGTGGCATTCCGGGGCATTTTTTCAAGTCGGAGGTGGGAAATATCCCAGTTACCGGTTGCCTGGAACGCACCAATAGTTTAATCCATAAAAATGCATAGAAGTTTTGTCATGGTTTTAGTTCAAATTAATGCTTACCTTTTCGTTACTTAGTCTGTGCATTAAATGTATTGACGCACATTATTACTGTTGTCTCCAGAACCACAAGCGTTGACGTCGAACAAGCGGGCCCAGTCGCACGAGGAGGTTCTCGGGGGTCGTCTGGCAGCGACCACCAGCTTCACTGTGAACAGGAAGGGCAAACAGAGCCAGGAGAAACTCTGCGGTAAGACTTCACAGCGGCAGATTATCCCCACGGTTTTGTTTGTGAACTGGGCGTTTGTTCAGAGAAGCATGTGAGCTCCTTCAGGTCCAAACACCTGCCTCATGACGTGCGTGTGGGGAGTGTGTGATGAGCTCCGGTGGACTGGTTTCGTTTTATTTAACATTTGCAGCTTGAGGCACAAAAAAGTAAATGTTAGAGCTGCACGAAATATCTAATTGTGACCAGTGTTGCGATAACGATTAGATTTGCGGTTTATGTTGTAATAATGAGATTCTGTTCAGTGTTCATATTTAAAACCCAACCAAGAGAATTGACGAAAAGGTGGAAATATGGACTGACAAACAAATAAAAGAATCACGTGTTTTTCAGAATGTTTTTGTTGCCTTTTGTCACTTATGGTCAAGTGTTCAGTTGTGTTTTGTCGCTTGTTGTCGCATTTTTGTTGCTTGTAGTCACGTTTTTGTCTCTTGTATTCACGTTTTTGTCTCTTGTATTCACGTTTTTGACACTTTGACACTTTTCTGATGCTTTCTGCTTTAAGTTTTGTCACTTTTAATCACGTTTTGACACTTGGTCACGTTTTTAGTTGCATTCTGGTCACATTCATGTTACTTTTAGTTGCATTTTTGTCACTTTTAGTTGCATTTTTGTTGCTTGTAGTCACGTTTTAACACTTTTTGCTGCATTTTAATCGCATTTTTGCCACATTTATTTAGCATTTAGTTGCGTTTTTGTCGCTTTATTGTTTCATTTTTGTCACTTTTAGTCACGTTAGTTACTTTTAGTTGCATTTTTGTAGCTTATTTTAGAACATGCACAATTTTAATTCTGAACAAAACGGGATAGTTTGGGGAGGAAATTATTGCCCTTAAAAAATTGCTGCCATTTGCGTCCATTCAGATTGTGATTCCGCTGTAATTTCGATTAATTCGATTAATTTCAGTTATAAAATTGCTGTGACGTTTTTATTACTCTAGAAATCCTTGAGAAACAGACCTTAGTGGTTTAAATACAAGATCAGACACATTTATGTAACTACGGACATTTAGGAAATATTTCTATAACTTTAAGATGTTGTTGCCTACAAAGTAAAATTTTTCATATTACTAAGCCAAAGTGAAAGTGTACACTGAAATCTGATCATTAATCTGAGTTATCAGATTACTGAAATGTCATGTAAACAGTGACATCCGATGTGCGTAATCAGATTTTTTTCTGATTGTTCACACCTGTGCAAGTTGTGATAAGAAGCATTATTCAAAAATACGAGTTATTGTTTATATAATCCCTAGAATTGCTAAGTATTAAGAGTAAATATCTAACTTGGTGAAGTTTGGTGAAATAAAACAAAGATGTAATTGGCAGACTGTTGTGGCCCGCTACAATTTTGGAGCGATTCTTCCAGCATGGTGTTAGATTTAACACATTTTTATTACTGATTGATTGCTACGTCAATAAACTAAACTAAATACGTGACTAGACTTATACACAATTAATACACAATTAATACACAATTAAACGAAATCAACACAAAGTCACAATTTTAATGGATGCGAATCAAAAAGGCTGCAATTTTTTAAGTGCAATAATTTCTTCCACAAACATCAAATGTCTTGCTTTGATTTGAATAAAAAATACTTTAACACGGTAGTTCGGATTTGTACAAACTTGCTCTGAAACAAGCAACAAAAAGCGATAAAAATGGGTTCAAAAGCACCAAAAACACGGCTACAAACAACAAATGCGACTCAATGCACCAAAACAAGACTAAAAGCGACAAAGACGCGACTAAAAACCACAAAGACGTGACTAAAAGTGACACAGATGTGTTTAAATATGACAAACACAACTGAACGTGACAAAAACATGACCAAAAGTGACAAAATTGTGTTTAAAATGTAAATTTGAACAGAATCCTATTATTATGACATAAATTGCTAATCTTATCACAATCGCACTGGTCAGAAAAATCTAGATTTAGATATTTTTCCTAAATCATGCAGCTCTGTTAAAGGCAACAGAAAAATACAAAATGAACATGAATCGTGATGAAACCGAAATCATGACCTGCCCCCAAGAAAATCGTGATGATAATTTTTTCATAGTTTGTGTTATTTGGTGGCTAATGCTCTCACATTGAAAATTCATCTATGCTAAACTCTACCAGACTTTTCAATGTAGGCGTTCTGTTTGCAAACACTCTATCTATTCATGGTCACATTTCATTCAGTCGTTTTTTATTAATATTAACTGGGACATTTCTTACAGCAACAACTCTGTACCATAAGCTGAAGACATATCTGATGACGGAGGAGCAGCTGCAGGAACACGGTTATCCAAGGAAAGATCCAGAGTCTTCCGGCAGAGCTGTTCTGTACAACCTCCCGGAGAAGAAGGCGGCGTCCATAGACCGTAAATATCTCCCCTAACTCCCTCCTCATCACGATACACTTTTGGGAATTTACAATGTAGGTTAAATGAGGTTAAATATAGGCAGGTCAACTGATAAAATGTGTTACTTTTCTTTTCATTGGCCCAATTTTCAGACCTTTTGTTTTGCTCAAATCAACCCTATACAATAAAAAGGAAACTGAAAGTAGTTTCTTGTTGTTGCTCCGACTGTGCAGAGCTTAGCTAGCTTGTTTGCTAATGACAGCTGGAGATTTAGGACACTTCCGCCGCCGCACAACAATTAATTTATTAACACTTGGACTCAGAAACATGTTATTTAAGGATAGAAAGGGAATGAGTTCAACTGTGTGTGATCCCAAAGACCGTATCAGTGAAGCATGTGAGTGTAGAAGCAGTGTTTCTGTCGTTTATCTGGTTTTCTACAACTGTTTACTTTATTTTCTTTTTACAGATGTCAAGTACAAACTAAATATTTAGCAGAGTTGAAGACTTTTTCACGTTTTAGTCGTGTTTTGACCTTTTGCAGGAGAAAATGTCATCACTCATCTTTGACTCATGCGTGTTTACCACTCACTGCTAAACTTCAGAATCCTGTAATGTCATCTGCATAACTTTTATTGTTTGTTTTCAGCTTTCAACAAAGTCTGCTGTCGATGCGGCGCTGAATACACAGTCAACTCCAGCGGAAACTGTGTTCGAAAAGAGGAGTGCAACTTTCACTGGGGACGGTTACGCAGACATAAAGGTTCATAAACATTTCTGTGTCATAAAAGGCTTTGCAAGTAATCACATTTCCGTCTAATCATTTCATGTAGTCAGTTCGTGGGTGTCTAATCCAGAAGTTCACTCCTGACACTAAAATAATGTCGTTTGAAGCAGAGTTCAGACTTGTTTGTCTGAATGTTTTTGTGTTAAATGGCTTTGACAAAAGGTCTATCTTGAATATTGATTTTAAAAGCCATTTTGATATCTTTAGATGGTAACTAATAAGATGAAATGTTATAAAATCAAATGTGCAAAACAATTTAATACTGTTTATATTTAACATAGAAATAATTTATTCATGATTTATTTTTAATTTTTTATATGAAACACCTGTGTTGAAATGAGGGTTGCAAAAATAATATAAAATAATAATCCTGACTAGTTGACAATAAAAAAATGATAGTAATTCTATTTGATAATTGTTATGTAGACTTTACAGACAATGGAATTATGAAATTAAAAGGACAAAAAAGAAATTAAAAAAATGTATTTTCATCAAACAACATTTTATTCATAAATAGTCTCCATCTAGAAGTCATATTTCAACCTTTATTTGGTTGATAATGTATTTAAAGTCTCAATACACAGTAGAAATAATTGTATGATTATTAATGGAGTCGACTACTAAAAAACATTGTTAGTGACAGTGCAATGTCAGTGTAATTACTTTTTAGGCTGGATGTATTACTTTGTATATTAAAGGGGCACTATGTAGTTTGCTGGTGGAGGGTATGAGACATTTTATTCTCCTGGAGATGGAATAAAATCAAAACAAGAAGCTAATGAAGTTAGAAAAGCTCCTTTAACTGGATCAATGAAAGATAGATGAGTTTGTGCTTTGCCCGGAAGGTATTTTATTCAAGAGAAAACTTACATAGTGCACCTCTAAACAAAAACAAAACTAACAATGACAAAACCAAACCTTAACAAGATTAAAATAGAAACACTTACATAGTGATAGAAATACATAGAAATACATTTAGACATTAACAGACATGTATTAAACAAAACTGCCCCACGTCGCTGCTCCCTCTCTTTCATTTACTTTCATCATCTTCACACATTTTCCAACCAGGTGCTGTACAGAATATTAAATGTCACGCTGTGTGTTTTTGTGTCAGTGTCTGGAGGCTGGGAAACCAGCTACAGCTGCTGCTCTGGGACGGTTGGATCACCGGGCTGCCAGGTGTCCAAGGTAACACAATTTTGTCTTTTTTTTTTCCCTCCTGACTGATGTTGAATGAAATGAATTGTCAAGGCTCGATCAAGATCAAGATCCATCACAGTTTGAGCGGTCACAAATCGCAAATACTGCAATTATAAAAGGGATTATTTTCTCTGCAAACAACTAAATACTTTTATGTTTCTATTTCTGCAAACATATTCTGAAATACAAGTTTTATTTTAGTTTAGCGGAACAGATTTCAAATGTTTATGTCTATGTCCCTGAAAGTGTTCACGATGTGCACTAATTGTAAACGCAATCAGAGGTTTTTCCAAAATCGTTCAGCTCTTGAAAACACAGTAGTAATTGTGAAAGTTTATCATTTGTTTTAAAACTTGTCCTTTAATAAACTTTAATTAGTTCAGTCTTAAAGTTGTAATTCTTCATCATTAAAATATTTACGTTTTCCATAGCAACATGTTCAAGACGGACGTAAAGAGTCACTTGACGGCTTCGTGAGCACCTTCAGTAAATCTCTGCCGGCGGATGGAAACGCAGGAGTGTTTGCTCTGGACTGTGAAATGGTCAGTAGCCTGAAAACTGCCCTCTAACTGTTTTTACCACAAATAAACGGTCTGAATACAGTATATGTTGTTGTGGACTCCCCCAGTGTTACACCAAGCAGGGCCTGGAGCTCACCCGAGTGACGGTCATCGACTCTCAGCTCAAAGTCATCTACGACACGTTTGTCAAACCTGGCAGCAAAGTCGTGGACTACAACACAAGGTAAAATAAGTTAAATATCATCTACCTACGCACATTGTTTTAGATACATTTCTCTGTATAATTTGGTCGTCGTCTGATCTGTCAGGTTCTCTGGGGTGACGGAGGAGGATCTGGAGAACGTGAGCATCACTTTGAGAGACGTCCAGGCTGTTCTGCTCAGTATGTTCAGTGCGGAGTCCATCCTGCTCGGACACAGTCTGGAAAGTGACCTGCTCGCGCTCAAGGTATGCGCTGATCACTGACGCTAATGCTGGTGTCAAAAAGAGCCGGGAAACACAAGGTCCCACACAATTCAATGATAGACACAGTACACGGCTCATGATACGATACAATCACAATATGTTGATACGTGAAGAGCAAGTAACCCACAAACAAAATGTGAATACTATAACTATGTAACATAAATATCTCTCCTCTCTGTCAAGTTAGTTTTGTAAAATGTACTAAAAAGGCTCTTGGCAATAGATCTTGATACAGCATCTTGAGATATCAGTATTGTATTAATAAATTAAATATCACAACATACAGGTATACATTCTCTGTAACTTCCCCAGTATAAACTAGATATTCATTTTAACAGGTGTCAATACTTGCATTATAATTCATCGTTATGAATTTAATTTGGATATAATGATGAGTTGTTTATGTTGTTATGTTGATAGTGTCTTAGTCAACCAACATTTTTATTAGTTGGCTAATTATTTTATTTATATTAAAAGGATTTATATGGCAAAAACAAGAAGATATGCATTGAGTTAGCGGAAGATTTTGGAGTTTAAATAAACAGTTTTTTGTTGTTTTTGCTTGAACTCCTATGCAGTGTTGGACTTTTTAGTGTAGTTTGGGTCAGATACACGGAGATACTTTTCAGTTTTGATATATTTTTTCACACAGGCCCTTTAGTCGAGTACTCGTTAGATAGGGCAGGTCTTAAGTCAACACCTGCCCCAGAGACTGATGGACTAATTGGGTTAAGAATCCAACTGTGAGAGGAGGAAGGAGTTGTTTAAATCTGTTTAACTAGTTCCTGGTTTTCACATGTCAATGTCAATGTCAACTTTATTTCTGTAGCACATTTACAACAACACCAGCTGCCCAAAGTGCTTCACGTGCACATCATGGTAAAAACATACAGTAAAAGAACAAAATTATTACAAACTAGGGCTGGGCGATATGGTGATAAAAATCGAATCGTGAGCTCGTCCCTGTGAGAATCTGTATTTTTTGTGAAATCGTCGTATCGTGATTTAGTGTTTGTCTCTTTAATGCAGCTGTCTGTTCAAACACACTTTTTCTCCTGTTGTTTAGCCTCTGAAGCCTCTGAGCAGATGACTTTATTACCTCTTATAGGCCAGAGCTGCACAATTAAACGAAATCAACACAAAAAATGCGACTAGACATGACAATAAATGACAAAAACGTGACTAAAAAGTGAAAAAACACAACCAAAAGTAACAAAAATGCGACTAAAAGTGACAAAAACACAACTAAAACTGACAAAAACACAACTAAAAGTGACAAAAACGTGACTAAAAGTGACAAAAACACAACTAAAACTGACAAAAACACAACTAAAAGTGACAAAAACACAACTAAAACTGACAAAAACACAACTAAAAGTGACAAAAACGTGACTAAAAGTGACAAAAACACAACTAAAAGTGGCAAAAATGTGTTTAAATATGACAAACACAACAGAACGTGACAAAAACATGACTAAAAGTGACAAAATTATGTTTAAAATGTGAAATTGAACAGAATCCTATTATTATAAATCAAAAATCTAATCACAATCTCACTGGTCAGAAATATCACTTTTTTTTTCCTAAATAGTGCAGCTCTATTATAGCCATGAACATAAACATGAATTGTGATAAAATCAAAATCATGATCTGGCCCCAAGAAAATCGTAATAATAATTTTTTGCCATATCGCCCAGCCTTATTACAAACACAACAGATAACAGTTAACTTGTGTTAAAAGCCAAAGCAAAGAAGTGAGTTTTAAGTGCAGATATAAAAGATGTTCTTTTGCACATTGTTAATTCTCACTGCTGAGCTTTTTCTCGCGGCAAAATGAAACAGGGGTGCGATCAATAAACTAAATGAAAGAAACCAGGTTCTCCAGCTTTAAAAAGGAGTGTTTTTTTTCCACTGTGGTATTAAAATTGGTATCGAGTAACAAGCTTTTCCTTAGAACCGAAAATCAAGTTTGAAACATTGATAATTATGACAACACCAGGCCAATAGTCCACTCAAGGTTTGTTGTTCTATTTCTTACTATTTCTTCTGTAAAAGTCATGTGTACCCCAGATATTGTGGTTGTCTAAAATAAATGCCGTTATTGTTTGGGACTGAGGCGGCACCGGGAGTCGAGTCCAGCCGTCCTGAATGAACCCCTTTGTGTTCGCAGCTGATCCACAGCTCGGTGGTGGACACCGCCATAGTTTTCCCTCATCGCCTCGGTCTGCCGTACAAACGAGCCCTGAGGAACCTGATGGCCGACCACCTCAAGCGCATCATTCAGGACAGCGGTGAGGCGGGCGCACACGTGGGATTCAAGGGGCTTCAGTCAGATGCATTTTAGCCCGGGCTGTGTTCACACTACACCACGACAAAACTGGGACTACACTAGGACTAAATCAGGACAAAACGACGCCTAGAGCGGGACCAAGCCAAGTCCACATCAGGACTAAAATGAGCTCAATTTAGGACAAAATAACGACGGTGATAAACTATATTACTCTTTAATCTTCATGGCAATGCAAAGACTAACAAATTGTGATTTTTGTTGCCATTTTATGTGTAGTCGAGGTTATTTTTAGACTATGGGGGCCACAATAGTCGATTTTTCATGATATTGTGTTTTTTTTAATATGGGCTAAGCACAAGGGGCTGAACAAAGTAATTTATTTGATGTCCATGCAATAATTTCCATACTTTATATCCTTTTATTTGTAGTATTTATTGTGTTTTGTGGGATTTAAACTGGATTAGTCCTTCCTAACACTACAGACATCTGACCAGCAGAGGTCGCTGTTTGTGAACTGTTTAAAAGTTAAATAAATTGGAACTAAATCTTGAGTAAAAAGGAGTAACCCTACTGTTATAAGATCAGTATTCTTTCGTTTTTTAATAATATAACAGTTTGCCCAATCACTCAAAGTTGCTCATCAGAAATATTATTCAATATTTAATGCTCATTGTCATTAATTATGAACGTAGATTTAAATAATTTCTTGTTTTCTAGTTGGGGGCCATGACTCGAGTGAAGATGCATCCGCCTGTATGGAGCTGATGATGTGGAAAATCAAAGAGGACGCAAAAGTGAAAAGATGACAATAATAAAAGATGGCTGCCTTTGAGACAGTTCAGACCAGGAGCTTTATGAAGCGCCTGAGGACAGCTGAGGACAGCCTCGTTAAAGCAATAGGAAACCATTAACAGTGTTTTCATTTGTATGTGGGTATTTCTGTTCTGAATGATGTTAATTTAAAGTCTTTTAGACCTGGGGAGTCATCTCTGTTTCTATAGAGACGGCTTCAGTCGACTGTAAAGGTGGATTAAGTTATTTCAGGGGCTCGAGATTTTCAAGATGCAGTATTTTTTTTTATTTTTCTTTTCGTTAACAGCTTTTGTAAATTTTGTAAAGTGTGAAAACAATACTGCCAACGTCACGTGAAAAAAGTTATCAAATTTAAATGGGTTTTGAGGGAATGTATGAAAGCAGTTGAGATATTTATTATTTTATTTTTATATGTGTTTGTCTTATTTTGCTTAGATGAGCTCCTTTTACAATAATAAACTACAAGACTTTAAAGGTGCACTACGTATCTTTTCTGGAGCGTGCGATTACTTGGCCTGCGTTGAAGTTACCGAAGGAAGGCTCTCATTTAGAAAAGCGTGCATATGTACAAAAATGTCAAGTTTGTGATCGATAAAAAGATAAGTTGAGGTGGAAATGACCGAGGCTGTCCTGAATCTCTGACCTGATCTGCACATTTCAGAGATGAGACTGAAGAAGAGAAGTAGAGGAAGAGTTTGAGGAAGTCTATGTTTTTCCAAACCAACAGTTGCACGTAAACTTTCATAAATGACACGCCTGATCTGTGGAAAGGCGAGTCAGTTGACAACAAGAATACATGTTTTTCAAGGTGCTTTAATTCAACATCAAAAACATCTGTAATTGGCTAAGTGCAAGTTAGATTATTTTAATAAAATTCTATGGAACATTCTAAGCCAAACAATAATATCTCCATGGAAACAAGCAGGTAGTGGACCCTTCACCGGAAAAGTTACACAGTGCACCTTTAAAGGACGGCCTAATACTTATTTGTTTTACCTTCTTTTGGGCAGATGTTATGGATTTTATTTTTTTCTTTTACAAACTGACCTTAAAGTGGCTGTACCTGATTTTTGTTCAGTTAAGTATAATTTAATTTATTTAAGTATAATAATCACACTTTTAATTGGACTTAGTAAAGCATATACAAAGACTTAATGAACAAATTGTTTAAGAATGATTTGGGCTTAGTAACTACTCAGTTACTACTCAATTAATACTCTATTTGTTCATTAAGAATTCTGTGTTTATGGTTTATTAAGTCTAATTTAGATGTAGTTATTATAAAGTGGCAATGAATTTGTTTTCCCCAGTGCAGATATATTGTAAAAAAAAAAAAGTCAAAATGAGACCACTGTGTGCTGTCTGCATCTAATTATGAAATGTTTTATTGTTTTAAAACCAGGAAGTGCTCTGTTAGCATGCTAGTTGTTGCTAATATTACCTTGACAGCAAATCTCTGACCTCTGAAAGTTGTGAAAAGCACTTATAAATGAATAATTATGGTGCTAAGAATGTGTTAAGTGGTTGAAGAATAACTCTAAACCACAGCAGACCATTTAAAATGAACTTATTGGTTTTTTTCTCCACATTTTAAAGACCGTAGAAATCAGGTACAGTGCATTTTAAGCAGGTGACATCGCCATTCTGAATTTTATCCGTGGGTGGCAAAAACATGAGTCAATGGTGAGAAATGACATTTTCGCATGTAAAAGCTCAAAGCACAATTAAATTGTGACGAGCTGCTAAAATCTGAAAACAAATTTAAAAGTCTACAACTCTGCTGAATAGTTTGTACCTGACATCTAAAAAAAAAAAAATCAAGTAAACAGTTGTAGAAACAACAAAACACTGCAGCTACGCTCACATTCATCACTGATACAGACTTTGGGATCATACAGTTTCACAACTCTTTTCTTTTTTTTCTATGTTGAGTTGAGCTGAGTCCAAATGTTGAGGAAATTAATTGTTGTGGGACAGTTGAAGTGTCCTTTATCTCCAAGAATCGCAAACAAGCTAGCTAAGCTCTGCACAGTCTGAGGAACAACAGAGAAACTACTTTCATTTGACATTTCACTGCACAAACTTTATTTGAGCAAAACAAACAACTCCTAGGACTAAATTTAGGCCAAAGAAAAGCAAAAACAAACACACAAACACAACAAGTTTTGCTGCTTATATTTCTGCCTTTCAAGTCTGAATGTTGAGGAGCATTTTTCAAATTTCAAAAAGTGTGCGTAACCTCTGTAGAAATGGCTTACTCCACCTTAACAAAGGGCATTGTCTGCTGAACAGTTGTACTTGTCGTGATCTCCAGGCTGAGACTCGAGCCTGTTTGCACTAAAGAGATGCTCTTGTTGTTTAGGGCCCAACTCTGAGTTACCTCATGTGTGTTCAATGCTTTGTTACTGATTCATATCTCCACCTGTGCGTCCGCGATACAGTATGTACAACGCGCACTCGTGGTCACACTGACACTTCTTATATTATCCATTATATTTTTGTTTTCTGCCTTTCATATCCTGAATCTTGAATACTTGATCGACGTTCTGGTTGAAAAAGTATGTCTCGACTTGTACCTGTTCTGGTAAAGTTGAATTATATAACTGTGTTTATAGTCAACAAATGCACCTGTGTCTCCACCATGTGTTATGCCTGAAACTCACTAAACACACTAAAAGCCTTTATAGCTCAAGAATAACACGTTTTGATATAAATTACTTGATTGAGGAGGAGCTAACGCGTGCTGCTTTACGTCCAACATTTATCAGTGGACAAGTTGTTAAATGAAAGTTGGAGTTTTTGCAGCTGTGATGGAAAAAATACAGCATGTTTTACAGCAATAATGACTTTATGACAGTTGTTATCGATAAAGACATCTTGTTCCAGGGTGTGCTTCATCCATTTAGTGATAAATTAGAATTATTTATGCATATTTTTAATAAAACAGTCAGTTTAAATTAGGGGTGTCCAAACTTTTTCACCGAGGGCCACATTTTGGAACACATAGACGATGAAGTGAATCATTTAAAAACATGCATTTGATGTAGTTCTGATTAGCCACCACAGATTTTAGGGCTGCATAACATTAAAATGGTTATTATTTATGTTATGATATAATTTTGCAGTGAAAATTACTACTTGTGGTGATTTGGGCCAATTTAGCATAAGCCACCGGGCCATAGTTTGAACAACCCTGATTTAACTCTTAAGTATTGCAAGTGCGTGATTCCCTTCCAGTTTTGCTCATCTATTATACATTCAATAACAGAGAAAGAAATGTTCATCTTATACATGGTCCAACCTGCGATAGAGACGCATCAGAGTTTCTCTTCTCGGTTTGTGGACAGGTCATGGCTCATGTTCAGCTCCTTCTCTTGAACTGGACTTTGGGTAGTGACTGTTCGGATCAGAGAGAGGACGCAGGTTTAAACACACTGGATTTCAGCTTTGAAACTGGCAACAAAAACAAGGATCGTGAGGCTCATTCTGCATTTTAATGGAAAATCGCCTTGACAAGCAAAATGCCAAATTATAACATAACTTCAATCTTGTCCAACGTTTTTGTAATGAAGAACACATCAGCATTACAATTATGAACTGTAAAAGATATATTTGATTTGAACATTGACATAGAGGTCGTGTTTGTGAAATTAATATGAAAATGCTACACACTGTACCTTTGAATATATGTTACTTTTTCCCATTTAATTACTTTATGTTGATCTAAAGCACACATAGAACTATTTAACAAACTACAAACTAAAACAATAGACTGAACTTAAGTATAATATAAGTATTTACATGAAAAAAATGAAGTATTAGATTAAAACTGGTTGAACATTTCATATTTAGAGTATAGAAAGAGGAAGTAATGATTTTTAAGAAATATTTCTTCTCTAAAACACTCAAAAGATTTACATTATTTTTACCCCAAAAAAATTCCAACAAATTTTATGAATGAAATGAATGAGTTCTCTCTAAAAATACCCTCATTTGTTTGATTCAGCTGTTAATATCTACAGCTTTTCCATCACAGTTGCAAAAAATAAAACCTCAAACTGCTAAGAAACCTGCTGTTCCCATTTTCTATCTGTTCCATCTTTTATAATAAACTGTATTGGCCACAGATTTGCGTTTCACTGCTTTCCGTCTTTGCCCAAACAGCTTGTGACAGTGCGTACAGTCCAGCTCCATCTTTTCGTTTTCCGGCAGGTGCTGTTTATTTTGTCTTCAACAGATGTGTAAAAGAGGCCCATCTTTCTCTTTGAGTGCGATTAAGCGCTTCTATAGCCTCATGTCAGCGCGTGTTTCCTCAGCGCAGGTATTAAAAGGCCCAGTTTAGCCGGATCAATAGCTCACACAATGTTCCGCTGACAGGCCAGGGGGGTTTTATCGGAGAGATGTGAACATGTGGAGCCCCAGCAGCTTAGAGGGTCGTCTTCATTATCAAATTCGATCAGTGGCTCGCTGTCCCTGTCCCCCGCCATCACCTTTGAGTTAGAGGGGGTCACCGGGGGGAGAGGGGGGAGGCACGCGGCCCGGGACCCTCTGAACTGACCACATGCTGGGACTGGAGAGCCATCTTTATCTGTGTGAAGAAACTGTTGACAAACGCACACAAAAGGTAGATGCGTCAGATTGAGCAGGTTTTAGCAACTTTAATGCTTTTTAATGCTACTTTTCAGTATTTTTAATGCCATAATCAACATCAAAACAAGACAGTTAAGCTTTTATCATGTCAAAACTACTGACTTGTTACCATTCCATTGTGCAGCGGAGTATAATAAATTACTTTTAAGATCATTTACTTAAAATTTAAACCATGGGAATTTATGTTTTGAACCCCAGCTTTTACTTTTCAGATGATTTGATCTCCGCTTTTAACATCTAGATTCCATCAACCAGTACACATCTGGGATTAAAAATATATTTAAATGTTAAATTTAAAAGCAAAAACTACTGTCATGAACACACACTTCTGATTGGCTGATATAGCGGCTCTAGGGAGAGAATGATTGCTCTTTATGCAGTTTTTATTCTTCTGATAGACATATCTTTTATCAAAGTTGTTTTTAGTTTTAATGCCTGTGGGAATTTATGCTTTTTAATGCATTTTAAGGCCTTATTTTTGCCTAAATCCATTCAATGACTTTTAATGCTTGAAGAAATGACTCTTTAAAGGTTTGCCCGGCGTAAACCCTGTTAAGTGAATAACAGATAATGAGTGAATCTGGTGTAACGAGCCAGTCTTTTCTTGAATAATTATTGACCACTAAGAGCAGTGGTGGAAAGTGACGAACCAAAGTAAAAGTATCTGTACTTTACTTTACGTGGCAGCACCCGGTCAAGTCTATGGAGAGGCGAGCCTGCACACAATAAGAATACAAGTTTAACAAGGTATTTTTATTAGCAATAGCAGATTCAGATAAATAATGCAAAATAGAAAAAGTTAAATGCCACTGTGGAATAATGTAACCACCTGTCCCTCATTTGGTTTGTCCTGCACAACCTTTTAAGCCTCTGTCACTTTTTCATTGGTTCCACATGAACTGTATAAAAAATTTGCTTTACATAGAAAACTTGGGAAAATTTGAAACACTTTTCGTGTGTATGGGCTTTCAGAGTGGTCCTGTGTTTCTATCTCTCTGTGCGTTATGACTGATAAAAACTGAAAATCTTATGATGTTATAAGTTATTATCTCTGAGCCTACATTTCCAGAACGTATCCATGTCCAACAACATTAAGCAACTTTAAACAAAAATAACATCAAGCAGGTGACGGACCCATTGTCAGAAAAGTTACAAAGTGCACCTTTAATGAGAGACAGTGGAAAATTCCGCATCACAACCATCTCTCCAGACATTAAGGTACACTTTATTTTTCAATTTATGTTATTTCAGTTTTTTCTTTTTCTTAAATCAAGATATTGTCAGTGACTTCTCAAGTGTGTCCTTTGATTTAAGAATGATGAGAAATGAGTACCGTTGCCATAGCAATTTTGTAAGGTCGTAGAAAAGGTCCTCGCCAGTTGAGGATGACTTGGAACGTCTTGATTTTTAAGACAGTGTCCAAATGACGACCTTTGAAACCTTTTCTTCGATGGAACACCCTTGGACAAATGAGGGATTACACCGACTCATCTCTCTGAATGTGAAAAAGTCCTCAAAATGTTAAGATTGTGACACATTTCGGTCTGAAGAATTCATATTATGTTACAAAGATTGAGGGCGCATTCACACTTGGTCCTGGTTTTAGCCCAGTTTAGCCCTGATTAAGGTTTTACTTGGTCTTTTTACTTGATTTTGTAATTTCTTTAGGTTTAGCTTCAGGTTTAGTCCTACTTTACTCCCAACTTTGAAGTGAATGATCAGCTCCTGTGATGTGAGCGCCTCTTGGGAACAGCTCTGAGCTCTGACACTGGTCAATATTATGAGTGTGGATCAGTGTTAATTGGTCCGGAGCGTCAGATTAAAGATGGATCAGAGCGGGGCAGCTGCCTGTGTCCCGAGGGTCAAGGGCAGGGCTCCATCGCTCGCACCAGAGACTGAAACTGAAGCTGAGACCGGACAATGATCAGAGCCACGTCTAATGAGGAACTTCAAGATGTAGTTAGGATTTACTGTACATTATCCAACAGTTATGACGACAATGAAACTTGTTTTGTGCTTCAGGAGAGCTCATGCATCCCATACATGTCACTTTGAATGAATAAGTGATTGGTTATTGAGTTTCAGTGCATAAATTAACTTAAAGTCTGTATGACAGATTCTCAAAATGTTCTAATTATGACTTAGTTTGGTGGGAGGGCACCTGTGGTTAATATTCATTATAGTTTTACATTTATGAAGTTGCAGTTTGTGAAGAAAATTTGAAAAATAAAAGTTTTAAATTATAGGAAGTTGAGCTGAGTTCTAAAACACAATCCCCCTGTGATGTCATCAAAAAGCGACGCACCATTGAAAATAATAAAACAGTTTACAGACAACTGACACCGTTTTTTTGACAGTTTAAACTGCTGTTCAACGAAATAAAGGTGTGATCAGGTATAATTACTTGTCAAATCATAACTATTGTGTAATTTTTATGGATTTTGGCTCTTGTTTTCAAAATGGTTGCTAGGTAACAGTTGTAGAATTACCTCTATGTCACATTTGCTGTTCATGTCCAACCAGGAAGTAACATCATAAACTTTACAAAAACTGTCAAACTGTGAACAAACAGGCAAAATGTTAAAAGTTAACACGGTAAAAGTTAAGTAAATTTTAAAATATAAATATGTTCACTACGTTTTTGTGAAATGTGTGGTCTAACCTGTCATATAGACTTCAGTACTTGTCTTTAGGGGGACCACATCAATTTGCAGAAAAAGTGGGACAAGTTGTTGAATGTGTTGGGACATGTAGGGATGGACTCCGGAAATAAAGGCTCGTAGATAATAACCGTAATGATTTGTGGGTTTTATCAGTCAAATGCACAGAGAGAGATGGAATAGCAACACCTGACAACCCTGAACCCCAGTACACCCAAAAATCTTGTGTGAGAAAAATTATATGATCATGTTTCATGTGTCATTTTTAATGGAACTTCGTTTAAGCATGTGATGCATGTGAAAGTAACAGGCAAGTAACAAGTGTGGGCAATATAAATATCACACCTGAAAGCAAGTCTTTTTGGGGAGAAATACTACATATTATTCACCTTATTCTGAAAGTTGCCTTACGCGCCGCCGTCTTGTTTCTGTTGTATTAGTTTACATAGAGCAGACGAGCTCAACAGAAAATAAGTTCTACATGGACTAAAAAGACGTTTTCAGACTGACCAGGAAATCGTTGCGTTGTTGACTTGTTGTTGCTCGTGTTCATTAAACATTTTACACAAATCAATCTACTTTATGTAACATTTTAGTGGCAAGACTTTTCCCTCGTTCGTCATTAGCTTTAACAGAGTTCTCGTCAAACGGAAGTGCGTTTACAACAAAAGTGCAAAAAACGGCAAAAGTGGGCGGGGCAGAATAAGGTCAATAGGACAGAAATCAGGGGTGCCAACACTTTCAGCTAGGACTGTATCTATATAAATAAATAGATAAAATAAACAAGCCTCACTACTATTCTACTAATAATTATGATGTTATGAAGTAAAGTAGATATATTTGTTACTGATACATATTTTTCTTGTGCTGCAGAAGAGGCGTTATCATCGATCCTTCACTTGTGGATAAAACGCCGACTTAATTTAGTTGCGATTACCAGGAGGTTTTTGTTAACAGATGCTCCGAGAGGGAAAGCCCCTGATGTTAAGCGTTTCTTAATAACTTATCAATAGTGGAAATGTGTATTGACACGAGGCTGTCAGGACGGGAGCTTTGTAGTTGTCACTTATCTTTAGCGCGGCCGCTCTCGGGACGCCCCCCTGGACTCCTCCTGGATCGATGGGGACACGGAGCGCAGATTAGGGGGCTTTGAGCTGGAGGTGCGAGCTCAGAGCGGGCGGAGGAGCTAATCGATGAGGCCGGCTGAACTTTGACCCGGGCAGAGACAGGGAGCGCGCTCAGAGGGGTCAGCGGCACGTCTTAAGCCCCTCTCTGTCCCGGGACCATGCTGAGACGCTGACACTGGCTTTGACCCGGCTGCAAACACGAAACACAAGCAACCAACCAAGAATCTCAGGCTTGGAGTTGTCAAGGCAAATAAAAGACTGGAAAAGGCAGGAAAGCTGATGTTCACACTTGCAAACGGGGCAGCGAAAATGGGAATAAGCTGCGACTAAACCCGGAACTTGGCGCGTTCACACTTGTCGATGTTTGGTCCAAGATTGAGCCCATTTTAGCCCTGGTGTGAACTTGGTTTGGTCTTGCTCTAGTCCTTGTTTAGTCCTGAGATGATCCATATTTAGGGTGTGTTTAGGGCACATTCAACACATCAAAACTGGGACTAAAGCAAGACTAAACCCAAAACTAAACCTGGACTATAGAAGGACTAGCACAGGACCAAACCAAGTTCGCATCAGAGCTAAAATGGGCTCAACGGCAACTATGAACAGTGTCAGGTTTAGTCCAGGTTTAGTCCCAATTTTGATGTAGTGAATGTGCCTTAGTCCCAGTTAAGTCCAGGTTTAGTTCCTGGTTTAGTATCAGTGTAGATGTGATGTGTGCATGGTTTTAGTGGCAAGTGAACAGCTGTGGAAGAAGTACTTCATTTAAGTAAAAGTACAGACACAGGAGCAGAAAAATATCCAAGTAAAAGTAAAAGAATCCCATTAGGGAGTCAATTTAAGTAAAAGTATTAAAACAAAAGAAGAAGAAGAATAAAGAGAAAAAGAACAATAAGGAGAAGGAGAAGAACAAGAAGAAGAACGACAAGAAGAAGAACAAGGAGGACAAGAGGAAGAACAAGGAAAAGAACACGAAGAACGAAGAAGAAAAAGAGGAAGAAAAAAGGAAAAAGAACAACAAGTTTTACTGTTGTACTTTGTTACTTTCCACCACTGCAAACACAGAATGAACATGTCACACAAAAACCTTGATAAACTGAATTTACAAATTTACAGTTTGCAGACATTAGTCCTTAGCTCATTATGACACCAGGATGTCTTAACAGTGCATGTCCTTTTACCTTCTTTGATTTAGCACTTGGTGAGGGCACTTTAACTCCAAACTAACCTCGGCTGTGTGTGAGAGGCGGTGAGCTGCTTGCCTTTGTCTTGTTCTGACTTAATCCATGCATGTGTAAGTGGATCCTCAGAGCAGGATCATTCCAGTTAAGAGCTTTAAGGCCCAGCTGGAGGCTTAGAGTCCGGCAGCGTCCACAGCAGACCTGCCACAAACAAGAGCACAGCAGTTAGAAGAAGTGACCGAGGCGTCTATTCAGGAAAAAGTCTTCCAACGTTAAGGATATAAATGAAACTGACTTGTTGCTTACTGTTTCAATATGCTCAAAAAATGTATCCTCTAATAAGATCAAAAGTGTAATATTAAAAGATTATGTGAATATAATGTCAACTAAAAGAAAAAGAAGGAAAGAAATGGAACAGAAAATATATAACCTAGGGCTGCAAATAATGATAATTTTGTTATTGTTTAGTGCAAAAGTCACGTGATGAAGACATTTTTACTAAATTTAACCCAGATAAAGTTGATGTGAAGCTTTTTGAGGACCTGGTGGAGAACATTTACTGTAGTGTTTTCATAAAATACACTAAATTTACACATTTTCTGCGTCATTTTCATGCAATTGCAGCTCGATTTGAGTCATAAAACTTATTTTTTCAGCTCATGGCATGTTTTGGAGCCTTTGTATTGACCAGTTAACACTAAACTAGTTGACGATTATTTAAAAAGATTAATCGATTGACTTGTTGCAGTCTTATATATTACAATCATAACCACAATATAAAGGGACTGAGCAATTATGGGTGAAATAAAATGAGAAAGACGGACTTGAGGGGGAAAAAAGCATATTAATTTGTGGCATATTCATGTGCATGCACCGAAGAAAAGAAAAGAAATATTTAGCAAAAGTTGTAACACAAGTACAACGTAAACCATATACCCCAATTAATATTACTGTTGTCTACTGTTACAAATACATCTAGTGCAACAACAATAACAACAATACAGCTACAAATACTGCTTCTGTAAATTCAACTGTCAACATAGAGGTTATATTCACAACATTTGCAAATTCCATGTCATATTTTCACACAGAGCAGCGGCCTAATGTATATAACTCAATGGGCAATTCATGTTTTTTAAAAGAAATATCCAAACACAAACTCCACAAATGCTTGTTGAACTATATCATTTTATGTGAGGTCTGGAGCAACTAATTTCTCATTTTTTCCTTATAATTCAGAATAATCGTACCTTTGTGCCGCAACGTTTTAGTGATAAAATATTTTCCCAGAGATTATTTGTGCAGACAGAAGATAGAGCAGGGGTAGTCCAGTTTAGTCTTGATTTAGATCTGGTTTAGTCCTGGTTTAGACCTGGTTTAGTCTTGATTTAGACCTGGTTTAGTCCTGGTTTAGACCTGATTTAGTCCTGGTTTAGACCTTTTTTAGACCTGGTTTAGTCTTGATTTAGTCCTTTTTTAGACCTGGTTTAGTCCTGGTTTAGACCTGGTTTAGTCCTGGTTTAGACCTGGTTTAGTCTTGATTTAGTCCTTGTTTAGACCTGGTTTAGTCCTGGTTTAGAGCTGGTTTAGACCTGGTTTAGTCCTGGTTTAGTCCTGGTTTAGACCTGGTTTAGTCCTGGTTTAGACCTGGTTTAGACCTGATTTAGTCCTGGTTTAGACCTGGTTTAGTCCTGGTTTAGTCCTGGTTTAGACCTGGTTTAGTCCTGGTTTAGACCTGGTTTAGTCCTGGTTTAGTAAATTCTGGTTCCGTTCTGGGTCGACAGTTCTGCAGATGTTGTTAAAACCTTTTACATGTTTTTCGTATTTCGTTTTTTGTTTGGGCCTGAGGACAAAAACCATCTGGAAAATAACGTTGAATAGCCCTGAGACAGAGCATTGATTCTTTCACAAAAAATACAATCACACAGAACACTGATCCGCCCTCCAGCTGAACTTTTAACTCTTGGTATGAGATTATAATAACGTATATCTTATTTCACTCTGTCAAGAATCCATAAAATAGGTATTAGCACAAAACATCTTTGTTGGAAATGTAAAAATGCCATAGATGCATGCTTTGTCTTGTGTCTTTTCCTGAGCAAACACGTGTTCAGTGTGATAAGTGCTGAACTGGTGACATGTGCCTGACTTGTTTTGAAATTGTGGAAGGAACCTACAACTCCTACACTGCAAATGTGGAACAAATGTATGACGATTGAGCAGTGGGACAGTTTATGTTTTTGTTGTTCATGTCTACAATTGTCTAACTGTTTAAATAAGTCAAGCTCTAAGTTTCAGCCTGGACTATCCCTGCTGCGTCACCTGCACAATCTGCCTTCACCGCCTGCTCAGCCCTCCTCCACCCCAGCACCACCTCTGAACCTCAGAAACACAGAGTCTCACTTTAATTCAGGTTTGTATTTCACCATCACCAGTGTCCAGCCTTCGGGGGATGATCCCTGTCATATCCTGCTCTACACCTGCTGCACATAGCTCATCATTCCCTGTCGAGGTCTAAGCGCCAAACATAATATGTCACTTCATATCATTAATTATATTTCATTAATTATGTTCCAACTATATCTTCATGTCTTCATTTGAGTCTCTCCAGGTTGAAGTGTTCTTATGTTAATTCTGTGAAGTACGGTTCACTGTTTTTGTTTAATATAAAAACATTTTAAAAATTTGATTTAAAAAAAGAAAAAAATGAATGTAATGATGTTCCATCAACTCCACCTGTTGCTGTTACAACTGTCCCTGTATCACTGCGGCTGTGGCTGCAAACCTATGCACTTCTGCTTGCAGAAAAAACTGTTGCAAAAAGACCTTTATTGGATAAATCAATGTTTTAACTGATTTGGACATAATTTGTCCCTAAATAATAGAGGGATTTTTGTGTTTGGTTTGGGAATGAATGATAGAAGAGTTCTTTTTAAGACCCCAGCTCTACTTCCAGTAATTTTGCAACTTTTTTCTTCAACTTCCTTTCACAAACTGCCACTATGATAAATATTTACCACAGGTTCTGTTCCGCCAAACACAAAAAAGTACCAATTAAAAAATCCTAGTCTGTACGACAAATTCTCATGATATTCTAATTATGACTTTGTTTGGTGGGAGGGCACCTGTGGAAAATATTTTTCATAATTTTACATTTTTAAACTTGCAGTTTGTGAAGAAATTTTGAAAATAAAAGTTTAAAATTACAGGAAGTAGTGCTAAGTTCCAAAACCAAATCCCTCTGTGATCCCATTGTAAATAATGAAACTATTTATAGACAACTGACACATTTTTCAGACAGTTTAAATGCTCATTCAACAAAATAAAGGTATTATCAGGTATCATTATTTGTCAAATCATAACTATTGAGTAATTTATATGGATTTTGTTTGTTTACAGTCTGGTTGCTAGGTAACAATTTTGGAATTACTTCTATCAATGTCATATTTACTGCTCATGTTCAACCATGACGTGCAATTATAAACTTTCCAAAAATTGTCAAACTGGGGACAAATAGGCAAAACATTTTAGTCAAATGTGTCGTCTAAGCTGTCACACAGACTTTAAAACATTTATAAAACATTAACATAAATTTGTCATTTTAACCAAAAGTATGTTGTCCCTGTTTGCACCCCTGACACCGGCTGAAGAGAGGTCCATTACAGGTTTAGCTCTGGTTGTAATGATGAGTCAGGGGTGTGCGGAGCGAGCCCTGCCCTGTCCCGCGGCGGGCTAAACGATCCGGGACGGGGGGCATCGGAGCGCCTCTGAGATGGGGAGGGTCACACACAACTGCAGTCTTTGTGTGCCTATAATCCCCCCAGCCAACACAGCTTTGGCCAGGTTTCATCATGAAAGTGCCATGAAATAAGTACTTTTTTCTCTCCTTGCACTAAATCTCCTCTAATCCAGCGGGCCGCGGAGACAAAGGCCTGAGGGACCTAATCCTGCAGCAGTGAGTGGGCCGACGGAGCTCTTTTAAATGACTTATTTCTATGGGACGCTAATAAAGCTTGACAGGCCGGGACTGCAAAAGGAGGAGGACGAGGGTAAAGAGAGAACAAACATTTTCACATAAGCACAAAGTTTGGGGAAAATGAGCAACGAGGAAGTACCACCAGAAGTTCAAGGTTAAGGATTCGGAACATGTTTGTCTCCGAATGTTGAGGCACTTGTTTTGGCCGTTCGCTTTGGTGAAGGAATCCACCTGTAGCAGTCCAATGTACAACGTCAATGCATAAAACAATACACTACTGTCTACAACTATTACTATTACTACTACTACTACTACTACTACTGTAACTCAGAAATGAAGAAGCTACTTGGATAACATATTCACACTTGACAGCAGAAGTTGACAGAATTCAATTTTTGGACCCTCTCTGGACAAATGAAAGATTACAAAAACACTTAACTGCGACTTACACAGCTGCTTCTACTACTGTTGTTACTGCTACTATTACAACAACAACTACTACTACTACTACTGCTGCTGCTGCTGCTGCTGCTGCTGCTGCTGCCGCAAAAAATCTATTATCTGATTTCTGGAGTTAGCCAAAGAAATGCCATACAAACTGTTGCGTCTGATGAGAGTAATCTGTTTTCTTTCAGATTGAGCAGCAAAAAGGGCAAATGCTTTCTCTTGTGGTGTGTACAAAAACGAAAGAGAACGCGTTAAATATTTTAAAATTCAATGTCTTTTGTCTGCCAAATAGAACAGTTCTATTGATAATCTGACACATGTCACCAGTGCAGCCTTAACACAGGGTCTTACCTGGGCTTCAGCCGCGTGAGAGGGTCTGTCACTGCATCTGAGTGTCTCTCCACATTCTTTTGAACAGCACTTTCCCATAAATATGTAGTCTATAACAATTTACATTTAAAAGTAAGTTAAATTTATTTCAAGCTTTATGAGTTTTGTTGCATTTTGAATTAAAAGCACTTGGTTTCAAGGGTCATATTGTATTCTGTCTGTTATGTTGAAAGTAATCATAAACCTCAAACATGCATCACAGGTAAATCCTCCAGCTACAGTCCTGACCAAGGCTCGCTCAAGATCTGGAGATGGGTCCCACTTTGCCCCAGCAGCATTGAAGGATGGGTCAAATGCAGAGACAACAGGGTAAACCTTAACCTTAAATATCTCTGGTCAAGACTAGTTGAGTAGTTTCAATATTAATTTACTCAAGCTGTATAAAACATGTTTGAGGGGAGTCTCTGGGCTCTCAAACCCAGGGCCACTGATACCTTAAACAGCTCTGATGAAGTGCATGAAAAAATACTACTCAAAGCACTAGTAGTTGTGTTTTGGTAGCATTTTAGAACAGTCTTTTATAGAACTTGATCAATTTAACAGTTTAATACTAAATTAACTTCCTCTTTCTTCTGGAGGAGCAGTGATGTTTTGTGTGTTTTGTGCATGCATTGGGACTTGCACTGCACTTCTATGATTTCAAACGCAACTAATTACAATTACATGGCTATAAATTATTGTCAATTAAAATCTACTATTACCCCTAAATTACCCTAAAAAATCTACAGAGTATTACTTTCCTTCTTGCATTTGACGAGCATTGAATTACATTTTCAAAAACTACTTATTCCAAAGCTTTTCCTGTGACGGTTATTAATGTCACTACAACATAGAATTGTTCATTAAAAGCTGAAAATACTCAAGACACATGCCACCTTCTTGTAAATCTGCGTTAAAAAACCATGAATGCACAGATTAACTTCACATAATGGCAGTTTATGGGTAAAATATGTCCACTGTTATCAAATACGAGCCCTCTGTGAAGTCTCCTCGGGTTCTATGGGAGACAGGAGGACAATCCCTGGCTGCTATTTGAATCCGTCCTGCCTGGGAGATTAGGCCACCACATTGTCCTAATTGTTTTAACAGGGACGAATGAAACGGCGCCTTGTAGGGGGATCTCTGGCATAAATCTCTCAAGTTCAATAGTTTGAAAAAAACTTGAGCTGCTCGCATCCCCCCCTTCTCTTCTCCTCATCCCACCTAATCCCGGCTAATACCTTTCTTTCTATTGGCTAATAGGACGGGGAGTCTGGGCAAATGCTACTTAAAGAGTTGGGTGAGAATATGCAGTGGAGAATTAGAGCCACCACAAAGAGCTCGGGTTCGCTGGGATAAGGCTTAAGGACAAGCAGGAAATCACTGGAGCTTTTACCACTACTGCAACTACTTTTACTGCTGCAGCTGCGTCTACTTCTGCAGCTACTACTACTACAACTGCATCTACTTCTGCAACTACCAACACATCAGGTAAACAGGTACCTTAACGTGTGTTTCAGTACAAAAGCCAAGAGTTTGATCTTTTTTGAGCAGATTTAAAGAAACAGTACTCATTATTATTTGATCTATTTGTTGCTACAACTACTGAAACTCTTCTATCTTCTTCTGCTACCACTTTATAATAACTACAACTTATTCCTGCCTTAACAATGCATGAACAAAAAGTTTATTAAGCATGATTCAGGCTTAGTAACTACTTAATTAACATTAGTGTTACGGTTAGAGTATTAGTTAAGTAGTTACTAAGCCTAAATCATTCTTAATAAACTATTTGTTCACTATTAAATCTTTGTTCATACTTTATTAAGGCAGGAATAAGTGTAGTTATTATAAAGTGTTATCATTACACATTTAATAGCCTTAATAAAGCATGAACAAAGACTTAACTAATAATGAACAAAAGGTTTATTAAGATGGCTTAGTAACTACTTAAGGAATACTCTAAGCATAACCTCTTATTTAAGTAGTCACTAAGCCTGAATCATTCTTCATAAACTATTTCCTCATTATGAATTAAGCCTTTGTTCATGCTTTATAAAAGATAATTAAGGTGTAGTTATTATAAAGTGGTGCCCAGCTTGGTGATATATATTCAAAACTGTAATATGAATGTTAGATCTATATTGAATAATGCTATGTTGAAGATGAAGTGAGTGTTTAGTTGACAATAATTCACTTTCTCACTGCCTTGTTGTTGCTGCAGCTTCTGTTCACCAAGTTAAAGGGGCAGAGTGGTAAAGACTTAGGAATTTAGAAAGGATTTGGAGCCAAGGCACAGAACTCTCTGAGGCTCTGGACAACTTTGAAACAGCATTTATCCTGCTTTGTCTTTTTAAAGAAGAGTAAACGCATTACTTTATCTTGTGAACAATGGAAGGATGTGAGTTCATAAACAGTGCGGTTTTCAGACATTGTGTTTTTAAAGGATACGATTATTTTAAATAGGCATCGACGCAGCCACAGAACTTCTTTCCGGAGCAAAACAGGGGCGTCATGTAGGGGCTGAAAAGCAGAAAAAATATAGAATTCAAATCAGTTTGCAACTGAATATTAAATGTCCAAACAATTACACAAATCCAACATGATCATCAAACGTAAACGACCAAATGTAGTGTTTCCTAACCAGGTGTACAGGTACTTGGAATAATTGTAGATTTAATAGAAAGGTGGCATTGAATAGTATCTTACATCCTTAATAATGGTTCTTTAGGATCATTTTGGACATCAGAATCGTTAAATCAAGAAAATACAACAGGTGCAATTAGCAATATACTAGTTATCAGATTTATAATGACGAAAGAAACACTGGTACAAAATATAAGGGATGCTCAGACAGAGTGTGAGACAATGTTTTGAGAAGCAGTGGACATGTGCATGCTGCAAACCTGAGTCATGTGCACTTGTTCTACTTGGTGCATGTGGAGGACGTTGGCTTGAGCTGACTAGCCTTTTCTGAGCCTTTTACCCTTGGCATTTTGATTTAATTTTATGTATTGTGACTTTAACGCATCTTTTCCTGGTATGTAAAGCACTTTTAATTACTTTGTGTACGATTTATTCTCTACAAATAAACCTACTTTGCCTTTGCCACTTCATTGTGATAAAAAATATAGTAGCTACAACTTTCTTTCCGGGTAATGTGGCTGTCTCGGTCTGTTTTAAAGTATTATTTGCAACTAACTTGAACTTTTTCCCCTTTGACTGCAAACACAGACTCACGTAAACATCTTTTCCTCCCCAGATCACCATGAACTCGCTGGGTTTCTGCAGCGGGCCCAGTGCTGCAGCTGTCCCTCTGCACACAGTGAACGCCATGTTGTTCGACCTTCACCAGCAGGTGGCGCAGCAGCATCACGTTTACGCCACAGCGCAGGGGCCCGGGGTGCACACGCTGTCTGTGGCGGAGAGGCTGGCAGGTAGGTCACGACTCACACAGATCCAATCATACACTGAATGGAAAAAGAAAGGTTTATTGAATAGCTTTGGATTTATTTGCAGCAAAATAACTTCTACATAAGACAGGCTTGGGTCAATTTTGTCAGTGCAAGAAACAACCCAATTGTAATTGAGAGGTCTATTGTTAAACATGTTTGTCTTCTGGACAAACAGGTCATTTTAAGCTGATGCTATAAGCCTGAGAAACAAGAATTTCCACACTTCTGCACTGATTTGAGTTAGATTAGTCCTGGCCTAAAATTTGGAAAGCTTTTCTACTAAAGACCATTCCTGGACTAATGAGGGGTTACACTGACTCAATGTCTATTGTTATAATTCCGATTATATCGAAATTCTAAATCACCTGTGAGGTTAATTGAGATTACAATAGGCTTTTGTAAGAAATTTGGCCTATACAAATGTAGTTTATTATTTTATCGTTATATGTTGTGGTATAGTAGCATTATCGCATATGAAAATAGGCAAGTAATCAATGCAGGGATATAGGCTCCAGTTGAAGGTTTATCTGTGTTTCAAAAGGTTCCTTTAAGTGTCATTAATTACGATCTTTGTGTAATCACTCCAGGAGTGGTCCACAATATAAAAGGTTTGTCATCTGGACAATAGAGATGTTTCAACTCTGATTTCAATATTGGCATTAATATCGGCTTCAACAATTCCATATCGGTCGGGCCCTAGATTGAAAATGAATTCTTTATGGATGTTGAAATGTCTTTGATCTAAAAAACAGTGTCCAGATCACCTTCGAAACTTTTTGTACCATTATTTAAGGAGACTCAAATGTGTGCAAAGATTAAATGAGGTTGTATTGCACTCTTTTGCACGCCTGTAGACCCTGTGAACTGCTGCCAACCCCCATCTGACAACATGACATCAACACCTAATGTGCCCACTCTATGTGTTTCCCCAGAGCTGCTCCTGGAGGCGCGCTACGGCAGCCCACAGAAGCAGCGGCGCAGTCGGACGGCCTTCTCGGTGTCCCAGCTGCAGGCTCTGGAGAGGGCCTTCCAGCAGACGCAGTATCCAGACGTGAGCATGAGAGAGAAGCTGGCCCTCTGCATCAACCTGCCCGAGGCTCGCATACAGGTACCAACGCTACAGTGTCTTACAACCACATATATTAGTTGTGTTTAGTCCCTTGAAAGGTCACAAGTGGCAGGGTCCATTTATCTTCATTTATAATGTACTTCAATTATAAATATTCAAAAACAGAAACCCTTGTCTATGCACTGTTCTCATGGAAATGTCTGCTGCGGGAGAAACTGTGGCTGTCAGGTACCATCATTACCATGTGGGGTCTGTTTATAAATACTGAAAGAGATTAATGAAGCACTGCGAATTATTCTCAACATTAACATCCCACTTTACTTTAGAACTATATATATGGGACATCTAACACCTACACTGGAAACAACGGATTTGTCAATCAAAAAACAGCATATGGGGGATAAACCTAAAACTTGGACAATAGTTTGTTACTCATAACACCCAGAGACCCCTGTGCTGTTTGTAAAGGACAAAGATCTGAACTGATGTTGTCTTACTTTGGCAACTAAATGTTATAAATATATATTAAAAGACAACTTCTAATCAACTTTATTTATGTTACACAATTCACTAACAAAATGCTACACAGAGACAGTGACGACAACAATAATAATCATAAAGAGAATTTTTTTAAATAAATGCTCAGTTTAATTTAGCTAATCCCAAAACTATAAAAACTGTCAAATCTAATCAGAGCAAAACCATTCAACAGGAATAAAATAACTCAATAAAACGTGTCCTTAACTCGCTCATTCATGCATCATATTTCCGAGTGTCAGCAAAACTATGTCTAATATTAGCCTTTTTTTTAGGTGTGGTTTAAAAACAGAAGAGCCAAGTTCCGTAAGGGCCAGAAGTCGTCTTCACTCTGCAACGATCTCAGTTTGGATGAAGCACCTCAACAACTGAACAAAATATCACCTGAGGAAGAACAAGAGACAACTACTCTCTCCAGTAACCACAGCAGACACCCTTCCCCTCCACGCTCCTCAATTATGGACAAAAAACACAAGCTTCTGCCTTCTTTGGACTCTGAAATCCACCATCTTGGACTGCATTTCCCTCCACAGTTTGCTGGTTTCAGACACTCACCTCCCCAGCAGCAGCAGCAGCCTGTTGTTGGAGGAATGCTGGGTGCAGAGCTGGCCCTGCCCCCCATGTTGTGGCCCTTTGTGCATCAGCAGCGGTCCGCCTTGGGGGCTTCTCTATCATCCATCACTAAAAACTGTAGCTTTTCCATTCACACTCCCTCAGCTAACAAGGCCTACCCTCACCTGGGACTGTAACCACAAACATCTGTCACATATGGGCCATGACTTCAATGATGGACTCCTTTTGTGAGCGCAGAGGGACTACTAACTTTTAATGAATGAATGTGTCAAATAAGTTGCTAACTTTTTAGCTTGTAAACATCGCTAAGACACTTTGCCATTGATTGTTTTTTCTATTGTATAAATCTTTTCTGTACTGATTCTTGTAATTATTGTATTATGCCATAAACAAAATGTTTAAATTGTTATTAAAATTGACAGTACATTAGTTTATAACTGGTCAGATGGTGTGGTTGACATTTTGTGACTCCCTTTTTATTTAACCAGTATTTATTTTATTTATATGTTTTTAAACAGTTTTTTAAGTCCACATTTCAATGATAAGTTAACTTTAGTGCTCTGCATTTTGTTAAGCCTATAAATGTAACATTATATCAATAAAATATATACGTATAACGTTACATATAAGTATATGATGTATGACACTTCAATAATACTGGAGAGCATAAAAACAAATCACAGGAATGACCTTTCTGCAACAAAACAGGCCTGTGTCTATTTTATAAATGCTACAAATGCAACATTTACCATTCATCAGTTTATTTTTTGAATACTTTCGGGGAATATGGGAAAAGGAAGAAATAGCAGTAACAAATGGAAAAAGAAAATCCTTTAATAATAATTAAAATAAATAATAATAATAATAATAACGATAATAATAATAATAATAATAATAATAATAATAATAATAATAATAATAATAATAATAATAATAATAATAATAATAATAATAATAATAATAATAATAATAATAATAATAATAATAATAATGAATTTCAGTTGTACGCTTAGTTATATTCATTAAACTGGTTACGTGCATTGTGTGGCGTAAACTTGCTGCTGAACGTAGTGACGCACAGTGACGCTGCAACGGGCCACCAGCGGCAGCGGAGGCTTAAAGAGACAACGACAAAATCATAGGAACTTGAGGATTACAGATATGAAATATTTCACCCGATCAAGGATTTATGACACGAATATCTTCGAATAACTTAAAGGTAACAGGCCTTTAATTGTGACAGAAGTATTTTGTAACCGTATTCGCGCTCACTCATTGGCCCCGTTTGTTTCTTATGTTTCGTGTGCTAGCTTCTGCCGCTAAAATTACTACCCGATGTGCGTCAGGCATGAAATGCGCTCTTGGACAAACATAGCTACCAACATTTTAACTATATTAGCGTTAACTTCTTTGATGTTAATCTGCTAAAAAAAGATACGCTTTTACTGATTGGTGCTAATCACACCACGGTTTCGCTTTAATTTAATTGATTTCTGTTAAAAAGGTCAATCCTATATCAGTGCAAGATAGATTATTATTGTTTCTTTCGACTCTTGAAATAAAAACATATTCGTTAATACATTTATGGTAATACATGAAACGGTGATCTGTGAATATTTGTCCTGAAACGGTTGCCGTATGCCTGATAGCACAAGTCACGCATGCGCAGGTCACTTTTGACACAAATTGGGTAGTGTTGGAGGCTAACTGAAGCTAAGTGCTAAAGGAGCCCTGGCTGTGTCGCTGTGCAGTGGGTTGTTTAGGATTAAGGAGTTGCCCGGCAGTGGCCACCTTACTGAGGATAATGGCCAACGATATAGCTGCAATCTGAGGTCTAAACGGCGTGTTCAGGTGAAATAATAACTTTTTTATAAACTATACTATCAATCCATTTGATAACATATGTTACAACTCCGAAGATGTGTTATTTAGCAGGTATTAAGCATTTGGGTTAATATAGCTTGGACGCTGTCGATCAATGAATATTTTATGTTCCGTCCCGTTTTGCCCCGGTTAATTTGCACCGGCTTGATGAGGACAAACCCGTCCAAAAGCTGGAATTGAAAGGCTGTCTAATCGTATCCTCTTGATTTTGTTGTAAACCTTTTGGCGATTCCGTCAGGCCTCACAGGAACCGTGTTTTTGATAAGTGATAAGCTAACTGAGCTAGCTCCGTTTACTGACACTGCTTTGCGGCAATCTTTGCGAAATTATCTGAAGAAGAATTAATGCCAATTGTAGAATCAAATGTAACTCATATTATGGCAAGTATTAAAGAGAAAGAGACGTTCATAAAGTAAAGAAGGAAAGAGATGTGGCCTTGTCTGTGAAACCAGCTCATGTCAATCCTACGCTTTTTGTAGACACGTATCACCACCATTTGCTAATGCAGAATTCAACCTGTTTAGTTGGCAGTATAAAACATATGTTTCCTGAATAAAGCATTAACACACGTATATTTGTATGAAAACTATACTTGTATAGATGTTGGGAATGACAAACTCCATTAGAGAACAGCGTTTTAGTTGTGTTCAATCATAAGCTTGCATTGACTCAACGCCAATTAACAATTATTTTGTTCTGCTACTGACCAGAAGGAACAAAGTCGAGGTTGGTGTATGTCTGACGTCTGTTTTTACAAGATAAAGTAAAAGAGAATTCATAGTTGTGTAATTAAAGTGATGATGGTTGGTATTTGAAACATATTTGATTTATGAATGAACTATTTACTTTATCTTGAAATAATGGTAATCAGATTCAGTTTAGAGCACTTAAAGCCTATTTTCCTTGTGTGTTGTGTATCACTAACAGCTGATCTTTACAAAAACGACTTCCTGTAACATGACAGCCCTGATATTTGTCAGTGTGCAGTTACCTGACACAACCGGGTTTGTTTTTGAGAACATCTGCCAGACATTTTCAGCACACACTATACAGAATAATTTCTATATCACTGCATTTTTATTCTATTTGCTTATAAATTTGACAAACATAAGCCTGTATTTGGAAAAATATTTGGAATAACTAGCATGACTAATTATTGTCCAGTGCTATGATAAAAGTGATGCTTGAATTCGCCTTTGCATATCCAAACTAATATGCAGGGATGTCACAGTATAAAGTTTTGTGTTATCGTGTCTAGTCGACTATAAAATATAGTCATAGTTGTATTTTGATCATCGTAATTGTTATATGGATTATACAGACTCTAAACCACAAACGAAAAGAAAAATGTCAAAGAATAAACAATACCATTTTCAATACCACACTATTCTATTATATTCTCTTTTATATTGTCTATCTAGAAGCCTTCAGTCAACATATTTCCACCTTTATCTGGTTGATAATAATATAGTTTAAAAAGTCTTAATGTACAATAGAAATAATTGTTTGACTAATAGACTACTAACATCATTTTTATTTGCAGCTAGTGATAATTGTGAGAAGAAAGATTATGATTTAACGATCGTTCAGTGAGATTTTTAATTTTCTATTGTTGTCTATTTGCTTTACCATTTCTCCTGTATGTGACCTCCTTAATGAAGTCAAACTTTCTGATAGATAAAACTTAATATTGTGATATTAACAACTCTAATATTAAAGAATTTATGGTTTCTTAGGTTTCTTTTTCAGACTATAATTTTATTGAAATGACTTAGTTTTGTTTCTGAAATGATCATGATTGTATATTTTTTGCTCTTACATCTGCATTGTGACCTAAATAATCATAATTTTTGTCATTGGTCACGTGTTTTTCTTTACATGGACAGATTTAACAAGCCTATTTGGGAAGTGTACACGAGTAAATGACGTCAATGATCGCCCAAGCCCAGAGTTTTGAAACACTAATGACCTGGCACCGTTATGACTCAACTGACTGTTCACTTTATTGTCCAAAGCCTCCTGTAATAGTACTTCAATGATGCAGGACGATTCGATGGGATGAGGCGTTACAGAGGTCATTGATCCGTGTAAGTGTCTTTCCATAGAGACTGTCCATCACTGAGCCTGCCCTGTGCTCCGCTCTCTGCTCCCCACAGACCAACAGCTAAGACCGGAGAGACAAGTCAGTCGGGATGGGACAATAAACAGTAATATCGTGAAATAAAAGGAAGACCATTAATGTTCATTGTACGTTTTTATAATTGTGATAAGCACCGACAAAGATATGTGACTTTATACCACCAGATAGTGCCAAAAAAGCAACTTAGTCATTATGTTCTCTTCCAGATTAGATTTCCCCTATAATTATATTGAATCTGAATCTTGTTGATCGCAGTAAACTCTTTTCTAAATGTACCATGTGCTGAATTACATGAATTGCAGAACGAAACACTTATGCAGCTTAATTTGTATCTGTTATAAGTAGAGGAAGTTGCTCATATGGTACTTTACAAAACGTTACAAAAACGTGTGCAAAGAAACATACCCACGATAAATGTTTGACTCGTTAAAAAAAAAAAAAAAAAAAAAATCCTTTTCCCAATTATTGCATGATGGTGGAAATTGCAATTTTAAAGTTTATTGCTGAAAACATCTTTAGTTCCACACATTGTGAGAGTTAACCCAAGTAATCTTTTTGTGGTAAACGCTGAGTTCACGAGGTCATGACATCCACTTGTTGAGGAGTAAATGCTCATTTTAATTTACCTCACAGATAGGCATGGAAACATATCAAAATGGTGATAACATTTTGATGAAGATATGCACACTTTTAACTATCTCAAAATTCTATGATTACAGCAGATAAAAAAAAAGCTAAACTTAACTTTGACATTAATGTATAAAGTGATATTTCTGCACTTTTATGGGTAATTAGGTCTGTAAATTGTGCAAACCTTTCACTATTGTCTGATTTCAAACCTCAACTAAATACATTTAAAGACATGTTTTAGCACGATTGTAAGTCTGTAGTCATTGACTGTGCAGCTGTAGAGTGTGTGGGCATTGTAGTGTTTTGTGGTTGTCTGCTCTTGTTTTGAATGTTGTTGTTTTCTGTCTTTTGCTGCAAAACAGGAACCTGCTGGAAAACAGTTTTTAAATGAGTCAGGCCTGATGAAATGTATTTTAATCATTTCCTGTTTAAGAATAAAATCAAATTCTCTTGAATTTAGGGCTACAATTACATTACAACAATTATTTTAGTAGGTGACTAGTCAGCATTTTTCGATTTGTCGACTAGTTAAATGTTTATTTCTGTTGTACTTTGAGACTGTTTAAATACATTATAAACCAAATAAAGGTTGAAATGTGGTGAATGAAGACTTCCAGATCGAAAATATTTACAAACAAAATGTATTATGGACAAAAATCAGAAAGAGTTTATTCTTTTTTGACATTTTGATTCAACAATGTCTTGTCATTGTTATAAAAATTTTATTTTTGTATGTGTTTTAGAGTCTGTGTAATCAAAATATAACTACAATTCATTTTTATGGTTGACTAGTCACAATTACCGGTAGTCTATAATAGTTTGTGTTTAAAATTGTTACCAGCATACTTGAGATATAAATTTGTCAATATCACTGAAGAAAAAATTGAACACATCTTTTCCTGAAAATGTCATAAACCAATCCTTCAATCACTTCTACGTCCATGCTATTTACGTTTTTACAAAATAACCTAACACTTTTCATTTGTTTGTCCTTCACAGATCCAGTCCAAACATCAGAACCAGTCTTGTACTTTCTGAACCGGCTGCTGCTGCTGCTGTTTCAGGGTTGCCTCGTCGCTGGAGGCCCTAAACATGGCGCGCGTCGTCCCGTCCCTCACTGAAGGCTGACCAGAGGCGTGAGCGCACTCCGGGCGATGTTTCCAAGTGGCCTTGTTGTGGACGCAGTAGCTGGCTCGCGGAGTGCACTTCCACGGCTAACAATAATACATCTGTGCTAACAACAACAACCCTGCACTGCCTCACAACTTCTCTGCTCTCAACATGGAAATCTAGAACCTAGGATTTCAACATTTTACGATTTGAGGAAGACGTAACCAGACACTTAGCCCCTACAAGTGTCTTTATTAATTGAAACTACTTCTTATTTTCTGCAGTTTCCGTTTCTAAGCTTCGTTTCCTGCCGTCACTGGAGTTTCTATGGTTTGCATGGCTGGAGAATAACCGTGGAGAGGCCAGGGTATCACAAGCTTATGGATTTTGACAAGCGAGGGGGCAAAGGAGATACCGAGGAAAGCAAAAAGATGTCTAAGACGGCGGGCAGCAGGACTGGACATGGGGGCCGCAGTTCAGGGACCAACTCCGGGGTGCTCATGGTCGGACCCAACTTCCGCGTCGGGAAGAAGATCGGCTGCGGGAATTTCGGGGAGCTTCGCCTGGGGAAGAATCTGTACACTAACGAATATGTGGCCATCAAGCTGGTGAGTGTTCTGTGAAATCAATCATATTAAAACACTGAAAAGATTTGTCCATGAGAGAAAACAATGCGTGTATAGGGAGGATCGCCATTGTCTTCACATTTAAACCTTAAAGTCTATATGATGGGTTCTCATTTTTCTCTAATACTGACTTAGTTTGTTGGGAGGGCACCTGTGTTTAATATTTATCATCTGTTAAGTTGCAGTTTGTGAAGAAAATTTGAAAAATAAAAGGAAGTAGTGCTGGGTTCTAAAATGGAATCCCTCTGTGATGTCATCAAAAAGCGACATACAGTTGAAAATAAATGGACGGTTAACACTCAACTGAAACATCTTTGTGACAGTTTGACGGTCATTCAACAAATTATAGGTGTTATCAGGGATTATAATTTGGCCCTTGTTTTCAAAATGGTTGCTAGGAAACAGTTGTGGAATTACCTCTAACTAAGTCATATTTGCTGTTCATGTGCAACCAGGAAGTAACATTATAAACTTGACAAAAACTGTCAAATTGGAGACAAACAGGAAAAATGCACAGTAAAGTCTTAAATATAATCTTCTTCTCTACATTTTAGTGAATTGTGATGTCTAACCGTCATATAGACTTTAAAGAGCCAAACCACAGCTTGAATAATAGTCAGACAATGCTAGGACTCTGCATAGAAAGTACAAACATTCCATTTTGTGGCCTCAATATAGAGGTTATACCCCTCAACTTTCAGACTGAGTGGCAGAACTCGACTGATAAAATGTGTTTCTTTGCTCTTTTACCTCATTTTTGTCTGTGGAGCTTTCGTTTTGCTTAACTTCATGGTGTGAAAAGGAAACTGAAAGCTTAACTGTTTACTTGATTTTCTTTTTTAGATGTCAGGTACAAACTAAATGTTTAGCAGATCTGTAGACTTTTTATTTGTTCTCAGACTGTTGTAGCTTTTAGTTGTGTTTTGAGCTTTTACAGGAGAAAATATCATATATGATATAATATTATTCATCATTGACTTATGTGTTTCACCACAGCTTAAATCTCTGATGTTGTGATGTCATCTGCATATCCTCATAGATATCTAGTAAAAGCATTACCGTTAATGGATTTGTGGAATAGAAATGGCTTCTGTTAAAAACGGATGTTCATTTTTAACAGAATCCATTAGATATGGAACTGACAAACGTTTCATAAAGTTTAGATCTTTTCCTCCAATTTTCACTTGATACTTTATGGCAACATAGGAAAAGATACTGTCAGATCCTGGATTGTGTGAGTTGGCTGATGGCTACAGATGTGCAATGAGTAGGATTTATTCTGTCTGAGGACTCAGCTCTGATGGTAACTGTGGACTTTTGGCTTAGTGTACAGTACACAGTAAAGTGCATTTAAAATCTAAGTACGTCTGTACAGTTTGATTGGACTGCTGTTTAAAACGCACAGCCTAAAATGACAGAATTTAGTCGATTGATCGGTCGACGATGTCTTGTCGGCTCATTTTTATTCGTAGTGTAATTCTTTGTTTTATGTTTTAAAGGATTATATTCATAACAGCAGAAAGGAGACGCCATGAACTGGGTTATCTTGAGATTTGAGCGTGAATAGTGAGTTTAATCTGCCTTTATACACTGATAATTACATTGTTTAATAATAGTTTTCTGTATACATATTTCGTAGAAAAGGTTTCAAACGTCATCATTTGGACACTGTTTTGAAATTCAAGACGTTTTGACTTCCATCCAAGTCATGCTCAATCAGTAGAACTGGTCTGAGGCTCTGGTTTATGCTTATCGATGGAACACTCCTGGATGAATGAGGGATTACACCGACTATACATATTTGTAATCATGTGATTTCCTGTAATGTCTTGCCAGTGCACTTTGGAACATCTACAAGGTCAAATCATAGACATACTTAATAAGTTTGAGAGCTTTTGCCAGCGCCATGTCACTAGTCGATGCACAGGACACGTCTTTTTTGACCAAGACTTTCTTTAGCCGGCTCCAGCTCTACTTAAAATGTATATTAAAGTGTACATATTTCACAAGATCTGTTCCCGCAGCAGTTTGACCTGTGAAAGTCAAACTGGTGTAATCCATACTGTCTCCTCTTCTGAGTCGAGTGATAAGTGAAGTATAGTTGACTTATTAACAGCTTATCTATGACAAAGAATGAAGGAAGAGCCGACTGATAACCCACGGAACTTTTATATTGAGTATTTAGATGAAAAACCCAGCACAGGTCAAGTTTGTCTGGTTTGATTTCTGTCAAAAAAAGAACGTTTATCAAGAGTTTTGTGAGTGCACTTGTGTTTTTTTGATGGAAAGTGAGACATATTTCTTTGGTTTGAAGTTAAGCATCTTGTGGCTTCTCAACCCAAAACATAACTTCATTATCTCACCGCGAAGTACAGACACTTCACCCATTTTATCGCCTCATAAAACTGCTCTGGCGTGTATTCTTTTTTTATAAAATAGCCTCATTTTTTAAACTTCCCTGACAGTTTATGAGCTTCTTACTGTAATGTTATTAAATCATTGTGAAGCCTTCCTCTCGATTGTGCTAACACCAGGTCCAACATCAATCAATAATTTACTCTTTATGTTCTGTGTCAGCATGAAATCTGTGTGAGAGCGAGCTGCTGCTGTGGCCCAGAGAAAACACCCAAATGTCAGGGCCCGTGGGTGCTCTCGCTGCTCCGTGACACGTCGGAACGGAGAGGACTAGTGTCGTTTGTGTCGTAGTATCATTTTACCCTCCGACAAGTGAGGACGTCTTTACACGATAACAGATTTCTTTTTTAAATGTGTTTAATTTAGTTTTCCATTTAATTTCATTTTTAGTAAGTTTACAGATGCGTTGATTATGGATTTCAATAAAGAAATGTTTTGCTTGCGACTTAAAAACTTGGTTGATTAGTGATAAATGAACAGGGCTAATTGTCAATGATCAGCCCGGGTTATTTAATTGATCTCTACAGCCAAATCAAGATCCAGTTTACACTTTGGAGGAACACCTTTGACTAACTTTTTGTTAAATGGCACCAATTAACAGCGTGTTTTGTTTATCTTAAGGAAATGAATAGTGAAAGCCAGTTTTGTAAAGAAAACATAAAAACAAATCAAATTGAGTTCGAGCAATATGAAAAATAAACAAATTGTGACTCATTTTTTTGCCGTATTGTTCAGGCCTATAATTGAATAAGAGGATTTAGACACTGGACTGCAGTTCCAAGGCTCTGCTCAATCGGTCCTTAAAATTATCTGTCCTCGTATGCAGGAAACTGACCCAAAATATTTATATTATCAAATCCATCACCGATTTCTGAAATGACAAATAACCGAATATGTGAAATGGTGACCCAGCTTGGCCATTTTACAAGTAGATTGATCAACAAGGCCACAGACTGACCCAGAATTGTTTTTAAATAACTCGGGTATTTCTTAACCTGATTCACAGCAGACTGATATGTAGCATTCAGAATTGAGTTATCAATCTGGAAAAGTCTCTCTCTGAAAGCAACTGGAGCAAACAAATACTTCACACTAGGGCTGTAGTCGACTAAAGACAATTTTGGTCGACTCAAGGCGTGCCCTTGAGTCGACTAAAAGAGTGTGTGGTAAAAACGATTTAGCATCTCCATGTATCTGATTTAAACTGCTCTCCAAAGACCAAAACTGCACAGGAGTTTACACAAAAACAACTAATTATACTAGGAAACTGTATTTATATGTTGGAGATCATAATTCACTCCAAAATCTTCAGCAATCTCTCTCTTTATCTTCTCTTTTCTGTTGCTCCATATAAATCCTTTTAATCTAGATAAAGTAATTAGTTGACTCATAAAAATGTCGGTCAACTAAGACATCATCGACCGATTAATCGACTAAAGGATTACAGCCCTACTTCAACCTGATTGGTCAAGTCTTCACAACAGCAGAACAAGTCCAGAAATCGAACATTTGTTAAATCCAGTTGCGAGAAAAGCCCAGACATACTTCCGCTTCGATGTGAACGTTTTTCAAAACAAAACGTTCTACATTTCTGCTCAAATGTGCTGAAGAACGTTTGTCAGCGCCGGTCGTTTTGGTTAGTTTCACATTTGACTTTCTCAGGCTGGTTATCCTTTGACAACTCATAATCTTTTTAACAGATTTGTTCAGCATTCTTTATCAGTGTCACAGTTTCAGTAAACATAGGCGTCACCTCCAGCTCTGCTCTGTGTGTGATTATCCTTACATCGGGACGTCAGGGAGGTCTTTATCTCCGAGAGGGCATCGTCTCCACTAACCACACGAGCAGAGGTTTGCATGCAGCTGTAATTGCTCTTGCGCGAAGTCTTTACTGTCCCTGCTCTCGCCGTGAACACTCCCCTCTGGTATTTTTATCCCCTCACTGTCCGGCTAAATGTGGACATGACATCGGGGGCTCGGTGTCTCGGCTCTGGTGCTTCTCTGGACGCAGCAGTGAGAAAATGATCCCACCAGGAGGAGCATTAAAGGTGTTAACAAGCCTCCAAATCCTGTTAATGAGAGCGACGCATTTCATTTCCTGTCGCCTGACATTTGAAACAACATGTGATGAGAGCTATAAACAGAACTAAAGGAAATAACAGTTTACGCCAAAACACTGCCTATTCTATTTTTATTATTTACGATAACATTTTCTTGAACAGTCACACAATTATAATTTTTTTGGAGATGTGCGATATGTTACTACTGAAAATGTCACGATGAACAATAATAGTGAAGACCATGAAAAATTAAACATAAATGGCCACAAATAGTTGAATGAAACACTGTTGTAATCTTGTTTCTTTAATGAGTCATGTTTGATGTTTGATTTTCAACGCCCACAGCTTAAACGTTAATCTACAACAACAAAAAAATCAAATGTCTACGCTAGTCTGTCGAAAATTAACATACAATAAAAACTGAGCCTCAAAAATAATGTTCTTGTTGATATTTAGCCTTCATTTGTGACTGTTTTGCACACAGTTTTGCTTCGTCATTGTTTGTGTGAAGTTGCCGGAGTTTATTGGTGTCGTCGATCGTTTTATTGTGATGCAGGATGTGCTGAGCAAAATTTCTTGTTATTTTCTTTGGTCTCAAATGAATTTCCAAGAACGGGGCTTGAAAGCAGAACATTTTGTACTACAGAGAATGTAGTGCAGTGAATCACGGTTTGATGTTTGTCCACTTGACCGTTATTGTACGATAAAAGCTATTTTATTTTATAGTTGCATAAAGCTTTAAAGTCTATATGACAGGTTAGACGACACATTTCATTAAAACGCAGTGAACATAATTATATTGAAGATTTTACTGAACATTTTGCCTGTTTTTCCCCAGTTTGACAGTTTTCATAATGTTTATAATGTTACTTCCTGGTCGGACAGCAAATATGACATAGTTAGATGTAATTCTACAACTGTTACCTAGCAACCAGTTTGTAAACAAGGACCAAAATCCATATAAATTACACAATAGTCATGATTTGACAATGAATAACAGCTGATAACATCTTTTATTTTGTTTTAATGACTTTTTAAACTTTCAAAAGATTGTGTAAGTTGTCTGCAAATTGTCCCTCCAATGGGACGTTGCTTTTTGATGACATCACAGAGGGATTCCATTTTAAAACCCAGCACTACTTCCTGTATGTTGTAAGGTTTTATTTTTCAAATTTTCATCAGAAATTGCACCTTCACAAATGTAAAACTATGCAAAATATTTACCACAGGTGCCATTCCACCAAACGAAGTTATGATTAGAATATCATATGAACTTGTTTATGTAGACTTTAAGTAACAAAATAAAGTATATTCTGTCAAAATCTGATAAAGAAAAAATCCTTTATAGCTTGACAAAATTCTAAAATCCCAATAGTTTAAATTGAGCTGGAGACGGGTTAGAATTCTTCAATAGAATTAATCATTCCATTATCAGATACCCATCTACATGAAACAAAAACTGGCACAAAGTTCAATGTCTTCTCTGTCCGTGTAAATAAACCAAGTCAAATACTTTTTTCACAATAGCTTCACAAAATGGTGCAATTATTCAACTCCAAAGACGTGGTTGTTGTTAGTTGAAAGAACTTTAAAGTGCCTATGACAGATTGGACTACACATTTACCAGTAACTAAAATGCAGTTAAGAGCCAAAATCTTTACAATTTGACCCCAGTTTAGCAATTTCTTTAGGTTTTCAATTTTACTTCCTGCTTGTAAATGATGACATCACACTAGGAAATTACCATAGCCACCGTCCTGTGCACTGAGCCAAAATTCCTCTAATATCACAGATTTTTTTCATTTGACAAAGAAAATACATGTGAACACCTATTTTGTTGAATCCATGTTTAAAGGGTCAAAAAAGTAGTTTATTTTGTGTAATTCTGTATAACCTCTGTCTCCCCAGTGTGATGTCATCTGTTTATTTACTTCCTGTAATTTTCAACAGATTTTTCAACTTTTCTCCTTAAACAGCGACCTCATTCGTCTAAAACTATAATTTATATTTACAAAAGGTATTAATACACTGAATAAACCATTAAAAACCCGTCATATGCACTTTAAGCCATGAGTTTAATTTTGCGGGTTTAAAGAGCAATTCATAAACAACAAATCGTGTATCTCATTTTTTTCTAGTCGTTATTTTAAAATTTTCCTCTGATATTTGTGTTTAACTGGCAGCTGGGCTCTTAGTGAGGCTTCCCCTGCGATCGCCTGTGACCCCTGCAGTTGTCTCCGTGCACATGTCTCTGTCCGTCCCGGAGCGCCCTGGGGTGGGGCGTTCTTCCTCTTGTGTTGTGTAAGGGCCGTTCCTCTGCTCTTCCTCACACAAATGAAGCCAATAACCTCCTGCTAAAACACGTTTGACCCCTGACCTCTCCTGTGTTCATTGTTCTGTTGTAAATGTTCACTCTCGGCGGGAAGCTGACTTGACCCGGGGCAGTGTTACTTGCTTGTTTAGTTTTAGTCTTTGTTTATTACTGTTAGATTGCGTCAGCTGAAAGGGTTTCCAAAACAGGTTTCCAGTTAAGTGTAATTATGTGCTCAATCTGTTACTCATTTACGATCAGTTGTTTAAAATTCAAATTACGTGCGGGCGATACGGTGATAAAAATCGAATCATGAGCTCGTCCATGTAACAATCTGCTTTTTTTATGAAATTGTGTTATCGCGATCCACTGTTTGTCTCTTTAATGCAGCACACTTTTTCTCCTGTTGTTTAGCCTCTGAAGCCTCTGAGCAGATGATTTTATTTACCTCTCAAAGGCCAGGGCTGCACAATTAAACCAAAACGAGACAAAAATCAAAATTTTAATGGATACAATTAGCAAATCACAAACCTGTAATAATTTCTTCCACAAACAACAAATGTCTTGCTTTGATTTGAATAAAAACTGCTAACACTGTTGTTTGGAGATGTACAAACATGTTCTGAAACAAGTGACAAAAGTGATTAAAAATGCGTTGACAAAAGTGACAAAAACGCGACTAAAAACCACAAAGACGCAACTACAAGAGACAAAGACACGTTTAAATATGACAAACACAACTGAACGTAACAAAAACATGACAAAAAGCAGCAAAATTGTGTTTAAAATGTGAATTTGAACAGAATTCCATTATTAAAACATAAATGATGCAGCTCTATTACAGGCAATAGAAAAATACAAAGTGAACATGAATTGTGATAAAAATCGACCCCAAGAAAATCAGGATAATAATTTTTTGCCATATCACCCAGCCCTAATCCAAAATGAATTCCAACACGTGAAGCAACGAATACAAGTTACTTTCTAATAGTCAGAAGCTCTATCTGTGGTGTGTTTTAGAGCTGATTTTAAACTTTGCAGAAACAAATTTACCATTTTTGTGCTATATGACCACAGTTAAAGATTGTATTTTTTTATTCTCAGGAATGTCGCATTGAAAGCAATTTTTATTTAGGTTTAATCTGACAAAAAATTTAATTTAATTGTGTTTGATCAATATGAGGTAAAACAAATTTAGTTTTTTTAAACCCTACATTTTAACCCTGCAAATCCTCTTCAATAATGACAAGATAAAATAAAACTCAATTTGTCATTTAAGGTTTGATTTCCTCAGAAAAGTCAGGGTCACTCATGCCAGGACTCTCATTACGCTGCAGATTCAGACTTTCTGTAGGACCTTCCTGGTTAAATAAAGGTTAAACAAACTTGTTGACCTCCCCTCTGTAAAATTGCTTGTTGGAGAGTTGAATATTATCCCATGTCTGCTGTAAGTGACCACGGTCTAAGTGACAGGCTGCTATCTCTCCGCTGAAAACAAGTCACTCTTTGTCCTCTCGTGTCTTGTAATTATTAGCAAATGTGTTCAGAAGGGCAGAACGTTGACATTAGACTCTGATTTTGACTTTTAGGTGAAGTTGCTCATTGTTAGGGCTGCAATTGACGATTTTTTTAGTCTATAGTCTAGTCCGTGATTATTTACATTTTTATATTGTGCATTTTGTAAATACATTTCGGTGAAACTCTGCTGAAGGCTTTTGGATAGAAAATATTACATAACCATTGACAAAATTCACAATTTTTCATTCTTTTAGTGGGTCTTTTTGTTTTTTGCCATGTGGTTTAGTGTCATGGATTCTCCAGATAAAAATGAGAGATTAAGGTGCACTTGATTGTCCCTGTGGGGAAATGTGACTCATCCTGGCGCCTGGTCATCTCCTCAGGAACAATCATTCCAGATCTTTGTGCGAGGCTTGGTCAGGACCATAACTGGAGGATTTTACCCACTGAGCTTGTTTTGGGTTGATGGGGAAACTGGAGCACCCACACAGACAGAGAAACATGCAAACTCCACACAGAAAGATGGTCGATACTTGAAGATAGTCGCCGATTATTTTTATAGTCGATTAGTCATAATTATTACGATTAATCATTACAGCCCTGATGTCACGATACTAAAACTTCAAACTCAATTCTGATAGTAGAAAAAAGTCTCAATACTTGATTAAAAGCAAAAAAGACACACTCTTTCAGTTTCTCTTAATGTTTTCATGTGGTCTTATTGGTCATCTTGATCTCAAAACCTTCTTAAAGTATAGTATTCAGTCAAGTATCATTACTAAAAAGAATTAGAAACGGGACAAAATTTTACCTTTCCTGTACAGTTTTAGAATTATCTTAAGCGTTATCATAACTAGTATACAACAATAAGGAAAGATAAAGGAATTGCTGTCATTTTGGTATTGGTTGGTTTGGTTTGTAGCGCTGCAACAAGTTAATAAATTAATCGCAACGAATCGATTATAGAAATGGTTGTTAACTAATTAAATAATCAAATTATTGCTAAGTTGTCTATACACAGACTGCAAAACATTCTGTGTGCTGAAAGTAAATGTTTTGACACTCAGACAGAGCAGGAATGACACAAAAACACACAAGAAACATGTAAATTGTGTGTTTTTGATTAAAATCCTTGTTCATCTATAAATATTCTCCAGCAGGATGTCGTCAAACGCTTTCACTTCAGCTTTTTCTGGGTAAACTTGAGTAAAACTGAATAAAATGTTCATATCTAATGGTCTTTTGCACACTAAAGAACTAATCGATTAATCAAAGGAATAATCTCCAGACTAATACTTGCAGCCCTACTGTAGTGTTATAAAAGTGCACGCCTTTTCTTTATCATTGAAATTGAGAAATCTTTGCATTGTTTTGTAGCATCGATACTTGTTCAAATGAGTATCTGGTTTCGAAAGTAGTTTTGGTTGTGATTAGTATCTGAGTATCACATTTTCTTGTTCCATGTTCAGCCCCAGGACGGCAGAAGGGGGTCGAGGCGGGTCATGAAAGGTGCTCTTTGTTCGGTGGTCCCGTCGACACACAGGGGTCCGGTGTGTGTGTGTGTCTGTGTGCGTCTGTGTGTAGCAGCTGATGACAAACGCCTGTGTGCTGGAGACTGGAGGGCCGGGTGTCAAGGCACAACTGTAACTGCACCCGCTCCGTCTTAAAGGGGCACCCACATCTGCGCCGGGCTGTTCCCAGGGACCAGGGGGTGATGGTGTTGTAGTTGTACAGAAGCTGCTAAACACAGTCTTCTGGTCATTCATGTGTGCCAGGGCTGCACGATTTAGGAAATTATTGTGATGTGGATCTGCAATATCGATATTACTGCGATATTTAAATACACTTTTTAACTAAGGCTGAAACTAACAATCATTTTAGTAATCAATTAGTCAGCGATTATTTCTATTGTAGATTGAGACTTCGTTTATTCTAACGTTTTTAACCAAATAATTGTTGAAATATTGTGAATGATGCTTCTAGATGGGGAATATTTATGAATAAAGTGTATAATTGAGGAAAATCAGAAATGGTTTATTCTTTTTTGCCTTTTTTCTTTAATAATGTCACTGTCTTTGTTATAAAAGTCTTTAAGTTTGTGTTTTAGAGTCCGTTTAGCCCAGAGAACGACCATCATCAAAATACGACTGTAATTATTGTTTATAGTCGACTACGATTATTCTACTAATTGTTGCAGCCCTTTTTTGATGCAATAATGTCTGTTATATTAAAATAAACCCCAACAAATACAAAACCAAGGCTAATTTAGTTTGAAAAAGCTAGATTTTATTCATGATTTTCCCTTAATCAATATTTTCAATTTAAAAACTATTAGATGAAGACTTTGGTGTTACTTTGATATATTTTGTTTTTTGCTATCTTTTTTGCATCAGACGATATTGCTATACAGATACTTCTGCGATATATTGTGCAGCCCTAATTTGTACCTAGTTAGCCCTTTTTAAGCGTTTTTTATTTCTTGTGTCGCTGGACCACGATAATTACTATATCGACTTATCGTTTAATATATGACAGATGGAACAATATATTTTGGGCCAGTGCTTGTTGTGTACACGTTTTCTTTGCAATTGTGGGGAAATCAACGTTACTTTTCAGTAATACAGTAATATTTGAGCTCCAGAGGGTCAGATAAGTAACATTTATGACTCCTGATACATACCAACTTAGTACAAAATGTTTAATTCTACTACTTACTTGTTGCAATGTCATGTTTTTTTGACAATTTATTTAGAAAAGGGTTTACTGCGATAATCCTGCTTTAAGATTGTGTCATATAAAAGCATAAAGTAGTTTCAGTTTTATCGTTAATTGTGATATTTTTCTGTAGCAATCAACATTTATCAACATTCATTATCAAGACTTTGTGCTCTGTCACTCTGTCTCTGTCTCTGTCTCACGCAACAGAGAAACACGGAGAGAGTCCATTTTATTACGGTTTAAAGTGCCTATGACAGGTTGGATTACTCATTGAACTAAAATGCAGTAGTATGTTTAAAATCGTGCATAAATTCTTCACAAATTTTACCCCTGTAGCAGTTTTTTTGTGTTTGATTTTACTTCCTGGTTGTAAATGATGACGTCACACTGGGAAATGACCAAGCGACCATCCTACACATTGTCAAGTAAAAAAATCTGTGATATTAGATGAGTTTTTGCCCAAATAAAAATATATGTGAACGTCTTTATTTTGTTTAATTAATGTTTAAAGGGTCAAAAAAGTAGTTTATATTTGTAAATTTTGCTACAACATTTGTCTTCAATCTGTTTACTTGTAATTTTCAACAGATTTTTACATTTTTCTCTGCAAACAGGTACCAGATTGGTTTAAAACTATAATTCATATTTAGAACAGGTATTAAGCTATCAAAGGGGTCTGTTCATTTTTTATAATGAAAGATTTAGATTTAGTCAGTTGCGTAAGGTTGGGAGACATGGCTAAAAATCATAATTTGTCAGTTTTTTTATGTATTTTTGTAGCAAATGCATGTTCAAGCCTTGAGTTTCATGCACACACACACCGCCGAGTCGTTGCAGAGGCGGTGTGTCTCTTTAAGGCCGTATGCGGAGCCTGTCATGAACATTTCAGGATGCGTGACCAGCGATCGTGATTCAGTCAACGCAGAAGAGGTGAAGTGCTCTCTCTCTGCGCCCAAGCCACTCAAGCACAGCCCAAAGAACAGATTCGCACCGTACACTAATATTTTTACAGGATCATGAATACATAAATCATAGATGAATAAAATGGGTCGTATCCATGTCTTTTTCCAAGTGAATCTTTTAAACTCTTGACTTGTACATTCTGAATTCTCACGCACTGCACTGTACGCGCTGTGTAGCTTTTTATTCTCTTTAAAAGTTAATGTTACAGAAAATAAGTGAAACTACAGTTCTGAATGTTTTGGCGCATTGGCTCCTACATTGCACGTGTTAATTGGATGGCTGGATACACTAATTTGCTCACATAAATGAAAATATTGTCACATTTATTTATTTAAAGGGGTTATTTAAGTAGTTTTCTGGTGGAGGGTATGCAGTATTTTATTTTCCTGGAGATAGAGAATAAAAGCAAGCAATCTCCTGGAGACAAGCAGCAAATCAAGAACTTTTTGGGCACTTTTAACTGGATAAATAAAACATAGATGAGTTTGTTTAACCTGGAAAGACCCACTGGGATTTAGCATCTGTTTTTGATGTTTTTAAAGGTCAATAAATAGATGAGTTTATATCAGCCTGTGGAATCTTCCAGCCAAAGCAAAAGCAATTTTATGAGAAAATCAGATGACAGACTCTCAACTATAAAACGAACATAGTGAATAATGTCCAGTGTTATTCGAGCACAGTCCTTTAAACTTGGTTCCTTCTGTTGACTAGGCGCAGTATTTTGAAAAACATGAGTTGTAGTAAATAAATAACACAATGAAACACTTTTGTAGTAAATTGGTGTCCCTAATGAGTCATAAAAATGTTCTTATTTCAGTCTCTACCAGTGAAATCTTATCAAAAACAAAGAAAAGGTTCCCCAAAGTGTAAAGAAAACGTGCACGATAAATATCCAGTCTTCTATATATTGAACAGCGGTGGATGAAGTACTCCATTTTGTTACTCAAGTAAAATTACAGATACAGCAACAAAAAATACTAAAGTAAAAGTATCACATTTAAAAATCTACTCAAGTAAAAGTTTTAAAGTACACTTATAGACATGTACTTTAAGAGTAAAAAGTAAAAGTAATTCTTTTTGGTTTGAGAACTATTAAAGGATCAAATTGTAATCTTGATGGATTTATTCTATTAAGTTTTAGTCCTTAAAGGTAACTTTCCAGGTTATATTAGTGGCTTTTTGTTTGCTCAAAGGGAACTAGGAAAAAAACAGGCAAGATGTGCTAAAAAATAAACCCCTCAACCTTTTCAGAAGGTCTAAAACCTTAAGAAAATACACTTTTAATTTTCAGTCCAGTCCAAAAATGTAGTGGAGTGGAAAGTACAGATCCATGCTCTGAAATGTAGTGAAGTAAACGTAAAAAGTATCTACTGTAAAATGTACTTAAGTAAAGTACAGATATATAAAAAAATTACTGAAGTACAGCACTATTACGTTTGTACTTTGTGACTTTCCATCCCTGATATTGAACGATAAGTTGATATAGTAATTATCGTGGCTTATTTGTGACAGCTTTGTTCCCCTGCTGCCAGTACGTTCCAGAGGTATCCATCTATTGCTTACATCGCAGGAGTCGCAGATACATAGTTTGAAAATAATTTGCAGTGGTTTATTATTCTCTGTCCAATATTTACAGTCAGACAATCCCAAAACGCATGATGATGAGTGTCTACCTGGCAGAGTGTCGGCACATCTAAGCCCTGCATTGTGGACAGTTGTTTGAGTTTCTGGAGCAGAAGGCAGATGTTCTCCACACAGTGTCCTGAGGGAGACCAGGCTGCTCTCAGTCTGTTCTCACTGGAGCATGAGGAGCAGCTCCTGTTGCACTCAAACGCTTTCACACTTCGCCATACTCTCTAGATTATTCATAGATGCTGTGACAGGTCAGGAATATCTAACATTTGTATTCCATTATTCCAGCTGTACCGGAAGGAAATGTTTAAATTCATAGATAATGATGAGGTACATTTGACCCACAGGGATGTAGAACGAATAATCAGGCGATGGTGTGTCATAGTCAATCAAAAGTATTTATTAATCAAGTAAATATTTTATTGGGATTATAAAAGATTCACGTGGACCACAGCGGAAAAGAGAAAGTATGTAAAAAGTAAGCCAGAGTGTTGAGAGTGAATTTAGAGTTTGAGCTCCATTTTTACACATTTTTACACACACAGAACGTTGTTTATGTCAGATATTTGGTCAGATCATAGAGATGATTTATAGTTTTAAGAGCTTTTACCAGTAAGACTGCACAATTAATCAAAATTGAATCAAAATGTGAATACAAATTGCCAAGGCTGCAATTTAGAGGTTTAACAATTTCGAATTGCAACAAAATATCCTGTTTTATTCTGCAACTGCCAGCCCTGTTGGTTTTAATAAGTTAAACATTTTCTGAAACAAGACAAAAACACAACTAAAAGAAACAAAAAGTATAAGCAACAAAGAGGAGACTGAAACCAACAAAAAATGTCACACAAATGTGTCTAAAAGCATCAAAAACGCAGCTGAAACTGACAAACACGACTGAAAGCAAAAAAAAAGTGACACAGACAAAAACATTTCATTCTTTTTGTCAACATTGCTAGTTGTTTTTAAAATGTGAACTTTGAACAAAATCCTTTTATTAAAACGCAAATTGCAAATCTATCTGAATCACAATACTGGTCAGAAAAATCGCCATTAGATATTTTTTCCAAATGTTGCAGCTCTGTTTGTCAGCACCATAACCTACTCTTTTGATTAATCGGTGTCTTTATTTGACAAAGAATGTTTTTAGTTGATCACAGCCAATACAACTTTGCCTCTGTTCTTGCTTTTAATACATAGCTGTACTCTTGTTCTGTTTTTACTGCTTTGTAGAAGTATTTAGAGTTGTTTTTACATATTTTTAATGCACTAATGGAAAGCACTTTTGTTCAGTTGTTGCTGTTGTAAAGTGCTGTACAAATAAAGTTTGATTGATTGATTGATACAGCCCTAGACCAATGACAATTAACCTTCCAGTCACCTCTTGTTTCCAATTTTAATCGATTTGTCTAAAGAATGACGCTTGGAAAAATGTTTGTCTTGAATCACTAAATATAGCATTACTTTTTTGATAAATCCTCTTAATCTTTCATAACCCTCACATTATTTCTACTGTTTCAAAGTCAAACAAACCCAGAAGCGGAGTACAATACAGCACATTGTAGCTGCCACGCCTCGTTCCTCTGTTCCACAACAAAGAGAGAACCTGCCTCTTGGGTTTTGCGTGATTGGAACTTCCCATGACTGTGCACATGTCGTGGAAGAGCATGTATTAGCTTTCTGTTGCTGGCAAATTGGACGTTTCGACAATAAAAATAAGAAAAAATGCGCGACGTTGCCCTTAAAGGTCCCATAACATGCAAAATCGACTTTTCAGAGGTTTTAACCTTCCTACAGTGCTATGTGGGCCTTGTATGTTGTGCCCAAAGTGGTTTTTTGATTGATTCCCTCATGTTTTCGCTAGAGAACTGTCTTTTCCGTCCCCCTCGGCTGAGCAGCAGACGGGGGCTCATCCCATGGATGATGCGCTTCACATGGATGACGCGGTGTTTAAGCCACGCCTCCGGGAAGCGCGCAGCCGCAGAATAAAAACAGCTAATGCTAATGCTACACAGTAATTACACGATGGATACGACAGATCGAAGAGTTAGCTTGTTATTTACCAAACGGCAACGTCCGTCGTTGAGGTCCTGGAGCACGTCAAACTCCAGGTCAGATCCAGGACGTAGGACTCAGCACGACGCACCGTCAGGACGGATAAAATGTTTATTCCCATGTTTGTGTATCGCTGTTTACCGGGGCACACGGCGCATGCGCACTATCTCCGCTCTAGGCTTCGGCACGAGTTGGGAGGGGGAGCCGCGTGGGTTGGGCGGGGGAGGCTCGCAGGTTGGGCGGGGGCGGCAGACTGCTCTCTGTTCGGGGGGGTCAGATCTCAGAGTGAGCCGTTTGCTTTTGCAAGGAGGGGGGCCAGTCCAAGAAATGGGTGTTTTTTGGAAAATGTTATGTTATGGATATTGCACAACGCAAAAAATTATCAACAAAGCCCTTAGAATAGACTGTGCAAATAGCAGAATATGGGACCTTTTAAAACAGAAGCATCAGGACAAAGTTTACTTGGACGTTGCAAATTCTGATTTAAAAGTGGTGCCAATTTCAAAATCCAGATTGCTACGAGGATTTTTTTGTTGTGTCATTTCTTCCACTCAGACAAATTAATAAACTGAATCATCCCAGCGGAGAAGTCAAGCGTCACATTCTTTAATTACCTCTCCTCTGGTTTACAAAAAAGTTCTCAAAATATTCCCCGTTGAGCTGACGATACGGTTTTAAGCAGCAAGTCGTCAATTATAGCCGTTTGTGAGGGAGTTGTTGAAGGCTCCATTGCGTTTGTTAAATCTGAGCTGTAACGGGATAGGGTTTGGACGGCGGCCAGCTGTTCCTCTGACACCGGCTCTGACTGCTCCTCCTCCACTGTCCCCAACACAGACCTAACCTCATCATAAACCGGAGACTCTAAACGGCCCTTTGTCGCTGCTTAAAGTCCTTATGTATTGTCCACTGATTCCCGGCTAATGTGTCACTGTGAATTCAAACAGTTTGTATGTTTAACAGAACGTTTTGTTTGAATAATTTATGATACTGTAAGTTGGAGTAGGGTCGTGTGACGTGGTGAATCGTGAGCTTGTCTCTGTGACAATCTGCCATTTTTGTGAATTTGTTGCATCGTGATTCACTGTTTGTGTCTTTAATGCAGCTGTCTGTTCAAACACACTTTTTCTCCTGTTGTTTAGCCTCTGAAGCCTCTGAGCAGATGACTTTATTTACCTCTTATAGACCAGAGCTGCACAATTAAACTAAAACCACACAAAATCGCAATTTTAATGGATGCAAATAGTAAATCGCAAAGACTGCAATTTTTGAAGTGCAATAATTTCTTCCACAAACAACAAAAATGTGTTGCTTTGATTTGAATAAAAACTGCTAACACTGTAGTTTGGATTTTCACAAACATGTTCTGAAACAAGCGTGACAAAAAGGCGATAAAAATGCGTTCAAAAGCGACAAACACGTGCCTAAGAACAACAAACACGACTCAATGCATCAAAACGCGACTAAAAGTGACAAAGACTAGTTTAAATATGACAAACTCAACAGAAATGAACTAAATGAGACAAAATTGTGTTTAAAATGTGAATTTGAACAGAATCCTATTATTAAAACACAAACGCATAAATCGTGCAGCTCTATTATAGGCAATAAAAAAATACGAAGTGAACCTGAATCATGATAAAGTCGAAATAATGATCAATTTTTTGCCATATCACCCAGCCCTAAATTGGAGTGTTCAATATTGACAAAAAGTGGTATATCAGTGTATTTTTGGGTTATGCCGATGACAATATTATGGCAGTTTATCAGTAATGTGCGAAAACATGCTTTGGTTTAGGTTCAAGAATCAAATAAAGAGAGAATTGACTAAAACCTGCTTTCCTTTCTCCTGCTAACAGACTTAATAAGATAGGAAAATAAAGCAAAGCAGTGTTTCCCATTAATAAGGGCGACTACGGGGGTTCTGCACAGTCTAATTTTATCCCCCATAGTCTAAAAACAAGCTACACAATCAACTGATATGACAAATTATGCTTTATGTCTGTTGTATTATGGTGAAAAGATAGAAAAACGGCGAGGAAAAACTACAAAAAACCCCATGGGAAAAAGTAGAAACCTCGGGGAGAACCACAGTGAAGGAGAGATCCTACTCCCACGGACGGACAGGCTGCAGCTGAACTAGGACTGACGCATCCACTTGGACTGTGGAGCCAGAACCACTCAAGAGGGAGGTGGCTTTAAAGAGTTCCTCCAGGCGGACGAGGAGCAGTCCACCAGTGTAGAGAGATCCTCCAGCAGGAGATGAGGAACAGTTCATCTAAGTAGATGGAGTTCGTCCAGGCAGACGAGGTATGGCTAATCCAGCTGTCCAGGCGGGTGGCGCATAGATCGTCCAGTGTAGAGATCGATCCTCCAGAAATGAAGCTACAGTATTCAAAAAGGAACTGTTTAAAGACTGAATAGAGGCAATGACATTTATACTCCAACATATGCATATAATAGAAACCAAAGTCTCAGCAGAATCTATGGGAAACACTGCAAACTATTTAAATTGTCAAGGCATAAGGATTGTCGTTGTCCGTCTGTGTCTGAAGCACATGTTCAAATGTCAAGAGCCTCTAGTCCGACAGCCTGATTTCCTCGGCTGTGAACTCTGATTAATTTTAACATAAAGTGCAGAAATTGTAACTTTATGTCCTCGTTTGAAACTGTACATTTCATGATTGTTTTACTTGGTAATCTGCAGCCTTTATGGGTTTTTAGTTTTTAGTAGGAGGAGGAGACTTGCTTGAGATGGCGGTGGGAAAGAAAAGACGTGAACAGAATAATAATGTTACTTTTAATCATTTTTACTCCATGGTTTAGTTTGGTTTTTCATGTTGTTGTTGTTGTTGTTCGCAATGAAGGAAAACGCTGCTCTAAATAACTATATCCACATGTCAGAACCGCATTCATTGTAATTATAAGATGTTAAATTCTTTTTGAAAAGTTTTAAAATGTCAGACTTTTCCTAGTTAAAGTTAAATGGTTAAGCACTGCAATATTACATAGGCCTGTTATGATAATACATTTTTAAGTGCGATATATTGCTGAATAAAATATAGACAATAAACAATAATATAGAAACTACGGTACAGCATGAACACAAACCAATTTAACCCCAAAAAACTATTCTACATGCAAAATACTGTTAAAAAACAAGAGCAGCCATAAATAAATGGTCGAATGAAACACTTTAGTACTTTGTTTGTGCCTATAATGAGTCAAACAGGTAATTTATTCAACTGTCCACAGCTCAAATCTTATCGTAGCACAGAAAAATAACAAAGTCTCTTAATAATGTAAAGAAAAAGTTCAGACGGTTCTAAAAATAAAATAAAAGGAGTGGACTCTTCAGACTGAGTTCCCTCCTAAAGCCTAGATTAAGATAAGATTTTAAAAAAAGTATTAATTATGCAGTGATGACTTATGACAAAAAATAAAAAATACAAACAAATAGTAGAAGGATAAAAGGAGGGTAAAATAATTTCCAAAACGTTTAACAATGATTTATTTTGGCCTTATCCCGACACATTTGTGTGTATTTTATCGCCCATCCGATATCTTTGAGCGCTCCCACAGCACAGTAACAAGCTTGTATTTATCTCGCTAGCGTTTTAACCTGCTAGCCTCTCTCCCGCTAACAGACTTAACAGGCTAGCAACATTAATCAAACTATTTAAATTGTCAAGGCATAAGGATTGTCGTTGTCCATCTGTGTCTGAAGCACATGTTCAAATGTCAAGAGCCTCTAGTCCGACAGCCTGATTTCCTCGGCTCAGCAGAAAGCGTCGCTGGCTCGTCGGTTCAGACACAGACGCTGCGTTAGATCTGAACTCCTGGGCTATGACTTACGCTGCCACATGTATATTGTGAAATGTTTTACTCCGAGTCAGGCAAAGGTCAGTGTTTATTCTGGGCCTGATGCATAAGTCGGGTCTGTGTGTCCGGACGTCCCCCACATGTCGCTGTAGTAAAGTTAGCTTCTGTGCAGGCGACAAACTGCTAACAGGATTATTAGTGGATAAAGTGTCATCAATTAACTAAATTAATCCTTGTAAGCTCGTAATTTAGATCCAGTGTTAACATCAGGGTAACGTTTTACTAAATTAACATCCTCTTTGACACTAAAAGGGCTGTACCCAATTTTCTTTTTGTAAAAAAAGTACAATTTGTTTTGTCCCAGTGCATATTGTAAACGTAGCTCTTAGGGTCAAAATGAGTTTGCTGTGTGTTGTCTGCAACCAATATTGATTGGGTGTTTTAGTCTCCCTGAAGCAGGGCTATTGGCATGCAAATTTTTGCTAGCTTAACCTGAATGGAAAACTCTGGCCATTGAAAGTTGTGCTTATAAACATCTCGGTGATTACAGGAACGCTCATAATGATGTAGTTGAGAGAGTAATAAACTTGGACCACTGCTAACAGTTTAAGATTTGTTTTTCACCTTTTTGTTTAATCACATTTAACTTGTGTTGACCTTTTATTGCTGTATGGTAATTTTTCGTCTGCATTTGACCCATCCATCAACAGTGCTTGTGGGAAGTCTGTCAGGAGCAGTGGGTGACTTCCATGAAGCGCCCGAGGGTCCTTCTCCAGGTCTTGTATCAGGATCTTTGTCAGGATTGTCATAATCAGAAAGGTTTTTATTATATTATAATATAATATCATAATATAATTTATTATATCATATTTTTAGCCTAATTGATTTTCTATTTCCATTTTTACTTATTAGCCTGTTTAAAAAAATATTGGCCGTATTTTTTTGTATTAGCCGATACCATTATTTGAACCGACATCACCCATCCTTAATTGGAGTTTATGGATTTATCTTCAATCTTATCATGTTTTTGATCAAATTTTATTGCTGCGCTGACCAATATTTGTGTCTGATATCGAAAGGTTCCCCTCAAACATCAGTTTTGGGCTGATATTGAGAATTGAGCTGATATTTGGCACCAATAAGCTATATTTTTTCGAGGCTTCCCCAGTTTCTCTCAGTGTGTCCTCAGCTTTAACAATATTCATTTTAACTGCCCCCATCGGTATTAAATATTATTGGCCTGATATATTGTTGCGATGTCATCTTAAACCCAGCAAATGGCTCATAAAATCCATCGAACCATCTCTATAAAATGTGTCATTCTTTTATGATTGGAACTATTAATCAGCCATTGCCACACACAAAGTATTCACAAGTCCACACGAGGTCTGAGAGTTTTTCCAGTTTAGGGGAAAATGGGAAATTCCAGCGCAAAAAAAGGTGAAGTTCAAACACATCATCATTATGTCTTGCTTCTAAATTCAGCTCAGTTCATTAATATTAAGTCATCATCTGTCACAAGAACGGGTGATTATTTCATAAGCACTGCTCTTGAACAAAGTGGGCCATCCCTAAATATAGTGTTAGATATAAGACATTTGCCGCTTGGTCATCTTGTACTTCCTAAATTATTACCACCAGACGATTATGTAATTTGACCGGCCTGGGCTTAAAAAGGAACAGCTTGCACCACTTTGCTTAGTCATAATTGATAACATCAGATCAGAACTTTTGGATTTTCACAACACGGTTTATAAAACATGATTCTTTTATTGGAACAACAAAAGGATACTGATCGATACTCAAACTAATATTGAAGTAGATACACATTTGAGAACGCGTCAACATAAATCAAAACAAATGAGACAAAGTTGGATCTGGAGCTGAATAGTTTTAGAATTTCAGATGTAAGACCACATGATTATGGAGAAGTGTTTTTAATCGTTGTGGTATTTAGTAATTTCCTTAGGATCAAAAATAAGGCTGCACAATATTAGACATTTTTGTGATAAGCGATATGGCTGTTAATATTAATACAATCTTTGAAAACACTCAATCATTTCAGTTATATTTAAACAAAAATGTTGGTGCCTTATTTTTTATAAACTATTAAAATTAAAACTTAAAACCAAGACTACATCCAGGCTAATTTAGACTTTTTGAAGGTCTTTATGGTTATGATTATGGTAAAAAGACTTTTGTGAGCTTTTAACCTTTTATTAGTGTGCCTTGTACCTCAAAACCAGTCGTTTTCTACTTCCGGGTAAGTGTGCTGACTCAAGAGATGGTTGAATCGGGGCGGTTTTTAATACTATTATGTGATGAATGTTGCACAAGGGAAAATATTATCATACATGTCCTTTGGGTGAACTATGAAATGGGAAATATTGCAAAACATGGGACAAAATCATGAATAAAAAACATTTCATTTGTTGCAATATGAATTACTGTGTTCGCCAATACTGCGAGATCAATACTTTTCCGCAGCCCTACTAAAAAAAATCTCAAATTTCTAGGACTGTAGTTGTTTAGTCTGTTACACCATTGTTGGAGTCTTGATCAACCATATTTTTTTGTTCTCATCTACCTTTTTTTATCAAGATTATAAGGATTTTTAACACTCAACACCGAAAGAAGAAATGCATAACTGCACATTTTCACATGTAAAGATGCTGTTTACTTGTACTTCTCTGTATATAAAGTTGTTTTTGTGCAAGATCCTAACCCTTTTGAGACATTTTGCCACACTTTGCCCACTTTCAGTCTCTTAATCAATGCACAGGTCTTTTTTTTTAGTCAACTATAGCCTTAGAAATGTCTGTAACGCGACAACACTACGACCTATACCGTCAACTATCGCTGTTTGTTTGTTGGATCAGCGTCGAGTTCGCATGACATCAGATGCAGCGCTGGTTTAATCCCCGGGAGAGGACTTTGTGATGGCATGCACTATCCACACTCCAACCTTATGGCAGTAGCATGTTAAAACAGACCCAGCGCCTAATCCTCTGTGACATAATCATATATTCGTGGCATCTTTCACTCGGGAGTGAGATCCTTGAAATGGCACACAGCCGGCTCTCCCAGGCCACTGCACTGACAGGATTTCGGGCCTCTGCAGAACAGTTAATGGCAATAAATCTCTTCTGCACTCAGACGGGCATGATATAAGTTAGTTATAAAAGTGATAATAATATTAACACACTTTGCTTCAGTTCGCTGGGAAGGGAACCTATCATCCCAAGCGTCAACTGAAATGATAAAACTGCAGGCTATATAATTGAACTATCCATCATTAAATCAAGTGAAATTTCAGATTATTTTAAATTTAAGACTTTCATTACTGCATCAGAACATTTCTTTTCTTAGTATGTTATCCACTAAGTATGTGATGTCAGCGACTAAGCAATGAATCCTTTAATTTGTTGCTAACTGTTGGTTTGGCTTTGGTTCATGTGGCGTCCCCCTCGGTGTCTTGCAGTTCCCTGTTGCCATGGTTACGAGTAATATTATTTTGTCTGCCTCCTCAAATCCCCCAAAAAATCCAACATCCCCATTTACTTGCATTACCGTTAGAAAATCCTAAAGTGTTACGTAAGTGGTACTTACTCCATTCATTCTTAAATCTTGAATGTTCCATTTAAGGCCTGAGGATATGATATTTTTAACTAAATGACCCAGATGAAGATGAAGTTTTGCCACTGGAAGACAACTTGATGGAAAATACTTGCAGGCCAAATAGGTTTTTCCTCAGTACACTAAATTCACACAGTTCCTGCATCATTTTTATTACATATAATGAGCTTTTGACCATGTTATGACATTGTTCCCTCATCCAAAACATAATTGGAGTTATATTTAGCCTTTATTCATGCTTGTTTCATTTAACTTGTTTACGAGGTCAACTTCTTTGCTCCTTCTCTGAGCCTCTCAAAACAATTTCCCAGACTTGTGACGTCATAGCTTGATCTCTGAAATCTCTGGAGCTGTTTTTACATCTCTAGGTCATCGTCAGACTTGTTTTGAGCATTTCTGTCGTCAAATCTTGAATTAGCACATCAGTCCAAGATAGCTTTTGTTTATTGTTTATTACGCCATGGCAATTCCCTTTGCTGCCAATAGATGTGCTAACACCAAATTCTGCTGGTGGAACGCTTGACTGATAGAACGTGATCTGTACTTTTCAATGTATGCGTTATTTTAAGTTCTAAAACCTGAAATGCCTAAGCAAAGGAATTCAGGAACATGTTTAAAGGACAATAATGTCATAACACCCTTTCTCTCAACACATGGCATGTTTAATGGTTCCGGAAGTTGCCACCATATTTTTTCCATTGTATTAGTTTACACGGGGCAGACAAGCTCAACAGAAAATAAGTTCCACATGGACTAAAAAGCCGTTTTCAGCCCTCCCAGGAAATCGGTGCATTGTTGACTTGTTGTTGCACATGTACATAAGACATTTTACACCAATCAATCTACTTTATATACTTTTTAGACTTCTCCTTCATTCAAAACCTGCGTAAACGGAGCTCCCACCAAACCGGAAGTGCCTTTATGTCTGAAGTGTGGATCTGTGGCAAAAAGTGGCAAAAGTGGTTGTATGGAATTAAGGTGAATAGTCCAAAAAATACTAATTTAAAAACAGAATTTAGTTGACGATTAGTTCAGTTATTGCTTAGCTGCGATTGCTACGATTCGTTGTTTCATATCCCTCGTTCTGTGCTGCGTTTAAGATGCATTGTACAGTAGTGGACTCTTTCACCGGTGGCAGGGAGTAGACAGGATGTTATTACTGTATTGATCGTCTGCTCCGGCCCTCTACCCCGAGCTCGCATTGGAAACTTTCTCTCTTTTTTAGAGTGCAGAAGCGGCAGCAGTATTAACGTCGGCTATTCCCATGTGCCTGCTGCCGGTGAGACGTGAGTGCAGATATGTACACAGCCCGGAGTCAGTCGTACTAGTAACAGCTGGGGTGGAGAGGCGAGGAGAGCAGCAGGTCGGACAGGAGAGAGCCCTTCTGCGAGCGGTCAGCTGCCCCGGACATGGACCGCAACCACACAGCGCTTCTGTAGCCAGCACGAGGAAAGATTAAAAGCATAGTTCACAACACGAGGAAAGATTAAAAACGTAGACTTTCACAATAAGTACAAAGATCAACGTGGCTCTTGGCTTTCGATGTGCTCCAACAGCGCTTTCCGTTTCTGGTGGAAGTCTGGCTCCTGCTTGTCTCAGCAAATGCTTTCTTTATGAATAAAATCTAAATTGTATCGTTTGAATTTAAAGTGCCCAGGTTAAAGTACTTATTTTACTAAAACACAGTTAAGACAATTATTTAAGATTCTGATAAAGCATTAACCATTTTTATCCCAGTTTGGCAATTTTTTAGGTTTACATTTTTACTTTCTGGTTGTAAAATCATGACAGCACATCTGTAAAAATTCTGTAACTTTTACCTAGCAACCATGCTATCCACCTTATTCTGCCCCGCCCACTTTTGCAGCTTTTTGCCACAGATACGCACTTTTGTTGTAAATGCACTTCGGTTTGACGAGAACTCCGTTAAAGCTAATGACGAACAAGGGAAAAGTCTCGCCGCTAAAATGTTACATAAAGTAGGTTGATTTGTGTAAAATGTTTAATGAACACGAGCAACAACAAGTCACAACGATTTCCTGGTCAGTCTGAAAACGGCTTTTTAGTCCGTGTAGAACTTATTTTCTGTTGAGCTCGTCTGCTCCGTGTAAACTAATACAACGGAAACAAGATGGCGGCGTGTAAGGCAACTTCTGGAATAAGGTGAATACACTGGGTCAGAAATCCTCTAAAGTCACAGAAATTATTACTTAACAAATAAAAACATACAGGAACACCTTTATTGTGTTGACATAATGTTTAAAGGATCAGAAAAATGTGTTTCTTGGTTGTAAATTGTCCCTAGTGTGTCTCCCTAGCGTGATGTCATCATGTTTTTGAACTATGCCCTACTTCCTGTAAATTTTAACGTATTTTTCAACTTTTCTTCACAAACTGACTCTTGATTGGTGTAAACTATCATATATATTTACAACATGTTTTATTCCACTAAATAAAGTCAAAACTAGAAAATCATAAAAACTAGTCATACGCACTTTAAGCCAGTCGTCCTTAAATCATTAAAGTGCATATGAGGGTTTTATGGTGTTCTAATTTTGACTTTACAAGAGGTTTTAACCCTCTAAGCGCCACAGTTTTTTATTTCTACTTTAAGCCTCAATTGGGATTTAGTGGAAAAAAACAAACAAACCCCCCCTCAAAAAAGAAAGAAAGAAAGAAAGAAAGAAAGAAAGAGAAAGAAAAAAAATAAAGAAAGAGAGAAAGAAAGAGAACGAAAGAAAGAGAGAAAGAGAGAGAAAGAGAGAGAAAGAGAGAGAAAGAAAGAAAGAAAGAAAGAAAGAAAGAAAGAAAGAGTGCTGCTGGGGGTCTCTAACAAAGTCCCAATAGAGTACCATATCCAGAGTACCATATCCAGAGTACCATATGCCGCCCATCGACTTAGTCATTTTCTGAGTTTGTGCAGACAAAGGTTCAGCCCGGGAGTCCCGGGCTGATTAACGCTGCTCACGCGAAAATCCCTACGCTGCTCCCACGCGAACTTTGACATTTTGCGTTGTTCCAAGGGATAGTCGGGCAGTTTTGGGAAACGACGTTTTTTGCGATTGACATTTGCACAAATCCTGGTTCTATGCATGCCTGGCACTGAGCTCTGTCTGTGGGCATGAGAGACCCGTTTTCCTGGGCCTTTTTTCTGGTTCTATTGGCCCTGAATGTCCCAAAAATGTGTCCCAACTTTGAAGCACTGTCTCTGGGGTAAAAAAAAAAAGGAGCAGAATGCCAATGGAATGGGACCCTGGTGCAATGTGCCTGGGTAACGCTGCTCTCATTATGAGTCATGCCCAGGGTACAGTGAGTGGCTGGGACGGGGCCAGCCCCATCCAGGGTGCATGGTGTGAAGTGTGTGACCCAGGAGCAGTGTCTGGTCCTGGGTAGTGATTTGGGAGCAGTGGTGTTGGAGCTGGAGTTCTCCAACTTGGGCCTCTGGTGGGGAGAGCTGAGTCCCAGGACCAGTTAGGGTTAGGGTTAGGGTCAGGGCTAGCCCCAACCAGGGTGTATGGTGTGAAGTGTGTGACCCAGGAGCAGTGTCTGGTCCTGGGTAGTGATTTGTGAGCAGTGGTGTTGGAGCTGGAGTTCTCCGCCTTGGGCCTCTGGGGGAGAGCTGAGTCCCAGGATCAGTTAGGGTTAGGGTTAGGGTCAGGGCTAGCCCCAACCAGGGTGCATGGTGTGAAGTGTGTGACCCAGGAGCAGTGTCTGGTCCTGGGTAGTGATTTGTGAGCAGTGGTGTTGGAGTTGGAGTTCTCCAACTTGGGCCTCTGGGGGAGAGCTGAGTCCCAGGATCAGTTAGGGTTAGGGTTAGGGTCAGGGCTAGCCCCAACCAGGGTGCATGGTGTGAAGTGTGTGACCCAGGAGCAGTGTCTGGTCCTGGGTAGTGATTTGTGAGCAGTGGTGTTGGAGTTGGAGTTCTCCAACTTGGGCCTCGGGGGAGAGCTGAGTCCCAGGATCAGTCAGGGTTAGGGTTAGGGTCAGGGCTAGCCCCAACCAGGGTGCATGGTGTGAAGTGTGTGACCCAGGAGCAGTGTCTGGTCCTGGGTAGTGATTTGTGAGCAGTGGTGTTGGAGCTGGAGTTCTCCGCCTTGGGCCTCATCACGAGAGCTGAGTCCCAGGATCAGTTAGGGTTAGGGTTAGGGTCAGGGCTAGCCCCAACCAGGGTGCATGGTGTGAAGTGTGTGACCCAGGAGCAGTGTCTGGTCCTGGGTAGTGATTTGTGAGCAGTGGTGTTGGAGTTGGAGTTCTCCGCCTTGGGCCTCTGTGGGAGAGCTGAGTCCCAGGATCAGTGAGGGTTAGGGTTAGGGTCAGGCTAGCCCCAACCAGGGTGCATGGTGTGAAGTGTGTGACCCAGGAGCAGTGTCTGGTCCTGGGTAGTGATTTGTGAGCAGTGGTGTTGGAGCTGGAGTTCTCCGCCTTGGGCCTCTGGGGGAGAGCTGAGTCCCAGGATCAGTTAGGGTTAGGGTTAGGGTCAGGGCTAGCCCCAAACAGGGTGCATGGTGTGAAGTGTGTGACCCAGGAGCAGTGTCTGGTCCTGGGTAGTGATTTGTGAGCAGTGGTGTTGGAGATGGAGTTCTCCAACTTGGGCCTCTGGGGGAGAGCTGAGTCCCAGGATCAGTTAGGGTTAGGGTTAGGGTCAGGGCTAGCCCCAACCAGGGTGCATGGTGTGAAGTGTGTGACCCAGGAGCAGTGTCTGGTCCTGGGTAGTGATTTGTGAGCAGTGGTGTTGGAGCTGGAGTTCTCCAACTTGGGCCTCTGGGGGAGAGCTGAGTCCCAGGATCAGTTAGGGTTAGGGTTAGGGTCAGGGCTAGCCCCAACCAGGGTGCATGGTGTGAAGTGTGTGACCCAGGAGCAGTGTCTGGTCCTGGGTAGTGATTTGTGAGCAGTGGTGTTGGAGTTGGAGTTCTCCAACTTGGGCCTCTGGGGGAGAGCTGAGTCCCAGGATCAGTACCTGTTCCTGGGTAAAGCTGCTCTCATTCTGAGTCAAACCCAGAGTACCCCATGTCACCGATGGATTATAACAAAGTCCCAATAGAGTACCATATCCAGAGTACCATATCCAGAGTACCATATGCCGCCCATCGACTTAGTCATTTTTCTGAGTTTGTGCAGACAAGGTTCAGCCCGGGAGTCCCGGGCTGATTAACGCTGCTCACGCGAAAATCCCTACGCTGCTCCCACGCGAACTTTGACATTTGCGTTGTTCCAAGGGATAGTCGGGCAGTTTTGGGAAACGACGTTTTTTGCGATTGACATTTGCACAAATCCTGGTTCTATGCATGCCTGGCACTGAGCTCTGTCTGTGGGCATGAGAGACCCGTTTTCCTGGGCCTTTTTTCTGGTTCTATTGGCCCTGAATGTCCCAAAAATGTGTCCCAACTTTGAAGCACTGTCTCTGGGGTAAAAAAAAAAAAAAAAAAAGGAGCAGAATGCCAATGGAATGGGACCCTGGTGCAATGTGCCTGGGTAACGCTGCTCTCATTATGAGTCATGCCCAGGGTACAGTGAGTGGCTGGGACGGGGCCAGCCCCATCCAGGGTGCATGGTGTGAAGTGTGTGACCCAGGAGCAGTGTCTGGTCCTGGGTAGTGATTTGTGAGCAGTGGTGTTGGAGCTGGAGTTCTCCAACTTGGGCCTCTGGGGAGAGCTGAGTCCCAGGATCAGTCAGGGCTAGCCCCAACCAGGGTGCATGGTGTGAAGTGTGTGACCCAGGAGCAGTGTCTGGTCCTGGGTAGTGATTTGTGAGCAGTGGTGTTGGAGCTGGAGTTCTCCAACTTGGGCCTCTGGGGGAGAGCTGAGTCCCAGGATCAGTCAGGGCTAGCCCCAACCAGGGTGCATGGTGTGAAGTGTGTGACCCAGGAGCAGTGTCTGGTCCTGGGTAGTGATTTGTGAGCAGTGGTGTTGGAGCTGGAGTTCTCCAACTTGGGCCTCTGGGGAGAGCTGAGTCCCAGGATCAGTCAGGGCTAGCCCCAACCAGGGTGCATGGTGTGAAGTGTGTGACCCAGGAGCAGTGTCTGGTCCTGGGTAGTGATTTGTGAGCAGTGGTGTTGGAGCTGGAGTTCTCCAACTTGGGCCTCTGGGAGAGCTGAGTCCCAGGATCAGTCAGGGCTAGCCCCAACCAGGGTGCATGGTGTGAAGTGTGTGACCCAGGAGCAGTGTCTGGTCCTGGGTAGTGATTTGTGAGCAGTGGTGTTGGAGCTGGAGTTCTCCAACTTGGGCCTCTGGGGGAGAGCTGAGTCCCAGGATCAGTCAGGGCTAGCCCCAACCAGGGTGCATGGTGTGAAGTGTGTGACCCAGGAGCAGTGTCTGGTCCTGGGTAGTGATTTGTGAGCAGTGGTGTTGGAGCTGGAGTTCTCCAACTTGGGCCTCTGGGGAGAGCTGAGTCCCAGGATCAGTCAGGGCTAGCCCCAACCAGGGTGCATGGTGTGAAGTGTGTGACCCAGGAGCAGTGTCTGGTCCTGGGTAGTGATTTGTGAGCAGTGGTGTTGGAGCTGGAGTTCTCCAACTTGGGCCTCTGGGGGAGAGCTGAGTCCCAGGATCAGTTAGGGTTAGCCCCAACCAGGGTGCATGGTGTGAAGTGTGTGACCCAGGAGCAGTGTCTGGTCCTGGGTAGTGATTTGTGAGCAGTGGTGTTGGAGCTGGAGTTCTCCAACTTGGGCCTCTGGGGGAGAGCTGAGTCCCAGGATCAGTCAGGGCTAGCCCCAACCAGGGTGCATGGTGTGAAGTGTGTGACCCAGGAGCAGTGTCTGGTCCTGGGTAGTGATTTGTGAGCAGTGGTGTTGGAGCTGGAGTTCTCCAACTTGGGCCTCTGGGGAGAGCTGAGTCCCAGGATCAGTCAGGGCTAGCCCCAACCAGGGTGCATGGTGTGAAGTGTGTGACCCAGGAGCAGTGTCTGGTCCTGGGTAGTGTATTGTGAGCAGTGGTGTTGGAGCTGGAGTTCTCCAACTTGGGCCTCTGGGGGAGAGCTGAGTCCCAGGATCAGTCAGGGCTAGCCCCAACCAGGGTGCATGGTGTGAAGTGTGTGACCCAGGAGCAGTGTCTGGTCCTGGGTAGTGATTTGTGAGCAGTGGTGTTGGAGCTGGAGTTCTCCAACTTGGGCCTCTTGGGGAGAGCTGAGTCCCAGGATCAGTTAGGGTTAGCCCCAACCAGGGTGCATGGTGTGAAGTGTGTGACCCAGGAGCAGTGTCTGGTCCTGGGTAGTGATTTGTGAGCAGTGGTGTTGGAGCTGGAGTTCTCCAACTTGGGCCTCTGGGGGAGAGCTGAGTCCCAGGATCAGTTAGGGTTAGCCCCAACCAGGGTGCATGGTGTGAAGTGTGTGACCCAGGAGCAGTGTCTGGTCCTGGGTAGTGATTTGTGAGCAGTGGTGTTGGAGCTGGAGTTCTCCAACTTGGGCCTCTGGGGGAGAGCTGAGTCCCAGGATCAGTTAGGGTTAGCCCCAACCAGGGTGCATGGTGTGAAGTGTGTGACCCAGGAGCAGTGTCTGGTCCTGGGTAGTGATTTGTGAGCAGTGGTGTTGGAGCTGGAGTTCTCCAACTTGGGCCTCTGGGGGAGAGCTGAGTCCCAGGATCAGTTAGGGTTAGCCCCAACCAGGGTGCATGGTGTGAAGTGTGTGACCCAGGAGCAGTGTCTGGTCCTGGGTAGTGATTTGTGAGCAGTGGTGTTGGAGCTGGAGTTCTCCAACTTGGGCCTCTGGGGGAGAGCTGAGTCCCAGGATCAGTACCTGTTCCTGGGTAAAGCTGCTCTCATTCTGAGTCAAACCCAGAGTACCCTATGTCACCGATGGATTATAACAAAGTCCCAATAGAGTACCATATCCAGAGTACCATATCCAGAGTACCATATGCCGCCCATCAACTTAGTCATTTTCTGAGTTTGTGCAGACAAGGTTCAGCCCGGGAGTCCCGGGCTGATTAACGCTGCTCACGCGAAAATCCTTACGCTGCTCCCACGCGAACTTTGACATTTTGCGTTGTTCCAAGGGATAGTCGGGCAGTTTTGGGAAACGACGTTTTTTGCGATTGACATTTGCACAAATCCTGGTTCTATGCATGCCTGGCACTGAGCTCTGTCTGTGGGCATGAGAGATCCGTTTTCCTGGGCCTTTTTTCTGGTTCTATTGGCCCTGAATGTCCCAAAAATGTGTCCCAACTTTGAAGCACTGTCTCTGGGGTAAAAAAAAAAAAAAAAAAAAAAGGAGCAGAATGCCAATGGAATGGGACCCTGGTGCAATGTGCCTGGGTAACGCTGCTCTCATTATGAGTCATGCCCAGGGTACAGTGAGTGGCTGGGACGGGGCCAGCCCCATCCAGGGTGCATGGTGTGAAGTGTGTGACCCAGGAGCAGTGTCTGGTCCTGGGTAGTGATTTGTGAGCAGTGGTGTTGGAGCTGGAGTTCTCCAACTTGGGCCTTGGTGGGACTACTGTCTGGTCGATGTGCAAATGTGGCCCACCATCGCAGGGCCTCTGTCTTGTTTTATCTTTACAGATGGTTCCTGTGCACTGTGGGTCTAGTTTTATGTGGGAATGGGAGTCCTAATTTTTCCTACTTAGCCCTCCTGGCCTCCCTATGGGGAAACCGGGTCCCTGCAGCAGTGCTGGAGTTCATTGGTCTGGTTGTCTTACCCCTGTGGTGGCGCCAGACCTTTGTCTGTGGCATCTGCTAAGGTTGGCTGTGCTTAACGATTGGCACCTTTGCTCCTCTGTAGCAGGACCTCTGCAGATCATTGGGCTGGTTGTCTTACCCCTTTGGGGTGGCACCAGACCTTTATTTGCGTTGTCTGTGGGTCTACACAGGTAAGCTGGAGGTATCTGCGTTTGCCGTTGGACGTTTGGCATCCTGGGCTCCTCTGTAGCAGGACCTCTGCAGTTCATTGGGCTGGTTGTCTTACTCCTTTGGGGTGGCACCAGACCTTGATTTGCGATGTCCGTCGGTCTACACAGGTAGGCTTGGGATAACTGCGTCTTGGAGAAATTATGTGCTTTTCAGAACCACAGTCCTATTGGAAGCGAGACCAAGCTGCCCAGTCTGCCTAGCGGTCCGACATAAACAATGTTTCTCAAACCCTTACTAAGAGCAGCCTAGCCTGGGGCGCTCGGACACCTGCCAATGGGCAGGTCACATTGGTGTGAACACCCTAGGCCTGCCTCTGGGTGTCTGCCATGTTTTGGCAACAAATCCCCCCTATGCCTTGTTGCTTACAGGCTTTCTGGATAATCCAATGGTAAGTCTGGTGCTCATGTCGAGTGTCAAAATCTGAAGTGCTGCAAACAAGAGTCGCGGACTCTTTCTCAAACCTCCATATCTTGATACTTATCCAGCAGGGATGGTGACCCTATGTGGAATACAGACCTGATTCTCCACAGTTGGAATGGGAAATATTTGAATGGCTAACATCCAAGGAAGAGTTATGGATGCAAAAGAATGGCATAATAAGAGTCGCGGGACTCTTTCTCAAACCTCCATATCTCGATACTTATCCAGCAGGGATGGTGACCCCTATGGGGAATACGGACCTGATTCTCCACAGTTGGAATGGGAAATATTTGAATGGCTAACATCCAAGGAAGAGTTATGGATGCAAAAGAATGGCAAATCATCCAAGGAAGGTAGAAATGTCTGTGGCCACTTCCTAAACCACGTGCATCCCGTGGTTTTTGAGGTGTGTGTTACATTACAGAGTACCAGGTGCCTTCTATTCCAGTCAGAGTAACAGGGTCGGTCCAAGGGTGTGTAGCCCGGGGAGGGGTGCTTAAGGGTGGGTACCTGGTTCAAGTGGTGCACCTGGTTGTCTGGAGTCTCCAGACAAGGCACCTGATACTCCGCTCCACACTTTGAAATATATCGATCAGGACGCGACCCTGGTACTCCGCTCTTCTGGACACCACTTGAACCGGGTTCCCACCCTTAAGCACCCCCTCCCGGGCTACACACCCTTGGTCCGACCCTGTTACTCCGACTGGAGTAGAAGGCACCTGGTACTCCGCTCCACACTTTGAAATATATCGATCAGGGCCCTGACCCTGCTACTTTGCTCTTCTGGACACCAGAAGAGCAAAATAGCAGGGTCGCGGGGCCCTGATCGATATATTTCAAAGTGTGGAGCGGAGTACCAGGTGCCTTCTACTCCAGTCGGAGTAACAGGGTCGGACCAAGGGTGTGTAGCCCGGGGAGGGGTGCTTAAGGGTGGGAACCCGGGTTCAAGTGGTGCACCTGGTTGTCTGGAGTCTCCAGACGGTGTCCAGAAGAGCGTAGTTCCATGGACGCTGGGCTCCTGGCGTGCGGTCCAAGGGTGTGTAGCCCGGGGAGGGGTGCTTAAGGGTGGGTACCCGGGTTCAAGTGGTGCACCTGGTTCCAAGGGCCATGATGTATAGTGTGGGACCCGGGAGAAGTAAACCCGTCCTGGGCCAGGGTGAGTGGGGATTTTCACGGGGGCTGCTGGAGGTCCTGGGGGCCATTAGGTCAAGTGTGGGACCCGGGAGAAGTAAACCCGTCCTGGGTCAGGGTGAGTGGGGATTTTCACGGGGGTGCTGGAGGTACTTTGGGCCATTAGGTCAAGTGTGGGACCCGGGAGAAGTAAACCCGTCCTGGGTCAGGGTGAGTGGGGATTTTCACGGGGGCTGCTGGAGGTCCTGGGGGCCATTAGGTCAAGTGTGGGACCCGGGAGAAGTAAACCCGTCCTGGGTCAGGGTGAGTGGGGATTTTCACGGGGCTGCTGGAGGTCCTGGGGGCCATTAGGTCAAGTGTGGGACCCGGGAGAAGTAAACCGTCCTGGGTCAGGGTGAGTGGGGATTTTAACGGGGGGCTGCTGGAGGTCCTGGGGGCCATTAGGTCAAGTGTGGGACCCGGGAGAAGTAAACCCGTCCTGGGTCAGGGTGAGTGGGGATTTTCACGGGGCTGCTGGAGGTCCTGGGGGCCATTAGGTCAAGTGTGGGACCCGGGAGAAGTAAACCCGTCCTGGGTCAGGGTGAGTGGGGATTTTCACGGGGGCTGCTGGAGGTCCTGGGGGCCATTAGGTCAAGTGTGGGACCCGGGAGAAGTAAACCCGTCCTGGGTCAGGGTGAGTGGGGATTTTCACGGGGGCTGCTGGAGGTCCTGGGGGCCATTAGGTCAAGTGTGGGACCCGGGAGAAGTAAACCCGTCCTGGGCCAGAGATTTGAGAGATGCCAGGCCATTAGATATTTTACCACCCTTTCTGACAGATGAGTTTTGGAAACCTGAAATAGAGGATTATTGGGCAACAATTTGTCTTACACAGACGCCTGGTTTTGGGAGTGAAGTGTCTAGAAGTAAACCCGTCCTGGGCCAGTGTGAGTGGGGATTTTCACGGGGGCTGCTGGAGGTCCTGGGGGCCATTATCTCAAATATCACATATCTAAATGACACAGTTTATAGTTTTTGACAGTATGGTATCTCTCATTGCAGGGTACAGCACAAAGACCGACACCACACTGACGGCACCTGTACTTTGTCTGGCGCCTGCCTTTTACACGAGAACGGTCTGAGCAGACAACACAGTCTGGACGGCCCTCTGCTTCACAAAGCCAGTGAGGTTCTGTGAGCCTTTGTGGCCTTACACTCCCTGCTCTTGAAGGCCGGCCACCTTTGCTACCCACCTTTTTGGTGTAACCAGCCAGCAATGCATCAACAACGTCCTGGATGTAAGCCTTCAGGGCTTTGTGTGGGCCCGGGGTGCATTTAGTGTAAATAATGTGTGAGTTGACAACAGAAATACTGAGGATGGCGTTAAAGATGCGGTGATACCACTTCCTGGACCGGTGCGGAAACAGATAGGTTTTCATCCTCTGGTCTGATGTGTCTACACCCCCCATGTACATATTGTACTGGTTGACACACAGTGGTCTGTTTATTGCGCGAAAGCCAGTTGCATTTGTCTTGGACCTGATTCTTTTCTGAACACATGCATTGCCATGCAGTGTAGAGAGCATAGTGACACGTTTAGTGTCTTGCCAAGCACAAGCCAGAAGTTTACCTTTCCGCATAAAAACAGGGTCATCTCCCTTTTTTAGATGCAAGATAGGTTTCCCCAGGCTTTTAGGCATGCCTTTCCTTGTACTTCTCACTGTACCACATAGTCCGGTTTCCAAATCAGCTAATTCATTTGCAATTGCTGGTGAGGTATAGTAACTGTCCATGTAAATTTCGTGGCCTTTTCCAGTGTAAGGATCGACAAGTTCACGAACAACAGCATGAGTTGCACTGATGTCGCTGGCATTATCTGTGTATTGCCCTGTGTGCAAGGACCAACGCAAAACATACCCTGAACTGCTCTCACTCAAAACATACACTCTATAGCCATATTTATCTGGTTTATTGGGACTGTAACATTTGAGTGTTGACCTACCTTGAATGCTATTGTCATCTCATCTAAAGAAAGTTCCTTGAGTGGACTGTAGACTGCTGCAAATTTGGGAATAATCAACTGTATTATTGGACGGACTTTGAAAAGTTTATCATGCCCTGGTTCACCTTGTCTTACATAATTGTTATTGTTGACCAAATGAAAGCATGAAAGAATAATTTCGAATCTATTTCTAGACATTACACTCCCAAAACCAGGCGTCTGTGTGAGCCAAAATGTTGCCCAATAATCCTCTATTTCAGGTTTATCTACAAGGCCCATAGACAAATGCAATGCAATGAAAGCTTTCATTTCAGAAATGGATACATCATACCACTCTAAAAATCTGGAATGTGGCTTCATCTCCATTGCTGAAATGACCTGTGCTGCATATCTGTTTGTTTCATCAGCGATCAGTTTCCAAAACTCATCTGTTAGAAATAGTGATAAAATATCTATTGGCCTGGCATCACTCAAATCTCTGTCTCCGGTGTAGCCAACAACCATATCAAATGGTTTGATCCACCCTTGAAAATCCGCAATTTCTCTCAGCTGCTCCCAGCCCTCATCCCCACTAGTGTCGTGGGGCTGTCCACCACCTCTGCCCCTGCCCCTGGCCTTGCCCCTGCCCCTGCCCCTGCCCCTGCCCCTGCCCCTGCCCCTGCCCCTGCCCCTGCCTCCGCCTCTGCCTCTACCACTCGGTGTGTCTTCTTCACTTGAGCAATCATTGTCAGTCTCAGGAAAATAATTTCCCTCAGAATCTGAGTCTGCTGTGTAGTGAACAAGAGAATCGTGTGTACTTCTTCCAGCCATGTTTGTTTGGGTTTTTTTTTCTCTTTTTTTTCCCCCCTGCCGGCCGTTATTTATAGGTTTTCAAACGGATGTGACGTGTGTATCAAAACTATGAAAGCTTGTTATCAACGATTGGAATGTTTTGTGGTTTATTATTTATTCATAATTTTCCTTGCACTTGAAAAAAGTAAGTCGCATTACTGCGACGAGGGCGCTTAAAGGGTTAATACACTGAATAAATATAAATTATACTTTTACACCAATAAGGTAACTATTTGTGGAGAAAAGCTGAAAAATATGTTGAAAATGACAGGAAGTAAACAAGCTGATGACATCACTTTGGGGAGACAAAGGTGATGCATAATTTACACAAAAGAAACTACTTTTTTGACCCTTTAAATATTGATTCAATAAATTAAAAGTGTTCACATATTTTTCTTTATCAAATGAAAAAATCTGTGATATCAGAGGAGTAATTTCCCAGTGTGATGTCATCATTTACAACCAGGAAGTAAGTAGCCAAACTGGGGTAAAATATGCAATAACTTTATCAGATTTTATTATATCTTAACTGCATTTTTGTGACATGAGTAGTCCAATCTGTCAGAGGCACTTTAAGATAAGTTGACTTATCGGTCGACTAATCAGTCGATGGAGTCTTTTTTTATCTGTCGTCTGTATTATTTTACTTCGATTTATATGTATTGAAGCTAACATAACAACAGCACAAAAGAGTAGGCATGGAATGAGTTAGCTGACATTTTGGGAGTGTATTTTGACATGTAAATAAATTGTTTCCTAGAACTTTCTTCTAAATGGTTTGCATTTGTGCTCTTGTGAGTGCAGTTTGGGTACAATACATGGTCAGAACATCGTGGTAGTTCTCCTTTTTAGTCGACTAATCAACGCATGTTTTTGTCGATACAGAATTTCTTCAGTCGACAACAGCCTTAACTGAATTATACTTTTTGATTAAATGGCAGATCTCAATTCACAAAAGGATGTTGAGTAATTACGAGTTTGTGGCGCTGTGAGACATGGCTAAAGCTAAAGTAAACAAGAAACGACTTCTGGTTTATCGTTGGCTTTTTCTGTATTTATTTCACGTCTCATCTTCTCTGTGTTTTAACATGTCGTATGAGTATGAGTATGAGTTTGGCTGACGTTGCTTGATGCTTTTTGCACTGGAAATATTATTTTTTATCTTGACGTGAGTGCTATGTGTTGATAAACAGGAAACCTCTGTTGTGAACATGCGCAAGCTTTTTTTTTTTTTTGTCGGTGCAACTTAGAAGTTACTGTCATTGGAAATACGGCTGTTTATCAGAGTATATAGCCGTTTGGTGAGAAATTATGATGATCCTGCATTCTCTTATCGAATTCTCTCACTGTTTTGCTCCTTAGCTAAAGCACAGGCTGTAACGATCTTAAATTTTATTCATTGACAAACATTTACTATGGAGATAGATCAGTTTAAAGCCAGATATTGGAGCATTCCAGGTAAAACCTTCCTATAACCTCTAAATTTAGATGATTTTGGACTCATGCACCTTTACCTTATCGAGATTTTGTGATTTGGAATTAAGCTTTAAATCGAGTTTTCTCAAAGCATTGTTAATAAAATTGTATTAATAGTAAATACATTCGATGCAAATTCGGATCCTATGTGAAGATAAAAAATTAAAAATGTGATTAATACAAGAATGAATCACATTTGTGGATGAGGAATGCCACGATATCTCAATTTTTCCTACCGACCAGAAGCTAACCCGTTAAAACCTCAACCAGTCAGTGCATCTTGCTGTTGTATTCCTGGGAAAGCCAATATTTCCTTGCCCACTTTAAACTGAAAGGGCGTCCAGATTTTTGTCAATATAATCTTTGTGGCACATGTTTTGACTGTTAGCCTCAAATCACAGCTTGTTCTTTTGCGTCTATACAAAATACTAAGCAAAATGTCTGATTATAGGCCTACGGAAATGTGCAGCAGTAAATAAAAGGCCTACTCTCACCAAGAACACTATCATTTTTTTTAAACCAACGCCTATTTCAGTCCACACGTCACATTTGGTCCGGTGCCATAAACAAATCAGCAAACGCGCAGTACACATTTCCCTGTCGAGGTCCGAAGAAGCTGAGAAAACCCGTCGGCGTTTGTTTCTGAGTCGTTACATCAGACTCGTCCAGCTCCGGCCTGGTCAGTCCATCTGCCCGAGTGGAGATGACTCTTAAGTACGCAAAGCTGCCATAAGCCTCTGTTTCCCATTGTAAGCTCTTTTAAAGGGTCCAGCGGCCGGGCGCCATCTGGTTCGTCCCGTTTTTATTTATTTATTATATGTGTACTTTTTCCCGTTCCTCCTGCGTGGCCTGTCCTGACCAGTGTGGGACATGTTCGGCCTCTTTCTGCGTTTCTCTGGAGCTCGGAGAGTGGGCTCGAGTGGCTCCGCCTCCTGGACCGGTCACAAGTCTTCCTCCCACATTCGCTGCTGCTGGCTCCTCTGAACTGTTTCTCTTGCATCACAGCAATCTTCCCACATTGAGCACACGCGCGTCTTTGCAGCTTCGTAGTTATCGTCGCAGGGTTTTAGCTCTAATTTGTTTCTGAAATGCACGTTGCAGATGACATGGCAGAACATGATATGGAGGGTTGTGCTGTTGTATCAGTAGTACAAAGGAGACTTCTTGTTGATTTGAAATTTAGGCCTGTGGTTTCTTACTGAATTTGCAATAAATGTGAGTAAAAATTTTATTTAGATGGGTCTTTCATGGTTCACATGTCTAAGGGCATGATGGAAATATTCACCAATTAGAAACAAAAAAAAACAGTCAAAAGCCATGGGATACATTTAGGGCCGTCATTATACAAACAATTACTCCTGTTGTCATAAGACTTTTTTAATACATTATCAACCCCCAAAAAAGTTGAAATATGTTGACTGAAGTCTTTTAGATAAAGAATATTTACAAAGAAATTGAAAATTAGAAACTGTTTATTTTTTTTTTGACAGTTTGATTTATAATACTATTTATAAAATCTTTGAAATAAGTATTTTTATATAGTTTTAGAGTCTGTATAGTCCAGATAACGATTATGTTTAAGAAAATACAACTACAGTTTTTCACAGTCGACTAGTCATGATTAGTCGGTAAATCGTTGTAGCCTAGAGACATTTATTATAATTTGGTGGAAGGAATTTTATACTGTACCTTTAATTACAAGTCTGAATAAAGGCGTAGTGGTTCAGTTTAGGGCTGCAACAAATTAATCAATTAATCTCAACTAATCAATTATAAAAAATAGTTGTCACGGATCTATACATAAACTACAAAACATGCCTGAGCTGAGAGAAGAGGTTTTATCAGTCAGACAAAGCAGAAACCATAAAAAAAATGACACGAGAAATATGTAAATTTTGTGTTTTGATGAAAACACCCATTCATCTGTAAATAATCTCCACCATGATGTCCTCAAAGGCATTCACTGTAGCTTTATCTGGGTCAAATTTAGTAAAAATCTCATATTCACAGGCCTTTCGTGCTCTAAACAACTAATTAATTAATCGAAAGAATAATTGTTCAACTAATCAATTACCAAAATAGTGGTTCGATGCCGCCCTTCTGTTGGACTGCTAATATTTCGATAGTCAGCCCTTGATTTAAAAGTTTGGACATCCCTGTACTACACCTTGAAACAAAGGTTAATAACTGTCTACTTTATATTTTGTATTAGTTGCACATTAATGAAAATCAAGTTGTGAATAAGCATTTGACTACATTTGTGACAAGGTAATGGATATCAAGATTAGGTCCGCAGCCTTAAGTGGTGCGTGTCTGTTTGTTTAACCCTCCTCAGGTTTGTCTACAAGCGGAGTGTCTTAATCAGATTACACTCATGAGGTTGTAAAGCTGGGCCACAGATATAATGAATAATACTTGTGTGTGTGGAGTAAACCGGCTGCTGACCAGCTGGAGTCTCCTTATCCTCACAACTCCCTCTTATTAATCTTCTATTAGGATCTGGAACTAGCTACAAGGGATGTCAAGAGCATTTAACTGATTGAAAATTGTGTTTTTTCAGGTTATAATAAAGTTTTAAGAACAAGAAGAAGTTGGCAAGTCTAACCTGGATGAAAATAAAAATAATAGAATATAAAATGCTGCTTTAATTCAATGGGAAACACAGCTATTCCCCTCTTTTTAAGACGTTTCCTGTTGAATTATGTGTATTTCAAGCTCAATTAATTCAGGTGGAGTCGAAACTGAGACTTAACAAATGTTGACATGGTGTTACCACAGAAAAGCAAACCTATTCTTCTCTAGATTTAAGATTCTTCATGTCTTTATGTCTGTATTTGCTGTAATATAACTAAAGTCCACTTGCTCTTGTAGTTGTGAGTGACCGTCAGAGCAGCTCAGCATTAAAAAGCAAAATTAAAGTTTATAGGACAAGTAAGACATCACATTTCACTAAAACATAATGAACATGATTTGACTAAACATTTTGCCTGTTTGCCCCCAGTTTGTCAATTTTCGTAAAGTTTATAATGTTACTTCCTTACTTAATGGGCAGCAAATGTGACATAGTTAGAGGTAATTCCACAACTGTTACCAAGCAACCATTTTGAAAACAAAGGCCAAAATCCGTAAAATTATACATTAGTATGATTTGACAAATATTAAAACCTGATAACACATTTATTTTGTTGAAGGGTTGTTTAAACTGTCAGAAAACGTGTCAGTTGAGTGTTATTTGTGTGTTTATTTTCAACTGTACGTCGCTTTTTGATGACATCACAGAAGGATTCCATTTCCGCTACTTCCTGTAATTTTAAACTTTTATTTTTCAAAATGTCTTTACAAACTGCAACTTCACAAATGTAAAACTATGGTACATATTTACCACAGGTGCCCTCCCACCAAACTAAGACATAATTAGAAAAACATGAGAACCTGTGAGTGCAATTCTATCCACACTTCTTTTATCTGTCTGTTCATGTCACATTAACTTAACTTTATCATTCAGCAGAAAGTTTGATCTCATAAAACTGGCCTTGATGCTCTATTAGACAACGTTGTTTGGTCACGGCGTCAATAACTGTGGCTTAATCATAAAATTGTGATGATTCTTCTCACAGTCATCATGCCTCTCCTCTTCTGCCTGCTGTGATATAAAATTATGATTCTAAACTCTGAAGATGAACACTTACTAGCTACAATTTTACAGCTTTGTTTAGCATTTTACAATTTCAGTCCCTCAAAGTTCACTTAAATCTCTCACAAATCTTTTAACACTTTTATTTATTTTTTTTACTGTCTGTAGATAATTATATCCTAGAATGCATAGATGATAAAGCAAATGTTGGGTGAAAAAAGAAGTCAGAGACAAGGATTGATCTCTAATTCGTTCATATTGAAACATAGGGCTAATAAGGACTATATTTCTAATGTTGTTCTTGTTTTGTCTGTTTCAGGAACCTACAAAGTCGAGGGCACCGCAGCTCCATTTGGAATATAGATTTTACAAACAACTGGGAAACTCAGGTAAGACACTACAGTCTTCATAATATTCACTTTATTTTATCTTATTGAATGAAAAATCAAATAGAAATGAATTGAAATGTCGCACGAAAATGAACAATTACGAAAAACGATAGCTTTAGCGTTACAGTTCCTGGTGTTGAGTGTTGTCAGGTTTCTTCCCGGCCTCGGAGACAAACTGCGCGTTGTGTTGTGGTCTGATTCAGCGACATGTGCGGCCCCTTGGCTTCCTCTGCCGGAGAAATGTCCCTGGGCCGGCGATAAGGAGGTGGGCCAACAGGGCTGTCCTCTACTATTTTTAGCCGGCTCTCCACATGCACAAGGCCGTTCTGGTGGCTCCTCCCTCTAACCACAGGACTGCACTTGGCCGTCAGTGAACAGAGCCAAGGATCCTGGCGTGACCCGTTCCACATTGTCTGCTGATGACTCTAAAGCCTGAGGTCAGGATTTAGTGGAGTTACTGTGGAGCACCTCTGCCTTTTGTTGTGGTTCTTTCCGTCTGCTGAAAAACACCGCTTGTTTTTGGAGGTTGTTGTGTTACATTTCGTCGACGCAATTAGAAAAACACGGCTTTGTTTTCAGAATAATGGCATATAACAAGTTGATAATTTAACTTTCTGTGATGTAATGAGACTGTCCTTTGTGTTTGGTTATCGCTGCCTTTGGAGGTCAAAGGTTGGATTCCCGCACAGTTTCCAAATTCAGTATGTTCCATGGCCCGGCAATTAATCAAATTATTAGACTAATTTGTGTTTTGCATAACCAACAATGTGAAAATGAAGCGTGTTTCTCTCTGGTAGAGCAGGGTTATTTACAGGGTGAATATACAGCGACGCTTTCATGAAATGGATTGAGAGTTAGAGCAGTTATAGCTACAGAAAGATTGGAAAACTGGAAAACAAAATAAAAACAATTATTAAATCAAACAAGTGATCAAATAAAAGAGACATTTAAATCTGTTTGCACATTAATGTAAAGAAGACGGTCTAAATAACGGAATAAAGTTCGAAAGAGCTGCAGTCTTCGATTAAAATTTCAATTGCCCAAAACATGCAAAAAAAGAAAGAAAGAAAACAAACGAATGTTATTTTTGTGGCCATATTGCAAATGGTCACACGTTCTACCCAGGCCGGGGGTAAAAGGGCTGTAACATTTGACATATCAGGCTATTCCTGTCCAGCCAAAGTTACTGTTGACCTCTGAAATACAAAAACGTTAGTCATTTTTAGGTAAATGCAGCAACACTTACAACATTACTGACAATATTCCCTTTATTCCTCATATTGAAATTACAATTATATAACGTTATGTGATTTAAATACAATTGATATTTGGTGCATTAACTGGAATTCGATCTGCCAAATGATTACACGAATCCTGTGCATTTCAGAGCTCATTTCAGAACAAATTCATATGACCACGCCACTTACAGACATTATATTTAGCTTGCTTTATTACTTACATAATTGCAACCTTTTTCAATCGACTACTTACAACCACTTACATTTGAACGCCTTTTTTGTCTTTGTTGATGTTCTGTCTGAAACACTTTTACAGAGGCCCATTGCACAACCAACAGTCACATAACATTAGCGTGTCAAGGTCTGTCTTTTCTGTGTCACCCAGGACTCTGTGTGTGTCCGTGCTCCGCCTCAGAGTCCAGGACCAGGACCGGGACCGTAATCAGGCGCAGGATAATGGGCTGTAGCGTTTGAGACATTAAACAAGCTCACAGTGTTATGTAGGTCAGCAGGTGGTTTAATCCCTGTTGCATAATTTTTACATCACAAAATGAGTCAGCAGAACAAACGCACCTCACCTAAACCAGCGCCGAGATGATGCTGGAGACGGACTAATGTGTTTGGGGACGCAGAGGACACGCAGCAGATAATTATACATTTTCGAACGTGTTATTTGAGCTTAATCAGTAGGGAAGGGACAAAATCTCGTACAACAAGATCTGGCACACAAGATTATCGTCCTTCCGGAGAATAATAATTTTCTTTTTCGATTTGCCGCTAATCTTGTTTTTTATTTATTTGTTTTTATAGAACAAAACGTGAAGCACTGCACTTGACACTGAGCGAGAGAGAGAGAGAAATCATACGGAAAAAATAGTAGCACGTAAAAAAAAAAAAGAAGATAAAAGCTCAAGGCATAAGTTGTGGTCCAAATTCTGTCAGACAAGTCTATGTTCTAAGTGTTTTTTCTGAATACCACTAATCTAATCTGAGATGACGTTAATCATTTGCCACAGAATCAGTGGTTTTACAGAAAATAATGCGTATGAAAACTGTGTTGTGAGAGATTTACGTGTCGTTGCACTCATTCATTTATCAAAACATTTATAAACAAACTATTCCCTCATTTCACCAGGGTTTGATGTCATACACAGTCACCGCTCTCTCACCTTACAGGAGGGTCTGGGATTCTTTTCCTTGACCATGAGGGCCTGTTTGGAGTTTGCATGTTCTCCTCGTGTCTGGGGGGTTTCCTCTGGGACGCTCTCATTTTTCTTTGGTAACTTGAATATTGCCGTGATGGAACATTTCTGATCAAGATCCTGGTTGAAAATGTGGAGAAAGGTTTCAAAGAGACACTGGTTAAAGAACGGGGCGAATGCAAGACAAGAACACGAATATATAACCAAATGATAGCTTCAATTACCTGATTTAATTGAACTGCTTAATACAGAAAATATCTCAAATTTGTCTATTTGACATACAGATGTCAAATATTATCAAACTTCTCTTGTTTGAATTTTGATGGCTAATGCTAATGCTAATGCACAGACATTGGATTCATGAGTTTCAGCTTTCTGTTATGTTTTTGAGGATTTTTTTCTGTTGAAAAGATATTATTATTATTATCATTATTATTGTTATCAACAACAAATTGGTGCCCATTTACTAATCAATATTAAAACTAGTAAAAATGTGGTATTAGTTGGTATCGGGTATCAAATCTTTTTCTTAGTATCAAAATCAATATTGTGACTGGAGCCGCACAGTCCATATCATTGAGATATTTCAACGTACTCTTGACACAATCATTTCAGATATGAAAATGTTCATGCCTTAATGTATTACTAGTCAAACTTTGTCAAAATAAAAGAAACAAAACTGTGACTAAATCATATATTAACATTTATTAACATACATACATACATACATACATACATACACTTACACACATACAATAATACAAAATATAATATGGATTCTTGTAATATTGTGATATCAATACTTTTGCGATATATTTTGTCCATCTTAATGACATAGTGAATGATGTGGTGAATGACGTCCAGTGCGATGCCGTGAGGCAGCGGTTCACCTGACGTCCAGCGCAGGCCAATGAAGATTAGATCTATTTACGCGGCGGCTCCCTGAGGTCATGTGACACGGGGCCTGAATATGTCACAGTGGACACGGCCTGAGCTCTCTGGAGGAGCTTATCTCTGCACCGCAAATCTGCTGCTGGACGCTGCTGCTGCCTGTAACCTCGGCTCACTCTGCTCTCTGTGCTCTCTCTCTGCTCTCTCTCTGCTCTCTCTCTGCTCTCTGCGCTTTCTCTCTGTGCTCTCTATGTGCTTTCTCTCTGTGCTCTCTCTGTGCTCTCTGTGTGCTGTCTTTGTGCTCTCTCTGTGCTCTCTCTCTGTGCTCTCTCTCTGCTCTCCCTGCTCTCTCTCTTCTCTCTGTGCTCTCTCTCTGTGCTCACTCTGCCCTCTCTGTGCCCTCTCTGTGCTCTCTCTCTCTTCTCTCTGTGCTCTCTCTCTGCTCTCCCTGTGCTCTCTCTCTGTGCTCTCTCTCTGCTCTCCCTGCTCTCTCTCTTCTCTCTGTGCTCTCTCTCTGTGCTCACTCTGCTCTCTCTGTGCTCTCTCTGAGCTCTCTCTGCTCTCTGTGCTCTCTCTCTTCTCTCTGTGCTCTCTCTCTGTGCTCTCTCTCTGCTCTCCCTGTGCTCTCTCTCTGTGCTCTCTCTCTGCTCTCCCTGCTCTCTCTCTTCTCTCTGTGCGCTCTCTGTGCTCACTCTGCTCTCTCTGTGCTCTCTCTGAGCTCTCTCTGCTCTCTGTGCACTCTGTGCTCTCTCTCTGCTCTCTGTGCTCTCTCTCTCTGCTCTCTGTGCGCTCTCTGTGCTCTCTCTCTGCTCTCTGTGCTCTCTCTCTGCTCTCTGTGCACTCTCCCTGAGCTCTCTCTGCTCTCTGTGCTCTCTCTCTGCTCTCTGTGCGCTCTCTCTGCTCTCTCTGCTCTCTGTGCACTCTCTCTGAGCTCTCTCTGCTCTCTGTGCGCTCTTTGTGCTCTCTCTGCTCTCTGTGCTCTCTCTCTGTGCTCTCTCTCTGTGCTCTCTCTGTGCTCTGAGAAACCAGCAGAGGCGCTCTGTTTAGTTTTAGTCTTAGAAATGTCATGGTCATTTCTTTTAATTTTTATTGTTCGACAAAAATATCTTTTATTCATAGTTTTTCATCACTGATTGATGAAAGTTATTATTTAAAAAATTGTATGAATAAAGAAAATGAAGGGCTTTATGTTATTGCCTTCAGTGTTGAAGCCATCTTTGGATATCAGGTTCAGTATTTGGTTTAATTACAACTTTATTTTATACTTTTATTTAGTTTTTTATTCAGTTATTGATGTCACAATCTTGATCACTCCCTGTTTGGTTGTACGCTCTGGTTTAAAGGAAACGTATTATAAAAACCATAAAGTCATGTAGCCATTTTGTCACAAATTAAAAATACAAAACCCTGTTCTCTCTGGTGATCTTTGCCCTCTGTAGTCCGAGCTGTTTATGGTCTGACAGAGCAGACTTTGTTGGGATGATGTCTAAAGTGACATGTCGTAAAGAAACGGGCTGAAATCGCTGCAATAAAACGCTACAGTTTTTGATCCAAAAGTCAGCAGGCTTATTTCTTTTATTAAGTTGATTCAGATCAATACTACAATTTTAAAATGTCCAAAGTTAGTCCTGGTTAAAGTAAAAAAATCAGGTAAAGTTAAGTGTGAGTAAAGTATGAAAAGCACTGCTGTCCTACATTTATAGTATTTTATTATATTATTATTTAACTGGGCAGAGGTTCACTTTAATTCTAATTGTGTGAATCGTAAATATGATGTCGATATTGTTTGTTGAATCGGTAATTGTGATTAGTCAGGCCACAATGAAATCGTAAGAGCTAAAAGATAATCATTTTGAGGCAGCAACAATGAGTCATTTCAGTTCAAAATATTCTCTAAACAAGTAAAACTACATGCAAAGTGATTTTTTTTATCTGACTGTTTATGTGACGATATAATTTTTCATTCAGAAAGTTTGATTTCATAAAGCTAGTCTTAGCAAATTAAAGACTTTACTGTTGTTTGTTTGACTATTGGGTGAAATAATAAATGCTTCTTCTTACGTTTGATATTGTGACATCCTTAATGGCAGATACAAGTTTGTGTGGATGTTTTAGGTTTTGTAGTTTTTTTAGCCTGTGTTATCTGTACGCTCGTTTCAGTCGTGACATAAAAACCTCCAAGTGCGTGTTACTCTTTGACCCCTTGCTCCAGTGTTGTATCTTAAACGCCTGACACGGCTGTAGCCCTCGTACTCTTTGGGCGTGTGGTGCGATGTGCTCCAGTCTTTTCAAGCCTGAATGCTGATCACATTTCAGCCTCGTGTGAATTTCTCCAGAGCACTGGGCCTAATGGAAGTGCTGCTCTATAATCTAAATCTTTAATAGTCGCGTCTCCCTCTATTCCTGGCTCCTCCAGCTCCGCTCTGAGCCGCTCCACTGTGGCCCTTTCCTCTGGCATTGTTCTGCAGCTCCACATTGTCCTGGCAGCGAGAAGACCTGCCTCTGGACACAAAGGGCTGTATTGTCTTGGACTGTCAGGACGCAGGGGTCGCAGCAGTGCTAAGGCTCGCTCCGTAAAAGGCAAAAGCCAATTGGAATACAGTTGTGAAATGCCATTTATAAGTACAGTGACGTTTTAGCTGGAATTATGTAAAGTGTCAAGGGGATTTTAGAGGGAACTTGACATGTTATACAACAAATAATGCAAACGGGTTTTATTTTCTAGAACTGGGAAGTGTGGTTTACAATTAAAATGTTCAGTCTCAATTTGATAACATTTTCTTACTTGCACAGGCTCAGTAGATGCATTTCCAAAAGGTTCTTGGATATTCTGTTGAGCTTATAAATATTTCAGTTTGGCTCCAAACCACGAGAGACATCACATCTTAAAGTTACAACTCGCTAATTTGTCGTAAAAAGACTTGCATCTTACAAATAGAAGGAGGATTATGGGTGGGCAGTATTCAGCCAATATCAGTATCTTGTTCGGGGCTTTAACTAATGATCATTTTGCGAATATTCTTTCGATTAAGTCTCATAATGAAAAGATTTGTAGTAAATTTGACTAGCTGAAGCTGAAGTGAAGCTGTTTGAGGACCTGGTGGAGTTTATTTATGAACAAAAGAGTGTTTTCATCAAATAAATGTACACATTTCCCATGTCATAAAAAGTCATAAAGTCATAAAACGTCTTTTCTCAGCTCATGGCATGATCTGTATAGACCAGTTAATGAGTATTCGATTACTAAACTAGTTGACAATTATTTCAATAATAAATTGTGATTAATCTATTAACTCGTATTGGCCTAATCCTGTTATTTCTGCACAGTATTCAGAAGTTATTTTAACAATAGTTAGAGAATGTGCTGAAATGTGCCTGTAAATCTCTTTGTTGATCAAGTGTAGCACAAAATGTACACAGAAGTGCAGAGATATCAGCTTATACTCTTGTTTGGGTAGATGTTCTTATCTCTCTTTTAGGTACATTTTAATGGTTTTAATTAGGTGGGTTTTAATTAGGTAGGTTAAAATAGGTGCACACAATATTATTACTTTTCTTCTTTTTAAAATTATTTTTGTAAAAGAAAACAAACAAAACAAGACACAGACAAAAAAGAGAGAGCGATCCAAAGAAAGTCACTCTAGCTAATTTTCCTTAAGTCAATACAGGGTAAAATTTTTTCCCTTTTGTGTTTAATTTTATAGCTTCATTCAGGTTTTGTGCGACACTTGAACCTCAACTAAAACATTTACAGACACATTTTTGCACATTCCTGATGCATTGTTCAAATATTATCTAACTATTTTTATCGAGGTAATAAAACCGTATAGATTTCTGTCAATATCACCCACCCGTACTGACATTTGACACCACGACATGGCTTGCAGCTTGAGTCTCTTCCCTCCAGGCCAGTGTCTGCTCTTCGCCTCTCACCTCCTCCTCCTCCTCCTCCTCTTCAGCAGCAGCAGACTCTTGACGCTCGGGGCCGTATCCGGTGATGACTGTGCTCTCGGTGCCCTCTAGATTTGAGCCTGGCTTTGATGAGTCAGGCTCGATGTGATCTCCCGTCCCAGCCTCATCTGTCACCAGGGCGGCCCCGTACACCGCGGCAAAACAAAACACACGCCAAGCTTTTTTTTTTTTTTTTTTTTTTTTTTTTTTTACCGCTGATATTTACAACACAGCTCCAACGATCCAGTGAGTCATGCAGGAGCTGTCTTCCTCGAGAACAGGAGAGGTAAAACGGGATCGGTCACTTGAGTCCCTGTCCCTGTAAACGGCGCTTACACGTCATGTAGGCGTTTTAGATATTTGCGCCACGTCTCGTGAAGGGTGTAGTCAGATATTTAGAACATTTACTGGATCTGGTATCTGTTTCAGGATCTGTTCAGTCCATTAATGACTCAGAAAAAGTGTCGTCATAATATTAGAATTACAAATCTCAATACGAGGCTCGATAGAATGTAATTTTCAACGCAAAATAGCACTTTTTTGTTATTTTGTGCTTGTGTAGTAGTTCACGTAAAGCGCAAAATCGTTCTAAAGCCGTTTAAAATTTTGTTTTTAGTTTTGATACCAGTTTCAATATTGATTCTCGTCTGATACTTTTGACAACCCTACTCTAATGTTGCTTTTGTTGGCTCATAAATAATCTTTCATATTTTATTTATCCATGGGATTCATAGTGAGCAATGAGTTCGAAACCGACTCAGAGAATTTCTTTCCCTGGTCTTGTCCTCATTTCACACTATACTATACTGTTTAATAAAGCATACGGGCCAAAAAAATCCTTCAAAAATAAAATAAAGTAGATGTTTTTACAGCAAGATTCACATTTTCTCCAAAGGTCCCTGATAAAAGGAAGCTAAAACCCATGAATATTGTGCTGTTCCAGATTTGTTTCCAGTATTATAAGGATGTAATAATGTAGTTTCAGTCTTTGTGCTTGAGGCCAAAGTATCAAGGTTGGTATGAGAACTGAAAACGCTAGTAATAAATGAAAACATTCTCTTCAAAAACATGCTGATTTTAAATGCAAACTTTGGATCCTTAAAGGTCCCATAACATGCAAAATCGACTTTTCAGAGGTTTTAACCTTCCTACAGTGCTATTTGGGCCTCGTATGTGTGCCCAAAGTGGTTTTTTGATTGATTCCCGCATGCTTTCGCTAGAGAACTGTCTTTTTTGTCCCCCTCGGCTGAGCAGACAGACGGGGGCTCATCCCATGGATGACGCGGCTTCCCATGGATGACGCGGTGTTTAAGCCACGCCTCCGGGAAGCGCGCAGCCGCAGAATAAAAACAGCTAATGCTAATGCTACACAGTAATTACACGATGGATACGACAGATCGAAGAGTTAGCTTGTTATTTACCAAACGGCAACGTCCGTCGTCGAGGTACTGGAGCACGTCAAACTCCAGGTCAGATCCAGGACGTAGGACTCAGCACGACGCACCGTCAGGACGGATAAAAGGTTTATTCCCGTGTTTGTGTATCACTGTTTACCGGAGCACACGGCGCATGCGCACTATCTCCGCTCTAGGCTTCGGCACGAGTTGGGCGGGGGGAGGCGCGCGAGTTGGGCGGGGGAGCAGCCTGCTCTCTGTTCGGGGGGGTCAGATCTCAGAGTGAGCCGTCTGCTTTTGCAAGGAGGGGGGCCAGTCCAAGAAATGGGTGTTTTTTGGAAACTGTTATGTTATGGATATTGCACAACGCAAAATTTTATCAACAAAGCCCTTAGAATAGACTGTGTGAAGGGCAAAATAGCAGAATATGGGACCTTTAAGTAAAACAGAAAAACACGATCTACCCACACAAAAAGGTGATGGAATGGCCAGTAAATTAAAGTATTTCACATGGCGGTTTTTACTGTAGTGGCCCAATCAATCCATATTTGAATTATTTTATTTCTTTAAAACGCTTTTTGGAGCATAAACATAACTTATTACAGATTAAATATTGTTACGTCTATCTTAATGACAAGCTATTTAAAGTCTATATGACAGGTTTTCATCATGTTGTAATTATGTCTTAGTTTGGTGGGAGGGCACCTGTGGTAAATACTTAGCACATTTTTACAGCTGTGAAGTTGCAGTTTGTCAAGAAATTTTGAAAAATAAAAGTTTGAAATTACAGGAAGTAGTGCTGAGGTCTAAGACGTAATCCCTCTGTGATGTCATCAAAAAGTGACAAACCATTGAAAATACAAAGATCATTTACAGACAACGTACACATTATTTTGACAGTTTAAACAGCCATTCAACAAAATAATAAGGTGTTATCGGGTATTACTATAACTAGTTGTGTAATTTATGTGGGGTTTTATGTGTGGGTTTTGACTCTTGTTTTCAAAATGGTTGCTAGGTAACAGTTTAACTAACACATGTCATATTTGCTGCTCATGTTTAACCAGGAAGTGACATTATAAACATTATGAAAACTGTCAAACTGGGGACAAATAGGCAACATGTTTAGTAAAATCTTAAATATAATCGTGTGAAATGTGTCATCTGACCTGTCATATAGACTTTAATGCTTGTAATATTGTTGTGGGGCCGCCATAGTTTTTTCTGTCAATGGGAAACACTGTTGAGTGAGTGCAGTTTTACCTTACCGATACACAATAAACATTAGAGAACCGGAAAGAAAATGTGCGTCACTAGCATCTAAGTCAACCTGTATTTTCTTGCTGAACATTCATCTTTTCCCTGGTATTGTCTGGGAAACCTCTCACTGCTTCCATGCTGTAGTAGTTGTGTGATTATGATGATTACACTTGTATTCCTGTGTATTTTGATGGATGACGCACTGTTTAGCCACACCTCCTTTACCTACATTCAGAAAATGGTGCTGGATTAAGCCTTCCTCATTCTTCATGGGTCGCTCATGTGCTGCAGCGGTGGGTGTGGCTGCTCTGGAGGAAAGTGAAGTCTGGTTTAGACCAGGACTATTCAACTTTATTTTATCAAGGGCCAGATTTTTAAACAGTTTGGTCCTCGAGGCCAGAAACATGTCCAGCGCTTTAGAAATAAAACACCTGCAGAACTGAACCAGGACTAGACCAAAACTTGACCAGGGCTAAACCAAGACTAGAGCAGGACTAGAGCAGGACTAGAGCAGGACTAGAGCAGGACTAGAGCAGGACTAGAGCAGGACTAGAGCAGGACTAGAGCAGGACTAGAGCAGGACTAGAGCAGGACTAGAGCAGGACTAGAGCAGGACTAGAGCAGGACTAGAGCAGGACTAGAGCAGGACTAGAGCAGGTCTAAACCAGGACTAAACCCGGGCTAGACCGGGCTTGACCAGGACTTAAACTAGGACTAGACCAGGTCTACCCAGCATTAAACCAGGACTAAACCAGGACTAAACCAGGACTAAACCAGGACTAAACCAGGACTAAACCAGGACTAAACCAGGACTAGACCAGGTCTACACCAGGTCTACACCAGGTCTACCCAGCATTAAACCAGGTCTAAACCAAGTCTAAACCATAACTAAACCAGGACTAGACCAAGACTAGACCAGGGCTAAACCAAGACTAGAGCAGGACTAGACCAGGTTTAAACCAGGTCTGTCTAAACCAGGACTAAACCAGGACTAAACCAGGACTAAACCAGGACTAAACCAGGACTAAACCAGGACTAAACCAGGACTAGACCAGGACTAGACCAGGACTAGACCAGGACTAGACCAGGACTAGACCAGGACTAAACCAGGACTAGACCAGGTCTACCCAGCATTAAACCAGGTCTAAACCAGGGCTAGACCAAGACTAGAGCAGGACTAGAGAAGGGCTATACCAGGACTAGACCCAGACTATCTGTATTTCTGTAGATGGGTTGAGGGCCTGATTTGGCCCCTGTGCCCTGGTTTACAGACTTCCTGACAAACTCAGTGTTTGTAGCTGTGTGGAGTTTAATTCACCAATTGCCTTGTCTTCACTGCCCTGACATTGACCTTTTTGGCAAAACTATTCATAGCTTACAAGCCCAGAAATGAGGAACTTCCTTCTTGTAGCTTTTTTGTCACATGACCAGGAAATATGTGCTCACGCCTTTAGTAAAGAAAATACAGGAGTGGATGTTGATTAATCTGCTTGTTTTCTATTATGATTTAACGCTGTTTCATTGTGTTTTCACTTTGTTTGTAAAATCAACAACTTTGTGACGGGTGCTGTTGTGATTTTGGACTTTGGGATATTAAAGACAGCACTAGATTATGTAAGAATAGCAAAAGTGGTGAGTCCAAGGCGGTAAAACTTTCTATTAGGGGCAATATGTCAGTTCATTAGGCCCAAGGCAGAAAATAGATTATTGTGATTTAGTGCTTAGATGATGCACTTGTTTTTTTTTTTTGTATTCTAAATATCAGAAGCAAAAATACGTATGACAATTATGTATCATGTTGTTGTCCAACTTGATCTATTGGAGAAAAAAATTGATTATATAGATCCAGGTATACAGGTCCTCAGTCAGTCCTGTCTGTAAAAGCATGTGGCTTTGATTTTGAAGAAAGAAATTGAGCTATTATTTGTGCTAATTGGCACTAATTAAGTCATGAAAATCAATACTGAAAGCCATTTTTTGTTTAGTTTTTGAAAAGATTTGAGTCATTCTTTTGCTATATCACCCCGCTGACTTCACACTATTAACTAGACACTATTGGCTAACGTAGACTGTGTTTGCTTTGCCAGAGGGGATCCCTCAGGTGTACTACTTCGGTCCGTGTGGTAAATACAACGCCATGGTGCTGGAGCTGCTGGGGCCCAGTCTAGAGGACCTGTTTGACCTCTGCGACCGCACCTTCTCCCTCAAGACCGTCCTCATGATAGCCATACAGCTGGTAAGAGCCCACATCTGCTTCAAACATTTACCATCTCTGCTCATCTGTGTCAGAGCTGGACACTGTTAAACGCTCAATCTGCAACTACGTAACCTCACATTTCCTGTCCCCTTTTACTTAATTTACTTCAGAAACAATTTTTCATTCAAGGTTTGGGTTTTAAGGCATGTAAAATGTTAAATCACAGTCATAAAATATTGTCCATGTCCTTCGTGTATGTATAAAACCACTCTTTGCTTCAGTGTCATTGAAATTTTTGTTTTGGTCGGAAAAAATATATAGCAAGTTCTAAAAAGCTTTGGCAATAGCAAGTTGGAACCAAGGTGTATTCATTTAGTATAAAATGAGCAAATCTTTATTTGTCTCACACAGTTCATGAACAGCAGAAAGATGGGTAACTATTAACTTAATTAACTTAATTATACTTAAATCTTACACATCTAAACAAAATTTAACTATTCTTCATTGAATTGCACCAGTGATTTTTCACATGGTTACAGTGGTGGAAGAAGTACTCAATTTTGTTACTCAAGTAAAAGTACAAATATATTTGCAAAAAATTACTCAAGTAAACGTATTACTTGTGTTGAAGTACCTGTTTTAAAATGTACTTTAAGAGTAAAAAGTATTTTATGTAGATTATGAGATCAGTTTAATGTATTAAATGTTGTAATTTTGGCAAAGAATTTATCTTAATTTTGGTCAACAAAGGTCTATTCAAATTAATTTCTTATTTTTTGTAGAGAATTTTATCTGTATATTTTTGTTTCCCTGTTGTTGAGCATGAACTCAAAACCTTCAGGCAGAATGTCACCATCAACATGCTAAAGATAACCCTCAGACAAAATGAAAAGTAATTTTACTTTTTAGTCCAGTTAAAAATGTAGTGGAGTAAAAAGTACAGTAAGTAAAAGTAAAAAGTATCCGCTGTAAAAACTACTAAAGTAAAGTACAGATACCTAAATATTTTGCTTAAGTACCGTACTTTCCACCACTGCATAATTAAACAGTACTGAACAGTGATAATACAATGCCAGTTTTAGTAAAATGTTTGTAAAAATGACTGGATAGTGCTTTTAAAAATGCCACTTCCATATTTTGTATGTTTCTCTGAATGTTTTACTTTTATTGGCCTCCATGACATTAATGCATACTATATAAACACAGAAAAGTAAACTATGTCTCACTAAACTGCTGTGACCTCCTTAACCTTCTGCACCTCTTGTTTGCGTTTGCTGCAGATAACGCGGATGGAGTACGTCCACACCAAGAGCCTGATCTACAGAGATGTGAAGCCAGAGAACTTTCTGGTGGGGCGACCGGGGAGCAAGCGGCAGAACACCATCCACATCATCGACTTTGGTCTGGCCAAAGAGTACATCGACCCCGAGACCAAAAAACACATCCCATATCGGGAGCACAAGAGTCTCACTGGGACGGCGCGCTACATGAGCATCAACACACATCTGGGCAAAGGTCAGGCAGCACCACAGGAATCATGTTCTAAAATGTGATCATTGTGAAACATAAGCATTTGCTCCACCAGATTAAAAGTTAAAGGTCCTGTACCTGATTTTGATTGTTTTGAAACGTGAAAAACAGAACTAGGTCATGTTAAAGTCTTTACAGTCACATGTATCACTCACTTTCCTAATCCCCTAAACATTCACTGCGACAATCTGAGTCCTGAGCTTGTTAAAGCTAACAAACATTAGCATGCTAACGGCGCTCTTCCTGCTTCTCTCGTTGGATAAAACGCTCTATAAAAAGATGCGAGTAAAAGTTGTGGTCTCATTTTCACCTGAATAGATGCTTTTACAATATATCTGCGTTGGAGCAACACAGATTTGACTTTCATACAGGCAAAACATTTGGAACATTACATCACAACAGTAAAAATCAGGTACAGGCCCTTTAAGGTATTATTTGATGTTACAATTACATTTATGGTCAAAGGAAAAAAGAAACTGCAAACAAACTTGATCCTTAAATGAATCCTGTACCTGTGCTGCGCTAACACCAACGTGTATAGTTTGATTCTTAACTAATAATTCCAAATATACTGATTGAATGATTGTAATGTTTTCATGTATAAATGTGTGTGTTCTATGTGTAAAAAGTGCTATTATTGCACATATGTATAACGGATAAATCTGAAAAATGTAAAGAGCCAGATTTCAATGTCTTAGTATTAAATGTGTGATATTAATAGCTAGACAGTTGTAAAAAAGCTATGAGCTCATTTACCTGACATGTTTCGGTCAGAGGTGACGTCTGATGGATGTGACGTGCCTCTTATCAGATGTTGTTCCCGGGCGTGGTCCGCCTGAAACATTTTACAGCGGTCTTATTAGAAGAAAGGCTTAAGTTAATAATTACAAGAAGACAGAACTTTCTAAATATAATACGTTGATCCTACGTAAAAAATGCATAACAAATATCAAATTTTGCCTAATTTTTTAGCACAAGTTAAAACTCATAAATCAGACTTGAAATATCAACAAATCCTTCTGTATAATCTGTCAAAATGTTTAGTACTTTAAGGGCTGATCCTAATGTCTTTTGAAGTGTAAATGTATTAATGTAGGTGGATTAAAGGCTCTGTACCTGATTTTTACTGTTTTGAAAAGTGAAAAACAGAAGTAGTTCATCTTAATCTCTTTACATCAGTCACATGTATCACTCACTTACATAATGCAGCCCCGGCATCCTAAATATTCACCACCATGAGTTTGTTTATAAGCACTTTTAACGAGTTTCTGAGCCCAGAGCGTCACGGTAAAGCTAACAAACATTAGCATGCTGACGGCACACTTCCTGCTTATCGCAGGATACAACTCTCTATAATAGATGAAAAAAGCTGTGGTCTTATTTTCACCCAAATAGAAGCTTTACCGGGGCAACACAGACTTTACTTTATTACACGCAAAAATTCAGGTACATGATTCGGGTACATGATTAAAAACAGTAAAAATCAGGTACAGCCCCTTTAAATTTAATTCTAAATAATTTTTTGGTTCAGATTGGACAGTGTCGTTTTCAGGTTAAAGTATTGAGGGAACTAACTAACCAAAACAAAAAACAAAAAAAATTAAAGCCGCAAGCGGCATCGAACGGCCCTCGCGGGCCGCGCTCGTCATACTCCGCTCTCGCAACTCGCTGCAAATGGCGCTGACGCGCCCTCATCCTTTCCTTTACTGGGGCTTTGTGGTGGAACAAAGCTGTGTCCCAAAACTGCTGTTATGAATGAGCAAACATGTAGCCAATTGTTGCGGCTCCGCCGCATGGATACCGTAACACTTGTCCCGAAGATTTGGATAACTTTTGGTGTCACACTCCTCAGGAAGATGTCCACCAAATTTCAGGTTGATCGGGCTTACGCCCGAGGAGGAGTTCTGCAAAGTTTCATTTGAGTGATTTTGCATTGTCCCCATAGGAATAACATGGGATGTTTCTGTCATTAGTTCAAGTTTGGGCAATATTTGTGGCTTCGCCACACGGAGACCATAATACTTATGTCAACAATTTGGATAACTTTGGTGGGCCATTCCTCAGGATGATTGTCACCAAGTTTCAGGTTGATCGGCTTACGCCCAGGGCGAGTTCGTTAAAGTACAAAGTTAAATTTGAGACATTTTGAGATTTTCCCATAGGAATAACAGGGCGCTTTTCTGTGTTATGTAAAATTTGGGCAAAATTAGAGGCTTCGCCTATCAGAGACCGTAATACCTATCTTAACAATTTGGATAACTTTTGGTGCCCCACTCCTCAGGATGATTGTCACCAAGTTTCGGATTGATCGGGCTTACGCCCGAGTGACTAGGCTTGTTAAAGTACAAAGTTAAATTTGAGAGATTGTGCGATTTTCCCATAGGAATAACATGGGGTTTTTCTGTATTTTGTAAAATGTTTGCGAAATGTGCGGCTTCGCCACACGGACACCGTAATACCTATCTTGATAATTTGGATAACTTTGGTGGCCCACTCAGGAAGATGTCCACCAAATGTCAGTCGGTGAGGGCTTTCGCCCGAGGAGGAGTTAGTTAAAAATCGTAGTAAAAAATATCCAAATTTGAGACAATTTTCGATTTTCCCATAGGAATAACATGGGATGTTTCGGTCATGGTACGGCTTGCATAAAATATGACATGGGTCTGATTGGCTTTTTTGATCGGTAGGCCAAAATGGAATTTTGTGCAAAATTTCAAAAAATTCTAAAAAAGTAATTTTTTTGCTCCCCATACAAAAAGTTTTTTCGCTCTGTAGGGGGCGCTATCGCGCCAAATGAAAAAATTCCACCTAAAGTAGGTCCAGGCAAGAAAGTTAAACAACCTATTAAAATTTCGGCATATTCGGACTCGTTTTGCCAAAACGGGAGCATTTTTTAAATTTTGATTATCCAAAAAATCGTCGGTCAACTTTGGGGCTGCGCCACGCAGAGACGGTAAAAGTTATTTTAACGAATTGGATAACTTTAGATGCCCCACTTGTCTAGAGCATGTGCAGCGATTTTGAGCGCGGTGGGCTTAAACGCTCTAGGACGAGTTCGGTCAAGTTCGACGTGAGCGCCAACGCTGACTCAGCGTTTCGGAACTTTAAATCCAATATGGCGGCCATACGGTGAGTCAGGGGGCGTGGCCATAATAATATTTTTTTTTAGTCCTCAGGAGAGGAATGCGTGTTCCGAATTTGGTGGCTGTACGACAAAGTTGACGTCGGGACGCCTCCCATAGGCGCAATGTATTTTGACTTTTGTAGGTGGCGCTGTCGCCATTTTTTTTTCCCAAACATGACACCTATAAAAACAAAATTTTTATGAATCTGAATTTTGGGAAAAGTTTGGTGAGTTTTCGTGCATGTTCAGGGGGTCAAATTAGAGATCATTTCGCAGAACAAAGAAGAAAAATAAATTAAAGCCGCAAGCGGCATCGAACGGCCCTCGCGGGTCAAGCGCCATACTCGCTCTGCCTCGCCCAAGGTAAACATGCTGACGCCCTCTCATCCTTTCCTTTACTGGGGCTTTGTGGTGGAACAAAGCTGTGTCCCAAAACTGCTGTTGTTATGTATGAGGAAATATGTTGCCAATTGTTGCGCTCCGCCATGGATACCGTGACACTAGTCCCGACAATTTGGATAACTTTAGATGGCCCACTCCTCAAGATGATTTTCACCAAATTATGGCTTGTCGGGCTTACGCCCGAGGAGGAGTTCGTAAAAGTACAAAGTTTCATTTGAGTGATTTTCCCCATAGAATAACATGGGATGTTTCTGTCATTTGTTCAAGTTTGGGCAGTTTAAGCGGCCACAAGACAGAGACCGTAATACTTATCCTAGTAATTTGGATAACTATTGGTGCCCCAGTCCTCAGGAAGATGTTCACCAAATTTCAGGTTGATCGGGCTTGCGCCCGTGGAGGAGTGGGTTAACGTACAAAGTTAAATTTGAGAGATTTTGAGATTTTCCCATAGGAATAACATGGGGTTTTTCTGTCTTTTTAAAATGTTATAAAATTCCGGCCGCTGGCCGCAGAGACCGTAATACCTATCTTGATAATTTGGATAACTTTTGGTGCCCCACTCCTCAGGATGATTGTCACCAAGTTTGGGATTGATCGGGCTTACGCCCGAGGAGGAGTTCGTTAAAGTACAAAGTTTAATTTGAGACATTTTGAGATTTTCCCATAGGAATAACATGGGGTTTTTGTGTCTTTTGTAAAATGTTGGTGAAAATTAGTGCTTCGCCAGAGAGACCGTAATACCTATCTTAATAATTTGGATAACTTTTGGTGCCCCACTCCTCAGGATGATTGTCACGGTTTCAGGTTGATCGGGCTTACGCTCAAGACGAGTTCGTTAAAGTACAAAGTTAAATTTGAGAGATTTTGTGATTTTCCCATAGGAATAACATGGGTTTTTTCTGTCTTTTCTAAAATGTTTGCGAAATGTGCGGCTTCGCCGCACGGAGATCGTAATACCTATCCTGATAATTTGGATAACTTTTGGTGCCCCACTCCTCAGGAAGATGTCCACCAAATTTCAGGTTGATTTGGGCTTACGCCCGAGGAGGAGTTCGTTAAAATGTGTAGTCAAAAATATCCAGATTTGAGACAATTTTCGATTTTCCCATAGGAATAACATGGATGTTTCGGTCATTGGTGCGGCTTTGCCGTACAAAATCGACATATGGGTCTGATTGGCTTTTTTTGATCGGTAGGCCAAAATGGAATTTTGTGCAAAATTTGAAAAAATTCTAAAAAACTAAATTTTTTGCTCCCCATACAAAAAGTTTTTTCACTCTGTAGGGGGCGCTATCGCGCCAAATGAAAAAGTTCCACCTAAAGTAGGTCCAGGCAAGAAAGTTAAACAACCTATTAAAATTTGGGCATAATCGACTCGCTTTGCCAAAACGGGAGCATTTTGAAAAAATTGAGAATCACAAAAATCGCCGGTCAATTTGGGCTGCACTTCACTTTAAAAACCGCAAAAAGTTATTTGAACGAATTGGATAACTTTAGATGCCCCACTTGTCTAGAGCATGTGCAGCGATTTTTGAGCGATTGGTAAACGCCCTAGGAGGAGTTCGTTCAAGTTCGACGTGAGCGAAAAACGCTGACTCAGCGCCGAACTTTAAATCCAATATGGCGCCATACAGTGAGTCAGGGGCGTGGCCATAATAATATTTTTTGTCCTCAGGAGAGGAATGCGTGTTCAATTTGGTGGCTATGTACGACAAAGTTGACGCGACGCCTCCCATAGGCGCAATGTATTTTGACTTTTGTAGGTGGCGCTGTCGCGCCATTATTTTTTCCCCAAACATGACACCTATAAAAACAAAATTTTTCGCCCGATTCTGAATTTTGGGCAAAGTTTGGTGAGTTTTTTGAGCATGTTCAGAGGGTCAAATTAGAGCTCAAAGAGCAGAACACGGAAGAATAAAAATAAAAATAATAATAATAAAAATAATAAATTTTTTAGCAAAAACAATATATCCGCTTTACTGAGAACGACATATTATAATGCTTTTGAAAGTCTGACCCTTGCGCACGCCGTCATGGGGTCAAATTGAATTGGACGAGCGCTACGCCGCCATTCACTCAAGTCGGGCTACACCATGGGCTCCCATTGGTTTCCATGTATTTTAGCAGGAACAAGTATGGTTACTGAGGGGCTTGATGCCAGGGGTGTGGGACAGTTCACTGTCAATGTTTGGGGCGTTGGAAGGGCGACCCGCGCCGGCGCGAAAGTTCGCCAAGACAGTTGAAAGGGTTCTTTCGCATAGCAGGAGTAAATATACAGGTCCCATGCCTTCGCATGGGCTATTTCACTGTCCGACCATAGAACCGACTAGGCTGCGTTAAACTTTCGCGCTAAGTGCCAAAGTTTGGCGAGATTAGTTGCAACGATGCCTTCGCATCGCCAGTGCACAGGCCCTACGCCCTGTAGGGGCTCGGGCCTAAAAACATTGTGCGTGTCTCGCCTTCATCTAAATGTTGACAAAAACAAAATATCCCGCATTGCACAAAACAAGCTACACTTTCACTCTAACCAGTGGGCTGAGATTAATTAGCACTACTTTGTGTTACATCACGGCTGTTGTGGGAGGCCTATTTCCAGTAACAAGCTTTGGAAGGAACACTGGAAAATTTAGTATCTAACTCATAACAGTAAATGCTATGCTAATGTTATGTCAATACTAAAGGAAGCGATTGGTTGCATCCCAAACATGTAAACAGCATCTGTGTCTGTGTTTTTTTCATACTCGTTTGTTTCTCACTGTGTTTTTCATTTTGTGTTCCAGAGCAAAGCAGAAGGGACGATTTGGAGGCGCTGGGTCACATGTTTATGTACTTTCTTCGAGGTAGCCTTCCGTGGCAGGGCCTAAAGGTACTTTTATGATACATATACGTTTACATAAAGCATACTGATGGCTAATGCTTAAAGTGCATATGATAGATTCTCTTTTTTAAACCTAATTATTACTTATTTTGGTGGGATAATTTTTGTGGTATTTGTCACAGTTTTACATGAGTCAAGTTGAGAAGAAGTATTGAAAAATAGATTTGTAAATAACAGGAAACAGTACAGAAATCTAAAATGGAATCCCTCTATGATGTCATCAATAAGCGACGTTCCATAAAAAATGCAGGGACAATTTAAACACAATTGACACATTTTTCTGACATTTTAAACAACTATTTAACAAAATAAAGGTGTTATCAACTTATTATTTATTGTAAATTCCTAACTGTTGTGTAATTTATTTGTATTTTAGCCCTTGTTTACAGTCTGGTTGCTAGGTAACAGTTGTGGAATTACTTCTACATATCTCATATTTGCGCTCATGTTCAACCAGGAAGTAACTTTATAAACGTCACCAAAACTGTCAAAAGTGAACGGTACAATCATAAATATAATCATGTCCACTACGTTTTAGTGAAATGTAAAGTCTAATCTGTCAGATTATTTTCTTGGATGGATAATATGGCGATTTCGTTTTGGAGATTTAAAAATAATTAGAATGTTACGTAGTAATCCTTTTCAAGCGATGTCATTGAAGGGTGAGGCTAACTGGATGCACTGCTCAGTCTGAGTAGTTGGAATAACACATTTTGAAGTGCCTTAAATTAAAGAAAAATAGATTAAAGAAAATATTGATGATAAATAAAGTTATTTATACCACGGAAATATTCTGAATGTACAATATTGTGAAAACAAACAACAACAAAAAACCATGAGCTGCAATAAATAAATAGCAGAATGAAACTTTGAACTTTTTACAGCTAAAATCTCATCTTAGTTCAGAAAAGAAACAAAAAGTCCCCTTTAATGCAATTCAAATGTATTGTGGCATGTCTGAAGCTCTGTTATTCAAGATAGACTTTAATCTGAGCTTTGCTTCAACACAATCTGACCACAAAGAACTGACTCAATTGAAACTACAACAGGTAAGCTAGTTTGTGTCGTTTCCAAATAACATAATGGTCACAAGCAGAACACATTAGCCAACTGTTTTTTCAGTTTGTCACACTCACCTTTTTATTGAAAATCAAACACCTAAACAGGCCCATAAACACTTTTATTAATCACAGGCTCTTGAAAATGTGTTTAAATCCATTTTGCATTCTTTTTTTGAGATTTCAGACCATCTAAAAACCTAAAACTATTAAGAGAGGCTGCAAAAATGCTGAGAAGTTATTCAAATTTGACCATCTATGCACATTTAACAACCTCAACCAAGACATTTACTCGCACATTCCTGATCGATTACCATAAAATCAATTAGAATCCCGTCTTTGAGAGATTCCTTTTCACAAATATCTCCCACCACCGAGTGTCACGCCACTTTTACTCCGCCCTTGTTTGTCTGATACTCGATAATATATTTGCGAAGGCTTTTAGGCACCGTTAGCGAGTTGTGCAGATCAATAGCTGGAGTGTGTTTGATGGCAGCGTTCTCAAAGGTGCGCACACAGAAGACACCTCATCTGAGCTCCATTTGTTGTGTGGGAGGCTGCTCTTGTTGGATGGATTCATGTGGAGGACGAGAGGCCAGAGTAGCTCGCACCTACACAAAGCCTGACACTGTACATCAAATAACGTGCAGTTTCACACGTTTAGACAAGGGGTAAAGTTATTAGTATATAGTTTATATGGTTTGTAAATGGCTAACGTTATAAAGTTATTCTTATAGTTTATATGGTTTGTAAATGGTTAAGTTATTAGTATAGTTTATATGGTTTGTAAATGGTAAAGTTATAAAGTTATTGGTATAGTTTATATGGTTTGTAAATGGTAAAGTTATTAGTATAGTTTATATGGTTTGTAAATGGTGCTGGGGATTTGTTTTCTGCTCTGAGAGACTGCAGAAAATCTTACAAATTGCTGGTTATTAATCTTTTAACATAATTCAGCTGTTTACAAAGCCTTCAATTGACTTTATAAATACTATTTTCAGTCTCGCGTATTAATCATTATTGTGTGTTGGCAGATAATTAAAGCCACGGCTGTGCAATTCATTGTATTTGATATAAATCCATACTCTATTAACTTACAAAATTGTTGTAATAAAAATACAATTAATAAACTTGGAGCGCTTGTTCTGCCCTTCACTTTTCTAATCTATAGTGCTCAAAAGTGTCTCAAAACGTATGCAATTTATTCTGCGTGTTATTTTGATGATCTATAAGTTATTGTTTTGTATAATCTTCAAGACCTTCAAGCTTATTTTTTAATGTTTTGTAGAGTCTTATCCTGTCAAAAACGTACAGTTTTTATAACAGGACTGACAGTAACAGGAGTGACATTTTATTTCCAACTTTTCAAACAACTTTTCCAATTGCTGGTTCATACAGGCTCGCACAGACACATGCTGTGAAAACGAAGATAAAGTAGTTGTAGATCATGTGATTCTTTTACAGTTTGTCCGTTCATATTTCAGTCTTTTGTCAATTCTCCTGGTTGTGTTTGAGATGTGAACTTTAAACAGAATCCCATTATTAAAACATAAATCGCAAAACTGGTCTGAAAAATCACAATTAGAAAATTTTCACAAATTGTGTTACGACTGTAATATTGAGGAAAAAATAAGATTACATTGAAAGAGCTATTGTATTTTATTCTTATTTTATATATATCTTATTTTGTTTATAATACTTTACTGTCTCTACTGGTCGGTTGCACATGTAACAAAAAGAATTTCCCCTTGGGGATAAATAAAAGTAATTCTGATTCTGAAAGTAAAAAGAAAAAGTTGTTTGTTTTGGGACCATGCACCAATTGTTTTTAATTGTATAAATATAATTGAAATGGTTTGAAAAGTTTTGAATATGACACACGAAACTAAAGTCTAAAGAAATGACATGTTTGAAAATGTGTTGTTAAAGAAATTTTAACAACTTTGGGACACAAAAGAGACTGATTTTGCTGAAGAACCGTTATGTCTTCTGTGCTGTGTAGAGTTGCTTTCTCTACAAATGTTGATTAAACTGTCGTTTTGAATGTGTCGGCTGTTCAAACACACGGTCAGTCATACAGTGTTCATGATATACCGCTACTCTCTTGATAGCATGGGTCGGTGTAGGGTTATCTGTAGCTGTTGAGCTGTTAGACATGTTCTTTTTACTGTTCTTTCAAAACATACATTTAAAGTTAAAGTATCAGTGCATTGTTTCCAGTAAATTAAATTCTACCTTTTGTGTTTTACAGGCAGACACTTTAAAGGAGAGGTACCAGAAAATCGGGGACACCAAACGAGCCACACCAATAGAAGTTCTTTGTGAAAGTTTCCCAGGTCTGTTTCTCTAGATTTCTGTCCACTCTTGTTAACTCTTGTGGTCTGTTCAAGTCGTATTTGACATATTCCTTGTTACAGAAGAGATGGCCACCTACCTGCGATATGTGAGAAGACTGGATTTCTTCGAGAAGCCGGACTACGACTACTTAAGGAAGCTCTTCACTGACCTCTTCGATAGAAACGGCTATGTCTTTGACTACGAGTATGACTGGGTCGGCAAATCACTTGTAAGTTCTCTCCGCAAGGTTCAAGATCATTTACGTGTCTTAAATAATATAATCTGATATAGAAAGTTTGTTTTTGCTGATGTAACAAGCTTGTTTTTCCATTGATTTTATGCCATTATTCTTTGACAGCTTAACAGCTGAGAAATTAGGTAAACTTTGAACAAACTTCTATCAAAACTATTGCCAAAATGAAGATTATTTTGCAATTCTTGACCGTAGAGCAAGGCACCGATCAACAATACAACACGTTACAAGTTACAGTATTTCTCAAAAGACACATATTAAACAAAATTCACTTTTCCTGAGCTTTTAATCATGTTATAACATAGTTTCCTCATCAAAAAATATACCTAGAGTTGTATTTAGCTTCATTCGCACTTCTTTGAATAATCCTATTTACCAATTCCTCTCCCTCTGAACCTCAGAAATCAGTTGGTTTCAAATTTCCCCAATGTCAAAGTTTGAGATTTGGAGGTCTCCTGTGCTGTGCTTAAGTCCATAAATCATTGCAAGACTTGTTTTGACCATTTCTGCCACCAACTGATTTGTGCTTTCTTTAGCATGTCGGGGAAAGCTATCTTTTGTTTATTTCCACATGGTGATTCCCTCTGCTGCCAGAAGATGGAGTCCTAACACAAATCCTAATGCCCCTCAGATAAAAAGAATTTATGCTTAAGTACATATTTTGACATTGAATTTAAGTTCTGAAATTATATTCCAAAGCAAAAATACTCTAAACTTTAAACTCTAAACCATTAACAATACAAATAGTGCATAATATGTGTCCTTTCAAATATTGTTTCATCAAATTGTAATAAAATAGAAACCTTTACTATATTTGATACCCAGTGGTTCTAGAGACGGCACTGTAGAAAGTTATTTGGCAGTTCCATCACTAATTAATTATAACTTTTTTTTTTTTTTTTTTACTTGCACCTTATAATTTCACTCCGATAATGAATAAGAACATTACATTTTTGTATTTTTGTTTCATGGAAATACACTAGTGTTGTCATGTCAATTGCAACACTCAGGAACATAATCTTATTTTCTTATGAAATATGCCTAAAATGCCTAAAACATGCTCTTTTTGCCTAAAACATGCTCTTTTTTTCAGGTTTTTAGACAAGAGACATTTCCAACACAGAAAATAGTACATTCATTATGTTTACCATGTTAGAGTTCTGATAAAACTCAATTAATTCATTTTAGATAATTCTAAAACTCCTCCGGAAAGTCAAATTTTTGTCTTGTCTAACCCTTTTTTTCTTCTAGTTTCGATATTAGTTTTAGTATCTGCTTTTTATACTTTTGACAGCCCTAAATGACACTCCCTGTTCAGTTTGCTCTGATATTACTTCACCGTTTATCCACCACATGAGCTGCAGTTGTCGAAGCCCATTGTCCGACCGTCCGGTGAAGCATTCATGTTAAACAAACGTCCCGGACAAAGGCGGCGCGTGAGGAAGGATGTGATGAAATGACTTTGAACACCTGTGTCCCTGTGCTTCCTTCAGCCCACACCTATAGGCCCCATCCCGAGTGACACGCCGCTCCAGCCCAGCAGCCGAGACAAAGCACAACAGCAGACCAAAAACCCGGTGAGGACACACATTCACACCGGGCAGGCACTCGTAAAGACACAGAGCCGTCCAACGTGACTCTCTACGAGCTACTGTGAGCGTCTTATCAGAAAACATGTCCCCTCGCGTCCTGACTTAAGATTGAAAGGGGTCCGTCAGTGTTTTAGGGAGTTTAGATGATATTTGGAGAAATGTACAGGAGAGGAAGTAAGTAAAGGTTCTAGGGCTGCAACTAATGATTACTTTAGTAGTCGACTAGTAAAACGATTAATTCTATTGTACATTGAGACATTTTGAGTACATTTAGCACAATTAAGTAGGGCTGCACGGCGACTAATCTATTATTGAAATGACCGTCAACTAATTCAGTCATCGAATAATTATTAAATGGTCCATACATAGGTTCCAAAACATGCCATGAGCTGAGAAAATATATTTTATGAATAAAAAGGATGAAAATGATGCAAAACATGTGTAAATTCAGTGTATTTGGTGAAAACACTCCGTAAACGGCTTCACTTCAGCTTCATCTGGGTCAATTTTAGCAAAAATCTTTTCATCGCGTGACTTTTGCGTTCCAAACAACTAATCGATTAATAGAAAGAATATGTGCTAAACTAATCTGGAGCAAAATGATCATTACTTGCAGCCCTAGATTAAAGCCTTTTAGATAGAAAATATTTACGTATATTTAAGTGTATTATTGATGAAAAACCAGAGATTGGTAATTCTCTTTTGACATTCTGATTTAATAATGCTACTTAAAAGGTCTTTTCGTTTGCATTAGAGTCTGTTTAGTCCAAATAACAATTACAATTAGCAAAATATGATTATTATTTTTTTAAATCAACTGGTCATCGATTAGTTTATTAATCGTTGCAGGCCCAAAAGGGACAGTGCATTTTTTTTAATGAGGGCTAACCTCTGTACATACAGAACACCAGAACTCAAAACATTTTAAATTTATGTGCAAATCATCAAACATTAATAAAGTAGTTACATGATTGATATAGAACCTTTGTCCATGTTAAACTATACAGCCGCCCCTGACCTGGATAAATAAATAGGATTGCTTTGTTTATTTATTTTTTTGTAAAAAAAATTGAAAATACAAACAAAAAACGGAGAGAACAGCAAAACCGTTATCTGACATATATATTGCTTGGCAAATCCCACTAATATCAATGATATGTAAACATTTTCAAATTAACTCTGAAGGTAATTTTCTGTCCACTTTACAAAGGTCAGTTGTTATCTGAGCCCAGTTGGTTCATTCTGTGACGTCCTGTCTTTTCCTGCTGCCAAAAGTACATTCCAAAAGTATCCATCTGTTGTTTCCATTGCCGAAGCTTTAAGTTCCGGTGACAGCTTATTTACTCTAATTGCAAAAGTCAAAGTAACCACGATAACATATGGCATCCAATTAGCACTTTCACACTGAAATTAAATAAATAACACCTTTCTGTCACCTCTCCTGTCTGTTTCTCCAAAGTGGGAACATTATTACAGTTATCTGGTTTAATGTACACCTTTTTAAAATGACAGTTCAACAGGAATAATAATTTCACACGTTAGCAGGATAATGAAATGACCCGACTGTAGGCTTTGTTGTCGCAGCCGTCAAACTGTGCAGCTTTAGCTTTAATTTATTCTTCACACCTTTCCACTTGAAACCCCAGTCATTGCCTGCACGAGTTGAAAATGCTAATTGCTTTGTTCGTTACAAGCAACGGTGAGATCTACTCTTACAATGTGACAAAGTAAAACATTTTTATTTTGTAGGACACACTGTATGATGTAAGAACACAATATTAGAAAATATTGAAAGTCTTCAATTGATATGAAGCAATATTAGTGAATTGAACAAGTTGCACTGCGAAAAAGGAAATGATGTTCTTAGCACAGTTTAAACTTCATGTATTAGTTTTTCTGCTTGATTTGAAAAAAATGTTTTAAAATGGTCAAGTATCTTATGTGTTACAGAAGGTTAAAATGTATATCACCTTATCTTTATACCACTAGTTTATGTAGAAATGTTGTTATGTGTTTTGTACTTTTTTTTATCTTTTATTATTAAAAAAACATCTTAAAAATTATACACATACATTTACAGAACATATATACATGTATTTACACACACAAGGGCAAATTAGCAGGTCAGGGAAGGGAAAATATTAAAAATAATTGAATTTTAGCCATGAAAAAAGACTCAATTTAAACACAAACACAGCATAGTCAAATCAAAACATTATGCAATAAAAAAATAGTCCTCGCACAAAACAATACAACTCAACAATAGTCCATAGAGAACGAGTTTATTGCCAGTTATTGCTCTGCCTCAAATGTTCCAGAGTATGGCATTAAACATCTCCATCTGACATCTATTTAGGTGTTTTTATTGCTCCAAAAATACCTTGAAAAACCTTATCTCAACTGTAACTACACCTACTTTCTCAGTGGAGATAAGTTCAATGCCATACTGTGCAACATTCCAAAGTAATATCTCCCTGGACATGAACAGGTGGGCAATACTGACAAAAATGAATGTTTTTTTTTTGACTATTTTGATAAAGGTTTTCAGCCAGTGTTATCACAAAATACCAGGAATGTGATAAAATGTTCCTGTAAACGTGAATTAATCATAAAATGAACCACAAAAGGACAGAAAGATCACTTTTTATCCTTGTTTGGAAGGCTGCACTTGGCGTTTCTGTTTATGCTGTCGTTTTTAATCTTTTTCTTTTCCATTATTGAGTCAATCTTTTTAATCTCTCTTCAATCATTAAAAAAAAGTGCTATTATACATTTTTTCAATCTCTCCAACCTGAAAAAAGTTATATTGTAATCTTTGAAATAAGGTTAGAAGGTGATAGTTTTGCGCTTTTGTGATAACTTTTACAGACATTTCACATTTGTCTGATAATTAAAACTCATGACGGGTTTATATTGACATAACACCGCTTGGATTCTCAAAAAATAATATTGAGATATTCATTTTTATCAAATCACCCGCTCCTTGTGCACCTATAAACGCCAGGCCTGCACCTCCAGAGCCAAAGCGGATGAGCACATATAACACAATAAATCCCTGTGTAGCCGGTGTTGCCCGTAAAGCGACATCAGTCCAAGTGCATCAGCTTTACGACCGACCTGTTACACTGGACTCTAGCCTCGTTTTATTGCTCTCCATTAAACACGATTGGCCTGGTAACAACATGCCACTTTTCCACGCCCCGCCCTCTGTTACTGTACAATGAAAACGGCACATCCTGGTTCAACACAAAAGATAACAGTGCACCTATTCTATATGTGACTATGTGCTGGATATTAAAGCCATGTGAGGAAACAAATGTGTCGAAAACATGGGCAGGTAACAATTTAAAGCAGAACTCTGTAACTTCAGCGACAGAGCTCCCCCTGCAGGTCTCTTGTGAACGTGCACTTCCAGTAAAATGACGGAAAAGCTTTTTTTTCCTCCTTTTTATTGAAATAAGGAAGTTGAATCACATATAAAACACATTTAATATCGCCAAATATAAAAAAAGAGAGCCAAGGTTTCTCAGGAGAGTTGTTTTCGGGTCGGCATCAGGAAAGTTGCAAGGCTGGTATTCTGTGCAGAGACAGCAGGGGGCGACGATGGGACTTTAAACGCCCCGAAAATACATTTACAACCACCACACAGAGTTATAAAGACATTCAATAAGATAAAAGTGTTATTTAGTTCTATTTTAATCCTGTAGACGTGTGACGGATTTGCTGAGGTTCAAATGCCTAATATGGGCAGAACTTAGGAGCCATTATACAGTATAATAGTAGCATTTTGAATATGGCTGCGACTAACAGTTATTTTGCTAACTGATTATTCTGCCGTTTATATTCTTAAATTATTTATTCAGTTGTTGTTGGGTGGCAAAAAGTCTGTGAACATGAGATTTTTAATACATTAGACTAGTGGTGCAAAAGTGCGGCCTGCGGGTCAAATTTGGCCCTCCAGGAGGTCTAATTTGGCCGGCAAAGAGGTGCTTAATTTTGTAAGAATCATCTATTTTGATTAATCCTTGCACAAAAAAGATGTCGACGTGAGAAAGCCCAAACCAGTCTAAAAAGTGCAATAATCAAAGACCGTTTAATCATAAATCTCTATGCACACTTTTTACACACAACACATCAACAGGTTTACACGTCAATTAAATTTTGGCCGCCGAGGAAAAATGTTTGGGCTCTCCTGCATTAGACTCAGATAGAGCTATAAATGATTGTGTACACTTACAGACTTGGGCTGCAACTAACGATTATTTGTGGTAATACAATATATTAGTCTGTCGATTATTTCTTTCGATTAATCAAATAGTTGTTTAAGTTGTGATCGACTTGTGAATGAGATTTTTACCAAATTTGACCAAGCTGAAGCTAAAAAGATGCCGCTTGAGACAGTCTTGAGTGTATTTAGAACAAAATGAATAAATAAATTATTAAAAACAGAAATTTTACACATTTCTACTTTAATTTTGGGTTAATTGCTGTTCTCTCTCAGCCGTAAAACCTCTTTTCTCATCACATGGCAGGCTTTTGAGTTTCTGTACAGTTAAGGAAACCGTTATTCGATCGCTAAATTGGCTATCGGCTATTTCATCAATAGATTCGTTGCAATTAATCGATTAATTTGTTTCAGCCCCATTACAGTCTAAATGAAAAACACATTTTGCATTGTCATTTTATGATGTATTTATTGCTCTTGAGTCAGACCCTTGAGTCTCAGCTCATGTTTATTAGTTCTCCAGATAATGATTAGTCAATTACTAAACATGTTGATGATTATTTCAACAACCGATAAGTTGCAATTGATTGATTAACTTGTTTCAGCCCCATTACAGACTAAATGAAAAACACATTTTACACATTTCGCATTGTCATTTTATGATGTATTTATTGCTCTTGAGTCATAAACATTTCCCCTTAGCTCATATTTATTAAGTCTGAGTTCTCTAGATAACGATTAGTCAATTACTAAACATGTTGATGATTATTTCAACAACCGATAAGTTGCAATTGATTGATTAACTTGTTTCAGCCCTAGTTTTATTTGTATTTGACTTCTATTTAAACTTTAGCATGAAACATTTTGGCCAAAAGAAAAATAATCATTGTATTCGGAAAAGCAGATGTGTTTTAAATTATAATAGCAAAGAACAAAATATGCTCTGATCTAACTGTAAAGAGCACTATGTAACATTTTGGGGGAAGTTCTGCCACCTGCTGGAATAATTGTGACTCGCCAAATAGATTTAAATAATCGTAATCATATTTTAAATAATCGTTACCTGGACTATACAGGCTCTAAAACACACACTGAAAAACATTTTATCACAAAGACAATAGCATAAATAAATCAAAATGTTTTATGCTAGTTTTCATAAATAATACACTTTATTTGTAAGTATTTTCTATTTAGAAGTCTTCAGTCACTTCATTCCAGTCTTTTATTTGGTTATATTGTATTAAAAGAAAAACTCAATGTACTCAATATAATCAATCGCTAATAATTTATCGATTTCTAAAATATCTATTAGTTGTAGCTCTACTTTTAATACCTAATGAATAAATAAAAGCTAAATTTAATGCCATACTTTGGAAATTTACTGACAAACCAATACATTTCTATTAAAACAAGCAGAAAAGTTACATAGTGCACCTTTAAACAATTCAAAGTGCTTCAACTTGTTACCAGGCCAATCCTGCTTTTTTACAAAGTTATTGCAATGTTAGTTGATCTTCTGAATTAAAACGTTTCTGGTAGTATGACTGTATTTTTGTTTAATTAAAAAAAATCTACATCAGTCAATTACAATTTTTCTTTCACTGTTAAATTTTATATTTTTATCTAGATCGAAGAACACTAGAAATGACCAATAACAAAAATGCTGATGCTTTTTGTTTGTTTTGGTTTGGACTTCCGGAGACTAGTTGAACCATGTCAGGAGAGATGTCAAGATTATTCAGTTAATAAGGTATTACTGAGTATTTCAGGTCACAATCAAAAGAACTGAAAAATAATAATTTTTAATTCAATCTGTAATCCAGAAAGTACATTTTAAGTGTAAAGTACTTTTTTAATCTGACTGTTTTTGTCACATTTACTTTATTTTATCATTCAGACAGTCCTATTTCATAAAGCTGGTCACAAACCTGAAGAATAATAACATGTTAGACAACGAGAATGAACGAAAACGAACCTTTCCTCCGATCTCATTTAATCGTGAACAATCGTGACACTAAAATTCGCCGGCGTGTGATTGTGAATCGTACAGTATGGCACTCGTCGGGGCTGACGTTTCTGATAAAGCGCTCACACGGTAAAGGTAGGACGCTCCACGCACTGCTCCTTTAAATGTTCTCCAAGCAATTTAAAGTGGACCCACGCTGTTCCGTCCCTCCTGCATGACTTGAGTGTCGATCTGTGCTTACACGACGATGATTTTTGCTCCCCTCTCTGACTCCTCTTATTAACATAGTTTGTCTTAACAAGCCTGCTTCTGCTTGGGAAATGTCTTCTATAATTTTTTGTTGTTTTTTGTTCTTTTGTTTACACCCCCCGCCCACTCCCTCACTCCCTCCTTCCCTCTTCCTCACCTCCTCTTCCTCCTCACACTCTTTTTCACTTTTTACAACCACCACCCGGCTCTGTCCCTCCTTATTTTTTTTGTTTTGTTTTGCACTTTTGCGTGAAGTCGCCCGAACCCAAAGGAAGCGAGTCTCAGCCCACCCCCGTGACCAATAAGGAGACTCTGGGGTCGCACCTCACGGCTGAGCGCTTGGGGGGCTCTGTACAGGTACTTGCTGCTAATGCTAAATGCTTTCTGCTGAAGGCTAGTAGTGCATGTTGCTTTTGGTAGTTTGCTTTTTTTAGTTTTGTTGTTCTTTTACTTGTGTTTTTTGTCTGCTTGGTCTCCCTCTCGCACACACACTGCTCGTCTTAAGTTCTTGCATCCTTTCGTCCCCCAAATTATTTTATTTGCTCAAATTAAAGCTTTAAACGCCTGGCTGTTGAAAGAAAGGCCTGCATAAATAAGCAATACAAATACTTAGAGGTAGTTAATGTATGAATCTTTTATTTCTTATTATACATTTATTGTTACAGCCGTCCAGTCCGCTGTGTTTCTGGAAGTACATTTCACATACTTTTTTTTCTTAGACCAGGGCTATTCAACTTAAGGCACAGGGGCCAAATCAGGCCCTCCAAGGGACATGATCTGGCCCTCAACCATCTTCAGAAATATTGAAAATATTTGATCTCTTGTTATTGGTTTAGTCCTGGTTTAGATCTGGTTTAGTTGTGTTTGAAACCCAGTTTAGGTCTTGGTTTAGATCTGGTTTAGGTCTTGGTTTAGGTCCTGGTTTAGACCTGGTTTAGACCTGGGCTAGACCTGGTTTAGTCCTGGTTTGGACCTGGTTTAGTCCTGGTTTGGACCTGGTTTAGTCCTGGTTTAGACCTGGACTAGACCTGGTTTGGACCTGGTTTAGTCCTGGTTTAGTCCTGGTTTAGTCCTGGTTTAGACCTGGTTTAGTCCTGATTTAGACCTGGTTTAGTCCTGGTTTAGACCTGGTTTAGTCCTGATTTAGACCTGGTTTAGTCCTGGTTTAGACCTTGTTTAGACCTTGTTTAGACCTTGTTTAGACTTGGTTTAGTCCTGGTTTAGACCTGTCTTAGTAAATTCTGGTTCAGTTCTGGATTCTCAGTTCTGCAGATGTTGTTAAAGTCTTTCGTATACATTTTTTTCATATCTCAAAAGCGTTTCTGGCCCCGAGGACAAAAACATCCGAACATCTGGCCCTCGATAAAATAAAGTTGAATAGCTCTGCCTTAGACTTTTAGACATTTAATTATTACGAGTTTAAAGGCACAACAGAGGCTAATCTGCTCTGTGGTAATAGCTGTTTTCTGTCCAAAAAACACATTTAAAACTTGAAAATCAGCAAGTTTTTTGACAACATAGCTCTTTATGAAGTTTAAATACAATTCTAGGTGTTGTAATTGCTGATTAGTTCCAAGCAAGCTTTTAATTATTTATGTATTTATTTATTTATTTATGTATTTATATTTTTTTCCCACAAAGTCCAAGTCCATACACAAAAAAATAATGGTAAATGTACTTCCATGACAAAGTGGTTGGAGGTCACTGTTGAGAAGTTTCCAAAACACAACAAAATTAAATGCAACCACCATCTAAAGCATGTCTGTATAATTCCACAGGTGAAATTCAAAGTGAACTGTGTAACTTTTCTGCTTGTCTCCGTGAAGATTGTGTTATTTTGCCTGAAATATTCCACAGTATGGCATTAAATGTATCTTATCTCCCTGGAGACAAGCAACTTATCGGTCAAATTTGTGGTGAAAAGTGACAATTATTAAGTTTTCTTTTCCTCCAAAAGCAATAAAACACCAGTCATTGAATAAATGCTTGTTAGATAAGTTTAATGCCATACTGTGGAACATTGCAGGCAAAGCAATAACATCTCCATGGAGACGTTGCAGTGGAAAAGTTACAAATTGTCCATTTAGATGACACATACATACAAATGTCCAGTTTAACATCCTTTATTTACACATAGACGTTGAAGTAGTTGCCGTTTTAGATAAATTTACAAACTTTTATCATAGATTGATTTAAAATGTTCCGTATTATCTTTAAATTAACTTTAGAAATCAATTCGATGTCAATAGATTAAAAGAACTGCAAATGTAAATACAGCTGCGACTGAGAGGTAATGCTCTTTAGGCTCAAATACGCCCCCTTCTGTTGGATGACGGGACTGCTCTTTAAACTATGGGTTACAGCAGTTATTTGTGGATAAAAAAGGTGAGGGAAAAGGGAGTGGGAGAACATATTAAAGGCAGGGTTTGTAGAATTATTAGTATTTAAAATTCCACAAACACGACCCAGATACGAGGTCAACCTGGTCAAATCAAATAAAGCTTTTACTGATGTCATTTGTCATCATCATTCTGACTTTATCACAGACTTGTTGTCCAGAGAAAAAAACGACACGTCATAATTCAAACTGTAATATTGATTGTGTTGCCAGTTTCAAAGCTGAAATCCTGTGTGTTTAAACTAAGCCTGTCACGATAATTACTATATCGACTAAATCTCAATAAACATTTGCTGGAACCATGTTTTTTGGGGCTCAATATTAATTGCTTGTACTTTTTTTTTTTTAGGAAAAAGTGAGGGCATTTTGTTATTTTTTGCAGTGCAGTAAAATATGAACTCATTTGAACTCATAATTGATGCTAAAACAATATTTAAAGCTGGAGTACCTGATGCTAACACTACAGAACCGGAAGTAGGTTTTTAAATCTATATAACTCGTTCCTAAGCACATCGTTAAAATTCATATGCATTCATTTTTGGTCGTGTGCACAGCTTTAAAACAGCTTTTTTCAGATGACAAAGTGAAACTGGGGAGGACCACCCAAGCACAGCCAATCAGAGCGCTGCTTTTAGCTCTTACTTCCAAACAAAATACTGTATTAAAAGATGCAGACAGCGTGCCGAAGTCTTATTTTTGTCATAAAGTGCTGCTTTTACAAGACACTCTTTGGTGAAAAACGTATATTTTACTAATTTACACCCAAAAAAGTCAGCTATTATTCAGCTATTCATTTCCACTTATGTTTTAACAGTATTGTAACGGGTTCTCTTGCTTTTATTTATATTTGGGTCATATTATTGTGATATTTTCTGTAGTATCTCACACTTTGAATTGTATAATTGTGACAGGCTTATTTTAAACCGCTCTCTGATCAGAAGGTCGCTACATAAAACACAGCTCTGGCAACACAGGTTCTGTCGTGATTATATTATCTTTTTTAAACCGTAAGATTTCAGACTACAAACCCTACCTTTAAGTATATTCTGTACTGTACAAGGATTTCAGGCAGATTGAAAGAAAGATGTTGTATAAAATAATTGAAACTTGAACCAAATTGGCCCAAATCTAGCGTTTTCAACTGCCTTTGCACAGTACTGGACACGTGTTACACATCGATGGCTTTGAATGTGAATTGTCTGGTGGTTGTGTCGCTGCAGGTGATGAGCTCCACGAACGGCGAGCTGAACACGGACGACCCCACAGCGGGACACTCGAACGCCCCCATCACCGCGCCCACCGAGGTCGAGGTGGCAGACGAAACCAAGTACGAAACCACAATGTAAAACCTGACTCCTCTGGTTTTCAGCAACGCATTTTCACTGAAACGAGGGAAATAATAGACAGTGATTAGAGGCATGACTTTATTCAAGAATTAACAAATGAATCGCAATCTGACAAAGATAAATCGCAAATCAAAACAGACCTTCATTAATGTCTGTTAATTGCATTATTTCCTTCTTAAAATTCGACATTACTCATTTCTGCTCATGTCTTCAATGACAAACCGGTTGATAAAAGCTTGTGTGTTTGTCCATTTAGCTTGACAGGCCTAAGGAATAAATTAAATGAGCCTGTTGATGATATTTATACTGTTCCCTATTTTATTCATTTTTAAGGTTTTTAATTAGGCCTAAACATATGGTGTCAAAATGAACATAAGTCTGTTCAACACGAGCTGGTGCTGCAGGTGCTGCTCTGCCTGTGAAGTCTATATTTCAACAGCACATTTCACCAAAATGTAGTGAACATGATGATACAGTATTTAAGATTTTACTAATTAACATTTTGCTCATTTGCCCCCAGTTTGACAGTTTTCATAACATTTATAATGTCACTTCCTGGTTGAACATGAGCAGCAAATATGACATAGAGGTAATTCCACAACTGTTACCTAGCAACCATAATGTAAACAAGGACCAAAGTCAATATGAATTATGCAATAATTATGAGTTGACAATGAATAATACCTGATGACGCCTTTATTTTGTTGAATGATCGTTTAAACTGTCAAAAAAATGTGTTGTGTGTAAATTGTCCGCGTATGTTCAATGGTCAGTCTCTTTTTGATGACATCACAGAGGGATTCTGTTTTAGAACTCAGCACTACTTGTCATTTTAAACTTTTAATTTTTCAGAATTTCTTTCCAAACTGTAACTTCACAGATGTAAAACTATGATAAATATTTACCACAGAGACCCTCCCATCAAACTAAGTCATAATTACAATATGATGAGAAATATGATGAGTATAGACTTCAAGTTTTAAAGTCACAGTGTATCATTCACTGTGGAGCTGTGTGACTCAGAGCGACTCGTTTATACCAGTGAAGAGACTCACTGGAACACTAAACACTAGAACAAGAGTTTTACATTCGGTAAAGCCCTGTGCAGCGCAAATGCATGTAATACTAAACCAAAAAGGTCCCTACTAGTGCATAGGAAAGATACACGCCGCGATAAACGTTCAACATCAAAATATTATTCTATTTGAGACTTTCAAATATCTATTTAAACTTGAATATCCTTGATTTTTTTTCAGTTGTCTTTATACTTTCTTTCTTTTTTGTAAAGCGTCTTTGAGTGTCCAAAAAGCGCTTTATTTACAAGTTTGATGTATTATAAACTCATTTGAAGTTCAGAATTCAGTAAAAACGTGTGTCCTTCTTTTGCAGGTGCTGTTGTTTCTTCAAGAGGAGAAAGAGGAAAGCTCTCCAGCGGCACAAATGAAGCTTGGAACTTGAATTGTTGTGGTCACTGTCGCGTTTTAAATGGAAGCAACTACACCACCGCCCCCACCGCCACCGACACCGCCCTTTTCCACCCGACAAACTGCCCCCAAAAACCCCCCGAAAACACCGAGTCTGGCCTGGACCTGCCCCTCTCTGCCTCCACTTCCCCCCGTGCGCTCTTTCTCTCGTCTTTCCGGCGATTTAAAGGAATGTTGAAGTCCTCCTGACTCCACAACAGACTTTGATTCCTTTGAAAAAATTAAAACGTTGTTGCGACAAACGTGTGGGGGCGCGAGGATTAAAAAAAAACGTTTAAAAGCTGTAAAACCTACAAAACTATGTGGCGTGAAAATGACAAAGTTGTATTTAGATTCCATAAAGGACGTGTATTGTTCAGGGGAGATGTGAGTGAATGGAAAAACGCTCCTAAAGAAGCCGGGTACCACTTTAGAGTCGGTTTGCCTTTATTCGTGGATGAAAATGAGCATAATTATTTGTTATTTTAGGTCTTAAAACATGTAATAAGTTATTTAAAATGGCAGGGATGATCTATTGTTGGCCAAATTATGTGTTTTTAACTTTATTAACTGGGGAACTTTACTAAAAATTACTTAGATTTTACTTTTTCAAGAAATTCATGATTTGTGGATTCACTTCCTACATTTTGGAAGATGTTTATTTCAATAATCTGTGTACTTTTTTGTATTTTAAGATGGCTTTGCTCCCTATATTCACATTTACATATATTTATTATATGGGTAAATAATAATAATAATAATTGGTAAGTTATAGGTTTGTTTTAGTCGTACATTTCTTGAAATTCATGGTCGACAAAATCATTAATCCATTAATCGGATAAAAAATTAATTAAATTAAAAAAGAGCGACTCATTGTGTTGGCAAAACTATTAAGTATCTCTATTATGTGACGCAAAATGCACTGACACGACCACAAGATCTCAGGAGTTTATGCAATTAAACATTTTATACACAAAACTACAAGTAAACCATGTGTATTTCTGTAAAAAGTCAGATTAAATTCGCACAATTCACTCCCAAACCTCAAACAAACTCACAACAAGCGTCTCCTTTCTGCTATAGTTCATATAAATAATCATAATAAAGAAATGAATAACAACAATTAGTCGACTGCGAGTGCATGTTTTGGTCGACTAAGACGCCATCAACCGATTAATCAACTAAAGTCAAGCAGCATTACTTTAGAAACAATAAAAATGGCTCTTATGATACATTTTCTGAACATAAACCATACTGACTATTAATTATTGCTATTTAACAAACGAAAAATGTCAAAATCTGAACTCCAAACTGTTGATTTAAAAAGCCCAAAGCTGATCCATCATGCATTAAACTTTCTGATTGGATAATTTACTTTTTTTGTCCTTGTATTAACTCAGTTTTACTTTATAATCGAGCTGCAGTCGACTTAAAACACGCTCTGCTGATCAATTAGTCGACTTTGACGTGGTAAAAGTTCAAAACTGTTAAGTATCTCTCTGCAGGGTTTCCGCGGGGCATTAAAAAGCATTAAAAGTCATGAATTTTGGTAAACTTTGCAGTAAAAAGCATTAAATTCAATCCCCACTGGCATTAAATCTAAAAAAACATTTCCATAAAAGACTTATCCATCAGAACAATAACTATAAACGTAATAAAATAAGAGCAAATAATTATCGCTGTCCGTGTCTCTCCAGAGTAAATTGGCTTTTTGAATATTATAAAGCAGTTTATTATATTCTTGTCATTCTGCTGTGCAATGGAATGGTTAGAAGTCAGGAGTTTTGACATGATTAAAGTGTAAATGTCTTGTTTTGAAGTTGATTATGGCATTAAAAAGTTGAAACGCAGCATTAAAAAGCATTAAATTGGATTAGATGAAACCTGCATAAACCCTGTCTACATCTGAGCCACTCACAAGACACAACTGCACGAGAGTTTATGCAAAAGTACCTGCACGTAAAAGCAGATTAAACTCAAAATTCACTCCCAAATCTTCCGCTTGCTCACTCTAGTTCGTCTTTGCAAAATCCTTATGATGTCAATAAACAAACTGCTCGACCAGAACAATTTCAACACATTTCTTTATTCAAAATTGTTTAGTTCTGATAAAGTTCAAGATAAAAAAGCCACATTTTGTCCTGTTAATGTGATTTATTTAGCCTCAATACTTGCTCAGATGAGTGTCTAGATTTAGTTTTAATATTAATATCTGATTTTCGATACTTTTGACAACTCTATATCACGTTTATTGTAGCTCAAATGTTATTGCACAATTAAAAAGTAACTAAATATCCCCACTGACTCCCAAAAAGTACTGTTCTGTATCAGTTTTGAACAATAAATCGATACAGTAATGATCACAATCAATACACACTTCTATTTATTGCCATTTAACGCAAAAAAAAGTCTCAAATTTTCCCCCAAAGTAAAAAATGTGCTCCAAAAAACACTTTATTTTACGATTGACAAATGACTGAATCTTGATTTAAAGTTAAATTAAATGCACAGCCCTAAGTTAAGGTTTTAAAGTGTGAATAAATCAACATTTGTTTGCTTTAAATGTAGAGACATAGATGGGTATAATGTTTATGAAATATTTTATTGAATTTGCCTTAAATATTTGCAGAATTTGCTAAGATTTTCTATTGACAAAGTTCAGAAAAACATCGCCAAATCTTTCTAATGTGTTAATAACATGCTTTTTACCTATTAATCGCAAATAAAACTGCTATTTCTGTCCGTTTTTAACCATAAAATAAGCGTAAACCCGTTGTAAAGTGGTGCCTGGCAGTTTTATTGTTCTGTTGATTATCTTCCTTTGGTGTGGGATCAAAAGTGGAGAGCGATCTGTGCCGATGTCCCAGTGTCAGACGCACGAAGGATCTGTTCAAATTGGGAGGATTTTTATGTCATTTTTGTTTTCTTTTTTTGTAAATCCAATCCTCAGTTTTCAAAAAATCCCTTCACTGAAAACTTATTTTTATGACGTAGTGTTTTTTGGACGATTTTTGCTCCTTCCTCGCGTTGGCTTTTTCCGTCTGTCGATGTTTTTGGACGTCGTAGCACAGTCTCAGGTGCTGTGTTTGAAGAACAAGAGGAACCGATAATTAAGCTCTATTACTATTATTATTATTATTGCACTTTTGGAGAAAAACACACCGAAAATACTTTGACAGTGGATATTTAGGTTTGAAATTAACAATTATGGGAATGACTTAATAAAGACTGACCAGGGAAGAGTCTTGACGACGCTTGTGTATTTGAGTTACGGCCGGAAAATGTGGATTTACGTGGAGAAAAAACGATATGTCTTTCTTTTTTTTTTTATTTCTTACATCAAAATAATTTACCAGGAAATCATAGTTTGTGCCTTTCTAAGTAAAATGTTTAAAGCTCATGTCTTTTTGCTTGGTGTTTTTATTGATCTGTCTGAAGTTACTCATGGGTTTTACAAAGAATGAAGGGAATTGAGCGGCTAAAACGGCTTCACTTTTTGAAATTTAAGACGAAATTGGAACAAAATCTTTAAATTTAGAGGTATAAATTTGCATTTTCAAGTGTAAACTGTTAAATATTTTTTTAAAATCTGGTATTTCATGTGTAAAAATGGCCAAAATCGCACATATTGGGACTTTGGGACTTTTAAATCTGAAAATTTGATAGAGCCGGGGTGAAATTCTTTGCTTGATAAATTTGATTTTTTTTAAAAAGATACCAGATCTTACTGAAAACTGATGTAAAAATTTGGATTTTGCCTCATTTTTGCAGTTTAAATTTTAATAAATCAGGCTTTGAATTAGAAATCTACAAATCCTTCTGTCCTATAATCCCTCAAAATCTTTAGAAGTCCAAGATTGTAAAGTTTACTTGTAAGAGCTGAGATCCACATTTAGGTTCTTCTTAAAGGCAATAAATTAGACAAGACAATACATGAATTATCTTTAAGAAGAACCTAAATATGATATAACTAAAGAACACATAATGAAAGTGGTTGGTGTAATTTAAGGGCTGATCTTTGTTTCTTTGAGAGAAAAATACATTTTGAGTAAAAAGAAAAACAATTCCCCATATAAATATAAATCTATGGCTGCAAGTTGATCAAATGAAATAATAAAACATCTTTAGTGACAGAAAGTTTCAATGTTGAGCGCAAACTGACTAAAACAAAATGAGCCTGTATGTCTTTAATGATCTGGGGTCTTCACTGTTAATTGTTTTTGAAAGAAATGTTCAAACCAAAGAAATCCACCATAATTCAACTAATCATTTGTTTAGAATTGGCTCTACAAACTAGTCTTATTAAACTTACGTCTTAAAGTCCTTTCAACTGACAACGATCACATCTTTGGGATTGAAATATTGCAGCCCTTTCTGAAACTTGCTTGGTAAAGGGTGATAATTATGATCACTGAGTTCCTTGATTGATTATTAGAAACTTTTAACAAAATTCCTATTAATCAAAGCCAAAGTTTAAATGTGCTTTTAATCTGCAACAATCACTGCGTAATTCTAATAACTGTGGACATATTCGAGACAGATAATGCGGCAATATTGCACAGATAATAAACATTCATGTGATTTTTCATGTGTTCATCATTTTAATCATATGTAATGTGTAGGTTTTTAGGAGTAGCATCTCAAAACTTTCTCCATGGAGATGTTTTGCCTGAAATGTTCTGCAGAATGGCATATACAAGCAGGTAACTCCACAAAACCAATTATTTATATTAGAGCTGGGTGATATGGCAAAAAAATATATGATTTTCTTGGGGCCAGATCATGATTTAAATTTAATCACAATTCATGTTCACTTTGTGTTTTTCTATTGTCTATAATAGAGCTGCACCATTTAGGAAAAAATATCTAATTGTCATTTTTCTGACCAGAGCGATTAAGATTCAGTTCAAATTCACATTTTAAACACAATTTTTGTCATGTTCAGTCGTGTTTGTCTTTACAATCTTTGCAAATTTTACCCCAGTTTAACTGTTTTTTTTTTAGGTTTTTAATTTCAATTCCTGGTTGTAAATGATGACATCACACTGGGAAATTACCAAGAAACCATCCAAAAACTCATCTAATGTCACAGATTTTTTTTTATTTGATGAAGAAAAATACACGTGAACACCTTTATTTTGTTGAATCAATGTTTAAAGGGTCATTTATTTTGTGTTAATTGTGCATAACCTTTGCCTCCTTAGTGTGATGTCATCAATTTGTTTATATCCTGTCATTTTCTGCATATTTTTCAACTTTTCTCCACAAACAGTTGCCTGATTGGTGTAAAACTATACTTTATCTTTACTAATACATTGAATAAAGTCAAAAGTAGGAAATAATAAAAAAAAAAAATCTCTCATACGCACTTTAAGTAGATACAAGTTTCACTGAAAACTGACATTAGATCTAAATTCCAGTGTTTATTTGTTTTTCTGTAGTCTCAGATTTGTATCGTAAAGAATTATTATCACCCTGTTAATTTGCAAACGAGGCCAGATATACGTAATAAACAGTAAATAAAGTAAATAAGAGAGCTCGGGATAGAACGTGAAAATATAGCCGTTGCCATGGAAATCCGCCATGTTTGCTGTTGGTGTGTTAAACTTACATAGAGAAACATTAGCCAAAACGACGTAAAAAAGTGAACAAAAACTCCTTGGAAGACCCTGATAAACTTCTGGGTCACTTCTCGTAAATACATTTATCAATATATCGTGTTAGAATACTTTTGAATTGACGCTACGTTTAATATTTAGCGTTTTAAAATCTCCATTGAGTTAACATTGGGCTAACTGTAACTTCTGTGTAAGCGCGCCCTCCTGCGGCTGGAGGGAGGCGGTGCAGCTGCGGTCAGTGGCCTCATCCCGGCGGACACAGGCGGGACACGGCACTTTGCTCCAGACGCGTCTCCGCAGCGAACCGTCTCCCCTTTCCACGGGTCACCGCCGAAAAAAAAGCATCTTTCAGCAGTTTCATACCTTTTCACGAAGTTGCAACGAAAACCTGTTGAGTTTGGGTTTTTTTCTTTCGCAAAAATCCACCGCTTGAAGGAGGAATTCTCAACAGGAAACGCACGGGAGTTGGCAAAGTTTTACCTCACGAAACCTGCAGGTAAGACGGAATTACAAACACAAATGACACGTTTTGCTGCGTTTATTAACTTTTAAATCGCCAAGCAGACTTTATTTGCGTCTTTGTTTGAAGTTTGTGATTGTTTTACGCGTAAAAATCCCGTTATTTTTACATCAAAGGCGCTGCGTTTTTCCAGCTGCAGGTGCCATTGTCCCGTTGTTTTCTCGCGTGGAAAGGTGTAACTTCTCTGTTAGAAATGCGGTTTAATTGAGTGGTATTAAAGGATTATCGTGGCCATGTGTCTGTAAACAAAGTAGATCACAGTTAAACACGAGTAATTCAAGAGTTTTCAACACTTTACGCGCGTAATTGTGTGCTTTTGTTGTTGTTTTGCTGGATTTGGCTTTGGTTCACCACTTGTGCGCTGAGTTGAGCCACTTTTTTGTGTTTTTTGGAAGGAAAGGCTTTGTGAATTGCCTAATACTTTAACTGTGAAGTATAATTCAAGTAAATGGATGAGACAGTTCAATTTCGGGTTAAAAAGGTGCGTTTTTGTCTATTTTTCACAATTTTCACAAGTAAAAAATGCCTTCTTTTAATAATGCTAGAAAGAAATCTACAAATAAATAATAATTCCTAAGGTTTATAGTTTCAAAAGGCGCTCCTGTCTGTATTACTTTACTCTTTGAGGTTCTTTTTAGCTGCAAATTACAGAAATGTTGGTTACTTTGTCACAGTGTTGATATTTTGTATATCTGATAAGCCTTAAAGTGATTATAACTTGACTTCAGCTCTGATTTAGATACTAGGTTGCATAATTCTGGAGAAAAAAAACAAGCAATTTATGTTTAAAAAGTAGGATTCTGTTTAAAATGTACTTCGCAAACACGTCCAGGAGCCTTAACATTTTAGAAAAGACTGAAAAATTAACTCTTAAACTATTACAAGAATGTCATACTTTTCAGAAAATGTTTGTAGAAGTCTAAACTACAGGTACAACAAGATTTCTCTATAAAGACAGGATATTTTGTTCTTTGCAGAGGACATTCTCTTATCTAATTAACTGCTGCGTTTGTGATTTGATAACTGCAGTGCCAAGTCAGACTGTCATTTTGATTTGATTGCGACATGAAACTATTTATGAAACTGAAACTACTGTGAGAAATAATTTAACTTTACTTTTGTTTATTTGAGTTGGAACTTTGTGCCAGTTTTGTGCAGCCCTCGATCACTTAAATCTTAAAGTGCTTGAATTTAAGTTACTTGTACATTGTATACTTTGTACTTTATACTATTGTTTTATTCATTTGTTAATCTTGCAGTTACTCTTTCTTTTAATAGATTAGTTGTTAGAACCTTAAATACCTGTGAATATAAGAGTTTATGACACATGAAGCTGAGATGATGTGGCTTTCGCTTGAGGACGTCCTGAAGGAGTAATGTAGGTTTATAATGTCTCTTGAGTCTTTTTGGAGTGAGTGACTCTGTCTGAATCCTGAAGCCTCTTCTTTCAGCACATGCATGTTTTGGAGTCTGTGTTAAGTGCAGAGCTTCAGCCTGTAGACACAGACCTTAAAAAAATAACACACTTTTGTCGCTGCCTGATGTTGCTTTGTGCTTTGAGAAAGTTTGAGCTGTGATATTATATCAAATTGTAAATCATTTACAGGAACAAAAAAGTTACAAAAATGTTAGTTTAGTGTTTAGTTTTGGATCCCGGTCATTATTACTGCAGTAATAAGTGTTCCTCCTGAAGTCCACAAGAACAACACAAACAATCACACTTAAATGTCATTATAATAATTCACACATCGTCATAAACAATGTTTGTTCTACATGTGAATGTTTATGCCTTTAAAACATTCATTTACACATACATAGTTAAACATTTTAAAAGACTGTCAGCTGTTTTTTTTGTTTTTGTTTTTTATTTAAAATTTCTTTTTTCCTCTCTTTTTTTTTTTTTACTTTTTTTTAAAGACTCGTGTAGAATTGGAAATAAAAGAGCAATTCGGCTAAAAATATAGCTCCACATGTTTAACACAATGATGCAAATGATTTTATCTTCCAGATGAATAACTTGTGTTATAGTTTTTTAAAGGTGCATTGTGCAACTTTTTGCTGGCGGTCACGTCCTCTTGGAGATATCTAGAATGTTCCACAGTATGGCACTTTTCTATCTCCTTGGAGATAGAGATGCCACCAGGCCAAGTTACAGGTCTGATCTGTGGTAAAGCGAGCCTGCGAGTATTTTTAAGGAATGAATCACTCATTTAGTCATATTAAATGCAAAATCATATGTTTAATGCCATACTAGGGAATATTCCAGGCAAAGAAGCAGCCTGTGGCAGACCCTCCACTCGGAAAGTTACACAGTGCACCTTTAAGTACACGTAAACTTTACTTAATATGAAATAGATGTGTGGGCCTTGTTAAGGATTTTAAAATCTTAATATTGTATCAGCCACAGCAGCTAGACAAATATCAGATATCAGGATCGGCAAAAATAAATAAATAAATAAAACAAATCCATATCGGCCCAAACAACATCTAACATTTAACAGCAACATCTTTAAGTGTAGCTTGATTTAATTTATTATATTTTCTTAAAGTTTTTAAAAAAAACTTTATGTTTTTTGGCTCATGGGAGGCGATATTTCTGCACTTTTGTGATTAGTTTTACAGACATTTGACATTTGTCTGATAATTAAACCTCAAATGATACGTTTAAAGACATGTTTCCCCACATTTCTGCACAGCGCTGTTCATTCTCGTCGATGTGGCCCACTCTTACCTGTGTGTGGCAGTGGGTCAGCGCCTTGGCTCTGGAGCCTCAGTGTTTGGGTCAGATCTGAGACATGTGACTCGTGCGTGAGAGGAATTCCTTCATGAGCAGCAGATGAGTGAGCGCTGTGTTGTGCTGGAGCTGGAGCTGTGGGCGTCCGACCCAACACTGAGCTCCAAACACGGATTCAAAACCACTGTGTGTGACCCAGTTTTCACCCCAAACATCACAACAGGCCAACAGCACGGGCGCTACTGCAGAATTCAGCTCACGATAATACAATAATACAATAATAACTGTGATGTAGAGGAGAGTCATATATTGAAATTCAGATAATGTTGTGCATGTTGTTTTGAAGATATGCAAACATTGAACATCAGGTAAATCATTTATAGTAAAAAAAATGCTACAAAAAGAGCTGACTTAAAATAAAAAATGAAAGAAAGATGTTTAAACTTTCAAATAAGAGTCAAAGGTGATAGTTCTGCACTTTTGGAATTCATTTAAGGTGAGACACTCCAGGTGAATAGGAAAAAATCTTATCAATTTGAAACTTTACATATATTAGTTTTTCATCATGTCATGTTTTCATGTAGAAAGCCAAAAATGTCAAAATATTTGGGACATTTAAACCTGAAAAATGGACAGAACACATGTTAGTTACAAAAAAATGTACAGAGGGAATTTTGGATTTCTTATTTAGTTTTTAAGTAAACAAGATTGGACTCAAATTGTCCTAAAATTCAAATGTCACCTCATTTTTTAAAATTAAAACTTAAACTTAAAAATAAATAAGTTTTAGAATTAGATATTAAAAATCCATCTCGTCCTACCAGCAGCAGCTGTTTGGTCACGCCGAACATTATGCACAGAGTGAATATCATCTGATTTTATCAGGATACTCCAAAAAATAGTGAACATTTGTGAAGGATTTTTGCATTTATAAAAAGGCAAAGTAGAAAAAGTAATGTAAGTGACGTATGCTGGCATGAACCGATGGGTTTGAAAAATCAGGACGGATCTGAACAATTCATAAATAAAAATTCTTCTCAAGGATCAAATGTCCTCAAAGGGTTTATCCACCTATAAAAGGAAATAATAATAATAATAATCATGTCACTACTGCACCCATGACCCAGGAGAATCACTGAGATGTATTAAAACCCACTTTGAGCACATGTTTGCTCTCCCTGGATTAGAATCTGTTGAAATCCTCTTTTTATCTTTACATCTTCCACTTGGATGAAATGTGCTTTGTCACACATTAACCCTACACCATTGTTCAGATGTAACAATGATGTTCTCAGCTCCATAATTTATGAGACTTCCCTCTGTTTCTGAAACCTGAGGAGATGCCCTGGTTTTGTGAAGAGTCAAAGAGCATCTCCTGTGGTTTACCTGAACTGAGACGTCACGATATGAGACTCTTCTCTGTTGAGTCACTGTTCAGGTCGAACCATGTGCTGCAGGCCTTCTGCTCTGGATACACGCTCTCGTCTTGATCAAAGAGAGAGATCCTTGTTGCTCTTTAGGTTCTTTTATAGAACTGTCCAATGGTTATGGATGAAATGATGCTGGATCATCATCTCGATAATATGAGGACTCACAAGGACTGATCCAACAATGTGTGTTTGTGGAAAAAGCAGAGAGAGCTGCCATGATCACAGTGTTCATTCATTCATTCATTCATTTCCACCGCTTGTCCCTGTTAGATGTCGCGGGTGACTGGAGCCTGTCCCAGACTTCGGGCCTTAAGTGGGGTACACCCTGGTAGGGTTGTGGTCGACTAAAGACATCGACCGATTAGTCGACTAAAAGGGTGCTGCAAAAGCGATCAAAACCAGAAAAAATATAGACTTTACTTTATTTGAACATTTTAAAAGGGAAGAAGAAAAATAGCACAGACAATGTTCAGTATCAAAAACACATTCTTCTTCTAAATTTACCAAATCAAGAAGAATCTCCATGTCTCTGACCCAAACTGCACTCAAAAAACCACAACTACACAGGAATTCATGCAAAAACTACAGTTTATGCAGAAAAGTACAAGGAAACGGTGTATTTATATGTTAGAGATACACAAATTAGATTATACTACAAAAGCTTCGGCTAACTCACTCCACATCTTTTTTCATTTTACTGTTGTGTCATAGAAACCCTTTTAATCTGATTAAATAATTAGTCGACTAATAAAAATGTTGGTCGACCGACTAAAGGATCACAGCCCTGCACCCTGGACAGTGGTCAGTCTCAGGACTAACACAGACACAGACATGGACAGAGAAACATTCACTCTACGGTACATTCATTCACTCAGGACAGTTTACCCTGGACACAGACTATTTGAGCCCCTCCCCTCGGGCAGGAGGCTACGGTCCATCCGGACCAGAACCTCCCGCCACAAGAACAGTTTCTTTCCCTCTGCCGTTGGACTCATGAACACTCTGTAACACCTGTCACTTTAACTATATATTATATAAGGACAATCTATTTGCACTACTCATTTGCACATTGCACTATCTGCCAACTGTACATTCTGTATATAATCTCAGTCAGTCTATCTTAGTCTATTTTATTTTATTCTAATTTTATGCATGCCTTTTTATATATATTTTATTTTATCCTGCTGTATGTTGCACCTACGCCGAAGCAAATTCCTATGTTTGTGAATTTCACTTACAATGGCAATAAACCGCTTTCTGAATCTGATTCTGATTCTGATTTAGAGTATCAGTTAACCCATTGATTTTCAACCAGTGTGTCGAGGAACACTAGTGTGCTTTGGAAGTTTTGCCAGGTGCACCTTGAAAAAATGTCCAATTTGAGTTAACAGATTCACAAATGCAGATCTATTTGACTTATTTACCATTTTAGAGTGTCCTAAGCCCTTGATTTTCAACCAGTGTGCCGGGGAACACTAGTGTGCCTTGAAGTTTGTCAGGTGCGCCTTGAAAAAATATCCCATGTGAGTCAACATATTCACAAATGCAAATGTAATTGACTAATTTACCATTTTAGAGTGTCCTGAGCAACTTCTGCATCAAAAAAGAGCATAATAACAACAACAATACGCCGCAACGACATTTTTTGCCTCATTATGTACCATACTTTTTTACTAAATGGTCTGATTTGGTAATGTTTCAGTAGTAGGTGGTGTGCCGTGGTATCTTTTAAACCAAAAAAGTGTGCCTCGACTCAAAAACGGTTGAAAAACGCTGAGTTAACCTACACGTGCATGTGTTTGGACGGTGGGAGGAAGCCAGGGCTGAGGGAACCGACGGTAACACAGGGAGAACATGCAGACTCCACCCAGAGGGAGCGTGTGATGTTGGTCTGGGAGTCAAACCTATAATCTCCTTAAACAAGCGCTCTAACCACTCTGCACCGTGCACCATCGATCATAATGTATGAAATATATCTTAATCTTTATTATCCGTCCACAAAATAAATATTGTACTGTGATAATACTGTATTATATAAGCTTATGGAGTAAAATCCTCTTTTTTTTAATGGTTCATTGTTTCTCTAGATTAGTTTAAAATCCTTTGTCTATAGAATAGTCACCCATCAGCTTATTTTCTGACAGTAATAACCCCTAAACTCCCAAACACGGCGTACATTTTAAACACTCAGTCAGAGAACAGAGCCGACGTAAACCGATCCGTCGTCTGTGCATTTCACCTGTCGTCCTCGCGGCCCACGCACAGAGCAGCTTTGTCCCGTTCATCCCGTCCTCCCTCAGCTGCACGCCGGGTTTTTTGCAGACCTGAATCCATGGCAACGTGTTTCTGGTGAGGAGCAGCCTTGACTTTTGGCTCCCTGCCCCCGGAACAAAGGCAGAAAGTTACAAACGGCGATAGACGAGGGAGAGAGGAGGAGGGAGGAACAAAGGTGGGGCTGGAGGGAGAGGTTTGGAGAGGGGAGAGAGGGAGAAGGAGAGGTAGAGAGACAGTGAGAGGGAGGGACAAAAGTAAGAAGGAGGGAGGAAAAAGAGAGGGGGGGGGGGGGACTGGAAGAAGGGAGAGGGTTTTCAAACTGCTCCTGTTCAGATTTTTCAGCGCTGAAGTTGCTATAGTGACCAAACTCAGAACTGGAGCGGGGTCACATCATATCCCCTCTAGGGCTGTAGTGCTTTAGTCCAGTGGTTTTCAACATTTTTTGAGTTAAGCCAAACTTTATTGGATGAAAAGAAACTACGGCACACCACATTCTTACCAAATCTGACGTTGTAGTTTTTTAAAAATGTGGTCTATTGGGTGACTAATCATCTGTGTAACTATCTAGTCATTTAAATTTGGCAATTGTGATGGTTTTACATTCTTTTTTTGGTACAGAAGTATGTTCAGGACACTCCGAAAAGATAATGTATAAATACACTGTGTCCTAGTACTTTTCTGTGTAAGCAGCGTTCCCAGGCCAGCCAAGAGACATAGTCCCTCCAGCTTGTCCTGGGTCTTACCCGGGTTGGCCTCCCAGTGGGACATGCCCGAAACACTTCCCTGAGGGAGGCGTCCATGAGACATGAGAGCTCCTCTCTATCTCTAAGGGAGCGCCCAGCCACCCGGCAGAGGAAGCTCATTTAGACCGCTTGTATCTGCGATCTTGTCCTTTCGGTCATTACCCAGAGCTCATGACCAGGTGAGGGTAGAACGTACATTGACCGGTAAATCGCTCCATCCTTCCCTCACTGGTGAACAAGACCCCGGATACTTGAACTCCTCCACTTAAGACAAGGACTCTCCACCAGAAGAGGGCAAGTCACCTTTTTCCTCAGTATTTCAAGAACAAATATTATGTATTATTTGTATTGTTATTAACCTCTAAACCAGCTCTTGAGTGTCTTCAGTTTGGCATGTCAATTTTTACAACTAAAAATAAAATGCTTTTACAAGAAAAACATAACTTTATCACTGCGTCGGGAGATGCCCTTTTGACTTAGCTGTGGCTCCATCTGCTGGCTGCAGAGGCAATTACTCGCATGTAAATATATACCCACAATGCTTTGCAGTAAAGAGTGGATCTGACAAAGTTGTACTTATCGTGATTAAACAGAAGAAATGTTCAGAGCGAGTCTGGCAATGATTTAAGGACTTAAAACAGCAAAACATTCTGGGATAAATGGCATCAGCATCATCTGCTTCAAGGGTTCCCAAACTTTTCTGGCCGGGACCCCCAAAAGCGAAATGAAAAATAATTTTAACTGTCAAAGCATGTTACATCAGGTTTAATGTTGGTTATTTGAATAGTTTATTGTCTTGACACTATTTCACTAAAAGACACTGTTTTTAATTAGAAAAATACAGCAAATGCAGTGTCATATTTATTCAAATTAGATCTTTGGATGATCTTTAGATCTTTAGATCTTTAGATCATTTCGCGACCCCCAGCTCATCCCTCGCGACCCCCACTTTGGGAACCACAGATCTATGTCACACATCGAAGGAATTCAGATCACAGAGTTGGATAGAGAGGATTTACAAATGAACATCATCAAACAAACCTGAATCAAACTTAATGCTGTTCCAGGTATGTTTCTGATGACGGAACAATGTTAGAACGTGGATAAAAGCTCAACAAAGTCAGTGTTGAATATTTGTCGTTTAAATCAAGTCTGAGATGTTAGGGACACTTGGAGAAGAGCAGAGTGAATGGTGTGGACTGGTGCAGATATAATGTGTGTCGGAGCTAGAGACCTGCTGCACAGAGACTGACACGGAGCACAAAGAGCCCAGAGTTATGGCTCTTGGCCGGGGTCCGTCCACAGCGCCAGGCTCCTCTGTCAGACGACCCGGCGCTCAATGGGACGTGTTACTGTCGCCCACCGAGACGTCGACGAGGACGAAGCATGAAGCAATGTATGGTTACTGTGTGACACAACACAAGGCTGTAGATAGAGGGGTTACATACAGAAAGACTGAAATAATCTGAATTAAATGTAGCGCTGCAATCATCAATCAAATCAAATCAAATCAAACTTTATTTATAAAGCGCTTTTCATACAATAATTGTAACACAAAGTGCTTTACAATTTACATATTAAAAACAATTCCCCAAACCCACCCCCGCCCCGGCCCAACCATCCCTATATTAAAACTTCCATGCAGACACATACACATACGCACACACACACACACATGCACACATTCACGCACACATTCACGCACACATACATGCAATAAGATAATGGGTATGAGGCTGAATGCAGGTGAACCAGTTGTGAGAGCACCATCAGAGGAGCCGTCTGCGCCAGGAGCAGAGAGTCGCCTGCAGCCACAGGACACAGACTCAAGACCCAGAGGAGAGACCAGGCACAGACCAAACCTCCCCCTGGGGCCAATGAGCCAGTGCCCAGGGGCCACAGACGACCACCGCTCCCAGTACAGAGGGCCCCTCAGAGGAAACACTCTGAATCAACTAATCATGACAAGTCAGCTGTAAAAAAAGTAACTGTAGTCATATTTTTGATCATTTTAATCAATATCTGGACTCTACAGACTGTAAAACACAGACGAAAAGACCTTTTTTAATCAAAGACAGCAACATAATTAATTCAATATGTCAAAAAAGAATAAACAATTTAGTGTTTTATAAATAATACACTTTATACGTACATTTTCTATATCTAGAAGGCTTCAGTCACCATATTTAACCTTTATTTGGTTAAAAATGTATTTATTTTATTTTAAAACAACAGAAATAATCATTTGACATGTCGACTCATTGAAAAAAAGAATTGCTGACAAGTCGACTGCCAAAATTATCGATAGTTGCAGCTCAACCTTAAATGATTGCAGATATGATTGACGCTCAGATTTCAAGTTTAGACTCAAAAAATCAACAAAACCCTTTTTGATAGTAAGAGAATTGCTCAATTCTGATTTTGATACCACTTGTACTATTTTTCTGATCTTGTTGTCTCGTTGTATATATATTGTATTTAACTTTTCTTTATGCATATTTCACTTTTTGCCTGCCCCTATTCTTTTAATCTTACTTTTTCTTATTTTCTATACTTTTTACCTATACTGTTGTGCATCGCTATTGTTTTGTTCACTGACAATGGCAACAAAAACCTCTCTGATTCAGGTTTTGATGTTGATTATAAAAACTAAATCTTTTGGAACAACAAAAGGTAATTTTCCACAAAAAATACTCAGTGGTCTTTTTCTAGTTCTGATTAAAAGCAAGACATCATTCAGAAAGGGTTAATTCAAATCAATTTCAAATCAAATCAATTTATTTTTATAATGCCCAAAATCACAACAACAGTTGCCTCGATGGGCCACAGGTAGAAAGCAGTTCAGAACAAATTTTGTCCTATTTTGTCCTATTTCTGTATTACTTTATTTTATTAGTTAGTTAGTATTTGGGTATTGATTTAAGCCTACCTTTTTTTTCTTGTAAATTAATCTTCATGCCCTTATTTTAGTCTATATTTTTTCTCTTATTAGTATTTATTGACTTATATTGTACCTTACCTCCAAAACAAATTCCTGTTTTTGTGAATTTTGTTCAGTCAAAATGGCAATAAAATGGAAATTAGGCTTAAAATACGACTGCATGTTTACAAAATTGTTCGACAAACATTTTCTATTTTAGACAAATAATATACATTTTGTTATTATGCAACCTCAACCTTTGCTAGTGTTGCACCATCACAGCCCTCCTCCCACAATCCTCCTGGTTCAGCTCCAGTGGACACACATGTTTCTCCAAACGTGCAGTAATCACAGTCACATGACGATCTGTTTTCTCATGATTAAGATCTTTTTTGACAGATAAGAATTACCACAAACTTCCCTCAGGACCGATAAAGTCTCCACCAAACCTTAACCTCGATGTTGTGAAATACATTTGACGCAGTACATTATGTTTGGGTGTTACCGTGATAAAAACTGAATCATGAGCTCATCTCTGTGACAATCTGCTATTTTTGTGAAATGGTCGTATCTTGATTGACTGTTTGTCTCTTTATTGCAGCTGTCTGTTCGAACTCACTTTTTCTCCTGTTGTTTAGCCTCTGAAGCCTCTGAACGGATGACTTTACTCACCTCTTAAAGGCCAGGGCTGCACAATTAAACCAAATTGACACAAAATCGCAATTTTAATGGATGCAATTAGCAAATTACAAAGGCAAAATTCTTCCACAAACAACAAAATGTCTTGCTTTGATTTGAATAAATACTGCCAGTGTAGTTTGTAGATTTGTACAAACATGTTCTGAAACAAGCAACAAAAGCGCGACCAAATAATAAAATAAAAATGTGTTCCAAAGTGACAAAAATGCACCTACAGACAACAAACGTGATTCAATGCGCCAAAACGTGATGAAAAGCGACAAAAACGTGACTAAAAATGACAAAGATGTGACGAAAACGTACAAATACGCGTTGAAATATGACAAACACAATTGAACGTGACAAAAAAACGCCTAAAAGTGACAAAATTATGTTTAAATTGTGAATGTATTATTATTACTTATCAGTAAAACATAAATCACAAATCTAATCGCAGTCGCACTGGTCAGAAAAATCACAATTAGATATTTTTCCTCAATCGTGCTGCTCTATTATTGGCAATAGAAAAATACAAAGTGAACATGAATCGTGAAATCATGGTCTGGCCCCAAGAAAATCGTGGTAATAATTTTATGTACACAATTCATGTTGAAACCTAAAAATCTGAAAAAGTATTCCTTGCACGGCCTTAATTCCAAGCATTTCGTCTCATAAACAATTCAAAAAACCTTCCTTTCTCAGTACTGTTGTCCAGGTTTGAGAAACGATACGGGCCAAGTACGAACATAAGAACAGTTGTTTGTGTGAAAGTGTCAGTCATTGTGTCGATGGGGGACGACTGCACTTCTGCTGCCGTCGTCTCAAACCACATGTCATTCCACCTCACACGGGGAAAACACTTAGTTTAGTTTATTACAAAATGAACTGTTATTTTTGCATGCCGTATTTTATCTTAGTCTTTATTTATTTTTGCAATTTTATTCTTTGTTCAGGGTTTATGCAGGTTTCAGCAACTCAAATGTAATGCTTTTTGATGTCGCATTTCAAGATTTTTAATGCCATAACAACGTCAAAACAAGATATTTACACTTTGATCATGTCAAAACTACTGGCTTGTAACCATTCTATTGGGCAACAGAATGATGGGAAGATAATAAACTTTTACATTTACATGAAATTTAATCTATGTAAATTAATATTTTGAACCCAAGCATTTACTTTTCAGATGATACTTTCTGGACACGCATTGCCATTTTTATTACATTCATATTTATTGTTCTATCTTTTGCCGCACTGTTTTTAGATTTATTGCCTATGGGGGGTGAATTTAATGCTTTTCAATGCCCTGTGTTTAATGTTGCAACATATTACTGAAGCTCGGTCCTAGTTTGTGAATTTTATGGCCATAAAATGTTTTCTGATTCTGAAAAATAAAGTAATAATAAAGTAAAACCTTAACATTTAATCATAGTTAAGTGCCTTGAAGCTGTCTTAGTTACCAGCACAATCCATTTAAAACGCATTTTTTTACTACGAGAAACCAAGAAAACAAAACGTATGCATGTTCTCTTACACTTATATGAATGTACACATCAATAGAGCTGAATGATTTGTGTTTGATTAATCGCATTCTGTTAAAAGTTCACATTTTTTAACGTGTCCAGGAGAGTTGACAAAAAACTGAAATATAAACTGACAAACTATGTACTTCAGAACATGTTTGTACAGATGTAAACTGCAGGGTTAGTCGATTTTATGTAGAATAAGATGTATATATGGACAAATATCGACATACATAGACATACAACAGGATATCCTTTATTCTGAAGTTATAGTACTTCAAAAATTGCAGCCTTTACTAATGGCTTCCAGTCAAATTGCGATTTTGCTTTGATTGCAGCACATTTTGCAGCTCTACACATCAGGATAAATATAGAAGATAGCGATAACGGAAGCAAATTGTTTGTGTAGCCATTAAAGCTGTGGTACCAGACTTTTTTGGGTGTAAATGTGTACATTTTGTGTTTTCTTTCAACGACTAGCTTACAAAAGCAGCACTTTGTGGCAAAATTGAGACCTCTGCATGCTGTCTGCATCAGATAATAAAGTATTTTGTCTCAATGCAAGAGCTAAAAGCAGCGCTCTGATTGGCTGAGCTTGGATGGTCCTCCCCAGTTTCACTTCGCTGTCTGAAAAAAGCTGTTTTAAAGCTGTGCACACGACCGAAAATGAATACATGTGATTTTGTGCCAAAGGGTTTGTGAGAGCGAGGGACGAGTTAGATTTAAAAACCTATTTCTAGTTCTGCAGTGTGAAAATCAGGGACCCCAGCTTTAATTACATTTGGTTACTTTCAGGTGTAAATTAGCATTCGTCCTATAATCCTTTCTTTGACTTAATGTTTGGTGATACACTGTCCCTTTAACAATAAAACAATACCATGTAAACAGGGCTCACTGGGCGTAACTGTTGAAGCCATCGACTCAGGCTTTGGTTTATTATCTTCTTTTACTTGAAGCTCTAATTTCAGCTTGCTTTTAAAAATGACAAAATATGATGAAACTTTTAATGTTTCTGTTCAACTCATTCTAAACTTGAGGGTCTTTACAAGCCACACTAAACTGCTACACTTCCATTTTATTTTATTTTCTTTCAGGAGTAATTTTCCTTTGGTTTTGTGACATTGTTCGAGCATTGCGTAATAAACTGTTGTCAGTGAGATTGTCAAAAAGAGCGCCAAGGGGACTGTTAAACTTGGATATTGCTCACACAGTTTTCTTTTGTAAAAATGTGTAGCTTTTTAAGATAAGCTCGTATCAAAGTGAGATTGTAGACTCAGGCAAAAGTAAATAATCATTTCGGCTACTTCTTGAGGTCAACTCCCTGAATAACGCCCATTGTTTTTGCGTAACTGGCCTTGAAAACTTTTACAATACTCAGAAAACAGTAAGAAAACAGCACAACTTTGCAGGATGTGGCCGTTCAAAGCCCGTGTCTGCTTTGTGGGGGAGGACCGGGCAAAATGGGGGCATTGTTGTGTTTCCCTGCTCTCCTCCTCCTGGTGCCGACGTCGCTATGCCGTTTGGAGACCTCGGATCTAAGGTCACACTTGAAGGAGCAGGGCAGTATTCACTAAAATGTATTCTTTTTTGGAGCGTCCCGTTAATTATTTCCAGACGATTTTGTGTCAATTCAAGAGAAATGTGTGAAAATATGTCTTAGTTGAGGTTTAATTATCAGACAAATGTGAAATGTTTGAAAAATGTATCACGAAAATGTAGAAATATCACCTCATTATAGACTTTACAACATAACTTTTTTTCTTTTTCATTTTTAATCAGCTCTTTTTGTAGCATTTTTTACTATAAACCATAAACTCGACATTTACATTTTGCTAATCTGCAAAACACAATATTATCTAAATTTGATATATTGTCCACATAAAGTAACATTATACAGAAAATGTTAGATAAATCCATCAGAAATTTGTGAAACATGTCTTTAAATGTATTAGTTGAGGTTTAATTATCAGACAAATGTGAAATGTCTGTGAAATTAATCCCAAAAGTGCAGAAATATCACCTAATTATGCCTTTATTTGAAAGTAGGGCTGCCATGTTTCATCGACTAATCATGACTAGTCGACTATAAAAAATAATCAACTATAAAAATTGATAATCGACCAATTGTTAATTGAACTGTACAGACTCTAAAACACATGTCAGAAGATCTTTTATTACAAAGACGTGACATCACTAATACATCAAAATGTGAAAAAAGAATAGATTTTTTCTGATTTGTATTAAGAATACTCTTTATTCATAAATTTTCTCTGTCTAGAAGCCCACAGTCCCATTTTTCAACTTTTGTTTGGCTGAGAATGTATTTTAAAAGTCTAAATATACAAGAAAGAATCGTTTGACTTGTCTATTAAAAATAATTGCTGACTAGTCGACTACTAAAATCATCGTTAGTGACAGCTCTATTTGAAAGTTTACAACATAACTTTGAATCATCTTCTTTTGTAGCATTTTTTACTATAAACAATAAACACCACATTCAAATTTTGCTAATCTTCAACTCAACATTCACAAAATGATCTAAATTCGATATATTGTCCACATATAGTAACATTATACAGAATAAGTTAGATAAATCCATCAGAAATGTGTTTAAACATGTCTTTAAATGTATTGGCTGCGGTTCAAGTATTGCACTGGTAACATTAAAAGGTTTTTCCAAGTATCAGTTTTGGTCCGATGAAAAAAATGTTGGCAATATTTAGTATTAGGGCTTTCACTGAAAAAACCACGAGATTACAAGAAATCACCCACTTAAAAATATTTATTCAGAACCTCAACCTCATCACACACTCAATATTCACATTTTTCATGTCTTCAAAAGAATATTCACAATATTAGCTCAATTTTGATGTGATCCCTCTCTTTTCAAAGCTGGAAAAAATCTATATCCGACAATGCCTTGTTTGGAAGCTTATGCTGCAAACATATATTCTTTTTATTTATTTTTACTGTTCTTATATTGTTTACTGAGAACCCCAGGAGAGAGAAAAACAATAAATACAGACGATAAACCAAAATTTAAAAACAAATATTTTGCCTCTGACACAATAATTCAAAAGCCAGATTATCCCAAAAAACAGTTCTAAATGTACAGTATCCTTAAAAAAAAACATGAGCTGCTATAAATAAAAATAATTAAACACTTTAGTAGTTAGTTTACATCTATAAGAATCTTTAAAGTTACTTATTCAACTGTCTACAGCTCAAATCTTATCGTTAAAAAGAAAACCTCACTGGTACAAAGAAAAAGTACCCACAAAAATATTGCCCCCAAAAAAGTATTGTTCTTTCTGTCATTTATTGAATGATGAGTCAATTTAGTAATTAAATCATGACAGGCCTGTGAAAAAAAACAAAAAACTCTTGAGTGTAGTGCAGCTTTTGTTAAACAGTATTTGTTGTAATAGAATCTACTCAAAATTCTTATTTTGTTTATCTCCAAAACAACAATTGTACTGAGTCTCACGCTGGAGTCATTTCACTGTCGAGTACTTCCGACACGAGCTTATTGTTTATACACTTAAATACCTGGAAGAAACGTCTGAGTGCAAAACAAAGCCGCCCTCATGAATGACACTCGATTCAAAGTGGTCAAACATTTACTGAATGTGTTACTAAAGCGAGTCACGCCCTTTGAACGTGTTCCTCGGCTCAGCGTTACTCACACCGAGGCTGGACGAGGCACGGACAGCTCCTTCTCCTTCACTCCTTTTGAGATTGTGCTCATTTTTGTTTCCGTAGATCCGCCATGTTCGACAAGCAGCACTACGACAGCCCGCCCGTGTACAGTCCGCCCTCCAACAACGGATACGGGCCGCCGGGAAGCTTCCAGGGGCCCCAGAGCGACTACAACCCTTACCCTCCTCCGCCGGGTTCTTACTACATCGAGGACAAGCCGCAGCACTTCTACAAATGGCTGTCACCGCCGGGGATTATCAAAGCCATGATGGCCACCGTCATCGTCCTGTGCGTGGCCATTTTCGCCTGCGTGGCCTCGACTCTGATGTGGGACATGCAGTACGGCTACGGCGGGATGGGGTACTACGGCTCCGGGATGGGCTACGGGAGCGGGTACCCGGGAGGCAGCTATGGTTCCGGGTACGGGAGCTACGGCGGGAACTACGGGAGCTACTACGGGTCCTACATTTCGCCGTATTCTGCCAAAACCGCCATGATCGCGATGGCGGCGATTAACTTCATCGTGTCGCTGGCTTTCTTCATCACGAGCTTCTCCAAGTCTCCCACCGTGCGCAGCCGGAAGTACTTCCTGGCTCTGCTCATAACCAGCATCATCATGGCCATCCTAGAGGTAATAAAAGTCTTTTCCGTATCACGTGTTAGTCATGTTACTGCGGCAACAGGTTCATGAATAAAACAAACGGTAATTTAAAGTAGGTTGTGGTCACGTTCGGGAATTTGACGACGTGATCATTTCAGTTGAAAGGCAGGGGTCATTATAGTTATATGAGGCATGCTTGGTTTCCATAGACCTGCTTTTACGATCTATGGAAACCAAGCATGCCTCATTGGTTTCTATTTCAAAGACCAAACCTATAAACCACAAATGTTCAGTCTTATCGTTTTTATTTGTTAGAGATTGGCTCCTCAAATTTGACATATTAATCTTGTGGCTTGAAGTCTTTTCAACTGACGACAATCACATCTTAAAGTGCATGATGAACCTGATTATATTTATGATTTTACTAAACATTTTGCCTATTTCTCCCCAATATAACAGAGTTTGTAAAGTTTAGAATGTTACTTCCTGGTTGAATATAGATAGAGGTAATTCTACAACTGTTACCACAGCATACCATGACAAGTAATAATACCTGATAACATCTTCATTTTGTTGAATGACTGTTTAAAATGTGTCTTTCGCTTTTTGATAACATCACAGAGGGATTCTGTTTTAGAACTCAGCGTTACTTCACATAATAATTAAACTTTTAATTTTCAAAATGTTTTCACAACATCAACTTCACAAATGTAAAATTATGATAAATATTTACACAGATGCCCTCCCATCAAACAAAGAAGAATTTTCTAGAATTAGAAAAACATGAGAACCTGTCATTGGGTTGAATAATGTCAAATCATTTCACCTTAGTTCATGTGTGCTGACACAGATGTTGTGTTTTTCTATCATGTGAGACATTCACCAAAAACAGTACAAAACATCTTCACTTTGACTGTTAAACAGAAAATTTCACCATAGAATTCTGACCTATTCAGTGGCTCAGTGTTAAACTATAGAGATTCTTGAATCTTTGTCACATGAATACAACCTATTACCAGCTCTTTGACAAAAAAGATTTGACCCTCAGCTATTTCTAAACTGCACTGGTTGATTCATTTTTAATCAAGAACATTCCCAGAATTGTGTTTTGTTCCTTAGATCATGTTTGAGGAATCCTCCATATTTAAGCTGCCACTTTTCTGAGCTCAAAGCTTCCGTACATTCCAGACATCAGCGAAACCAAGTTGCTTTTTTGTTTTCTATTTATGTAAAGTATTTAGTTTACACAATGTAATGCGCAACAGGGTGCTGTAAGTACTGTAAAGGTCACTGTTTTTATAATGGACACAATTGTTTTCAATAATTGTTTTTGATAATTGTGATTTCAATTGTATTGTTTAATAAGTATAATCAATACCTAACATAAAAGGTTGGACAATTAATCACGTTTTAATCATGATCAAGATACTTTACAGTCATTTTGGAAGCTTGGGTCGTCTTTGGTTTTCTTTTTTAAGACAAAGTATGTTGTTTCGATGAGCATCTGTCAAAATGTCAAGGTAAAAACAACCTGCTTTGTCTCAAAAAGGAACAAACAACATTGTATAAAAAAGGTCCACAGCCAACCCTTTGTCAGTAAAAGCATGTGGTTTGGAGCAGAGTTCAGTATTTGAAGGAAGAAATTCTGACTTTTCTTTTGTATTAAATGGGCCGTGCCTGATTTTTACTGTTTTGAAACTTGAAAAACAGAACTAGTTCATTTTAAACTCTTTACATCAGTCACATGTATCTCTCACTTTCATAATGCAGTCCCAGCATCCTAAATATTCACCGCCATGAGTTTATGAGCACTTTTTTGAGTTTTTCTCTCATCCCGGGTAAAGCCAACAAATGCTAATGGTACACTTCCTGCTTCTCGTGGAATAAAACGTTCTATAAATAGATGCAGAGAAGCGCTGTGGTCTCATTTTTTCATTTTTTCTTTTACAATATATCTGTGCTGGGACTGGGACAAATCATATTTTACTTTACTACATGCAAAAAAATCTGGTACATGAACTAGTCACGTTTCAAAGCAGTAAAAATCAGGTACAGCACCTTTAAATGACTATTTGTATCTGTTTATGTTTTGGAAATGAATATCGAAAGCCGTTTTTATTAGTTTGTAGTTTAAGACAAAATAAAATCATATTGGACATTGGGATTGATCAGTATGAGGTCAATGATGATTCCTCTGTTTTCACTGCAGGGCATCATCAGTATCGTGTACATCGTGGGCGTGAACCCGATGGCTCAGAGCTCGTCCAGTATGATGTACAACCCGATGCTCATGATGTGTCAGAGTCTGTACGGCACCGGCTACTCTCAGATGGGAGGCGTCGGAGGCTTCCCCATGTACAACCAGTACCTGTACCACTACTGCTTCGTCGACCCGCAGGAGGTGAGATAAGATAAGACTGAACGTTACAGAACTTACTGAACTTTACAGTCGACTCCGAGAGTGTAATGTCCTGTCGTCACGTGGACAGAAGGGGCTTATGTAACGTTTTGGGGGTGTTTTTGTTTTTCAAAGACATCTACAAACTGAAAATCTACACTTTTTCAACCTTATCGCTTTTGTTATTTGAGATTTTATCCTTCAACCGATTAAAATCACAAATAATACCACCACTTTTTAAGACTACTGTGAAAAAATGATTTCACCTTAGTTTATTTTTACCAAAAGAGAAGATTGTACTTTATGCCAGAATTTCCATTAATCATCAATCAATCAAAGTTTATTTGTAAAGTACTTTTCATACAAATTGGAGTCAGAATGACTTTTATTCATCTCCAAGGGAAATTTATTTTCATTACAGACATGCAATCAATCAGCAGAATAAATAAAGTTGTCAGAAATAAAAAGCTAAAATTAAAAATGAGAATAACAGAAAGAAAAATATGCTATAAATCTGCCCTAACAGCTAAATCCCCAGTAAAAACAGAATAAGTTTGCATTTAACTTATAAAAATATAGAACTTTCAAACATGTGTACATAATTACATGTTCCTGTACAGTTTTAGACGTGATCTGATTATTGCTCTATATCTTTACAAAGACGGTTTACGGCGCAGAGTTCAACAGTTTGATGGAGACAGTCTGGATTTCCCGTGTCGTCTTTTGGTGGAGCAGCGGCAGTAACAGGCTTTTGCTGAACGAGCTCTTACAGCCGACCAGCACACTGTGGCGCGGAACCTATGAACCCTATACACACGCATTTAAACAGTGAGCATGAGGCTGAGTACCGATGAACCAGTTGAGAAAGCAGCATCAGAGGACACAGGGCCCAGAGGAGAGATGAGGCACACACCAAACCTACACCAGGGGCCTATGAGCCGGGGCCCAGCAGCCACAGATGAACACCGCTCCTGGTACAGACGGCTGTTCAGAGGAAACACTGGAGATCCTAAAAGTGATAAAAGGAGCAAATAAAGTAAACACTAAAGAAATTAGTTAAAGTTAAAACAAACAATGTAAAATAAATAAAGACAACTAGAACATAAATAATCTAAAATGGGAAGCCTAAAATAAATGCAAACTATATAAGGTCTGCAGGCTGTTCCAAAGACAAGAACCGTGTGGAAAGGTCCAGTATGTACAAAGGTTTTCAGCTGTAGTTTAGAGAAGTGACTTTCCTTAAAGTACAATCACAAATATCATTCTGAACATAAGTTACATATATGTATTTTTGATTTAACCTTTTTTTTGTTTTTATTAAATAGAGCAAAAGTATAAATTTGACTGATTACACAGAAGCGCTATATATTCAGAATTGTATTTTATGTCATTACCAGTCATTCAGTAACTTTTTTGATACTACAAACAATTTTTGGAAGTAACTAAATACATATGCCAAAAAATGGTACTAAATTTAAGAAATACCTTGTGATATTTAGGCATTAGTGATAAAAAAATACAAAATACTGCACTGGTGTTGAGTGCCTTTGCAATTTTTTATCTCTAATTAGTAATAAATTAATTCAAAACAAACGGTTAAACAAACACAAAGCTTTGTTAATACTATGTCTCATTTTTACACTATAATACAATGCAACAGAATGTGTCACGAAAAGTTTTCAGTACTCTGTAAGTGACTTTTCAAAGTATTAAAGTATTTCTAAGTATTTTCAAAGTATTCTTCCCTACACTGACCACAAATGTATAATTGCTCTCAACAGCAGCAAGCCTTAATCCCTTTGTAGATAGTGTTTAGTCAACAATCTAAATTATATAATGACACTGCACTGTCCTGCTTTAACCCTTCGGCCATCTCAACGCTGTTTTATGTAATTAAGATACTCATCTGACCTCGCACAACTCTTCTAATATTTACACTCATTACAGATTCGATTCCTGTGTTTTGTCTTCCTCAGGGCGTTGCCATGGTTTGCGGCTTCCTGGTTGCCATCGCTTTGGGAGTCGCGGCTTTCTACGCTCACAAAACCAGAGGCAAGATCTGGCGTTACGGAAAACCCAACATTTACTGGGAAGAGCCTCTGGTCGGCGGGAAGGCCTCGGAGGGCAGGGACGTGGAGGAATGGGTGAGGAATAACAGAATGAAGATGATTACTACAGCCAGGTTTACAGCGGATTTAGCCGGGGGGAAAAAAATCACAATTCAACCCAAAGTGACCCACAGAGCTTACCGTCTAGGACCAAACAAGGGCAAGTTTAAATCCTCCCTGATTTGATTAAATGAAAGATTGCTCAACTATTGTGGCGCTCTGCTATTTCTGTCCCTCTGAACTTGGCGCTGCTCCCAGAGGAATTGTATAGCTTTGTGGTTGATTATTTATGTTTGACCTAAAGCGGCGTGCGTGTAGCGTTTGGTCGGTCACGGCTCGTACCTGCATCAGGACTCAGGCCGTGCAGAGGCTGATTGTGGTGCAGTGATTATAGGGGAGGAAAGCACAGTAAATAACAGACAGAACTGCTGAGATAAGCAGGTTCCAAATGGTGCATCATGTTTCTAGAAAATGCTTGCCAATAGCTTTCAATGATAATATTTACACGAGTAGACTCTTTTATGGAGGATTTTTTTTCTTGTTATGATGTGTTTTATGAGTGATTCTGTATTGCCAAGTAGTCGAGGCGTCAGTGCTCAGAACATGGCTCTACTTAATGCAGTTCTTTAAACAAATTTGACTCCAGGTCATACACTTTGGGCTCAAAATGTTATCTTGCTATTTTAAAGGCGCTGTACCTGATTTTTATTGTTTTGTAACGTGAAAAATAGAACTAGTTCATGTGCCTGATTTTTTGCATGTACCGTATTTTCCGCACTATAAGGCGCACCTAAAAGCTTTCAATTTTCTCAAAAAACTGACAGTGCGCCTTACAATCCGGTGCGCTTTATATATGGATCAATACTGAGCCGCAACTACGCAACCACAGCCACTACTGTAGCTTCTATTCTATGCGCCTTATAATGCGGTGCGCCTTATATATGAACAAAGTTTTCAAATAGGCCATTCATTGAAGGTGCGCCTTATAATCCGGTGCGCCTTATAGTGCGGAAAATACTGTAATAAAGTTAAATCTGTGTTGCCCCAGCACAGATATAATGTAAAAGCATCTATTCAAGTGAAAATGAGACCACGGCGAGTTTTAATCAACGAGAAGCAGGAAGTGCGCCGTTAGCATGCTAATGTTTGTTAGCTTTATCTGGGACGGCAAAAGTCATTGTGGTCTCAGAGACTCAGGAAAAGTGCTTATAAACTCATGGCAGTGAATATTTAGGATGCTGGGGCTGCATTAGGAAAGTGAGCGATACATGTGACTGATGTAAAGACTTTAACATGAACTAGTTCTGTTTTTCACACTTGAAAACAGTATAAAATCAGGTATAGCGCTGAACCAAACCAAATCTGCTGCTCGCCGCAGAGAACTCACTTGACCAGCTCTGACATTCTTATACAGAAGGGTCTTGAACCAGATCATAAAGAGTCAATCAACCTTCCCAACTTGAGACAGTCCAATCACATCCTCTAATTTGTATCACGTGTCTCTCAAATGCCGAAGACATCTTCTCTGAATAGCCTTGTATCATTCAGAACAAAGTACTTCATTTACCTCAGATATATGAGTTTAGTGCTTCGCTCGTTGATTCTGCACAAATCCACGGCGTTTCTCAGTCCTATGTATTATTTCTTCCCCTTTTTTTCTTGTAATCCACCATGTTTGCTTTGAGAAGAACTGCCCATATATTTTATCAGAGGCATTAAAAGATGGGTCACATGAGGACAAACAAAACCTTAACCTTGACGATCATCGGAATCAGGGAGAAATGGTTCCAGACCATAAAGTCTTTGTAAAGTATTGTCAGAGTGTGTGGTCTTGGCTGGTCAGACAAACAGAAAACAGAATGTACGAGAAGAATAACAGTGACCTTTATGGAGCCGCTGGACTCAATGAGCCAGAAATGTTTGACTGATGTAATGTAGGGCTATAATCCTTTAGTCTTTTGTCGATTAATCGGCCGATGTTGTCTTAGTCAGTCGAAACAAATTTTGGCTCTTTATTTATTTATCTATCAAGGATTTATTTGTAACAACAGCAAAAATAAGAAGATATGCTGAAGATTTTGGAGCTAATCCCTAGTTTAATCTAATTTATCTAACATATAAATACTGTTAATTAGGGCTGTAGTTGATTAAAGAAATTCTTGGTCGACTAAAGACCTGCCCTGTCGACCGATTAATCGACTGAAAGGGGAAAAGGCGAAAATAGGGCAAAAATATATCAAAACTATGAAGTATTTCAATGTATCTTAGCCAAACTGCACTCAAAATACCACAACTGGACAGAAATTCATACAAAACAAACAATTATTACAGATAAGTACTATAAATAAAAATAAAGGAGTATTTATATGTTGGGCTCTAAAATCTTCAACAAACTCACTCCATATCTTCTTGTTTTGCAGTTTTTTCCATATTAATCCTTTAAATCCCTAATGAAATAATTAATCGACTAAGACACCATTGACCGATTAATCGACTAAACGACTAAAGGTACACAGCTCTACTGTTAATAGTTCTTTTCTGTATTATTGGTAGTTTTTGCATGAATTCCTGTACAGTTGTGGTCTTTTCAGTGCATTTTGGGTCAGATACATGGAAATACTTCATAATTTTGAGAGCTTTTGCCACACAACCTTTTAGTCGACTAATGGTTGATAAAACATGTCTTTAGTCGACCATAAATATTCTCAGTCGGGCACTACACCTCTGATGTAATGTTCTCTAATCCAATGGGAAATGGCCCAAACTCTATCTGTTATGGTTTGTGATCAGCTCATTATCCGCTCTAAAGCTTTTTCACAGTTTTTTTCTTTCGACATTGCTCTGCCACATGATTTCTGACGCATTTTCACCAGTTGAAAGTCTGATGGGAGTGTCAAATATAGATGTGTATCAGTTTTTATGGCGCAGCGTAGTTATCGCACAGCGCCCAAACAGAGCCTGGTGCGACTCACTTTGTCCAGGGTCAGTGCTGATATGCCGTTTGCTGGAGCTCCACTACCTGGTTTCACTCTGGGTAATTATTAACCTCTGCAGCTGATAACGGTGCAGCGAGTTTCTGCAGATTTCATATCAACAACAAGCGGCTGGTAGATCATCGACTCGACCTGACACCTTTAAATGATGCCGTTATAGTCAATGGTTTATGGTGGCTACAGAGCAGGACAGTAGCATCGCTTCAGTCAGAGCTGCAGCCGTGAAATGGATTTAATTTAGACATAATTAAAGGTCCAGTACATCCTGGCACGTATCGTTTCAATTTGGGATTAAAGTGCTCATGACAGGTTGGACTACTAATATAATTAAAATCCAGTTAAGATAATTATGTTTAAAATTTGGGGAAAAAAGTACAAATTATATGCCAGTTTTGCAATGTTTTTAGCTTTGTAATTTTTTTTTAAATTAAAAATATATATTTAAACACCTTTATTTTGTTGAATTAATGTTTAAATGGTCAAAAAAAAAGTTGTTTATTTTATGTAAATGAATCTTTGGATGGAGTGAGTCTTCCTAGTGTGATGTCATCAACTTCCTGTAATTTTCAACAGATTTTTACACTTTTCTCCATAAATTACTACTTCATTGGTGTAAAACTATAATTCATATTTACGAGTATTAATACACCAAATAAAGTCAAAACTAGAAAATCACAAAAACCTGTCATACGCACTTTAAACTTTTTGTGAGTCAATGAAAAGTGTGTAATGCATTCACACTTGTCCTGGTTTGAGCTCAGTTTAGTCTGGATTTAGACTTTGTTTGGTCCTGGGTTGATTGTGGTTTACTAGGGATCGGCATGTAGGACAATATTAAATCAAATTGAAATAAAATCATTTCTAATTGTCAGTGACTAGATCTTTTTTTAATTGAAAGGTCTGCAGTCAAACCTCTGTCAGGAAAAATCTTGTTGTTTGGAGCAAAGTTCAGACTTTCTAGGAGGAATTTTGTTTTTTGTTAAATGGTACTGACTTAAAAAAAAGGGAAGGGAAATTGTCATATTTCTGTACTTTTGTGATTAATTTGACAGATAATTCACATTTTTCTGATAATTAAACTTCAGCTAATACATTTACAGATACATTTTAACACATTTATTTTTAATTGACATAATATCGTCTGACTATTGTTATTGGGAAACTAAAAAACTATTGAGCTATTAATTTTTGCCAATAACTTCCACTTGATTAGAATCTTATTGCTTTATTTTCACCTTTAACTTTAATTTGTTGGACACTGATCCAAAACAGTTGTTTAAACCTACACTATACAATACCAGATGTGGTTTATCTTGTACTAAAACATATCTAACAGTTTGTCCGAGGATTAGATTAGATTAGATATGTTTCATTCATGCATGTCTGCTGGGCCAAATGTTTAGGGCCACAACCAATGGGGGGCGGTATCCGGACCAAAAACAGGCTATAAAATTAAAGTTAAACTGTAGAATTCAAACTATTTAAATGGGTAATTAGACAAAATAAAACACTATATCAGAAATGCACCTGAATATAGTGATGATGATCAGTTTTCTTGGGGGAGGACCCTCAAACCCCCCTTTTATATACACCTTTCTCTCTAAAAAGAATAATATAAATGCTGATGAATGTAGTCTGCTCCACTTGAGATCCCGAATCATTTTTTCTTCCCAGTCCACTCCTGATCCTGATCTTGTCTTTATTTTAATATAATCCCTTGTCATGACCGTTTATGTCGTTTGGTGGGCCACAAACGAAGTCTTGTTCATGGCCTCCAAACGCCCAGACCCGGCCCTGCTTGTCTGTGACTCAGTTCTGGCCATTAATGTATCGCCGTGTCCACAGAACTGCAGAGTCAGGCCTGTGTAAAGGAGCCCTGCATGAGTAAGAGTGTGAGATAACGTACCAGGCTCGCTGACGTAATCGAGCTGCACCGGCGACAGCTCAGGTCCAGTAAAGGCTCGATTGTGGATGTGGTCATAGAGGAGCCACAGTAAAACTACACTAGTGCTGTGTCAAGAAATACTGCTGAATAACTTTACACAGTTTAGATCAGTGATTCTTAACCATAGGGCCGGGGCCCAAAGTAGGGCCGCGAGCACCTCCTTGAGGGCCGCATAATCACTAAAATATAATACATTTAATGTGAGATTGGGCCTCAAGTTACTTTATACGGGAAAAGTCGGGCCTCAAGGTAAAAAAGGTTAAGAACCCCTGGTTTAGATGGTTTATGCTAAAATAGGTCAGAAAGAGTGCCCTGAATACAAACAGGGAGCAGTAATTGTGTGGTAATAAGGTGGGGAAAGTGTGGTGCAAAGTGTAATTTAGGAAAATACCTGGTGGTTACTCATGGAAACTTGGGTTTAGGGTATTACCTATACCAAAAACTTGCACCAGAAACATTAGATTCATTTGATATATATTTTTGATGCCTTGGAAGATCTGATTTTTCTGGTAATCGATGAATCTTTAGAGAAACTGTTGTATTTTGAAGACAAAGTACAATTAATTTTGAAATGCCTTGTTGAATTTTTTACATTTTCTCTTTCGCTTTTCGTCTTTGTCACGTTAGTTGGCCATTTTTTGCATAATCTCCCCAATCAGAAGGAAATCAGATTACGCACATCAGATGTTTACACTTGACGCTTCAATAATCTGATAACTCCAGAAATCAGATTATGATCAGATATTTTGTGTGTATGTGAAAATACCCAGTGTCTCCAATAATCACTATTAAAAACTGCAGTTCACTTCAAAGAAATCAAAGTATTTTCTATATTTTATGAACACAATTATCTAGTGTTAAATACAAGAAAATACGTCTTTACTTGTTTATTTTTTTTATAGGGACAATGCACATTAATAAACATCTGTATTGAACAAATGTAAATATTCCAGATCATAGCTACAAAGCTAATTTACATCTGCAGTCCCTACCTGAAAATATATTGTGCAAGCACCAGTATTTTGAAAAATAAATAATGGAAAGGTAGCGCACATCAGTCAGTATGAATAATCCTAATCCTAACCAAGTAAGAAATATTTAGGTCCATATTCAGTCAAAGTTTATTTTTATTTTAACACTCTTTTTTCCTTTATTATAGTTTGTATTTTTCTGTTATTCATTGTTTGTTTGAGAGTTGCAGAAATGCCCCTCCACAGCAGGAGCTTCAGGTTGAGACTGTGCTGCTCCACTGAACTCACACACTGCCTCCATTCACACTCACTGTGTCTGCATGAGCTCACACCACAGGACGACGCAGAGGACAGAGGACAGAAGACAGAGGGACAGAGGACAGAGGGACAGAAGACAGAGGGACAGAGAGAGAGAGGACAGAGGGACAGAGGGACAAATGGACAGAGGGACAGAAGACAGAGGGACAGAAGACAGAGGGACAGAAGACAGAGGGACTGAAGACTGAGGGACAGATGGACAGAAGACAGAGAGACAGAGGACAGAGGGACAGAAGACAGAGGACAGAGGGACAGAAGACAGAGGACAGAGAGAAAGGACAGAGGGACAGAAGACAGAGGACAGAGGGACAGAAGACAGAGGGACATAGGACAGAGAGACAGAGAGAAAGGACAGAGGGACAGAAGACAGAGGACAGAGGGACATAGGACAGAGAGACAGAGAGAAAGGACAGAGGGACAGAAGACAGAGGACAGAGGGACAGAGAGAGAGGACAGAAGACAGAGGAGCAGAGGACAGAGGGACAGATGGAAAGAGGGACAGGGGGCAGAGGGAAAGAGGACAGAAGACAGAGGGACACGGGACAGAGAAACAGACAGAGGGACAGAGAGAGAGGACAGAGGGACATGGGGCAGAGGGATAGGGCACAGAGGGACAGGGGACAGAGGGAAAGAGGGACAGAGGACAGAGGGACACAGGACAGATGGACAGAGAGAGAGAGAGGACAGATGGACAGAAGACAGAGGGGAAGAGGACAGAGGGACATGGGGCAGAGGGAAAGAGGGACAGAAGACAGAGGGACACGGGACAGAGAGACAGATGGACAGAGAGAGAGAGGACAGATGGACAGAAGACAGAGGGGAAGAGGACAGAGGGACACGGGGCTGAGGGACAGAGAGAGAAGGGACAGAGGGAAAGAGGACAGGAGGGCAGAGGAGCAGAGGGTCAAGGGGCTGTTCTAAAGTAGTGTTAGATACAGGTGGGAGATATATCGAAAAATGGACAGTATTTTCGTTTTGGAGATTCTAGTGTATCATCCATTAATAAAACAATTAAAATGACCTTCAAAGGGGCAAAAGCATCACCCAAACAAGAATATAAAGTGACATTTCTGACATTTCCATAAAATAACCCACAAAAGTGACACACAAAAGTGACACACTTTTGTGGTTTATGGTCCATTTATGTTTTGTGACTAGAGCTGGGCAATATATGTTTGCCAAAATGGACATTATTATGAATGTTGTTTTGAAGATATGCAACATTTTAACATTATAAATCAGGTTTAGTATTAGATGTCAACAAATTGTTTGGTGTGCAGGTGCTACTTTAAGTGATGGCTTTTTCCCCGCAGACAAAACTTCACAGGTATCCATTTATTGTGTCCAGGGCAGGGGTTTTGAGGCCCAAATACATAGTTATGAAATCAAGTGTGATGCTAATATCAAAAACAATCTGCAGTGCTCTGTCGCTGCTCAGACATTATCTTTGAACAATGGGACAGTGAAGTCGAATAAATGAAACAATAACAAATCTTTGTACTTTGTTGTTGCTTTGGGTGAACGCTCATACATCAAAAGAGGCACAAAAAGAAAGAAGAAAGGATCAGTTTTTCCTGTCTTTCTCACCTTTAACACCACAATAAAGCGGCACACCTATCTTTAAAACAACAGCGCGTTATTGTCACGAGCTCCTCTTCCTCCTGCTGTGCTCCGGTGATTCTCAGGTCCAGCCGATACTCTCCGGGCCCTGCAGCTGTGGCTCGCTCTGAAGAGACATTGTTGAGATTCTTGAATGAATAAACTGTTGAGATGAGAGGCTCCGTGCGCTGCAGCGGGGGGCCGCCTCCGCCCGCCGCCGCCCGCTCTCGCTGTTGTTGTTCTGGGGTGAGGTCCGAGGAGAGCGCGCAGCTAAAACGAGTTTGAGGAGGTTTAGGCTTGAGTAAGTCACGGTGTAACCTCCAGTCAAATCGAAATCTATCTCGGAAATGAAAATATGTTTGCCTTCAACAGTTTTGGGGCTGTTATGGTGAAAGTAGCTCATTTAAGTTTGTTCATAGATTTTTAGGGAAAGGCAACAGTTCAAAATGACATTTGTGTGAATAAGTTATTTCGTTTTTTGTTATACATAGAATTTGAGGATATATTTATTGTCTGTCAGTATAGTTTTCTATAATATGTAGGGCTGCAACAAATGCTTAAAATGCTTGTCAACTAATTAAATAATTGAGTAATCGTTAACTGGTCTATACACTGACTCCAAAACATTGTATGTGCTGAAAGAAGAGGTTTTATTACTCAGAGCAGGAATGACACAAAAAACACACACAGTAAACATGTAAATTGAGTGTTTTAGATTAAAATCCTTGTTCATTTATAAATGTTTTCCACCAGGATGTCGTCAAAAGGTTTCACTTCAGCTTTGTCTGGGTAAAATTGAGTAAAATTCTCATATTCAAGGGTCTTTCTCGTTCTAAACTAATTGATTAATTGAAGGAATAATTGCTACACTAATCGTTTACCAAACTAATTGTTAGTTGCAGCCCTAATAATATGTTAATGAAAATATACATCAGGGGTGTGTTTGGCTAAAGAAATTCTTGGTTGACTAAAGACATGTTTTATCAACTGATTAGTCGACTAAAGGTTGTGTGTCAAAAGCTTTCAAAACTATGAAGTATTTCCATGTATCTGACCAAAGATGCACTCAAAAAACACAACTGCACAGGAATTCATACAAAAACGACCAATAATACAGAAAAGTACTGTTAACAGAGTATTTATATGTTAGATAAATTAGATTAAACTCATGATTAGTTCCAAAATCTTCAGCATATCTTATCATTTTTGCTGTTGTTCCAAATGAATCCTTTTTAGTTAAATAAAATAAATCGTTGACCAATACAAATTTAGGTCGACTAAGACAACATCGACCGATTAATTGACTAAACGAGTAAAGGATTACAGCCCTAATATATCTTTGGGCTGTGCAACATTTAGTCATTTTTATTTTTAATAATCAGCGTTTTTAGCAGTAGAGTTCAGATTTGGAGGAAGAGATTTGACTATATTTAAAGTCTGTATTCTTTATGTTCAGGATATAAATATAGAAAGCTGTTTTAATTTGTTTGTAATAGAACAAAATCAAATCGAAAATCATATGAGGGAAGCAATGTTATGATTTTTTTTTTTTTTTTGCCATACTCAGCACTTAAATCTTACAAATGTCTTTGTAAGACTCAAAGACTTTGTAAGACTTTGTCTCACTGAAAATATGTTTTAATGAGTAATACAAACTTGCAGTTTCAGACAAGTGACAATTTTGCTGAAGGCATTTACTGGCACATTTTAGAACATTATCATTTATTTTAAATATATAACATGTTTAGGCCTATTTGTATCAGAATAATAAAAAATATTGATACATTTATTTTATTTTTTACAAAACCGCCCACTTGGCCTTAGGTACTTTTACTGTTAACTAGTGGGACATTTTTAATATTTTGTTGTAGTATGATCCGATATGAGCTGTAGAGAAGAGTTTTTCAACCTTTTATGAGTTTCAGCACACTTTTTGTTGTCGTTTAAAAGATGCTACAGCACACCATCCACTAAAACATTGTCAAATTATTATCTAATTAGACAAAACTAAATGTAAATAATATCTTTGTCACTAACTAACTAACTATGGTTAGTTTTTGTGTCTTTTCTGATTCAGAGGTTTGCTCAGAGCACTCCAAAATGGTTGATTAACTTTGTGTACTAGCAAAAGTATTTGGTGTTTTCTTCTGCTGTTTATGTGAAGAAGCTCATAATTTTGAATAATTCTGTGCAATAAGAAAAGCAGGGTTTATGCAGGTTTCAGCAAATCACATTTAATGTTTTTTAATGCAGTATTTCAATATTTTTTATGCCATAATCAACATAAAAACAGGACATTTACACTTTTATCATGACAAAAGTACTGGTCTGTAACCATTCCATTGGACAGCAGAATGATGAGAATATAATAAACTACTTTAAACTATTCAAAAACCTAAGTTAAACCATGGGAATTTGTTTTGTTTTGAACCCTAGCTTTGACTTTTGAGATGATTTGATCAACGCTATTAACATCAGCAGATCCGGTACACACCTTTTTATTACATTTATAGTTATTGTTCTGATGGATAAATCTTTTTTTTTTTTATAGTTTTAGATTTAATGCCAGTGGGGATTGAATTTAATGCTTTCTAATGCATTTTAAGGCCTTATTTTTTTGTCTAAATTGATTTAATGACTTTTAATTAGTGTCAGTGGTATGAAGTAGTTTGAACATTATCGTTAATTTTCTGTAGTAAATATATCGCACTCAAACTGTTTTATTGTGACAGAGCCCTTTGTTTGCTCCTCTTCACTCATTTTAGTCAATGATATTCAGTTTGTTTGGTGTCTTTTCCACTCAAACACGTGACAATCTAAAGTCCCACGGCTCGGATCCTGCTGTAATGATTCACAAAGTATTTAGAGTTCAGGTTTCAGCAGCGAGCGAGTGTCCAGACTTCATTGTGACTGAGTGAATTCCTCCACCGTGTTATTTGAGCTCTCGGGAAGAACCAGGAAACCCAGATTAAGACCGGCATGTTTACAACCGGGACAGTGCTTCCCATAAGGCTGCGCTCTCCTCAGTTCCCAACAGGATGTTACTTTTATGTCAAAATAAGACTTCCACGCACATTACAGCAAAACTCAAACAGGACTAAACCGGGACTAGATGAGGACTAAACCAGGTCCACATCCCAAATAAACTGGGCCCATACCAAACCGAAACAATAGGCTCTGTGCACAGCGGCAGTTGGCTAAGCTAACCGTTCTCACCGCTGATGATAACTTTTATTCACCTTATTCCAGATTTTGTCGTGGGCGCCGCCATCTTTTTTCTGATGTATTAGTTTACATGGGGCAGACGAGCTCAGCAGAAAATAAGTTCTGCATGGACTAAAGAGCAAAGTCAGTGCATTGTTGACTTGTTCCACATTAAACATTTTATACAAATCAATCTGCTTTATATAATGTTTTAGCGGTGAGACTTTTCCCTCATTTGCCATTTGCATGAACGGGGTTCTCATTAAACCAGAAATACATTTACTCCAGGAGTGTGGATCTGTGGCAAAAGTGGGCGAGGCAGAATAAGATCAGTAGAGCTCAGTTTGTCATAAATCAAGTTATTAGCATTAATAACTGACCAATCACGTTCTTCCTTTTCCAAAGGCCGGTTTTTGCTCACGTTAGCAAAAGGTTTGACAGCTAGCGCAGCTCGTTGCCGCCGTCCCCTCCCACCGAGGGGCGGAAACCGCTAACAACCTCGGAGTATGGAATATGGAATATGGACTCTGGAGTATGGTGTATATCAGTGGTTCTTAAACTTTTTCAATCGCGACCCCAAAAATAACAATAGTTCACATTCGTGACTCCCAAACACAAAAAATAGGCGACACGCAGAGTGATAAATTAGCCTTATATCTAAAGTTTGACTTTATTTTGAGAATATAGACCTAGAAAAATGACTTTAATAGGCCAACAAATAGGAATCTACATTTACCACTGCATTTGAAGGGGGTCAAGCCTTGTTTAAGACTATTGTATCAATTTTTCCCCGTCATCTGGGGACCCCCGGAAATAATTTCGCGACCCCATTTGGGGTCCCGACCCCTAGCTTGAGAACCACTGGTGTATATAGCTGCGATTGGCGCAGCATTGTGGTTTGGGCGGAAGTCAAATAGACAAACCTAAACAAACATGGCGGCACTGACGGATGTACTTCGGCCTATTTCAACACATTTGAGGACTACTTTGCTTTTGAAAACGTGCACATAGAAGTGATTTGTGCATTTGAGGACGAGGAAGAAGTGCTTTTCTCTCACTGGATTTCTTGATTTCTCAGCTTGTTCCGCTTTTACGACGCTGCGACCATCAGTTCAAATATTCATCGTGATGTTGCGCATTTTCCCAAACGACGTCAACTGGGGCCTGTAGTGTGACTCAAACCCACACAGAGATAGAATTGGACTGGAAGTACTCAATGGTACAATGAGTTAACCATTTTAAAAATAAATAACCAACTGAAGTTCCTTGCACAGAGCCCATTCTGAATCTAAAACTCAAAGGGATGGCCACAGTCAATATTATTCTCTGGGTGAGGCTGCATTTTAGGTAGAAATTCCCAAGGAAACAAAACACCTTCAATTAAACTTGATTATTTTCCTTACTTTGAGGTCAAGTTACATTTACTTGAAACGTTTTTGATCATTATTAACTAAAAATGTAAAAAATAAAATGATTATTTCTGAATTTCATCAATAATACACTTTATTTGTAAATATTCTCTATTTAGAAGCATTCATTCATCATATTTAAATCTTTTTTGATTGATAATGTATTTAAAAAGCCTCAAAGTACAATAGTAATGATCGCTGACTGCTCGACTACTGAAATAATATATTTTTTGTAGTAACATGACTCTTACTGGGGTGCACGGTGGCAGAGTGGTTAGAGCTTCTGCCTCTCAATAAGGAGATCGTGGTTTCGAATCCCAGACCACCCCAACATCGTGGTTTCGAATTCTGAACCACCCTAACATCACACGATCTCTCTGGGTGGAGTCTGCATGTCCTCCCCGTGTTACCGTGGGTTCTCTCCGGGTTCTCCGGCTCCTCCCACCGTCCAAAGACATGACTGTGTAGGTTAACTGAGAACTCTAAATTGCCCGTAGTGTATGATTGTGAGAGTGAATGGTTGTCTGTCAATGTCTCTGTCTCTCTGTGTTAGCCCTGCGACGAGTTGGCCACTGTCCAGGGTGTACCCCGCTTAAGGCCCAAAGTCACTGGGATAGGCTCCAGTCACCCGCGACCCCTAACGGGAATAAGCGGTAGAAAATGAATGAATGAATGAATGACTCTTACTTGAGTGCAGTTTTTGGCTCCTTTACCCACATCCTCTTAAAGTACAGTCAATAATCAACAGTTTTTATGATTGAATGATATTGCCACTCTTTATAGCTATAAACTAGGTCAACACATTTAGATTATATGTCTTAGCCACAACGGCAAATTTCAGTCAGTAATAATTGTGAGAAGAAGCCACACGATTTAAGACTTATTCACGATTATTGACACCAAAAATGACCAAACAGCAGTGAAATCCTTCATTCACTTTCATTTTCAGAGTATTAACACATGAACATTCTTCAAGTCTGTGAACGGTTTGATGCAATTACACTTTGTGAACGATAAAGTCAAGTTAATGCGACATAAACGACCAGATAAAAAAGCACTTTACACTTAAATTTAATTGAAATTAGTTATTTTTGCTTCTAAAATGGCCACAATTCCTTGACCTTGACCTGAATAATCACAATCATTGATAACAATCTTGACTTCGCTATCTTCAGAGTTTTCCATCTATTGTTTGATAAGAGTAACTTGTTTGACTTAATACTCATGGTCAGTTCAATAAATAGCCCGTAGCTGAGGGGCTTTAGATACTGGAGGATCGTCTTAGGGTCAGGTTTGTTTATAGAGCTTTACCGTGTTGAACCAAGCAGACAATCCACACTTTTAGTCAGAGAGGAGCAATTACACAGCTCACTGCCTCCTCTAACTTTAGTCATTTGTCTTGTAGAAAGAGTCGTCTGTTCAAAGTGTGGGATTATTACCCTTTGTGCTCTTCACAGACACATATGGTAAATAATACTAACCTGAAGCAATAAAGGTCATGCACAGACAGTCTTACGATCAAAAAAATGCTCCTTCACGTATCAACTTATAGGTAACACAACTGATAAAATGTGTTACTTTGCTTTTCTTTGCGCTCATTTGTGTCCGTGGAGCTGTTGTTTGGCTCAAATTAACTTCATACGGCAAAATTATGGAGATTCTTTGAGATTTTGGACACTACAGCTGCCTCACAACAATTAATTTAACTTAGAAACATGTTATTTAAGGAGAGAAATGTAATGAGTTCAGCTGTGTGTGATTCCAAAGTGTGGATCAGTGATAAATGTGCTGCATATGGTTTGGACTCGAGTCAAACTTGAGTTACTTTTTTTGATTACTTGAGACTTGACTTTATAAAATGCATTTGGTCATTATGTTTGAAGCATATATGGCAGGTTAGATGACACATTTCACTAAAATGTAGTGAACATGATTATATTTAAGATTTGACCAAACATTTTGTACATTTGTCCCCAGTTTGACTGTTTTCTTGGAGTTTATAGTTGTACTTCCTGGTTGTGTGAGCACAGATATAGCACATTGCTGTTACCTGTTACCTAGCAACCATTTTGAAAACAAGGGCCAAAATTCATTTAAATTGCACTATTTGTAAGAGAAAAAAAAGAAAAGAAAAAAAACAACCTGAAAAGACCTTTATTTTGTTGAATGATGGTTTAAACTGTCAGAAAAATGTGTCAGTTGCGTTTAAAATTTTCCCTGTAATTTCTATGGTATGTCGCTTTTTGATGACATCACACTGCTGCTACTTCCTGTAATTTTAAGCTTTTAATTTTTAAAATTTCCTCACAAACCGCTTCTTGACTGATGTAAAACAATAGGAAATATTTACCACAGGTGCCCTCCCACCAAACAAAGTCATAATTAGACAAATTTGAGAACCTTTTCATATGGACATAAAGCACATTGATGGTGACATTTTGAGTTAAAGTCCCATCTTTGGGCAAACAATAATACAATATACACATACAATTAATTTGGAAAAATGAAGAATTAGGCTGCGTTCACGTCCTAGAATGTGATGAGAGAGAGCTATTTTTCTCTATTGATAACATTGGCCATAGAATTTCTGAAAGGCAAATCCACAAATGTTGAACCTGATGATTTCTCTTAGGGACTGCCTATACCTAAGAACTCTATGTATTACAACAAAAATCTGCATTTTAACAATATTCATTTTAGCTGCTCACGTCTGTATTAAATATTATTGGCTGATTGAATGTTATGACGTCACGTGAACACAACCTACTGATTCAAATTGACCTCTGTTGACCAAAGATCTGCAAAATTATTTTCCAAAATCACTATCAACATGAAAAAACACACCAAAATCTGTGTGAAATACTGAGACTTTAAACACACTTTAACTTTACTTCAGTAACAAAATTGAGTACTTCTTCCACTTCTGATTTTACTTTTAGACTGTTCTTCTTTGTACAACCACCACATGCTGCTTCTTTCTGATCGGCAGTATACAAAATAATAATTATGTAAATATGCTTTGTGAACAATCCTAAGTACATTTAACTCCTAATATATTAACTCTTCACCTATAAAGGAGATCAAATGGCTGATATGAATTCAAACACAAATAATTTGAACTATTTTGTCTGATATAAGTGTTTGATATTCTTATCTGTTCACTTACATGTAGACCTACTTTTAAGTTTCACAGTTATACGCTAATAATTAATCTTAATACACAAAATCAGTGTTTTATTGGAAAACTAAACATATATTAAATAAGAAAGAAAGAAAGAAAAAGAAACTTAAATGTTAGCGTTTGATGCTTTTTTGCCTTAAAAGGGAGACGTTTAAAACACTAGACTTTGACAGAAAATGAACTAGATTAATCTGAGTGAGATTTTCGGTGCGTTTTGCTGTTTATTTGTGTTTGCTGAGTCTGTTCCTGTTTCCTGTGTCCCGAAGGTGAACAATGTGGAGGAAAACCGCAGTGTTCAGGACGCGCCCACTCTGCTGGTGTCCGAGAAGGGGGCGGGGCTTCTCAACGCCTCGGCCAATAGCGTCATGTCCTACCCGGCGGCCAAAGTGGACAGCAGCTCCTTTGACGGGGACAACTACAACAACAATGAGTGAGTCTGTGCACATCCTGAGCTCCATGTGGCAAAGTGCTTAAAGGGGATGTACATAAAGAGTGGGATTTTTTTATTTTGTCTTTAAAGTGCCTATGACAGGTTGGACTATGGACTATGCAATTAAGATTAATATATTTCAAATTCTGATAAAATCTTTGCAAATTTTACCGTAGTTTAGCACTTTTTTGAGGCTTTTAATTTTACTTCCTGGTTGTAAATGATGACATCACGCTTGGAAACTGGGCCAAAACTCCTTTGAGGTCACAGATTTTTTATTTGACAAAGAAAAATACATGTTATTTTTTTGAATCAGTGTTTAAAGGGTCAAAAAAGTTTGTTTTGTGTAAATTATGCATAACCTTTGGCTCCCCAGTGTAATTTGTTTACTTCCTGTAATTTTCAACAGATTTTTCAACTTTTCTTCACAAACAGTGACCTGATTGGTGTAAAACTATAATTCATATTCACGAAAGGTATTAATACACAGAATAAAGTCAAAATTAGAAAATCATAAAAAGCTGTCATACGCACTTTATAGGAGACATATTTTGCATCGTTTGTATTTTTATTGTCCTTTAAACATTCTCTTAAGTGCCTTTATTTTGGCTTCTCATGTTTTAGAACTAAAATAATGCATCTACTCCAAGCACACATGACTTTCTCTCAGTCAGGTTTTCCTCTCATGTTAGCGCTGCCAGCAGTGTGGAACTAAACAAACGCTTGCCCCCGACTTGCTAATGAAAACACACAGTTTTAATGAATGTAATATAAATTAAAAATGCACAGTACAGTCGACCAAATCTAGGAAACTGAGAGCCAAAGAATGTGTAAACAGGATTAATGAAAAAAAAGTGACTCCAGGTGTATGTTTGATGAGGGAATAATGTTATAATATCATGTTTAAAAGTAAAGTAATTTTTTCATAGGAGGTCATTATCAGTCACACTTCACTGTGATTGGTTAAATCCACCAATTAGAGGAGTGGGTTTTGAAAAGAAATAGCGTGCATATATATTGCTTGTTTATTATTTATTTATTTGGATCCCCATTTGTCACCAAACTGACAACTTCTCTTCTTAGGGTCCTATTCAAAATATTAAATAATTCAAATCCAAATAATTTCCTTTATGCATTTAAAATACCATATAGCATTTACACAGCCATTACATTATATACTGAAAAAATACTTTAGCCTCCATTTGCATTCAATCTATAATGAGTTTTTTTTTTTTTTTTACCAGGTATCAATACTGAAAATATAAATACTGAACATAAATATGTCAAAGTTGAACCTTATTACAAGATGACATTGTAATATTAATTTAATTAGAAAGTAACATTGTTTTATGTAAAAATCTATGTAAAAATCTACATTCTGTTGTATGTTTTTTACTGTTTCCCTTAGTATGGAAATAAGAGCGGCACAATATATTGCGAAAGTGTAAATATAACAAAATGATCTAACACAATTATCAATATCGCAACAAATAATGACATAAAGGTCCTCCATATGACAGAAATTTACTGTTTTAAAAATGTAAACGTTTAAAATGTCTGATTTTATTTATACATTTTCTTATTCGGTCTAAACTAGTCTTGATTTAGTCTTGGTTACGTTTTCGTTTTGACTGATTTTGACTTATAAATGAACTCATAAATATATTTGTTTTAATACAACTCAATTATTGTGTCAAAAAGAACATTCAGAATATTGCCATACTATCGATATCGCAGCACAATACTTTAAACATTGTGTAGTCCTAGAAATCTAGCTTGAATATTTAGTACTTAGATAACTCCAAGCATAACAAGATCATAGAACGAAACCTGGAAGAGAAGATTAAAGCAGTTAATAATATGTTTCAGAAGTGTTTAGCCTTTATTCCACTGCACCATGTGACTCGCCGCAGCTCTGTCTAATCACTGCTCTGTGCTCCAAACCCGACGAAACATTTTGTCCAAGTCTTGAAAATGAGACCTTTGAACTGCTCCAGATTGACTTCATCATGTTTATTGGACTGTTGTTTATCGAGGAGCGAAAAGACAGGAAAAAACTTATGACGAGCACCTGAAACAGCCCTTGTAAAAGCTATTTTGATCTGACTTTACTGACCTGGTTTAGCGATCATTAATTCAACGCCACAGATAATCTTTACTGTAACATGGAACTTTTATAATTAGTATAAAATAGTTTGGCAATAAACATACAATATCTATCTCCATGGAGTAAAACAGACCGACTCAGACAGGGCCGTAGCACCAAATCCTGGGCCCCAGATACAAACCTTCTCGGTGGGCCCCTAATACATCATTTTGTATATGATTTAAATCTGTTTTTATTATTATTTTTTCATTCCCTGTTGCTAGAATGTACACCCTATGGTTTCTTTATACACTTAACAATAACTTGCGGATTTCTAGAAATGGCAACTGGCTGATATTAGGATAGTACAGTTTTATATTTGCTAAAACTCTCCAACCAATTTCACAAAGATCTTGAAACGTATTATAACTATATGGAAAATACTTTAACTGTAACTTAAAATCATTTGTTTTATTTGTAGACAACTTGGCTGATATACAGTATGATATGTGGGCAATGATTTTCCTCATCGGGTGACGGGGCCCTCAGATATTGTGTGTAATAGTATTTATTCTCTCAAGGACTTTACTCAACCACGTGGCTTTTTATTTTAACAAAATTTGTTCAAAGCGTAGAAACATATAATAGAGAAAAAAAAAAAACATCACATGCTTTTGAGGGCCCTTCTCTGCCCCGGGAAACCAGTACCTTTCCCCTCCCAGTGCGACGCCCCTGGACTTAGAGGTCGGATTTTATTACAATAAAACACCATTGGTTGTAAGTTCATTGATTTAAACACAATAAAGTTTACGATAATTGAAATAATCGTCGACTAATTCAGTAATCGAATAATAATGATCTATACATTGGTTCCAAAACATGCCATGAGCTGAGACTCGAGCCACAATTGCATGAAAATGACGATTCAGTATATTTGATGAAAAGACTCTTTTGTCCATAAATATAGATTCATCTGGGACAAATTTTGTAAAAATCTTTTCATATAGGACTTTTGCATTCTAAACAACTAATCAATTATTTGAAAGTATTATCCCTAGACAAATAAATCTGCAAAATGATAGTTGTAACCCCAAATCGTGTTTTGCCTTTTCCCTCACAATAATCAATAACAAATAATTAAGTTGATATTTTGACATTGCTAGTGCTAGATAAGGAAGTTTATTGCCATACTGTGGAACATTATAATCTAGACAAAGAAATAACATCTCCATGGAGACAAGCAGGTGGCAGACACCAGGTCAGAAAAGTTACATACTGCACCTTTAAGCCTTAAAGCAAGGCCTTTAAGCAAATCCACAAACTGTACAAAGCTTGTAGTTACGTTCAGAAATTCACTTTTAATGATTTGTAAAACTATATAATGTTCCAGATAAATACAGTTTTTAATCTGATGTATTTTTGAGATTATTTAAATATACAGCCACCTCTTTAAAGGGAACATAACCAACTTTAATGAGCAAAAACAGTGTTTCCTCATCATTAGTTTACTCAAAGTTGTATTTTGATTGATTCCTACATTTTATCCTGTTTTGTCCTGCAACTGAGGCCCGTGTGCTCGCCTACCCCGTAGCCCCGCCCACATCCCTGTACTTAGTTATGATTATTTGAAAAATTAAAACTCTGCATGCCATATGTAGAATTCTTATGTCTAATATTCACGTAGCTACTTTTCACAAAAAAAACAATGTGCTGCTTGTTACAGTGAAATGAAGAGGAGGAGTTTATCAGTTCTGCCGTTTTAAACATGAAGTCAATGAACTTGTTTCTATTATTCAGCCGTTTTAGATCAGTATTGCAGTTGACAATGAACAAAATGTAAAATAATTATCTACTTATGTTATAGTTTAATAATAAATTCGCAGAAAAAAGCATAATATGTCTCCTTTAACTTAAGCGTTCTTCTTCTATTCAATTGTTACTCATTTGTTTGTTTAAAAAGCCAACTGGGAATGACACTTGGGCTCAGAACAAAAGCAATATCTTGATCATCCCTGAATGTAATGTTTGCTGAAGCAGAGGAATGCTGAGGCTTCTTTTTCTCGACGTCTAATATCTGCAGCGGTGGATTTGGATTCTTCTGTAAATCCCTCCATCCTACAAAATGAAGCATGTTTCCTCTGCGCCGCTGTTATTAAAAATGTCCTGTGGTGTTTACAGAGGCGGGAGGACAGAGCGGACGAAAATACTACTCAACCGTTCAAATAATAGTACTTAAAGAGACACAAAGAAGAGGTGAATGATGAGTAAAAGTATAATGGAAACTATAGAATTGTAAGAGTAACTGTCTGGATCTGATTTATAATTTGGATTTTGTGTAATCTAACAGACAAAACATCAATATTATGTTAAAATAATAGTCCTTGTGACCTGATGACGACCGTGTTTGTGCGTACATTTTAATATTTAGTCGCCAAAATCAAATAAAACGGACAGGGTACATTGTTTTTTGTTGAGATTTTACCCTACAGACAGCCACTCTAGTTTCTTCAGATCAATAATATGTGATTTCTAGCTATTTTATGTAAGAGTAAACTGCACAAATTTTGAAAAGTACATAATATCTGAGGCAATGGTGCAAGAAACTCACCTTTTCAATCATTTATATTGACTTAAACAAGCTTTTGTCCTTGTAGACTTATTCACAGTAGGAAGAGCAGCCAAACCGTTTGTTATTTCAGTAAATATATTACTCAAGAAGGAGTAAAAATAGTAAACTAGTGCAACACCTTTAAAGTTAAGCAAGTTATGTATATGTGACGAAATAAGTAAGTACTACTTGCTGTTTACTCGTCAAAATGGCAAAAAAGGACAGCAAACCTTGCTCTTGGGTTAGAGACTTGTGAAAAGGCTTATAAGCGTATAAAGTCTATATTTATAGGATGATGGGACTGCATTAGAAAAGTGATGCATGTGACTGATGTAAAGACTTTAGAACAAAACTGGGTCTGTTTTTCATGTTTAAAAACAGTAAAAATCAGGGGCAGTGGTGCAAGAAACACACCTTTTCAGTCATTTATATTGACTTGTCCTTGTAGACCTGTAGGAAGAGCAGCCAAAACGTTTGTTATTTCAGTAAATATATTACTCAAGAAGCAGTAAAAATAGTAAACTAGTGCAACTCCTTTAAAAAGTTAAGCAAGTTATGTATATGTGACGAAATTAAAGTACTACTTGCTGTTTACTCGTCCCTGAAACAAACAGAGCAAAGGCAGGTGCGAGTAACAACAGTCATTTGTGGTGTGGAAGTGTAAGACGCCCAGCTGTATATTCTGCCTGAACATGTGTTTGGTCAAAGGAGCGTTAAACAGTGCAGTTCTGTAATAATGCTAGTGTCTTGTTGAATGGGATGATTGTTGGGCACAAAATGCACATGTGGCAACTTTAAAAACATTTGCCAGACACATTTATCAGAGCTGCACAATATTGGAGGTTGGCATGGCGACATGGCTATTATTTACTGCAATATCAATATACATTTTAGATATTGAATATACTTTTTGATGTATCACAATGTATGTACAAAAATGTGCATGACTTAATGTATTGTCAGAACAAAATCTTGATATTGACTAAACCAAGATTAAAGTAAGAATAATTAAGGACTCAGGAAACTGATAAATGAAACATTTAAAAACATCATCTGTCAGACGGAGGACCTTGATGTTATTGTGATATATTTTGTTTGTCGCAATATAAAATACTGCATCAGCCACGAATACAATATTGATACTTTTGCAACATATTGTGCAGCCTTAACCCCGAAAAAACAAACGCCTGACTAAAATGAACCCCAATTCAAACTGAAGCAGCCTCTGTTTGGTTTTGACAGTTCAATTGACGATTTAGGGACTTGTAATGAAGCAAAAAGTCCAAGCAGAATCCATATAAAAGTCAAATTAAATTGTTTAGTTTGACCCTGATTCATTCTGGTTGATTTGACCAGAACTAAGAGGGTTACAGCTTTATGTTTACCGCCGGCAGCTGATAGTTTCCTTTTATCAGATGGTGGCTTACGCTGTGACATGTGTCATTGTAAACAACTGATGCTTTTGTCCAAATTATATCATGTGAAATTACTATAAGCTCACTATAAATCCTGTGTGCTGCACTGTGTCATTTCAGGTATTCAACTGCGTTTAATTCAAATGTTTATTTACATTTTTTTGTTTTAGATACTAATCCAAAATAGCGAGGCGTACCTTACCGAATTAAACACAGAAATACTTACCTATTTAAATGTTTTGACAGTTGCAGACACAAACAAACAAAAACAATACCTGATATTCAAAACTGTGAAAGTTGTATCCTATTTTTAATCTAATAAGACAATCTATCTCTACAACTATATTTTGAAGGGGGTAGATGTTTGATGGATTAAGAAAGTTATAAAATAAAAACAATTATTATCCAATCATTACGTCTATCATCTTTATCAGGATGGTTGGGGGTTTTAGTTTAAACCCTGATCAGTTTTTCTTGTCTCGCTGCAGATACACAGAGCGCACGAGCCGGCCCTCTGAAGTGTCCCACGGCCGCATCAGCTCCAGTCCGTCGGAGGAAACCGGAGGAGGCCGAAAACCCTCCGCCAACCGAGGAAAGAGGCGCCGACGCAACCCGGACTGGGACGAGTCTCAGTACGAGACCGAGTACACGACCGGAGGAGAGACGGGCAACGAGCTGGACATGGACGAGTGGGACAGGTCAGCAACACCACGTCAACTAATGCTCTCATCGTGAAACGAAAGGCGGCAGTGTGTAACGCCACCTAGAGTTTACAGTTTTAGGTTTTGTAGACTTTAGGATGCTGCTTATGTCTGGAGCCAATAGAAATCTGGACTGGGAGGTCGGTTATTTCCCACTTGAACGTCATGAGCTCCAACCTCAGAGCATTCTTTTCCAGCTGAATTAACTCGTATGTAAGGCAAGTTTATGTGTAGAGCACAATTCGTACACAGGGCAATTCAAAGTGCTTTACATAACAGGAAAAGTTGCATTAAAATCACGAAACACAAAAAGACACACAGAATCATTTAAAAATAAAGTGCTTTAAAAGAGAAGAGTGCAGATAGATCTTTCAGTCGTTTGTACATCTAAACAGAACTGTTTTTAGCCTGGATTTAAACATTGTCAGAGTGGAGGCCTGTCTCACATCTTCAGGGAGACTGTTCCATATTTTAGCTGCAAAAAACTGAAACGCTGATTCCCCATGTTTAGTCCTGACTCTGGCACCAGCAGGAGGCCGGTCCATGTTTAGTCCTGACTCTGGCACCAGCAGGAGGCCGGTCCCTGAGGTCCTCAGAGTGTAGATGGTTCATGTGGCTCTAACATGTCAGAGATGTACTTTGGTGCTTGGCCGTGGAGAGACTTGAACACAAGCAGAGCTGCTTTAAAGTCTATTCTCTGAGCCACAGGAAGCCAGTGCAGAGACCTGAGCACAGGACTAATGTGATCGTACTTCCTGGTTCTTGTCAGGACTCGAGCAGCAGCGTTCTGGATGTACTGCAGCTGTTTTACAGCTCGTTTGGAGAGGCCAGTGAACAGGCCGTTACAGTGATCTAACCTACTGGAGACAAATGCATGGATAAGTCTCTCCAAGTCTGAGTCCATTATTATGTAAATGATGTGGCTAATTCTAATATGTAGGCTAAAGAAATATAAATGGTAAAATATTTAACCTGGAACAAATGTTTACACTGTTTATGTGGTGTTTTTTGGGCAAAATCCCAGTTACCAGTTTCTTGAAATGCACCCATAGACTTAGACAAACTTTCACAAATTACAATAGAAGTAAAATTCTTTGTAACAATGAGCAAATCAATGGAAAATATAACACTAAATAAACTATATATAATTAATGTTACAAGAAATGGCAAAAATATGATCAAATATGGAACTGACTTGTAAATGTACAAGCAGAAAATATGAACTAGAAAGTATAGAACAGTGGGTCCCAACCTTTTTCTCCCAGTGACCCCTACTTTAAATGAAGATAACGACCTTCTCTTCTCCAACCTGAGATGCTACTGCCTTATAAGTAACAATATAATTATTTTCTGGTTAATAATGGTGTTAGAGAACATTAATTATCACAAAATACTTTAAAGAAGCAATTAACATGCCATCTATTCACACATCTAGTTTGGACCTCTTTTCTAAAAAACCTCGGGGACCCTCTGAGAATCACAAATTTTGAAAAGTACATAATATCTCAGTCAATGGTGCAAGAAACACACCTTTTCAATCATTTATATTGACTTAAACAAGCTTTTGTCCTTGTAGACCTGTAGGAACAGCAGCCAAAACGTTTGTTATTTCAGTAAATATATTACTCAAGAAGCAGTAAAAATAGTAAACTAGTGCAACTCCTTTAAAAAGTTAAGCAAGTTATGTATATGTGACGAAATAAACATACTACTTGCTGTTTACTCGTCCCTGAAACACAGAGCAAAGGCAGGTGCGAGTAACAACAGTCATTTGTGGTGTGGAAGTGTAAGACGCCCAGCTGTATATTCTGCCTGAACATGTGTTTGGTCAAAGGAGCGTTAAACAGTGCAGTTCTGTAATAATGCTAGTGTCTTGTTGAATGGGATGATTGTTGGACAAAATGCACATGTGGCAACTTTAAAAACATTTGCCAGACACATTTATTAGAGCTAAAAAACCTTGGGGACCCTCTGAGAATCTTTGGGGACCCAAATATGGGTCCTGACCCCAAGGTTGGGAGTGACAGGTACAGAAAATAGATCTAAACTTGTAAAGATTTACTGTTCTGACTTTTTAGCTAAATACGTAAAGAGAGAAGAACTTAATCAATAACTAAAATGATATAATAAAGCCGTGATGTGGACTTGGCTTGTTCTTGTCATGGTCCTGGTTTAGTCCTTGTTTAGTCCAGGTTTAGTTCTGGGTTTTGTCTTGGTTTTGTGGTGAAAGCACACACTCTCTCCCACAAAACATGGAGCAAAGCCACTTTAAAAACACGAATCACAAACGATTACGAAATAATTTGGACTAAGTGTATGCTACCAAACAGTTTAAATATATTGTCTTTCTAAATAATCATGATTTGACCAAAAATAGGTCACTTTTTGATCCTTTTCACCTTGTGCCATGAGAACCTGTGACCTCACGGACAGAACAAACAGTCCAAATCCGCTCCTGCAGCAATGCACTTGTACAGTCCTCATACAATCAGAAGTGTATCTCTAAGCTGCCTTTACACTGTAACATGAATGCTATTAGGCCCAGTCAGACAGATTGCACTCAAATTCCCAGAGTCCTTCGGGATAAGACCTAAATACTCAGATTTAAAACGCAAAAAACAGCTCGTAGTAATCACTCTCTCTTGACGATCGACTCAGCGCTGTAGAATATGTTTATCGCACGTCTAAATTACATCAGATTATTGACTTACGGCGTGTCTTTGAATGTCTTTGTGGGAAAAACGGCTTTGTGTTTCTGCCGCGGTGCTGTTCAGGAGAGAGTTTAATCTCCTGAGGCATGCCGTTCCTCGTCAGTTCTGCTCAGGCTAAACGACAGAACTGGGACAAAGGTAGAAAACATTGGCTCTTGTAATTAGTTATGGGACTGAAGCTGCTGGATAACACCACACGAGGGCTGCACAATTAATCGAAATCAAATCACAATTTTAATGGACGCAATTAGCCAAGGCTGCAAGTGCAATCATTCCTTCCACAAACAACAAAATATCCTGTTTTATTCGGCATAAAAACTGCAAACCGTGTAGTTTAGATGTGTTAAAACATGAAGCAAGCAACGAAACGAGACAAAAAATGACACAAACATGGCTTAATGTGAGTAAAATGCGACAAAAAGTGACAAAAACATGACAAAAAGTGCCACAAAGGCAACAAAAAGTGACAAAAACATGACTAAAAGTGCCACAAATGCAACAAAAAGTGACAAAAACATGATTAAAAAGGACAAAAATGGTACTGTAAGTGATAAAAATTTGACTAAAATGTGACTAAAAGTGAAAAAACTTGATTAAAAGTGACACACATGCGGCTTAAAGCGATGTTGCTGATGATGCTAAAAGTGACAATCATGTGACTAAAAGTGACAGAGATGCAACTAAAAGTGACAAAAATGTGACTTCAAGTGATAAAAACGTGATTAAAAGACACAAACACAAACATGGCTTAAAATGACAAAAATGTGACTAAATGACAAACACACAACTAAAAGTGACAGCAAAACGGCAATAAAAGACAGCAAAACTTGGTCTCTTGGGTTAGAGACTTGTGAAAAAGGCCTATAAACTCTATATTTAGGATGATTGGACTGCATCAGAAAAGTAAGTGATGCATGTGACTGATGTAAAAACTGGATCTGTTTTTCATGTTTAAAAACAGTAAAAATCAGGTACATGCCCTTTTAAACACCCATTCAGTTGTAAATATTCTCCACCAGGATGAACTCGGCTTCACTTCACCTTTATCTGTGTAAAATTGTGTAAAAAATGTCAAATGTTCACAGGCCTTTTGCGTTCTAACCAACTAATCAATTAAATACAAATTATAATAACTAGACTAATCGATTACCAGAATAATAATTAGTTGTAGCCCTAATATAATTTATAAACAACTTTCCTTTCTTTAAACTAGCAACAAAATTTTTATCTCTGTCTCAAAATAATTTATTAAAATATACAAAAAAAAACTTGCGATATCAATAGCTAATTAATACTGTATCACCAAATGTCAGTAATTCAGTATTTCTGCGAGGTCTTTGCCTCTGTCTATCATTTATGATTGTTTTTATGGCCAAAAAGAGTTTCTTTTGTGTAAAGTAGTTTCTTTTGTGTAAATTATGCGTAACCTTTGGCTCCCCAGTGTCATAAATTTGTTTACTTCCTGTAATTTCATCATATTTTTCTGCTTTTCTCCACAAATAGCTACCTAATTGGTGTAAAACTATAATTTATATTTACAAGATACAATGAATAACACATAATAATACACATAAATTAGAAAATCATAAAAGCCTGTCATATGCACTTTAAGGTGAGACACTGCAGATGAGTAGGAAAAGATCTTAAATCCAAACAAATCAATTTTAAACTTTTCTGTGGTTAACCTAAACCTATTTCTGCGAGGTCTTTGGCTCTGTCTATCATTTATGCCTGTTTTTATGGCCAAAAAGAGGAATAGATATTGGCTTGTTGGTATCATAGTGCCCACAGAAGACATATTGTTCCAGCTAATATATTTATTGAACAATCCACAGAGTTTCCAGGTTCACAGCCTTCACACTGGCACCGACTAAATCCCACGTCGAGGCAGATCTTTGTCAATAATAGCTCTGAAATCTCCCCCCGACCTTAACATGGTAACCAGCTTAACGTGGGCATAGATCATGTTCAATAATCTAATAATAAAATGACTTTCTGTTTGACCCGGCTGGACCTTCTCACCTCTCTCCGCTCGTGCGCGCAGGATGTACCCAGAGATCACCTCCGACGCACAGAGGCAGGATTACAAGAGGGAGTTTGACGCCGACCTGAAGGAGTACAAACGGATGTGCGCCGACATGGACGACATCAACGACCAGCTGAACAAACTGAGCCGGCAGCTGGACACTCTGGACGACACTTCGGCCAAATATCAGGTCAGACACGCTCAGGAGGCGCTGCTGTGTGCCTGCTGTGTTTGCAGGTTGTAGGTTCTAGAGGGAAGACTGTGGTGTGTGAGGAAACTGAAGTGTGCAGCTCCATCTAGTGGTACAACTGTGACGGTGCAACAAGCTGCAAAACCGGAACATTTGATACGTTTAAAGTCGATATGACAGGATTAGACGACACATTTCACTAAAACATTATTATATTTAACATTTTACTAAACAATTTGCCTGTTTGTCCTCAGTTTGACAGTTTTTGTAAAGTTTATAATGTCACTTCCTGGTTGGACTTGAGGTACAGGTAATTCCACAGCTGTTACCTAGCAACCAGAGTGTAAACAAGGGCTAAAATCCATATAAAGTACACAATAGCTATGATTTGACAAATAATAATACCTGATAACACCTTTATTTTTGTTTAAACAGTTTAGACTCTTGAAACTTTCTGAATAATGTGCCTGTAAATTGTCTCTGTATTTACATTGGCACGTCGCTTTTTGATGACATCACAGAACTCAGCACTACTTCCTGTAATCTGACAGGGTGGACTACTCATTTAACTAAAATGCAGTTAAGATTAAATATATTTCAAATTCTGCTCAAGTCTTTACACATTTTTTCCCAGTCTAGCGATTTGTTTAGGGTTTTTAAGTTCACTTCCTGGTTCTAAATGAGGAAATTACCTGTAGTGTCATTTTAGGACAATTATGCAGCTCGCTCTTCAAATTCCAGCAATATATTATTAATAAGACCATGTTTAATATTTCAAAGAGCTAAAATGATCAATAAATCAGAAAAATAATTCTAGTTCTCTTTCCTCAAAACTTGTTATATTTTTGAGAAATTGTATTTTTCGGAATTTGAATAAAATAATTAAAATAAATAACTATTAATGAATAAGTGAGACAAAGTCAAAATACATGTTTTAGAGGTTCAAATCACTAAACTTTTGTCATTTTATCACGAGTTCATTCATGAAATGTACAAAAGAGACACAAATATTAAAATGTGTAACATTACACTTACATTGTTTTCCAATGAATTTTTTGTCTGCATTTTGTTTATTTTTTGTGAGCCACAGAAAACAATGTAGAAGGAGGTCACAAATGTGTTCTGTCTAAAGATAATTGTGTCCACTTTTATGTGTAAAAAGAATTATAACTCTACATTTATTGTTCATTTTCTGCAAGTTGCTAAAAATAAATACAAAAATGGGAGCGCAGGAGTCAGAAAGGGTTAAACTGTGACGTCTCTTTTCACAATAAACTCAAAAATGTAATATTGTGACATCCTGAGTTGCTAAAGTAGTTACAGTTGTTGTGATAAATGTGCGTTTCTATAGATTAAAGGTCTAACTATAGCTACATATTTGTATTTACGTTGGTCAGATGTTATTGTACAGTGTTTTGTTGATAAAAATGGACATGTTATCACTGCCTTTAATGCTCTAATGGTTATTTGTCCTCAGGCTGTTGCAGAGGAGTATAATCAGCTCAAAGACCTCAAGCGGGTGAGTGAACACACAACAACACACCTCCGCACACGTGATCCAACTTAGATTTATTCAAACTCAAACGCCTCGTACTTTTCCCGCAGACGGCAGAATACCAGTCGAAAAAGAAGCAGTGCCGCAGACTGAGACACAAACTGTTCCACGTCAAGCGGATGGTGAAGAACTACGACAAGAGCCACTCGTGAAGCCGACGGAAGCAGCAAAAACACTCCCTCCAGAGACCAAAGTCACTCTGTGTGCGCTAACTTCAAAACACGGACGACTAAAACCAGGCCCGGAGCTGTGCCACTGCCAATTTAAGGGTTCTAGGACTTTTTAAAGCTTTCTGACACCGTTATAATGTTATTTCCTCCTCAAAAACTAAAACAGAACTGATCTTATTGTTTTTAAAATCTGAATTCAGTATATTTAATCTTAAAAACTTTCTCCGACCTGTTAATATAATTTTAATAACAAGGCAAGTTTATTTGTCGAGCACAATTAAAATAATTCAAAGAGCTTTACAGAACAAGAAAAATACATTGAAATTAAAACTTCAAACAAATAAAACGAACATTAAGGTGAGACACTGCAGGTGAACAGGAAAAAGTCTTAAATTTAAAGATATTAATTGTAAACTTCTTCTGTAGTTTACTCACATAAATGTAAGAAAAAAATGTATTACAAGTTTTTCATCGTGTCATGTTTTCAAGTAGAAATAAGGCATTTTGTGTGTAAAAACAGCCAAAAATACATATATTTTGGACATTTAAAACAGAAAAATGGACAGAACCAGGTTTAAATTTAACGTTATTCATTTTGTGCACATACTAGTTTAAAAAAAAAATGTTTTGTCATGCTTTTGATGAGAGGATTTTGGATTTCTTATTTAGTAAACTAGATTTGACTGAAAATTGTCCTAAAAATTCAAATTTCGCCTCATTTTTTTGACTTAAAACTTAGATAAATTAGGCATAGAATAGATATCAACAAATCCTTCTGTACATTTTGTCAAAATCTTGTTGAGTCCAAGATTGTACAGTTTGTTGTGTTTACTTTACTACTTTAAGACTGATCTTTATGTCTTTGTGGGAGAAAAATGCATTTTAAGAAAACAATCTTTGAAGTTACAATGTCCCAGAGAAATCTATGGATGAAGTGGATTAAATGAAGAAACAAAACATCTTCAGCAGCAGATTGTGTTGTTTCCACGTGAACATCGATACGCCGTGAGAGCAAACTGACTAACAAACAACAAAAAATGTAAATAAATGAGTTTTACCTGTGGTGTCCCGCCTTGAAACATGATTTAAAAGAGAAGAATGATCAAATCCTTTCAGTCTGCAACGATTAACCAACTAATCACGACCATTAAAACAATAATCATATTTAGTTGTATTTAGTCGTATTTTGATCATTGTTATCTGGACTTTACAGACTCTAAAAGACCTTATTTAAACAACGGCAAAGGCTTTATTGGATCAAAACTGTCAAAAAAGAATAAAGTGTTTGTGATATTTATCATCGAGAAGCTTTCAGTCGTATATTTCAAGCTTTATTTGGTTGGTAATGTGTTTTAAAAAAGACATAATTGTTTGATTTGTTCAAATAAGTTAATATAAAATAGCAGCTCTAAACAGAACAGGCAAAGCAAGAACAAGAAAGAAGTGAATCGCTCCAGAAAATTGTCTTTAAAACCTAAATAATCACAGTTTATGAGCTTTAATTCCACCTGTAGTTCATTGATATGTTTTTGTTTACGAGCACAGCATTCATCTGATTGTACTGTTGCTCTGATCACAACTGAGTCTCAACATTTATTTGTGATTCATTGATTTGAACTATTTGCACTGACGAGTTTGCAAAGTTAATCTGAAAGTGTTTCCTTTTCAGACTAAACAAGCGCGTGGGTTTAGTCTAAACGCAGAGGGATGATTCGTTCACTTTATTTTAGCGGCAGAGATAAGACGTAGAACACGGCTGCACATTTATGTTCAGATTGCAACGTTTTTTAGCACATTTTTGCAACATTAAGTCACATTTTTGGTACTTTTCTCGGACTAAACCTGGACTAAACCTGGACTAAACTGGACCAGAATTGTGCAGTAAACTTTTTTAATTTGTATTTTTCATAACAGCAGTGAGTCTAAGAAACGGCAAACATATCTTATTTTTATACGGATCGCTTTACAATAATCTTCAAGTGTTTTGTTTCACTAAATTACTTTGAAAAGCAAATCTGCTCGTTGTAATTCTGTTTATTTTCTGTGTAAGAAACTAAACGTTAATGAAAGGCTGAGTTTAACGTTCATTAAAGATGTTTTTAAACTGTAAACTAGTGTTCACTCATCAATAAGCTCTTCCACCTTCAACTCCTCTGATCATTTGTCACTCATCTTTGTTGATCTGTTGTACATTTAAACCGCTGATTATTCTTTTTTTTCAAAGGACAATTTTCATTTTACAAACCGTTTGTGAGCCATTTATTTTTGTATGAATTTATTTTCTTCATTTTTTGCTCTATTATTATTAAATACTATGTTTTTGTTACTGTTCGTTCCACGTTGTCTAAAGATATTTGAATTCATTACATAATAAACATTTCTAATTATGTGTCATTTTATATCGTGTTAAAGCAGCGTACTTTTCTGTTATATTTAGAGGAACAAAATATTAAATGATGTTCAAAATATGGTACTCTCAAAGGAAACAAATTAGAAAAACAAAACCATGCTCTTTATTAGTTTTATTTTATTTTATCTTTATTTAAAGGGAAAAAGTCTCATTTACTATTCATTGTTGACGATAAGAAAGAAAAACAGCTCATGGATTAGTGAGCGCTGTTGACAAATTAAAATATGCCCATCGTCCAGAGGTGGAAAGTAACAAAGTACAAATTTAAACAATGCAACTTTAAACTTAAGTCAATGTTTTATGTATCTGTGCTTTACTGAACTACATTTTACAGTAGATACTTTTACTTCTCTACATTTCAGAGCTTGTATTTGTACTTTTTACTCCACTACATTTTTTAACTGGACTGAAAAGTAAAAGTATATTTTCTTAAGACCTGCTGAAAAGGCCGAGGGGTTTATATTTTACACGTTTATCGCGACATCTTGCCTGTTTTTTTTTTTTTCTACTTCCCTTTGAGCAAACAAAAAGCCTCTAAACTGAAAAATAACCTGGAAAGTGACCTATGACGACCAAAACTCAACAGAATAAATCAATCAAGATTACAATTCAATGCATTAATAGTTCTTCAAACCAAAAAGAATGACTTTTCTTACTTTCTACTCTTAAAATGCGTATGACAGATTTTTATCATTTTCAAATTTTGACTTTATTTGTTGTATTAATGCCTCTTATAAATATAAATTATAGTTTTAGAAGAATCACGCAGCCGTTTGTGGAGAAAAGTGTAAAAATCTGTTGAAAGTTACAGGACGTAAACACGATTGATGAGATCACACTAGGGACACAAAGGCTGTGTGTAATTTACAAAACAAACGACTTTTTTTACCCTTTAAACATTAATTCAACTAAATAAAGGTGTTCACATGTATTTTTATTTATCAAAGAAAAACATCTGTGACATTAGAGGAGTTTTTACCCAATTGTACAGATGGTTGCTATGGTAATTTCCTAGCGTGATGTCATCATTTACAGGAAGTGAAATTAAAAACCTACAAAATGGCTAAACCGGGATAAAATGTGTAAAGTATTTTAGTAAACTTTGTAATATATTTATCTTAACTGCATTTTAGTCACATGAGTAGTCCAACCTGTCAGAGGCACTTTAAAGTACATTTTTAAAGGAGTACTTTAATACTTTTACTTAAAGTGCGTATGACAGGTTTTCATGATATTCTAATTTTGACTTAATTTCGTATTAATACCAGTTGTGCATATACATTTTGTTTTACACCAATCAAGCAGCCATTTGTGGAGAAAAGTTGAAAAATATGTAGAAAATTAAAGGAAGTAAACAGACTGATGACATCACACTGGGGAGATGAAGATTACGCATAATTTACACAAAATAAACAACTTTTTTTGATCCTCTAAACATTGATTCAACAAAATAAAGGCTTTCACATGTATTTTTATTCATAAAATTAAAAAATCTGTAACATTAAATTAGTTTTGGCCCAGTTTATGGGATGGTTGTGAGGTAATTTCCTAGTGTGATGTCATCATTTACAACCAGGAAGTAAAACTAAAAAACTAAAAAAATTGCTAAACCATGATAAAATTAGTTAAGTACTTCAACAAAATTTTAAATATATTTATCTGAACTGCATTTTTGTCAAACTAATAGTCCAACCTGTCATAGGCCCTTTAAGTAGATTTTAAAATGTGAGATTTTTACTTGAGTATTTTAATGCTGCTGTATCTGTATTTTTTCTTGAGAAACAAAATGGAGCACTTCATCCACCGCTGCTGTCATTATAATAAACCTTTTTCTGCTTTTTCCATCATTTGTAAGAACATATCTCCCTCACAGAAAGTGTTTTATAAAAGCAAAACTTTGTGGACAAAAATCAGACCTCGACACGCTTCATTTAACACATTTTATCTTTTCAAACTTGTAGAAAGAGGCCTGTGAGTCACGCTTTTGAATAACAGCTTCACTTTGTGTCTGAAAAAGCTGAAAAGAGTCTGTGAAAGCGACAGTGAGTTACAAAGGTTTAAATATCTACTTATGTCACGGTTTGAAAATGTGGTACTACATCACTCACTGTGGGAAGAACAAGATTATTATTATTATTATTATTATTATTATTATTATTATTATTATTATTAAAAAGCAGTGGTGGATACTCAAGTAAAAGTACAGACACAGCAGCAAAAAACACACATCACATTTTAAAATCTACTCCAGTAAAAGTATTAAAGTCTTCATTAAACGATCTCCTTTAAGAGTAAAAAGTACAATTCTTTTTGGTTTGGAGAACTATTAAAGCATTAAATTGTAATCTTGATTGATTTATTCTGTTGAGTTTTGGTCGTTATAGGTAACTTTCCAGGTTTCTATTTCTAAAAAAAAAAGATGTGCTAAAAATAAACCCCTCAGTCTTTTCAGCAGGTCTAAAGAAAATATACTTTTACTTTTCAGTCCAGTTCAAAAATGTAGTGGAGTAAAAAGTACAAATACAAGCTCTGAAATGTAGAGGAGTAAAAAGTATCTACTGTAAAATGTACTTAAGTAAAGCACAAATACCTAAAAATGTGCAGTACTTTTACTTTTACACTTTTCTGTGTTGTGTTCAGTTTTGATGACGTCAGTTAAACACACGCGCCGAAGAAATCTGCATAATTTTATTTTTCAAAATCCAAAAATGACCAGAAATACAAACAATTTTGAAGTTTGGCATTTTCGTAAAACACAAAGAAATAGACAAATCACTCAAGTTTATAATTCGACAAATAACACGATTCTCAGAGAAAATGCTGTCGTTCTGAAGGGTCGAAGCCAGAGTCGTTTTACTGTTTAAAGTAGCACTGCGCAACTTTTCCGGAGGAGCGTTCGCCACTTTCTTGCCTCGAATGCCCCACAGTATGGCATTAAGCTTATCTATCGCCATGGAGACGGGCAGACGACGCCACCAGGCCAAGTTACAGGTCAGATCTGTGAAGCCTTGAGTTTTTAATGTATTTTCTTAGCGATACGTTAACAAAAAGACACGTTTAAAGCCATACTGTGGAACATTCCTGGCAAACCACTAACAAAACACAGTCCACCGGCAAAAGTCACACCTTTAACAAAACAAACGTTCAAATTTTGGCTTTTAAAAATCAAGTAAGTGAATTTAACATCGTACCACAAAACTTTAAAACCTTAAAATGTATAAACATTCACAATCTGTTATGAAAGGCATCCACAAAAATTACAAAAATGTCAAATGCTTTCTTTATAAAACGGTGTGGGACTTAAAATAGCTTTGGGTGAGACTTTGGGCGCCGCCGCTTCTTCTTCTTCTTCTTCTTCTTCTTCAAAAGTTCAATTCACATTCAAAAGCATAATGACGTTTTTGAAAATACTTTGATCCCTTTATACTTACATCTTAAGCACATGAATATTCTCTGTACAACGTGTATAAAATATGAGGTAATAAAGTTGGACAGAAGTGACTGTCCACGAGCAGCTGTACATTCAACTCGCAAAGTGTCTGTTCAACTCGTACCACTGGGGGGCGCTGTAAGACCAAGATTTCGCTGTAATGCTGTGGTTTTAGCAAAGTTTCCTAGTTTTAATGGACGCTTTAAAAGTTTGTGAGCAAAAATATTCAAAATTCAGAAATGGAGGCAAAAGTGAAGTGGGAAATAAAAGGATTTCACTGGGATTAACCTCAGAATTTCACAGAATTAAGACGGTTTTGGTAAATGTAAACCACTCAGAAACATGTGAGTGACATCAGAGCCTGGTTTAAAGATATTTACGATTATATTGTATGTGCTTTGTTTATTTAAAAAGAGTTTGACAGCATTTCTGGTAAAGTAAAAACGCGATTTGTAAGTTTTACTGGAAAAATTATTATGGAAATGTTGACCTAGTAATAGATTTTCACTTCCTTATCTTTAACTTTATCAGATAACTTCCACATTTTAACACAAATTGTACTTTTTAAGAATCACAAATCCAGATCTGAGGCTAGAAAGTTGTTTTTTCTCATCTTTTTGAATAGAAAAGCAAACATACTGTCATTTTTATCAATTTATTTTCTGTTCTAGAGACTTAAAACAATTAATATTTAGATCTGATGACATTGAAAACGTATTTAAATCTGCTTAATTTTGTTCCCTCTCGCGTCCATTCAGGAATTTTGAACATTCTGATGACATAACATTAAAAAAAGTCCGTAGTACCAAACTTTAGACCGAGAAAACGTCTGCAATAACAAACAATGTGTGGTCTGTGAGCCACTTTTGCCACTTTAACTTGTACTAAACGCAAAACAAGTGCAGAATGACTGGAACTGAACGAATGTAACTGAATCTTTGACGGTATTTACTTCTTATTTTGCCTACACGCGGTTGTGCAACATGAAACTTTGCAGTCTTCAGAAATACATTTGGTAACAAAGTCTGTTAAAGTCCCCCGACACACGGCTGCTATGGCTTCGACGACACACTGGGCTTGGGTCCACACACACGGAGAGCGACAGGGCCAGAGAAAAGGGGCACTGGAGGAGGTAGAAACGGCACACGGCCTCAAAAAGTCTGTCCAGAGTTTGTCCAGAGCCGCAGAGATCAGACGGAGCGTCGACAAGTGCTGCAAATAGGACGAGGAATTGTGTTTTTCACGCCAGGAATCAGCTAGGATTTGTTTTTTGTGGGTGAAACTGGAGCAGAAGTGGAGGATTATGTCGAAAAATGGATAATATTGCGATTGTTTTTTCAGAGCTTTGCAAAATTAGAGCACTGAGTGTATCGTTTAGAATTAAAACTGTTAAAAATTGGCTAAAAATTGTCAGAAAGGTCCAGTTTAATCTCCCAAAGAAAGATATAAAGTGATATTTCAATGGTTTTTTGAGAGCTCAGCAAAATTAGAATATTGAATGTATCGTCTATGATTAAAACTATGAAAAATTAGTTAAAAACAGAGTCAGAAATGTCCAGTGTAATCCCCCAAACAAAGATATAAAGTGATATTTCAATGTTTTTTTTTTTTTTTTCAGAGCTATGCAAAATTTGAATAGAGTGTATCGCCTATAATTAAAACTATGAAAAATGACCTCAGAACGAGACAAAACTGTCAAGTATAATCTTTAAAATAAGCGTCTAAAGTGATGTTTCTGCACTTTTGTGGTTAAATTTATGGTCAGTTCATGTTTTCTGCGATACTTAAACCTTAACAAAGACATTTATAGCCACCTTTTCGCACATTCCTGATGCTTTGTTAAAATATCGTCTTGAAATCGTTATCGAGATGATGCAAAAAAGTGTTGAGATAGTCATTTTTGTCAATATCGACCACCATGACCTGTAGTTTCTGTGGAATTGACTTGTTTGCAGATTAAAATGCAAACGAGACTTGCCTTTCTGTTTCCTTTAATAATTACTCTAAAGCTCATATTAATTTGCCATTTGCCGCTTGCTTTTTCCGCCAATAACAGCCATTACTGTAAGTGCACGTCATTTACTTAATCTGTTTATTTTTTAGGTCTTTACACAATGAAAACTTGCTCACAGGTGCACTGGAAAAAATGACAATCTTAAGTGAATAAGTGCTTGAACTGAATAGAATATAATACTGATTTGAGTATATTTTGACAGTCTTAAAATAAGTTTACCAATGGGACAAGCAAGAAATGTATTGTTTTACTAAAAATAAGAAAAATTAAACTGTTTATTTTACTTGAAATGACAAAAATGAATGCTACTTGACTTGTTTCATTGACAAATCTTTCTTTAAACTGTAAAAATATACTCAAATCAAGATAAATACTACTTAATTCCCACTTATTCACACAATTGTCTTATTAAAGAGTCATTTTTTCCAGTTTGAACAGATGTTTAGCATGTCAATCCAATAATACAAGGTGAGTGAGGTCTTGACAAAATTAATATCTCAGTTTTTTTTTTTTGAGTATCCTGATAGCGATATTCAGATGATATTATGTAAATTAAACAGAAAGTCGTTAAATGTCTTTAGACGTGTTAGTTAAGGTTTAATTATGAAACAAATGTGAAATGTCTGTAAAATTAATCAAAAAAAGTGCAGAAATGTCACCGTAAACCCTTATTTAAAAGGTTACAACATACATTTTTCTCATTTTTTCATTTAATCAACTCTTTTTCTAGCATTTCTTTTGCTATAAACGATTCACTCAATATCAAAACTGTGCACATCCTCAAAAGAACGTTCATAATGTCATCTAAATTTGATCTAATCTCGCTCTGACTGTGCCGCCTGATTCTGTAAATGCCGTTGGTGAATCGCCTCGGTCTGATCTCCGCCTGCCCCTGAACGCCTCACTGTCCCGGGACGTAGGGCCAGCTGATGGAGCTCCCCGACAGCTGCATGTCCCGGATCAGAGTCTCGATGGGCGTCTTCCCCACCAGCCGCATGAAGAAGAGCTGCGAGATGAGGTTTGCGGGGACGGCGCGCAGGGCGGGCAGGCGCAGCAGCAGGCGGCCGAAGCGCTGCGGCTGGTTGGGGTACTGCAGCCTCTCGTACTCCGTCAGAGCCACCTGCGCCTTCTCCTGCAGCGACTCCACGTGGGCCGGGTCCGTCAGGCCGCAGGCGTCTGAGGGGGGACGGGAGAGGCGGGGTTAAACAGGCGGGAAAAGTGGCACATTATAGGGCTGAGTGATAGGGTGATGAAAAAAAAATCGAATCGTGAGCTCTTCCCTGTGATAATCTGCTATTTTTGTGAAATTGTGGTTCACTGTTTGTCTCTTTAATGCTACTGTCTGTTCAAACACACTTTTTCTCCTGTTGTTTAGCCTCTGGAGCCTCTGAGCAGATGACTTTATGTATCACTTATAGACCAGAGCTGCACAATTAAACCAAATCGACACAAAATCGCAATTTTAATGGACGCGATTAGCAAAGGCTGCAATAATTTCTTCCACACACAACAAAATGTCTTGCTTTGAATTCAATAAAAACTGCTAATAGTAGTTTGGATTTGTGCAAAACTTGTTCTGAAACAACAAAAGTGCGACCAAAAGCGATAAAAATGTGTTCAAAAACGCGACAACGAACAACAAACGTGACTCAGTGCACCAAAACGTGACTAAAACGCGACTAAAAGCGACAAAAGACGCGACTAAAAGCGACAAAATTGTGTTTAAAATGTGAATTTGAATAGAATACTTTTAATAAAACATAAATTGTAAATCTAATCGCAATCGCAAAACTGTTCAGAAAAATCACAATTAGATATTTTTCCTAATTGGTGCAGCTCCATTAAAGGCAAAGTGAACATGAATCGAGATAAAATCGAAATCATGATCTGGCCCCAAGAAAATCGGGATTATAATTTTATGCCGTATCACCCAGCCCTAATTATAACTGTGACAGGGACTATTTATGCGTCAAAACATGCACCATCTGTGAAATACTCCAGTGGAGGCTCTGACCAACCAAGATTTCACTAAAACGTAGTGAACATGACTATATTTAACATTTTACTAAACATTTTGCCTGTTTGTCCCAGTTTGACAGTTTTTGTAAAGTTTATGATGTTACTTCCTGGTTGAACATAGATAGAGGTAATTCCACAACTGTTACCTAGCAACCAGACTGTAAACAAGGGCCAAGATCCACATAAATTACACAATAGTTAAGAATTTACAATAAATAATACCTGATAACGACTTTATTTTGTTGAATGATCATTTAAACTGTCAGAAAATGTGTCAGTTGCAGTAAATTGTCTCTGTATTTTCTTTTTTCCCTCTTTTTTTAAGGGTCAAACGTCAATTTAAGTGCAAATACAAGTGAAAAAAAAATGAAACAAGATCCCTGAACCCTTAAAATACGCTCTTACAACTAATCTTCAGGCTTAAGAGGGTTAATTTCTTAAGCAGATTAGAGGTAGTAGCAGAACCATTGGAATGTTTAGACTCCTTTTCGACCTCGAGGTCTTAAGGGTACGTCGCCTATTGATGACATCACAGAGGGATTAGTACTACTTCCTGTACTTTTACACTTTTAGAATTCAAAATTTCCTCACAAACTGGCACTTCACGGATGTAAAACTATGATGAATGTTTACCACAGTTCTCTTCACCAAACTAAGTCTTAATTAGAAACACATGAAAATCTGTCAGACTTTAAACTGCTCCATTTGAACAAAACTATTTTAAAATTCAAAACTGCACAAACAGTGAAGTCTAGTCTTTCTCTTGAGATCATTGAGGACATAAATGAACAAATAATTTTCCCATCCAAATCTAGGCTAAAAAATGCTTAAAATAGTTACACAAACTGATATTATTTATTGTGAAGCAGCTTCTTAAATTAATCAGAAGGTTTAGGTTGAATTTACCCAGAGCTCAAACAAATAACAATGTATTAGCTGTGGACATATTATGATGAAAATTATAATCTGGACTATACAGACTACAACACATTCAAATTGGAACAAAACAAAAACAAACAAACAGCAGCATTATTAATTTAAAATGTCAAAAAGGATCAACTATTTCAGATTTTCATCAATAACAGCCTTTATCAGTAAATAATCTCAATCCAGCAGCCTTCAATCACTATATTTGAACCTTAAAAATGTACTGAAAAAGCCTCAATGTACAATGGAAACAATTATTTGACCGGTTCACAAATAAATAAACGTTTGTTACTGCCTAGTTTGCGTGTTGTACGTATAGACCTTATAAAAGTTCCCAAATGGAGTCAAAAGTGAAGCGCAACATAATGTGATTTCACTGGAGAAACTGGGATTAACCTCAGAATATCACAAAATATGAAAAATACAGATGTTTTGTCAAAGTAAAAGCCTCAGACACATGTGAGTGATAAGAGAGCTACTTTAAACACATTTATTATTGTATTTTACATTATGTTTTAGGAAATTATGATAAACTCTGTATTTTTCATAAAAGAACAATCCAGATTTATGTGTTTTACTGGAAAAATACTCACAGAAATGTTGAGTCCGCAATAGTTTTTCATTTTAGCTACAAATATACTAGATACTACCCCATAAATACATTTTTTTGAATTTCAAATAATCTGAGAAATAATCTTTCAATAATTTGAGGCTAGAAAACAGTATTTCTTCAACTCTTTGTTATAGAAAAGCAAACTAACTGACATTTCTGCCTTGGGAATTCAATCATGTTGCTTTTTTTCCCAACACAAACACGTAAAACTATTAGACTTTAAATCTAATGTGAGCTAATCATTGAAAAAAAACGACTGAATATTGCTTCCATTCGCCTCTGTTCTGGACTTTTATGACATAGTACTTTAAAGGGTCTGTATAAATGAATTGATGTTTGACTAATAATCCTCACACATTAACTGCTACACCTCATGCTTTTGTTGTGACTCGCCCTCTGCCCCACTGCCCTGAAACTGGCTTCAGGGCAGTGGGGCAGAACCCTCCTGCTCCACACAAACACAAACACAAACACGGTTGGTTTACAGTAAACAGCTGAGAGCTCGACCTCGCTCACACACTGACCCGGAGAGAAGAGCGCGATGGCCTTGAGGCAGCTGTACTCGGCCGTGTCCACCTGCAGCCGGTTCAGTTTGTCCACCTGGTCCTGGAACACCCGCACCTGGTCCATGAAGGAGACCACGCGCTCGGCCGACATGGGGGACGAGTGGAAGCCCGCCGCGGCCAGCAGGGGCGCCATGTGCAGGGGCAGCGCCGACTGAGCGGCGTTTAGGATGAACAGCTCGCTCCAGCTCAGCCTCAGCAGCGCCACCTGCAGGAGGAGAGTCGTTAAACATACTTATCTTGCACTTATTCGATGACAGGTGTTTTTATTGTTAAAATACTACTCTCCACAGATCTGACCTGTAATCTGGCCTGATGGCAGTAAACAATAAACAATAATATCGTTTATCGTGATAAAAAGGGAAGACAATAATCGCTTGTGCTACATTTTGTTTAATCGTGATAATCGCCAACAAAGATAATCGCCATTTTGTGCAGAAAAAAAGCAGCTTACCCATTATGTTCTCTTCTAGATCATTTTTGTTTTCACTTATAGTAAAGAACAAATATGTCAGAAGGTATTTATAATTAGAAAGTAATGTCTTTATAAGTCACATTTTCAAACTGTCGTGACTATCGTGATATTATCGTGATAATCGTGACATAAAATTTCAATATCGTCCCATGCCTGGTGGCAGCTCCTGATATTTACATTTAAGGCCAGAAAAGTCTTAGAAATGTGCAGTGGCTCTGGATCAAAATGTTGTTGTGTCCTAAGGGTAAACACTTCACCCATGCATGTTTGAGTTAATTCTGTATTGTGCTCAAACCTTTGTTTTCACCTACCCCCTATCCCTGCCCAGTGCCCACTGCTCTGTACTTACTGGCAAAAGTAAGTAAATACCCCCCAAAAAGAAGGCATAACATGGCCACTTTCTTATAAAATACTCTGTTAACATTAGGCACCAGGTTAAGAGTTCCTTTGCTCTGATTTGATGACAGAGCAGGCATTTCTGTCGACAATGCACCGACTACAGCAGTGGTTCTTAAACTTTTTCAGTCGCAACTCCAAAAATAACAATAGTTCACATTCGCGAACCCCAAACACAAAAAATAGGCGACACGCAAAGTGATAAATTAGCCTTATATCTAATGTTTGACTTTATTTTGAGAATATTGACCTTATTCCTGAAGTTGCCGTACGCGCCGCCGTCTTGTTTCCGTTGTATTAGTTCACACGGAGCAGACGAGCTCAACAGAAAATAAGTTCTACATGGACTAAAAAGACGTTTTCAGACTGACCAGGAAATCGTTGCGTTGTTGACTTGTTGTTGCTCGTGTTCATTAAACATTTTACACAAATCAATCTACTTTATGTAACATTTTAGCGGCGAGACTTTTCCCTCGTTCGTCATTAGCTTTAACGGAGTTCTCGTCAAATGGAAGCGCCTTTACAACAAAAGTGCAAAAAACGGCAAAAGTGGGCGGGGCAGAATAAGGTCAATATACCTAGAAAATGACTTTAATAGGCCGACAAATAGGAATCTACATTTCCCACTGCATTTGAAGGGGGTCAAGCCTTGTTTAACACTATTGTATACATTTTTCCTCATCATCTGGGGGCCCCCAAAAATCATTTCGCGACTGGACTACAGTATTAGTAAGACATTATTTACCACAGAGTCTTGCCTAAAAACTCTTAATGTGTGATTTTTTGAGAGCGAGAAAGATTAAAGATGGGAAATTCACCTTTGGAGTGGGTAAAGTAACCACAAAGCTCCAAAGCCTCAGTCTCACCTGCTCGGACACCGGGAGCTCGGGGAAGTAGGGTATATTCCGGGCCCACTCGATGGTGCTGAACAGGAGCCGCGCTGCCAGCTCACAGATGCTGTCGATGCCCATGACCGAGGCCCCTCCGGACCCCTGCATCTGCGCCTGTCCGTAGGGGGCGCTGAACCTGCCGCTGGGGTACGGCTCCGCGCGGAGGAGCTGGGAGATGAGCTCCGACACCGGCTGACCGTTGAAGTAGTCGGGCCCCAGGTGTCCCGCGCCGGGGCCCCCGACTCCGGCCCCCAGAGAGCCGGGACTGATGACGGCGTGGGATGGAGGCACGCGGCCTCGCTGGACCGCTGTGGACAGAACCAAGTGAGGTTATTACACAAAAACAACTTTAATCCAGTGTTTGCTCATCATTCGTTTACATACAGTTGTTTTTAGATTGATTCCTGAATGTTTGAGTTATTGTCCTAAAACTGAGGCTCGAGTGCCCAGAAAATCCCTGTTTTCACCTGCCCCCCATCTCCACCCACATCCCTGCACTTAACTAAAATAAACTAAACTAAATTAAACGAATCTAAATCAAACTAAACTAAACAAACCTAAACCAAACTAAAACAACTAAACAAACTTAAACCAACCTAAACTAAATTTAACTAAACTAACCTAAATTAAACTAAACTAAACTAAACTAAACTAAAATAAACTAAAGTAAGCTAAACTAAATCAAAACTAAACTTAACTAACCTAAACTTAACTAAATTAATCTAAACCAAACTAAAACAACTAAATGAACTTAAATTAACCTAAACTAAACTAACCTAAATTTAACTAAAGTAAACTAGACTAAATCAAAACTAAACTTAAATAACCTAAAATAAACTAAACCTAAACTAAACTAAATCAAAACTGAACTAAACTATCCATTTTCATTACATCAGAATGTATTAAATGTGATAAAATGCCATTATGGTTTTTCTGGAGTAAATATTTAATAGAATTGGATAATTTCAGGGGAAAAATCAAATTGCAATTTTTCTGACATTTGCGTTACAGATTAGAGTTTGAATTAGAATTGAAAAGCAGATACTAATCGATACTAAAACTAGACACTCATTTGAACGAGCCTCAATGCTGATATACTGAGCTAAACACAAAGAAAGCTGTTATTCTGTGATGAAAATGATTCTATTGTGTACAAAAGAGGGTTTCTGTATAAATATTGGAGAATCGAGCCTTTTGCTAAGTATCAGAATCGAGTTTGACTGCAATTTTTGTCAATTTTACACATTTTTGGAGTAAAGTGTGAGTTAAAAACACTGTCGCAAATGGACAAGATCTAGTCAAAGTAAGCCAAAGTGCACCAGAACAAAAAGGACACAATAAAAGTTGAATGTCACCAGTGTTTTGATATAAACATTGTGTGTAATCTGTTACAAACTGTGAGTGCTCGACTGGACCTGACCTTTCACTCACATAGAGCCAAGTTATGACCCGCACAGTCTGTACTTTAATGACAGCAGACAAGAAGCCTAAATATCTGAATCATTTAGACAACTATTCACGTGTATTTATACTTCTCTGAACAAAAAAGAGAGAGAGCTAGAAAGAAATGTAATAAACGCAACCCTAAAAGTTCTAAAATACTCTTTTTTTCTTGTGCTGTTTTACATTTTCTGCGGCTCTTCAGTGTTCAGAGTTCAGTTCAGGTTATGTCAGTGTAAATCTCCATTTTCCAAGCTTAAAGGTGCACTATGTAACTTTTTCTGCGTCGCTTGTCTCCGTGAAGATGTTATTGTTTGCCTGGAATGTTCCCCAGTATGACATTTAACTAATCTATCTTGCATTTATTCAGTCACATGTGTTTTTACTGATAAATACCTTCAGAAAGACTTTTTTTTTGTTTTGATTTGATGGTTTCAGCTGCTTGTTTCCTGGAGCACACTTGATCACATATTTTGAAGCGTGATATACAGTATTTTAGGGCGTTATATCCATATTTAAGATATATTGATATACTTTTAAACAAGATCTACATTTTGAGATATTGTATGTGTCGATAATGCTCATTTTGTCAGTTCACAAGATTTGAAAAGCATTTGATTTTGAATGAAAATAACGACTTATTTGACTGAAAGAGTAACATGTTTTCTGGCTCAGTCTACAGTTTATTTAATGCAAATTGTCTATTTGTGTACAAGTTAAAATACTGTAATAAGATATAGGCATCCGCTTGTTATTTGTGTGCACCTAAATTAAAGCTGCCTGTGACATTTGACATAATACATTTGCAGTAGTGTTTGAGGGTTGTTTTTTCTTTTTGTGATTTGTTTATCCATAAAATCCGGGCCTACTGTATATTAGGGCTGCAATGAATGTGACAAGTTGAAAAATAATCGTAATCGTATTTTTAAAATCATTATCTGGACTGTACAGACTGAAAAACACACACCAAAAGACCTTTTATAACAAAGACAGTGGCATTGTTAGATCAAAATGTAAAACAAAATAAAACAATTTCTTATTTTCATCAATAAAGCTCTTTATTTGTAAAATTCTCTGGGAGCCTTTAGTCCCCATATACTTTGTTCTTGTTGATGAAGTTTTTATCAAGTCTCAAAGTCTCTTTACTGCTGACTGGTCAACAACTAGAACTATTAACTGTCAACTCAGAAAATATCAATTATACAACTTCATGGCACGGATACAATAACATAATAATCCCAGTCAACCCTTTTCTAAATGTACAATATTGTTTAAAAGATATGAGCAATGAATAAATCGCACCATGAAACACTTTAGCAGTTAGTTATAGTCAATAATGAGTCATTTATTCGACCTTCTACAACTCAAATCTTATCTTTATCAAAAACAACAACAATCCCCGACACCGGTGAAGAAAACGTGCACACGATATAAAAGCGCGCACCCAAAACTATTGCTGTGTCTATCAGTCAGAGATAGTCGATGAGGGTAATTATCGTGCCAGGCCTGAGTGGAACATTCCGGGCAGTAAAGTAAAAGTGAAAACCTCTTCATGGAGACGAGCAGGTGGCGTGGAGTACATTTTTAAGAACTCATTTGGAGTGTGGAGGCGCACAGTTCCAGGTAATGTGGAAACAGTGAGCCGGCGGCCGCACACTCAGCGCTTCATGAATAACCAGAGCCCAATATAACTCTGCAAACTGTCGCCGCTCTGCACATTATGTTTGGGACCTGGATCACTGACAGAATCTGAAACTCAAGCCCGAGACGCCACGACAAACACAAAACACACGACGTAAACAAGGAGCAAACTGGAGGGGAATTGTAGCAGAAGTGGGCACTCGAGTGTAGGGCTGCAACTAACAGTGATTTCAGTATTCGACTAGTCAAACTATTATTTCTATTGTACATTGAGACTTTTTAAATATATTATCTACCAAGTGGAAGTTAAAATACGGTGACTGAGGCCTTAAGGATGGAGAATATTTATGAATACAGTGTTTATTAATGAAAATCAGAAGTAGTTTATTGTTTTTTTTACTTAATAATGCCGCTGTCTTGTTACAAAAAGGTATTTTCATATGTGTTTTAGAGTCTGTATAGTCCAGATTATCTCATATTTTGATAATAAAATTTCTAAATGTATTTTTTATAGTGAACTAGTCACGGTTAGTCGATTAATCGCTGCAGATCTTCTCAAATAGAAGTAAAGAAGTGGTCAAAGTAAGTGTGAAAAGTATTTGGAGAAACCACTACTCAAGTAAGAGTAAGATGATCCTATAAGATGGCAGGATGTAACATGTAATTTATAAATATAAGTTATACAAAACAGTGAATAAAGCACAAAAAAATGTGGTATTTTCAAAGAATGGACACAAAAATTAGAAAAACTCTAAATCATATTTGAAGGATCGCTGCAAGAAACACAAATGTTCAAATAATTTACTTAATATTTTCAACTTTCAGTGACTTAACTTCAGTGAGGAATAACTTTACTTTTTTACTTTTTACTTTTTACTCAAGTAGGTTAAGTAGAAGTGGTTCAAGAGTTTAAACCAGGGGTGTCCAAACTTTTTCCATCGAGGGCCACATATTAAAATATAGACCAAGCGGAGGGCCACAAATCAATCACGAAACGTTAAAAAAGCTGCATTTATCTGATGTTTTAAGCTCCACCACATCTACATTCAGTCTCAGTGCCTTAATATCAGGTCTGTATTGAACCAAAATGTTAGTTATTTAGGTTAGAATTGTAGAAAATCTGAAATGTGCTGTAAATAGTACTTCTCAGGACAGAGTGGGCCAGTTCACCAGGAAGCCTAAGGGCCAAGAAAAATTGGTCTGAGGGCCGCATTTGGCCCCCGGGCCTGAGTTTGGACATGCCGGGTTTAAAGGATGGGTCAAATGCAGAGGACAAATTTCCCTACGGCCAGTATAAAGTACACCTCAGCCTTAACCCTAATGTGCTTATTATAACATTAGTCTGTGCAAACAATGGCTTTTTATTTATTCATTTTTGTTATTGAGTTTTTCACTTTTGGAACGGCTCGAACATTTAGTCTCAAATGAAGTATGACAGCCTCTTTCCACAGCGCTCTGTTTGACCCTCGTTAAAATGCCTGGGCTGCACTGACATTCGTTAAATTGCCCCTGGACAGTTTCCCCTGGAGCTGACCTCACCTCACAAGACCAGCCGCTCTAAACCCGCTTTGGCCGATGACTGAAATATTTGACTGGAAATGACTTAAAATGCCAGACTTGTTGTTCAGAGCAGCAAATGCTAAACCTTTTTCACGAGTCACAGTTACAGGAACACGTTATGGTTCGTCTTATTCTGTATTTGAGTAGATCTGATTAAAACTGAAGTAGACTTTGTAATTTTGCCTCGTTTCTTGAAGTCAAAACTTTAAAACATAAGACTAGATTTAGGTGTATGATCTGTGAAAGGAGGAAACACATCAATCTTAATTTTACACTTTAGCGTGAAGAAGGCACTGCACAAAATGTGATTACACTGTGCGTAGGAAGTAAAACAGTGCTGTGGATGTCTAAAACTTATTTCTATGGATATTTTTTTGTTTATTATACTTTTATTATGCAGAATAGTGCAATGTATAAAAAATAATTAAGTTTGTACTCATTTCAAAGCAGATATTCTGGGGGAAATTATCAAAATCATTCCAAAATATTGTTCCTAAAATATCTACAGATTTTATTTCGACGGCTCCTGATTCTAAAGTTCAATTACAGGTGTTTTATTGCTCAAATACCTGCACTACAGTGTCGCTTCTCCACAGATTTGACCTGTAACTTTGTAATATTTAAATCCAGAATGTAGGACTAACATGTCTGTTTGTATTGATTGAAGTATCTCATTTACAAATACACTTATTTTGTACTGTTGCCACATGATAAGCCCTTGAGGAATTTTGGTTAACATCCATCACATTATAATGTATTTTAATGCTTTATTATTTTTTCCAGGGGAAAATAAATCAATCTAACTCAAACTTTTTCAGACAAAGTTCTGTAGAGAACGATGTCTGAGATTATTCTTCCCAATAATAAATAAGAACCAAATCTTTTTAGGCCTAAATTATCATGTGTTGAACAAAAATCTTAAGAAAAATACACTCCTTTTATCGCTGCTTTTGTCTTTCTCTTGGCCACTTTAGTTCATGTCCCACTTAGTGCAGGAAATTGAGTAAGGTTTCACTAATTGGTCTTAACAGCTGTCATTAATCGTTTTGTACCGCCCCCTAACAGAAAAGCGTTCATTGATTGGCTGAAAAGTTCATGCGGCAGCAACAATTTCCGTGAACAAATGTGGCGTAAGTATGGCTCAAGAAAGTGGGATATTCTATTATAAAACCGTCATGAATTACGTTTAAAATGTCGTTAAATGTTAAATATAGACATAATTAATATGAATGCGGGAGAACTGCTAAATAAATGTCGCTTTCCATCTAAAAAAGTGACAAGTTTACTTCGGACACGTGGTTAGCTGATGCATTCAACCACCAGAGGGCGCCAAAATACAACTGCACGTCTGTAAACGTAATGACAATCTAATAGTGGAGGTCTGGCAGCGCCCGGAGTTGTTTAACCCGGTGTCACTAGAATATAGAGACAGAATCTAAAAGGACCAATGCGGGATAGCACCAAACTGTCATCATCAAACTGTCCCCGGGACAGACGAAAGTTCCGCTGTGCGCGGTGGTCATCCAGACCTTGTGAATGGTCATATTCACCTGACATGGCTCGCCTTCTACGTCGAAGCCGCCGAACCAATGTTTGCCTCCTCTGATGGGCTTTGTAAAGTAAATACAACAAAACCACTCTCTTAACCCGGTCTGCCATCGCAGCAAGCGAACAACCGCACGGAAAACACAACTCTTGACTCGACTGCGCATGTGCACTGGACGCTTTGGACGCGCGTGTTCAGGTGAGTTTATCCTCAGACGCGCGTCCAAAGCGACTGTCCTTAAAATGCACAGGCGGCCAACCAGGGCCGGCGTGAACAGGGCTTTAGAAGTACATGTTTTTCTAAAATTGTTGTTCCCTTTTTAGGATGCGTTTTTTTAATAGTTAAAAACACTTCGACCTCTGACCCGCGGCCCACTTATTTAGAGAATGTCCCACTTATTTCATTGCACACACACACACACACACACACACACACACACACACACACACACACACACACACACACACACACACACACACACACACACACACACACACACACACACACACACACACACACACACACACACACACACACACACACATGCAGTAACAAAACATTGAATGAGTAGAGCTGAGTACGTAAATAAACACAAAACCATAGTAATATACAGGGAAAATGACTTATAAAACTGTATAAGTGACTTTTAAATGTTTTTGTTCTTACCTTCTTTGCGCATTCCGACTCGGAAACACTTCTTCAGTCGACAGTATTGGCACTGGTTGCGGTGATGTTGGTCTATTTGGCACTCTCGGTTTGATCTGCAAATGAAAACAGTACAACCATCACATATAAAGTGCCACATGTAAGAGTTTATTGGATAGGTACATTTTATTAGAGAAACAACCAATTAAAATGTAAAGTAAAGACTACTGGATTGTTTTTATATATGGATTACGTCAATAAAAAAAAAAAGTTTTATTTTTCTCTTTATTATGCTTCAAAATTAGCATTGAGCCACAAATGCCTCCATTTATCAACTCAGAGCTATTCATCCCGTTTGAAAAGTCTTTAACGTTTTGCAATCCAATGCTAAAACTTTTTTAATTTTTACTATTTTTACTAAACTCTACACTCAATATTCAAATTGTTTTTGTCTACAAACCAACATTGACAATTATCTAGATTTCAAAGCTATATACCACTGACTCAGTGACGCAATATTCCAGTGAATATTGTAAAACTCATGAGCTGTAATAAATAATGACAGAATGAAAGTAGTTTGTATCATTTATGAGTCATTGTGATGGAGTCCGACAGTCATATATATTAATTATTAAACCCTCTACAGTTGAAATGTTAAAATATTACTAAAAAAAACACTTTCCTGTTACTTTACAGAAGTGCTCACGGTAAATACACAGCCGCAAATACTATGTTTCCAGCTTTCATTTATTGAGCAGAACGGTATCATGACAGGTTTACTTCTGGTTAGCGCTCAAACACTTACTCGCTGCAATTGTAATTGAAAAGTGATTTATTTATTTCAAAATTCAAAATATTATCAGCTTTTGATTGAGTATTGACCAAATTTAACTGATTACTAAGTTTTGTTGACAGAGAAACAGACGCATTAATCTCTTGAAAAGGATGACTATGTGATAAGTTGATGAAAATGTGATAAGTTGATATCTTGAAATATAAATAATTATTGAAGCGAATGACCAAATCTCCAAAGTCAGATGCAGAAAATACAAGAACAAGCTCACAGATTTGACATTTGTTTTTGTATAAAAGTCACTGTAGTGTCAAATGATCTGACTTGAACTTAAATTAAACCAAACATTTCACTTTCATTAAATCAATATTATAAGTCATTTCTAACTGTTTGTAATAAATCAAATGAAAAATGCGTTTATTGATTGATATGAGCTGCTTTGCCTTTTTTATATTCACTTATTCCTCACTTATTTTCTCTGCTGGGTGTCTGCAGCTTTTCAAACCTATTGTTATAAACGCGCCCTTTTGAAATCCAACCTTAACGCATTTTACTACTCTGTCATTCATATTCGCTCATGATTTATTGTCCATTTCTGTTCTCCCTGCAGCTCCTCTGACCCCTGCGAGCCGAGTGAACCCTGCGAGCTGACGAGGCTGCGACCTTTGTAAATCATCGCTCGCACACGCCCTTTTTTTTTTTACTGCCGCTCCTTCAAAGACCTTCACCCGCTCGCCCTCAAGGTGACAAACAGCCACGAGACGCAAGTTCCCATTCACCGTTTTCGACTTTGGAGCAGAATAATAGCGCGTGGTCGTGGTGCGCTGCGGCAGGCGAGGCTCGCATCGACTCGTTGTGTTTTGTGGTTAAGAATAATAGCAGTGTTGACCTTCTGTCTACACCAATCACATGACTGACCTTCAAGACGGAGCTGTTTGCGAGATATAGCCAAGGTTGTAACATTTCATTTTGCACAGAATGGAGCTGACTGAATCTGTGCTGTGCTTCCAGAGAATGTACATAGTCGACTAAAACATCGAAAAAAATAAGTCTAAAATTGAGACGAGATAAACTGAACTAGCTGCGAAACCACTTTGAAATAACAGAGCTCGTATTACAGGCAGTGAAGTGAATGTGTTTGTTTTATTGGATTGGGTTTTATTATAGGGAAGTCAAAAGGTACCGTGCAATATGAAACTAGATTTGACACATTTGAACAAGGGCTGACACTGAAAATAATCTGGGGTTTGATTTGATTTGATTTGATTTGATTTGATTTATTTTTTCACATAATCAAAAAAAAACAGAAGTCCATATGAAACAAAACAACACAAAACGTGATGGAGTGTGGCAGAAACCTGAAAGGGCTTATCCTTAAAGCCACACACCTTTAATTGATTATTTTAACAAGTTTATTGATTACTAACAACTAGCCGATTATTTAAAGGAAAAATATTATGCATTTTTCATATTGTTAGTCTTTAAACAAGCTGTTGAGTACCTTAAGTTTGTCATCTCATGTTTTAGAACTAAAAAAACTAAATGAACATCTGTATTTGGGTTGTTTCCCATGGCGCCATCTACTGGCCGCATAACACTTACACGAGTCAAACATGTTATCATGAAGAAGTGCAAGTTAAGCTAGTGATCGTGTTTAGACGGCAGGAATACTTAGAACGAGTCTTTTGATGATTTAAGGACTTAAAACAGCAGAAGATTGTTGGAGAAGTGACGTATAAAATCGATGGAGAGAGTTCAGAAGAGAATATTTTTGACGTCGTAGAGGAGAGGATTTTCTAACCAGCTTTCCTCAAACTAGCGTGAATGAAGCTATATGCAACTCCAGGTACGTTTTTGATGATGTAACATGATTAAAATCTCAAAAAAAGTCACTATTGCATAATATGTTCCCTTTCATTTGATTTTGTTTTTGAACTATACACAAGCTCGAAAACATGTCGTGTGCTGAGAGTTTTACATCACTCAGACGGAGCAGGAATTCCCGTAAATTGAGTGTTTTTAGTGGAAAAACTATTTTGTTTTAAGTATACTCTGTGAAGATGTTGTCAAGCAGCATTTCTTTTGTTTCCTTGAGGCTAAATGTTGTAAAAATCTCTTATTCATTTTCCTCCAAACAGCTTATCGATTTCCAAAACAAACGTTAGTTGCAGCCCGAAAGCAACATAAATGTTATGGTAGGGCAGTGGGCTTTTGTTGTTTAGTCGATGATTGATTGATTATTTTTATCAGTTAAGTTATTATTTTTGGCAATTATAAAGGTTTCATATCCATAACAATGTGCATAAAAGATGTGCAACATTTGAATATTAAGTACAGTAAAAATGTATAATTTATAGTAAAACAAATGCTAAAAGAGCTGATAAAAAATAGAAAAAAAAAAGTTATGTTGAGATCTTTCAAGCAAGGGTAAAAGCTGATATTTCTGGACTTTTGTGATAAATTTTAGAGATATTTCACATTTGTCTGATAATTTAACCTCAATTAATACTAATAATAAAACACATTTCTGTTGGATTGACATTATATCGTCTAAATATCATTAGCGGGAAACATATTGAGATGTTGGCCATTGTTGCCAACCCCTAAGAGTAGTTTTATGTATAAATATTTGTAAATGTGTGATCTCTTGGTCTTGTCAGTTCACTTGAGGGAAGGATACATGGTCAAATATACAGATATTTAATACGTTTGAGAGCTTTTGCCGTCGACTGATTGAACACAGACTAGAATGAATTTCTTTGGTCAAATTCTGCTCTTATAAATAGGATAGGATTTAATAAATAACCACTTCTTTTTGTCAGACAGAATGAAACCATCCAGGCTAAATGTAGAAGACAGAACCTTCACCAAAGAGGACAGAATTTACTTTACTTTACTCTGGCGTTAATCTACATCAGGTCTAGTAAAAATACAGAATCATATTAAAGAAACTCTGGATTTGAATCTTACTTTGTGTTGTATGAAAAAGAGGGGTTTTAATTCTGTCTTTACTCTCTTCACTGACCCCAGGTGGCTGGTGTTAAGCTTGAATCTATGAAATGTTTAGTCAGTTCAGTTTAGTCCTGGTCCTGGTTCTAATGCTTCCTTCTTGTACATTAGCCTGGATTTAGTCCAAGTTTAGACCCTTTTGTGATGTTGTGTGTGCCGTGCGATCTAACTAACCATTTTATCTGTAATAAATCATGTTTTCTATCAGTTTTATGGAGCCACAACCAAAAACTAGAATTCATTTTCTGGTTTTATTTGGCCATTATTGACTTTTCATAAGATTTTAACCAAATTCCATTGATGTCTTAAGTTTAACTGACAGAGAAAGAGACTGTGGAAGCATAAATTGGCATTGATCACATGTAAAGGATGTAAATGAACCTAAACTTGGTATAAAAATACTGAATGTAAATAAATATTGCAGCAAATGACAATCGCCAAACAAGCTTACAGTTTTAACAGTTGTTTAAGTACAAAAGTCACTTCAGTGTCAAATTATCCGACTATTCATTTCAATTTGAACAGCATTTAAAACAATACTTGGACCTGAATCAAACCAAACACTGAATCTTCACTGAACCTTCTCGTGACCCACTTTTTGGCTCTGACGCACTGCCGGGTAATCAATTTTACATTTCTGTGAAGTCTTTTTTCCCCCCCTTCAGCTTCAAAGATTAAGAAGTTTTAAGGGCAAAAGTTGAGTCAACAATCATGTTATTTGCATAATCCAGCCACAAGGGGTCAGAAGTGGCTGCCCTGTGCTCTCCCTCTGCAGAGATAAACCGAGACAGCTTAACATTTCATACTTACATTGTTTTATTCTGCTTTTAGTTGCTCTGTTTCCTCCTCGTCTCCCTGTTTATTTTGCGTTTCACACTCACAAGTTATAGTTTTTGGGACACAGTTGGTTATTTTTGACCGAGCAAATGGATAAATATTTAATGTGTGTCACTGAAGTTCTATTTTAAACAATTTTTTTAGCAGGAGTTGGTTGGGAAAGTCGAGATAAGCACTGCAGACAGGAACAGTGATCAAGAGAAAGTTGTTTATATTTATTTATGACGTAAGACTGTTAGCAGCTTCCCCATTCTCACCACAAACCCACTATAACTAATTTTACACGTTTACGATATAAACAGATTGTAATATTTGTCACTGGGACATTTTTGGACTTTTTCTTATTTTTTGTTTAGTTCAAAAGCATTTCAACAGTAGAGGGTTGAATAATTAACATCTATAACTTATTATAAACACTAACTAACTGCTAAACAATTTCATTCTGATATTGATGTTGACTGTAGGGCTGGGTATTGCCAAGAATTGCAGAAGAATGCAGTAGAACAAAATGTGATGTTCACTTTGCCTTTAAAGGACATGTTCTGCTACAGTGACTTTTTTTGAACCATGGTCTAACAATGTGTCATCATCAAAAATACATCTGGAGTTGCATTCAGCTGCATTCACCCTGTTTTGAGGAATGTTTGTTAAAAAATCCTCTCCCCTCCGAGCATCAAACACACTACCTGCATAACTCCCTCAATCTGGGACGTATTTTTGGATCTTCTATGTCACTTGTCCTTGAATCTTCTGCTGTTTTTAGTCCTTAAATCATCGCTAAACTCGTTCTGAGCATTTCTGCCTCTAAACACGATAACTGCTGCAGCAAATCCGCATCATAACGTCTTTTCAGCGCTAACTTCACCAGATGTACATAGCGCTGGTGCCATCTGATGGCTGGATGCACTCATTAACTGTCATGTCATACTGGCTGATAAAAAAAAGTAATTGGATGAATAAGAAACTTTTTTGAGATGGCAAATTTAAGGCACTCAAGAGCATGTTTAAAGGCTAACAATATAAAAAATGCTAAATATTTTTCAGAAAACAACTGATATATGAATCATTAACTTTTTCACCTCAGCAACTTAAGCCTTAATGCACTGTTCAATGGAAAGTTAAATGTATAACTCAACAATGTTTATTGAATTAATGTTAAAAATATTGTTGGCCTTTGGATTTCAATTTAGGACAGTTGCCATAGTGATTCATAATTTAAAACTAAATATTATATCTTTCTAATGGTAAAAACTCCTCAAAATGTCAGAACAGGAGAAATATATAATGTATAGAAGTACTGAATGTATAGAACAGGAAGCTGAATCCCATGAATAGTAGTTTCAGTTTTATTGTTGATCGTGATGGGTTTTTGTAGCAAATATCGCAAAATCATGAATTAAATTGTAATTTTAAGTGTTTTAGAAGCAAAAAGAAGTCATTTCACGTTGACTAATATTCCAAAAAGTACAACCAAATGTAAAGTACTTATATATTTGACTGTTTATGTTACATTAGCTTCACTTTATCATTCAGAAAGTTTAACTTGTCACAAACTGGGTATAGGTTTGTCAAAAGCACTGGAAATCGGACACTAATTGAGAGTAAAAGTAAAAGTAAAAGTATGAATTCTAAAAACAACAACAGCAAAACATTTGACTTTTCCTGAACAATTTTAGAATGATCTTGAGCTTTATCAGAATTAATATAAAGCCTCATTGTAACACAAAGAAAGTACTAATATTATGTGTTGAAAATGACAGTATATTGTCTAAATAAGAGCATTTTTTGTTATCATTGTGGTATCAAACACATTCCTTAGTATCTGGACAACATTTACTGAGATGTTTGGTGCATAAAAGTGAATAATTGTACAATCATGTTGTTTCTTCTCACTTTAACCACTTTACCTTGTGACTTTCCTGAATCAGTTCCATCTCCTCTGTCTCACCTGCAGGAGTAGTTGAGGTTCCTCCTGACGCTGCGTTTGAAGAAGCTCTTGCAGCCCTCGCACGTGAACACGCCGTAGTGCTTCCCGCTGGACTTGTCCCCGCACACCACGCAGTCCACCACGCAGGCCTTGTCCTCGTCGGCCACGTCCACGTCGCTGCTGCCGGCCTGGGGCGAGCCGTCCTCGTCCTCCCGCCGCAGGTACGACTTCTCCCCGAGTCCGTTCGTGTCGCCGTTCGGGTTTCCCCAGCCGCCGCTCACCATGGCCATGTTCGCCGTCCCAAACGACCCTATATTTACTACTATTTGTCACTTTTTAACGTTTGAAGCATGCAGTCAGTCAGGAGAGCGGCACAAATGCGTCCGTAAATGTCCGAAAGCTTCAAAATGCCGTCAAAAAAGGTGAAATTCTCAACGATGAAGCGATTAATCGACTATTCGTGACTAGTCGACTGTAAAAAGTGATTGTATTTTGATAACTACAATCGTTATCTGGACTCAAAAAGACCTTTTACAACAAAGATAGCTGTATTTTTAAATCTAAATGTAAAAAAAAAATCAAACTATTTCAGATTTTTTCAATATTACACTTTGTCTTCTCTATTTCAGTCGCAATTTATTTACTCGTTTTGTGACTCTCAGAAGTACAAATCAGGCAAATCAATGCAAAAAGACTATTGTCCTGGCAGCTTTTTGTCCGTAAAGATAAAAAAAGTTGTGGTCCTGTCGGATTGACCTCTCCCTCTGGCCGTGCGGTCGCAGGTCGTCTCCGCTGCTTTTGTATAATCCTTTGCCGAGCCTATTCACGCCCGTGTTTTTTTGTCGTACACTCTGACCTCTGATCATTGGCTATCGAGCTGCGTGAAAACTTAACATTGAGCGGTTCAGAGTTCAAGCTTGGAGAAAAAAAAGGGGAGAAAAGGTTGCACAGCCTCCTTTTCACAGGAAACAATAAATTAGACCACTTTCTCGCCCCCCTTCGCTTTGCTTTTTTTTTTTACAAGTACCTCACCTATTCTCTCTCGTGTGTGTCTGTTGTCATTAAGCGCTACTCACAATCTCCTCAACAACTTTCTCCCAAAAAAGAAACAAAACTTCCACTTTTCTTCAGACTGGGTAAAAAAAAAGCCCTGCCCTTTTTGACTTCTCTGTGACTTCAAACTAGTTCAACCAGTTTTGCGTTATCTACACATCTAAAGCTGTTCGGACTCACTCCTGACTTGTTCTGACTGTTTTAGACGAGAGGTGAGAGCGACATGGACATGGAACAAAAAAGAAAAAGAAGAAGTCCATTCAAGGAAACTCAATCAGCTTTTGACTTAACACAAACGCACGCTTGTTTTGCTTGACCTTAAAATCCCCAAAAGCAGAAGCGGAGAAGAATGTGATCTTTTGATCCACTGCGGTTTGACAAAGTTCTCCAAAGTCCTTCGCCCTCAATGGGAATAAAGCTGTTTTGTCGTCTCCAGCAGCTGCCCGTGTCTCAAATGTCAAGCGGAGACCACAAAACAATCCAAAACAGAAGTTGTGAAACCTCCAAAGCGAAGCGGCGTTGTCCTCTTTTCTCACTCGGCTTTGGTCAGCGGCGCCTGTCCGGTATTAGCAGCAGCGGCGGCAACTCATGACCAGCGCTGCTCTACATTCCCCTCCAGCGAGACCTTTTTTTCTTCCGCCTTTTGGAATAAATCGGTCAAAGCGAACGCGGTGGAAATCCCGGGAAGTCGAAAAGCGTCGCACAGTTGACCTCCTCTCCTCCAGCAGCAGCAGCAGCAGCTCTGCCTCTGCCTGTGCCTTTGCCGCGTCCGTGTCCTTTAGGGAGAGTGAGGCGTGTGGCGGAGTGCGAAGGGATTTGACACTGCTATTCAAGCCCTGCCGTTGCCATGGCGCCGGATGCCTTATAAGGGCAGCAGCAGTCAAAGAGCACACAGAGAGAGAGAGAGAGAGAGAGAGAGAGAGAGAGGGAGAGAGAGAGAGAGAGAGAGAGAGAGAGAGAGAGAGAGAGAGAGAGAGAGAGAGAGAGAGAGAGAGAGAGAGAGAGAGAGAGAGAGAGAGAGAGAGAGGGAGAGAGAGAGAGAGAGAGAGAGAGAGAGAGAGAGAGAGAGAGAGAGAGAGAGAGAGAGAGAGAGAGAGAGAGAGAGAGAGAGAGAGAGAGAGAGAGAGAGAGAGAGAGAGAGAGAGAGAGAGAGAGAGAGAGAGAGAGAGAGAGAGAGAGGGAGAGAGAGAGAGAGAGAGAGAGAGAGAGAGAGAGAGAGAGAGAGAGAGAGAGAGAGAGAGAGAGAGAGAGAGAGAGAGAGAGAGAGAGAGAGGGAGAGAGAGAGGGAGAGAGAGAGGGAGAGAGAGGGCTGCGGACACACACACACACACACACACACACACTGAAAGGACACACACACACACATGCACAGAATGGACACACACACACACACATGCACAGAATATACACACACACTGAGCACACACACACACACACGCACAGAAAGGACACACACACACATGCACAGAATGGACACACACACACACAGACATAGAATGGACACACACACACACACACACACACACACACTGAGCACACACACACTGAGCACACACACTCACATGCACAGAATGGACACACACACACAGAATGGACACACACACACACTGAGCACACACACACACACTGAGCACACACACACACACACACACACACACACACACACACACACACACAGAGAGGGAGCACAAATTCCTGCCGCATGTTTCCCCCATGACCCCGGGCCACAGGAGCCAAAGGAGAGTTAACCCCAGCACTGCCGTCACACACAGAGGATCACATGGTAAACACCTCATGAAGAATAGAAGAGTGACACCCATTTTCACTCTGAGATTAAGACAACACTAAAGGACGCCTGATTGGTGTGGTTAAATGGAATGGATGTTGAATTGTCTTGGTCTTTATTGTTTGTTTGTTTAAAAGGGACGTACTGTATTATGACGTGTTGTGCAAAATTGACTTTTAAGTGATTTCATCTTGTTTTTTATTCTCGTTTAAACACTCAAAGTTGTATTTATATTGCTCCGAATCGCACCCATACTTTCGTCATTCTCAGTTTTTCCACTGCTCTCTCTCGTGATCTTTGCTCTCCACAGTCGGGTCGTCAGCGAGTTGTTTCTTTTATTACGTTGTTTTAGATCCATATAGTATATAATATAATAAAAATGTAAAAAATATAGAATAACAATGATCCACTGGTGATATCAATTTCAACTATGTTTCAGACAAATGCTTAGTTTGTCTTCTTTAAAGGCGCACCATGTAACTTTCCTGTTGGAGGATTAGAGATTGTTACATGAATGTTCCACAATATGGTGTTAAACTTATTCATCTCCATGGAAACAAGGACCAGGACAAGGATCTATGTTAAATCTTTGAAGAGTTGACCATCTTTTTCAGTTTTATTCGCAAATGTAAACTGGTGTAAAGTGCAAGCGCTACACAAACACAAGATTATAGTTCAGATCATGTAAATGTAAAAGGTTTGCAGACTACATGACTTTACCACACCGTGTAGTTTGTACAATAACCTTTAAAATGATTTGTGAGCAAGAATCTGCTTTAAAATCTCATGTTTCCCCCATGACCTCAGGCCACAGGAGCCAAAGGAGAGTTAACCCCAGCACTGCCGTCACACACAGAGGATCACATGGTAAACAACTCATGAAGAATAGAAGAGTGACACCCATTTTCACTCTGAGATTAAGACAATACTAAATGACGTGTGATTAGAATGTTATTAGTGCAGTCGGGTTGTTTTATTGCTTATTTATTTAACAATTACAGAGACATAAATCACCCTTTAACTTTAACTCAGCCAAACTATTGTTCCACAAGTGTCATTACTTGGAGTCAGAAGCTGCTAAATGAGAATATGAGAACAGTTTTCTTTCATTTAATCAATAACTTGTTTAGAACGTGAAACATAAATATCCGATTTTTTGTTAATTTGACCCACATGACCAGGTGACGCCGCTTGAGAACGTCCTGAGGATATTTACAGACAAATTTGATCAAAAACACAAATTGTTCAACTTTCTTGTGTCTTTTTAAAGTAATTCTTGTCCAAGTCATAAATATGTTTGGACTCCATTTGAAAAAGGAACAATTTGACTAAATGAGACTAAGTGCCATCATTTTTCTTTCTTTTGTTGCTTTTGTTTAAAATTTGTTGTCTGCTCTCTGCCCTTGTTTAATTCAAAAGCTTGGGAGAAAAAAGATCTCACAGCACATGCATGTTTTGAGTCTGTGTATAATCCAGAAAATTATTATTTGATTACTAAATTAGCTGACAATTATCTCAATCGATTAGCTGTGATTAATCGATGAACTTGTTTCAGCCAATTTAATGTTTTCAACTGTAATCCCTGCGAAAATGTTAAAATGTAAACAATTTACAAAACGCAACATTACAAGTTAGTTTAAATCAAAAACAATGGAGCTTTGTAGTCTATGTAAAAGCATTCAGGATGTAGCATAACATTTACAGTAATATGTACAATAACAATAAATAATGGAATTCTGTATCCACTGTAAGATTAGAATTGAACAAAAACCAAGTTGTGGATATGGAATTTCAACAATTGCGATTATATGTGCAGTACATTTTTACAAATCAAGATTAAGTTCAGTTGCACAGGAGCCTTAACATCTCAGAGAAGAGTGAAATATGAACCGCTAAACTAATACAAGAATTCCATGCATTTCACAACGGTTTGTAAAGGTTAGAATGTCACGGCAAACCATTTTTGCCCCTAAATATAGTTTGTGAAGGACATTCTAGAGAGGTTATGCAGGTTACATCACGACATTCTGAATTTTAGCAGTGGGTGGCAAAAACGCATGAGAGTCAATGGTGAGAGAGGACATTTTCTCCTGTAAAAGCTCAAAACAAAACTAAAATGTGAAAAGACTGCTTGAGTCTGATAACAAATATAAAATCTGCTCAATATTTTGCTTGTACCTGGCCTTTAAAAACAGTAAACAACAGGAACATTGCAGTTTACGATCACATTTAAAGGTGGAATGGAGGATTTCTCGCCGATTTGAAAATCTGCGACTGTTAGTCCTTTTTTTGACAAAGCGCATGCGCAGGTTCCCCCTCCCTCCCGCCCCGTTTCTCCTGACTGAACGCCTAGCAAACCTCGTGAACGAGCACGCCCAGCAGCACTGCCCATGCGCATTTGTTTACAAGACGATTGGTGTCGCTTTCTCACGACAACCTCCGCGAAGAAGATTTAATAATACACTCCACATACAATAAGCTAAAAAAAGAGTCAGATAAACAGTTACCTGTCCAGCAGAAAGTTTGCAGCGGAGGCATCAGCCTGTTTTGCGCTTTCAATGCTCGCCAGCCGTAAACGATTCCCCCAGAATAACACGCGTTTTGTTTCTTTCCTCTGCAGACTTTCGTCTCTTCTGTGAAAGCTCGAAAACAGTCTTTCTCTTTCGTCCCTCAGCCATTTCGGTACTTCGCGGATGAAAGTTTAGACTTACAATGACGGAACTCGCCGCTAACCTGCTACATAAACACACTAGCATATCAACCACGCATGCGCGGCCAAGGGAGCGAGCGTTTCCCCTGGACGAGCCTGTGGGCGTGCACGAGCACGCAGAGAATGATTGACACCTGAGCGGACCAGTTATTTGTGCTACCCACGAGGAAATGAGATTCTGATTTGTTGCCCGAAATCCTCCATTCCACCTTTAACACTGATTATCTCTTTCTCCTTAAATAATATGAATCCAAGTCTCTTTGTCGCAGTTGAAGTGTCCTAAATCTCCAACTGCTGTTAGCAAACAAGCTAGTTAAGCTTTGCACAGTCGGAGCAACGACGAGAAACTACTTTCAGCTTCCACTTTAAGTAAAATAAAAGCTCCACGGACAAAGCAAGACAAAAAAAGGCAAAGAAACACATTTTATCAGTTGTGCTGCCTATAATTCTGCCTCTCAGTCGATATAATAAGGAGCCTATTTACAAATAAAACTATTTTGCTGCATAAAATTGCCTAAAAAATAGCAACTTCTGCGATTCGCGCTGATTCAATTTGTGATTTTGATTTATTTGTGACATACAGCGCAGCCACACTCAATTTACATTCAAACCCAGCCACTATTTGAGCACTACATTAACCTTTTAAATGCGTTTACCCCATGACCTCGGGCTTGTGTGGAGTATGTAGTGTCACAGCGGCGCCTCTTTCTTGGGACGTCCCACTCTCATGTTCCCCTCTCCGCTCTAATCCCCAAACACTTCCTCTGACTTTGTTGACCCAATAATAACTGGGAGGGCCTGTTTTTGTTGAGCGACTTGTCAAAAGGTTACCCGATCCTCCGGCAGCTCCTTTCACACCTGCCCCGCGCACTCACAGGTCGCGGCGCAAAAGGACACCAACTGCTGCCACGCTCATGCTGTGTTTGTGGTGTCAAGGAGGGATTAGGGGACAACAGGGACACATGTGCAGTCACCGCTCTGTGAGGAAAACGTTTGTCCTGTTTTATGCTGTCTAAGGTTTATTAAATCGGGCAGAAATATATAATTTGTGATTTTTCTTAGTATTGAGGTTATGCAGACGTTCTTTTGTTCGAAAAAAGCTCCTCAACTTGAATGGCAGAATTATTCACCTTATTCTGCCCCGCCAACTTTTGCCGTTTGTTTGCCACAGATACGCACTTTTGTTGTAAATGCACTTCCGTTTGACGAGAACTCTGTTAAAGCTAATGATGAACGAGGGAAAAGTCTCACCGCTAAAATGTTACATAAAGTAGGTTGATTTGTGTAAAATGTTTAATGAACACGAGCAACAACAAGTCAACAACGCACCGATTTACTGGGCGTCTGAAAACGTCTTTTTAGTCCATGTAGAACTTATTTTCTGTTGAGCTCGTCTGCTCCGTGTAAACTACAACGGAAACAAGACGGCGGCACGTACGGAAACTTTCGGAATAAGGTGAATAGGCAGCACAACTGATAAAATGTGTTTCTTTGCTTTTCCTTTTGTCCGTTAAGCTTTTGTTTTGCTCAAATAAATGTTAGACTATTAAATGTCAATTGAAAGTAGTTTCTATATATTTGCTTAGCTTAGACTTAGCGTAGCCAGCGTGTTTGTAAATGAGTGTTGGAGATTTAGGACACTTCTACTGCCGAACAACAATTAATTTCCTCAACACTTGGACTCAGAAACATGTTATTTAAGGAGAGAAAGGAGATGTGTGTGTATCAGTGATAAATGTGAGCGTAGCTGCAGTGTTCCTGTTGTTTATCTGGTTTTCTACAACTGTTCACTTGATTTTCTTTTTTCAGATGAGAGTTTTTTAGATGGAGTTGTAGACTTTGATATTTGTTATCAGACTTTAGCAGCTTTTTCACATTTTAGTTGTGTTTTGAGCTTTTACAGGAGAAAATGTCATTACTCACCATTGACTCCTGTGTTCTCTTCTGTAATGCTGTAAAGAACTTGTATAAGACCTCATAACATAGTATTATTATTATTATACTATTAAATGGAGTCATCGACAGCTGTGTCAAAAAGATTATGTTTTGTTATTAACACTTTTGTGTCAAATGCAGTATGAAGTATTGAGCCTTAAACTTAAATTTGATTAGAAAAGCACTTCATAGAATACAATCTATTATTTTGTTTTTTGTAAGTTCACAAAAGCTAAAGCTACAGTAATTCTTGTCCACAACCGCGACAAAGAATTAAATAATACAGACAGAGCTCCCCCTGCAGGTCTCTTGTGAAAATACACTCCAGTTAAAAAACGTCAGAAGCTTTTTTTTCTTGCTTTTTTCTTTTCCCTTCCTTTTTATCGGAATAAGGAAGTTTAATCACATACAAAAACATTTCATGTTGTCAAATATAAAAAAGAGAGCCAGGGTTTCTGCACAGAAACAGCAGGGGGCGACGTTGGGGGCTTCAAACGCCCCAAAAATACATTTACAACCACCACACGGACTTACAAAGACATTTAATGAGAGAAAAATGTTACTTAGTTCTACTTTCAAAATTGGGGATGGGTGATAGTATCCGTAACTGATATCGAAAAAGAAAATGTCGTGCCCATATGTGTATGCATATATAGAAACTTTACTTCAACTTAAGATAGATTTGTTGTCTTACTATGAATTTTAGATATCATCTATCGACAACAGCAGCAAGACAATTTGGATATCAGTATCGGCTAAAAACATTAAATTAAATAAAACTCCATATTGGCCCATTCCTATTAAAAACAATATGTCTCCTCATTGAGATAAAAACAAAAAAGTTTTCAAATTCGTCCACCAAAGTGGCTCTTAATTTTGCACCTACTGTTTTTGCCTAATTACATGACTTTCATATAAAGCAGTTTTATGTGAGTCAATGGCTCTTGAAAACACTCTGTTCAGATCAACGCGTTTTAATGAAAGTCAAATCAAAACTAACCTTGATTTTGAAGTTGTTGAGATAAGTCCTCAGGAAAAAAAAAGTTCTGAAGAGACTTTATTTAGTGATGTGTCGTGTCTCTGCAGAGGAAAGGAAACAAGAGTAATTTGCCCAAACTTGCTTTTTCTTGATGACATGTTGGTGTGAAGGTTTTTTTTTTTATTTTGTATTTGAAATTGGAATAGGAATAATCGCTAGACTAATTAGTTTCCAGTTTCCATTAGATTTTACTAAACATTTTGCCCCCAGTTTGACAGTTTTAATATTGTTTATAATTGTACTTCTGGTTGAACATGGACAGAACATATGACATGAGAGAGTCAGAGGTAATTCCACAACTGTTACCTAGCAACCATTTTGAAAACAGCGGCCAAAATCATCCACATAAATTACACAATAATTATGGTTTGACAAATAATACTTGATAACACCTTTATTTTGTTGAATGACCTTTTAAACTGTCAAAAAAAAAAATCAGTTTTGTGTAAATGTTACCTGCATTTAAAACGATCTGTCGCTTTTTGATGACATCACAGAGGGATTCTGTTTTACTTTACTTCCTGTCATTTTAAACTTTTATTTTTCTAAATTTCATCACAAACTGCAACTTCACAAATGTAAAACTATGATACATATTTAACACAGGTGCCCTCCCGCCAAACAAAGTCATAATTACAAAAACATGTGAACCTGTCATATAAACTTTAACTCATGAATTTAAAGTGCATATGATGGGTTTTTACGATTTTCTAATTTTGACTTTTTTCAGTGTATTAATACCTCTTGTAAATATAAATTATAGTTTTACACCAATCAGATCACTGTTTGTGGAGAAAAAGTGAAGTAAACAAACTGATGACATCACGCTGGGGAGACAAAGGTCATGCATAATTTACACAAAATAAACTACTTTTTTGACCCTTTAAACTTTAATTCAACAAAATAAAGGTGTCCACATGTGTTTCTCTTTGTCAAATGAACAAAATCTGTGACATTAGATGAGTTTTGGCCAGTGTACAGTGTGGTTACTATGGTAATTTCCTAGTGTGATGTCATACTTTACAACCAGGAAGTAAAATTTAAAACCAAAAAAATAGCTAAATGGGGTAAAATTTGTAAAGATTTTAGTAGAAATTTGAATATATTTATCTTTTATCTGCATTTTAGTTAAATGTGTATTTCAACCTGTCATAGGCACTTTAAATGAATTGTGCCTAAAAGTAAATCCATAAAAAGTGCATCCGACTAGCTACTAAACCTTCACTAAACTTGAACAGCGTTTATTCCATCCACATGTCATCGCCTCATCATTAGTTGCGTTTTCCTGCGGCAGACTCTGTGTACCCTCGGTCAGGGCCGTGTGGGCTGCTCCTTCCCTTCAGCGCCGCCATTGTCGCTCCAAGACCTCCACGAGAAAAGGGAGGACAGAATAAACAAGCTTAGACGGCGACCAAGGTTTCCAATAACCGCCTCCAAACACACTCACTCCAGAGGCATTCACAAGATCCTCCCTGTGCCCCTGATCCGTTTGCTCATCTCAACTGGGACTAAAGCCGGATCTAAACCAGGACTGGGCAGTATATTGAAATTTAGACAATTCTTTTTGAACATTTGAATATCGAGTGTTTCGTCAGTGTTGGAGCTAGGAATTTAGGGGCCCAAGGCAGAATTAAAGTGCATATGACAGGTTTTAACAATGTTCTAATTCTGATTTTATTTGGTGTATTAATACGTAACGTACATAAAAAATATTGTTTTACACCAACCAAGTCACAGTTGGTGGAGAAAAGTTGAAAAATCTGTTTAAAATTACAGGAAGTGATAAACTGATGACATCACACTAGGGAGACTCATTCCATCCAAAGGTTCTGCATAATTTACCCAAAAGAAACAACTTATTTTACCCATAAAACGTGAATTCAACAAAATAAAGGTGTTCACATATATTTTTATTTATCGGACAAAACAATCTCAGACGTTAGCCAAGTATTAGCCCAGTGTGCAAACTAATTTCCTGGTGTGATGTCATCTTTTACAACCAGGAAGTGATATTAAAAAACTTTTTTTTAAAAAGGCAAAAAATTATTAAATGTATAATTATTTTTAACAAAACTTCAAATATATTTATCTGAACTGTATTTTAGTTACACAAGTAGTTTAACCTGTCACTTTAAGCACAGGCCCCTCCTTCATCAAGTGGGCTTTTCTATAACCTTTATGTCGTGCCTCTTGAATTGTTCTTGAAAGAAAGCGTTTGTTTTTTGTTGTTTTCTTTTTTACTTGTGGTGACACGTTCATAAATTCGGGGTGGTTAGTGAACTATTGGAAAATTCAGCCACAGCTTTAAACAGGGCTCTGGAGAATATGTAAGAAATCAGACCAGATTTCCTGTTGGTGCATTTAACACATGTTCAGGTGATTTCAATACATGATAGTAATTTGTAAATTTTATAAAGTTATATTGAACTATTAACTTGATCGCTTTATATCAAAATTGTTGGTCTTTTTTCTTGTTTAAAAGTAAACTGCACTACTTATTGTAATATTGAGAGAACTGTCTCAGAACCTTGTCTGATTATTGGGGCCCCTTCAGGTTTGGGGCCCAAGGCAATTGTAGCCTGTTGGTAAGTCCGCCGCTGTGTATCGTTTATACTCAGAAATGCACAAAAAGACTTTACTTTACTTTACTTTACCTTACTTTATCGACTTATCATTCAATATATAATGGAAATAACAATATATTTGGGGCTCAGTATTTATTGTGGCTGTTTTCTTTGCACTTAAGGGATTTTTTTCTTCTGTAGAGAGTGAAATGAGTCACTTTTATGACTCATTGTCAACATCCTACTCCAAAAGTGTTTCATTGTGCTATTTATTTATTGCAGCTTTTGTTTTTTAAAGATATTGCAGAGGGGATTGAGGGGATTCTTTTGCTGTCAGTGGCACAGTATTATTGTTTATTGTAATAATTTTTAAAATTAAAAATGTGTTAATGTGTAAGCTTTCAAATAAGAATATAATGTGATATTTATATGCTTTTGTGTTTAATTTCACAGACGTTTTGCATTTGTCTGACATTTAAACCTGAACTAACACATTTAAAGACATATTTTAACAGATTTCTGTTGGATTGACATAATATCGTCTGAATATCGTTATCGGGAAACTGTGACTAAACCAGGACTAAACCCTAAACTAAACTGGGACTAGATGAGGACTAAACATCAGGGCTAAACTGGAAAACACTTTCACTACATTAAAACTGTGACTAAACTTGGACTAAACCCTAAACTAAACCTGGACTACTTCAGGTCCAAATCATGTCTACTTCTGCGCTAAACTGGGTTTAAACCAAGACCAAACCAGGACCAGCGTGACCACAAAAAACACCAAGTAGGGTTAGGAGATTTATTGCAATCAAAACAATATTGAAAGTTAATGTCACAATTAACAAATCGCTAAACACTGCTGTTATTTAGTAAACATAATATCCTGCGTAAACAACTAAGATTTATTTCACATTTCCACATTCATCAAAATTGGGACTAAACCAGGACTAAATCAGGACCAAACAAGGACTAGAAAAGGACAAAACCAAGCCTACATTAAGACTCAAATTGGGCTCAAACCAGGACCTAACGAGGACAAATGTGAACTCACAGCCTGAAAGTAAAGTTTAACAAAGTTAGGTCTACATCAGGACTAAACTGAACTCAAACCAGGACTAAACCAGAACAAGTGTAAACATAATGTGCATTTATAATTGAACATTTACCAAATCAAAGTTAGGGCCAAAAGACTAAAGAGTGCATTCACACAATTTGGTCCAAAATTTTCCCCATTTTAGTCCTGATGTGGATTTGGTTTGGTCCTGTTATGGTCCTTGATTAGTTCTAACCCAGTCCAGGTTTAGTTTAGGGTTTACTCCTAGTTTAGTCACATTTTCTTTGTGGTGAATGCACAAGTGTGAACGCTTATAACTGCAGCTAAACCAGGACTAAATTAGGACTAAACAAGGACTACATCAGGACTAAAATGGGCTCAAATCAGGACAAAACATGAAATTGAATGCACTCTTAAAGAACAAATTAGAGCTGGAGGATTTATTGCAATTGAATCAAAATTGCAATTTAAATAGTCCCAAAAAATCATTGCAATCATTTAGGTAGCATCATTTTATCTGGAAAAAACAAAATATCTTATCTTTTTATGTTTAAAACCTCTAAAACCTGGTAGTTTGGACCCTTAGAAACATGTTCTGACTGAGATGCATGTTTATAGTTCAGTTTTATTGTATATGTGATTGTCTTAAAAATGTGCAGTTTGAACAGAATACTATTATAACACACAGTATGTCACAGGGGTTTGTCAGAAAAATTGTATTTGGATATGTTCCTGGAAATAATTCTTAGCCCAGTAGCTCAAACCTTTCACACCAAGTTCCACCAAAGAAAAGATTTGGCTTTCTGAGCACCACCGGATCTAACTCGGGTCTATAAAAGCACCATTTTAGGTCTTAATCAGCACTAAACCAGGTCTTAAAGAGGACTACATAGTTGTCACATTAGGTTTAAACAAAAAAATGTCCAAAGAAGAGCCAAAATGTTGATAAAATGTCCTCTACAGGATGTATCGCCACAGATTTAGCCCTAATACTAACTGATGAATAATAGAATGGACCATTTTGATTTCACGCTTGTCTTATGTAATATGTGTCAGTGATAGAAAGGTAGACGAGTCTAACTTTAACCCACATCCGTCACAGCCAGGCTCAGTGTGGATGGATAGGCCCTTTGTTTGGGTAAGAGGTTATCTGGGGCCAGGATAAGCTGCCGTAAGTTGAATTAGTGTTTTCTTTTGTGGCCTCACCGCATGGGACAGACTTTATTACATTCGCACAAGGTTTGAAGTAGAGTTTGAGCTGAAAAAGCCCAAAAGGAATCCAACAAAAACATGTACTTTCAATTTCTTAAAGGAGACGCGTTATGGAAAATTGACTTTTATGAGACTTAAACCTTGTTGAATCGGTGTTTCCTCATTATTTTGAGTGATTTGTGTGTGTTTGAATAATCCTGCGTTGTCCCCGCCCACTTCTCTGTTCATGTTGCAGTTATTCAAAAACGTGGACTCCATGTCGTACAGGGAGGGTTCAGTCTGCTGCTTGTTACAGTGAAATGTCACTTTGAAGAGGCGGGGCTTATCAGTTCTGCAGTTTTGAACACAAAGTCAATGAACCTTTTTCTATTATTAAGCCATTTTAGATCAATATTGCAGTTTATAATGAACAAAATGTAAAATAATGATCTTATGTTTAATCCTAAATATACTAAATAAAAGCATATAATGTCTTATTTGAAGAAGATCTATTGGGATTTTTTTCTTCTATATTTAGTTTCAATCTACAACACTCATGGATCATTATGTTGACCGTTTTTGTCACGTTGTTCCATTTTTGTCACGTTTTTGTCCATTTTTGTCATGTTTTTGTACATATTAGTCACATTTTTGTTGCTTGTCACTTTTAATTGTATTTTTGTCACTTTTAGTCACATTTTTGTCCATTTTTGTCATGTTTTTGTCACTTCTAGTGTTGTCTTTGTTACTTTATTAGTCACATTTTTGTCCATTTTTGTCACATTTTTGTCCATTTTAGTCACATTTTTGTTGCCTGTCACTCTTAGTTGTATTTTTGTCACCTTTAGTCACGTTTTTGTCCATTTTAGTTATGTTTTTGTCACTTTATAGTCACGTTTTTGTCCATCTTAATCTCGTTTTGTCCATTTTGGTCATGTATTTGTCACTTTATAGTCACGTTTTGTCAATTTTAGTCACGTTTTTGTCCATTTTAGTCACATTTTGTCACTTATAGTCTTGTCTTTGTCACTTTTTAGTGACGTTTTTGTCCATTTTAGTCACGTTTTTGTCACTTAATTGCATTTTTGTTGCTTATGTTCGTGCTTTGTTATTGTAAGTCATGTTTTTGTCACTTTCAGACGCATTTTTATCACTTTCAGACGCATTTTTATTACTTTCAGATGCATTTTTATCACTTTCAGATGCATTTTTGTTGCTTTTGGTCTTGTTTTTGTTGCTTAATTCAGAACTTGTAACAAATCTAAACTACAGTGTTTGCAGTTTTTGTGCAAAATAAAACAGGACATTTCGTTGTTTTTGGAGGGAATTATTACACTTAACAAAATTGCAGCCTACGTGATTTTAGTATTTAAAATTGCAATTTCGATTAGATTTTGATTAATTGTGTGGCCTTAAACCTTTTTTTAAATGACACCTTTAGTATTTTAACCACAGACACATCGATTCCACAGGATACAGCTGCCAGGCTTGATTGAAAACACTTTTGTCTTACGTTTCGATGTTTCCCGCAGCAGTTTGGCCCTCATAACCTCCCATCTGTATTTATTAGTGAGCCGATGTGCGCGTGTATTGATCGCGTATCGGTGGGAGATTGGCGGCGCGTTCTCATTGGTTGTCCCACGTTTCTCCGCGGCACAGTCTTTTATGCTGCTGTTGCTTTGGGAAGAGCGGCTCCTGACCTCCTTTTGTCGGGGTCAGACCTTTGCCTTCCCATCTTTATGTCACTTGACTTGTGTGACACTGGGACAGGAGGGCGATTGTCGAGCCCTTCGCCGCATTCGGGAACTCAATTTATGAAGCCAAAGGAGAACGCAAACGTACAATTAGAGAAGGTCAAACAGGGCAAATGGAAGCCTGAGTTATGCTTATTTAAAATGGAGATGACAAAAGGTTTGAGGTTACACTTTTAAGAAGAAGAAGGTTTCAATTGCATGTACGGCTACAACTAATGATTACTTTTCGATTCGATTAAACAAGCAATTATTCTTTAGATTAATTGATTAGTCTAGATCTCGAGAGAAACTTGAATAGAGATTTTTTACCAAATTTAAAGCTAAATAGTGCCACTTGAGGACTTCGTGATTGAGCACACTTACACATAATATGTCGCAAAAGTATTGATATTGCAGTATTGGCCAATGCAATAATTGATATAGTAACAGACTAAATATATCACACTAACATCAAAGTCCTCCATCTGACAGAAATGTACTGTTTTTAAAATGAAAAAGGCAGATTTTTTTGTTTTTCCTTATTCAGTTTTTAGGGAAAAAAAATGTGTTTTCTTCAGAAACACCAAGGTTTTCATGTTTTCTGTGTCATTTAGACGTAATTACTTTGTCTGAGTCGGTGCATAGTTCAACCAACGATTATTCAGTTCAGTAATCTTTTCTTTTTCAGGGCTATAGTTGCATGATTTTTTGGGGAAAAGACAAATGTTTATCAGAAAATTGCGATCTATGTTTCAAGATTCAGCTTTATGTGTTTACACCTGGTTTGATCCCGGTTTAGTCCTGGTGTAGATTTGGTTTGGTCCGGTCCTAGTCCTGGTTTGGTCTTGGTCCAGCCCGGGTTTAGTTCTGGATTCAGTTCCCATTTTGAAGTGACGAGTGTTCACAAGAGACAACTGAAATATGAACTGCTAAACTATAAGAATTCCATACATTTCAGAACATGTCTAAACTACAAGGTGTCAGTTATTTCGATAAAGTAAAGAAAAGAAAAACTGAGCATTTTGTTGTCTGCAGAAGCTGAGGACATCCACATTCCATTTCATAACAACAAAGCAGCTTTTGAAATGACTAAACATCTTATACATATATTCGTATTACATGACATTGAATTGTGTAAATATGAAGTTCACATTGAGTCAGGAGTACGATCACACTTTGGTCCAGGTTTGAGCCATTTTTAGTCCTGCTGTAACACTTTTGTCTTGATGTCGTCCAGGTTTAGTTCTGGATTTAGTGCCAGTTTTAAAGTGTTTTTTTTTTTTTTTCATATTTTAGTTTACAGTTTTAAGGTGAGACGCTGCAGGTGAATAGGAAAAAATCTTAAATTTAAAAATATCTATTGTAAACTTCTCCTGGATTTTTCTCACATAAATGTAAGAAAAAAATGTATTACGAGTTTTCATGTAGAAATAAGGCATTTTATGTGTAAAAAATAGCCAAAAATACACACATTTGGGACATATAAACCTGAAAAATGGTCAGAACCAGGTTTAAATCTCTTAGGTTTTTTGTTTGGTGTGTGTGGGATGTACTTTAAGTGGTGATTCTTATGCCCCTCGAGGAGAAAAATTAATTTTAAGAAAACTACCTTTGAAGTTCCAATGTCCCAGAGAAATCTCTGGATGAAGTGGATTAAATGGAAGTTGATTAAACATATTTAGGAACAAATTGGATAAGTTTGTTGTTTCCACATGAAAGCCGATATGTTGAGAGAGCAAACTGACAAAAAACAAAACAGTGGTTTTGTTTGTTTTGTAGTGTCTCACCTTAAGTAAAAATGTACAAGAAAAGTAGCCAAGTTTGCTTCTATATATTGACTTTGGGCTTCTTTTTTGGAAAGTTGCTTGCACATTTTGGAAACTTGAGTCATAATAGAGTTTTGTCATTTCTAGGGCTGCAACTAACGATTATTATTTTATCGATTAGTCTAGCAATTATTGTCTGGAAACCGTTTAGTGCCCGTGAATATCAGATTTTTACTAAATTTGACCCAGATGATGCTATAGTAGCTGCTTGACTTCGTCTTGATAGAGTATATTTACAGACAAAATAGTTTTTCGATCAAAAACACTAAATGTACCTGTTTCCTGTGTCTTTTTGTTTGTTTGTTTGTTTGTTTTATTTATTTGAATGGGACAGCATGTAGTAATGAACAAGCTTATGCTGTAAATACACCGGATTTAGCTCAGGGCTAATTTCCATCCGTAGTCCCATAAGACAAAGAATAAAAACAAATAAGTGTACAACTGTATACGATGCACACATATAACATTACATAAAACAGAAACAACGCACAGTTAGATAAAGCAATATACATATTAGTTAAAATGACAGGAATCTTGGAAAAGGTATTTTAAATTAATAACTGTGCACTACTACAGCACGCACATACACACATACACTCATACATTCACACGTGTCAATATTTCACACATGATCACATCTTTGACAGTTAATAAACCATTCTTTTAGTTTCTTAAATGAGGCGTAGGGCTGTCCCTAATTACAGTTGGCAGAGTGTTCCAGCTTGTGCAGCCCTTCACAGAAAGCACATTTTGGGAGATGCAATTTCTTCTTTGTCTGAGTCATTAAACCTCTTTTCTCGGCACATTTTGGAACCTATGTAGCCCAGTTAGCGATTATTCGATTATTAAATTAGTTGGCCATTATTTCAATAATCGATTAGTTGCGATTAATCCATACATTTTTTTGCAGCCCTATTATTTCTGCACGTAAACACTAACAAACATACATTCTAGTGTCTTCTTTTTGGGCATCTTTTTGTGGGGTTGGGGTCACTTGTTTTGGGCTATTTTTCAAAGCCGTTGTCGCTTGTTTCTCTTTAATTTTTGGTTTGGTGTGTGTTCAAGCGTGAACTCACCCGCAGAATGACATAATTACAACCGAGTCTTTACCTTGGTTTAAGCCGGTGTCAAGGAAAGTGGTCCCGGGGGAAAATTGTCACCTTTTTGGAGCAAATGGTCACATTCCAGCAGTAGAATAACAGTGTTTACTTTAACATATTTAACTCTGTTTTTCTCCACAAGTGAAAATGTCAGAATAAGTTAAAGCAAAAGGAGAATTAGTGCTTTGGAAATTACATGTGGCAGACAGCAGGCAATAACTCCACAACGCTTATGAAAAAGCTTTTAGTACATGTGGTTTATGATGTGGTTTACCTCCAACACTGAAAACCACAATCAATTAAGTTGTTAAACCATGCGATAAATGTGAGACAAAGCAACAAAGCAATAAAACAATGCACTGACAGATGTCCAGTGAAGATCTCTGAATCATATGTTTATTTATAACAGCGACACTAGACGATTTACGGTGTTAACGTTGCCCTGCTGCTCGGGTCCTGACCAGAACCAGGAAGTACTCACACGTTGGTCTGTGCTCAGGTCTCTGCATTGACTTCAGAGAATAGACTTTAAAGTACATTTCTGACATATTAGTGCCGTTACATGAACTATTTCGGACTTTGAGGAGCTCAGGTTTAGGGTGGATTTCATATTGAGTACGATCTTATTCAGACTTAAAGCTTCTGTCTTCGTCTATAATCTAATCTACTACACCCTTAGGCCATTATGTTATATTTTAGACACCTTAAATTGCAATATTGATCTAAAATGACAAGTTTAATCAAATAAGTCTGCTTACTTACGGCTTGAAAACAGTTTGCGTCAGCCCCTGTATATTGAGTCGCCTTTGGAGAGCTGCAGTTTATAATTCACCTTATTCCGGAAGTTGCTGTACGCGCCGCTGTCTTGTTCCCGTTGTATTAGTTTACATGGAGCAGACGAGCTCAACAGAAAATAAATTCTACATGGACTAAAAAGCCGTGTTCAGGCGCCCAGGAAATCGTTGCGTTGTTGACTTGTTGTTGCTCGTGTTCTTTAAACATTTGACACAAATCAATCGACTTTATGTAACATTTTAGCGGCGAGACTTTTCCCTCGTTCGTCATTAGCTTTAACGGAGTTCTCGTCAATCGAAAGTGCATTTACAACAAAAGTGCAAAAAACAGCAAAAGTGGGCGAGGAAGAATAAGGTGAATAATCTAATCCACTAGACCCTTAGGTCATTATGTTATTTACACCTTAAATTGCGATATTGATCTAAAATGACAAGTTTAATCAAATAAGTCTGCTTACTTCCCGTTGAAAACGATCTGCGTCAGACCCTGTACATTAATGTCGCCTTTGGAGAGCTGCAGTTTACAATAGCGAACTGAAGAATTTGTGCCAAAATGACTATGTGATGCTACGGAATCCTCCATATGTCGTTGTCTAAAGTCTTTATGTCAGGTTCTCATGATGTTGTAATTATGATTTTGATGAGAGGGCATCTGTCGTAAATATTTAGCATAGTTTTAAATGTGTGAAGTTGCAGTTTGTGAAGAAATTTTGATGAATTAAAGTTGAAATTACAAGAAGTAGAAGAACGGAATACCTCTACAATTTTTACAAAACTGACACCTTTTTCTGACAGTTTAAATGGTCATTCAACCAAATAAATGTGTTATCAGGTATTATTATTTGTCAAATCATAACTATTGTGTAAATGGCCGTTGTTTTCAAAACGGTTGCTAAGTAACAGTTGTGGAATTACCTTTATCTAAGTCATATTTGCTGCTCATGTTCAACCAGGAAGTAACATCATAAACTGTAAACTGAAAACGGTACAGAATGGGGGACAAATGAGCAAAATATTTTGTAAAATCTATAATGTTTACTACATTTTAGTGAAATATGTCATCTAAACCTGTCATATAGACTTTAAGGAAATAACATTGCTGTAAGTAAATATCAGTGGGGTTGACAAGAGTGAAGACCTGGACTGACGGAGCTGAGAGTCACTCTAAATACAACTTTGAGTGGTTTAATGACAAGGGGAACTATTATAAAACGGTTAGCGCTCCTAAAAGTTGGAACAAATAGGTCTCCTTAAATAATGAGCAAACGTGTGTCCTGTACCCACCATGAGTAAGTCTTATCAAAGCTGAACCATGTTGTTACAGTATATTATTTTATCATGTAGCTATTTATGGATATGTTTATTTAATAAAGACGAAACATGATGAACGACTTGATGTGTTTTTAGATGTGGGAGATATAAATGTATAATGCCGCAATTGTTGTTGTGGAAATATGCAAAATTAGAATATCAAGTAGATTGTCTGTAACTAAAACTATTAAAATTGACTTCTAAAAGAGACAGAATCCTCTAGTGTCATTTCACAGAAGTATATAGCGATATTTTTTGCACTTTTGTGGTTCATTTTATGGTTCATTCATGTTTTATGTCATACTCGAACCTCAACGAAGACACATTTCAGCACAATAATGATGCATTGTGAAAATATCTTCTAAATACCATTATCCTGTTGGTTTGGTTCTAGTTTGAGCCCAGTTTTGTCCTGATGTTGGCTCCTTGGCCACTGTTCGAGTCCTGGTCTTGTCCAGGGTTAGTTCTGGGTTTAGTCCCAGTTTAATGCACTTTTTTCTTAATTATTTTGTGTACAAGTTGTGCTCTACATATATACATGCCTTGCCTTTAATTCCAATTTTAATCTGGTGTGTGTTAAGGCTGCAACAAGTTAATCAATTCATCACAACTAATTGATTATTGAAATAATCTTAAACTAATTTAGTAACAGTGTAATCATGAACTGGTCTAAATGTAGGTTCCAAAACATGCCATGAGCAGAGAAAAGGCGATTTATGACTCAAATTGAGCTGCAATTGCATGAAAATGACTAGGGCTGCAGCAAGTTAATTGATTAATCACGACTTATTGATTACAGAAATGGATGTCAACAAATTAAATAATCAATTATATTAAATAGTCAGTACATTGACTCCAAAACATTGTATGTGCTGAAAGAAGAGATTATATTATTCAGACAGAGCAGGAATCAAAAATAGTCTGTTTTTGATTAAAATACTTTTTCATCTTTAAATATTCTCCACCAGGATGTCGTCCAAAGGCTTCACTTCAGCTTTATTTGAGTAAAATTTACTAAAAATTTCACGTTCTAAACAACTAATCGATTAATCGAAAGAATAATCACTAGACTAATCGATTACCAAAATAATCGTTAGTTACAGACCTAAAAAAAAAGCTTCATCTGGTCAAATTTAGTGATTTTCATCACTTGACTTTTGCATTCTAAACAGCTAATTGAGTAATAGAAAGATTTAGTTAGTTAGTTGCTGCTTTAGTTTGTGTGCAAGAACATACGGTACGTTTTTTTTTTGCCTCTTTTTGAGTGCGTTGACACACAAAACCGAGACTAGACTGGGACTAAACCTGGAACTAAACATGGACTAGAACAGAACCAAACCACTTCTGCATTAGGACTCAAAACTGGCTCTGAACCAGGACCAAACCAAGCACCATTCTGGGGACTTTAGACCATTGAAAAGACAGATTGGTTTGACATTGTTAACATGGAAATTGTACTAAATTTGAATCTCTCTGAATCCAACTAACATACATTTTAATCTGTTTTTTTATATCCAATGTGTATTATTGTCTTGCGCGTATGTTACAAAATCACGTTTGCGTCTTTCACAGCCCAGGCCCCTCGTAAAGAGCGTGTTTCTTGCAGCGGCAGAGCGAACCCGGAGCCTAATCCTTTGTGGTGTTTATGAGAGTTAATGGGAGTGTGTGCTCTTTGAACTGTGGGTCAGGAATGCAGCTGCTCTCAGTGTGAAGTGGAGTGTGCAGCCTGGAGCTTCACTCGACTCACCTGAACTCTCTGTTTACACATAATACCGCAAACATTTACCCTCTTCATTGTTTGGTAAAGGTTAAGAAAGACCTTTACTGACCACCTTTTCCCCAATACAGAGCTGCTTTGTATGAGAAAGTATCAAAACTAGAACTGGAAAAAACAAGACCAATTTGAATCATTCCTTTTTTTCTTTCTTTTCCTTCTTTTTCCCCCCAGTTTTTTTATTTATTTAAACAACAAAACCTTAAACACAGAACTTAACACAGACATAAATAACAGAAAAATAGTGACACATTACATAAAAAATAATTAAAATAAAACCTTAAAGTCTGTCAAAACAAGTACATTTTGTGCTCATTTTTCCCCCTTTTTTCTGAATTTCAGTTACTATTTCTACCATTTTTGTGTGATATGGCTGAATCTTTTCAAAACTGAAGTAAAAAAGTATAAAACCGCATTGTAATTTAAAACTACTATTTTTTTGCGTGTGAAAATTATATTCTGATGTATAAAAAGGGGTGTTTTTAAATATTGTAGTATCGAGTATCAAACTTTTTTCTAATCAAGACCAAGTTTGAGGTTTGAACATGTTTTCTGCTCTTTTGGGATATATCTTGTTACTCAAAACAAGCACGGTGACCGATGAACTCAGAAGTGGGTTCATATTCGTAGAAGTGACCACAGGTTTGTGGAATAATAGGCATTTAAAGAATCTTAACTAAAAACAAGTAAATACAGGTCAAACCAGTCCAAGTACCGAGCCACTGTTTTAAATGACCCCAAAGCAAAAAAAGACTGATCTGAAAGCAGTAATCAGTGTTAGAATGTCAAGAATAATATCCTATTCATGTTTAGTTTAAGCTTTTCTTATGCATGATTGTTAGAGATGTCTGTTACATTAAAAAAGGAAGATAAAACCTAATTTTTTGCGTTTTCTTGAACCTAAATTGAAATTTTTGGTTACCTTATTCTTTTATTTTGCTGGAGAATTATTCACTAAATGTTTTCCATGCAGAGCTGGACACTGGGAAAAGTACAGACATTTTTGGTTTCATTCTTCTGATATCATGTGAGAGCACTATAGAGAGTCAGAGCAGTGTCACCACAAATGGAAGATTAAAAACAAGTTTTTTTTGTCAAGGCATAGAATTTATAGATATTATTTTCTGATTTGTGCCTCCAGATGATGATTATTACAAAAAAAGGAACTGTAAAAGTATGTTCTGGTATTCTTCATTAACCTGGCCCTGCCATATGAATTCTCGCGATATTGGTGAGTTCACAAACTCTTGACAATCCATCTGGGCGGTGTTGGGGCTGCACCGGCCGCTGTGTGCTGGACCAATCACAGCGCAGCATTGTGGAAGTCAAAAGGACAAACAAACATGGCGACGCTGATGGACATATTTCGGCCTAGTTCAACACATTTACAGACTATTTTGCTTTTGAAAACGTGCCATAGAAGTGATTTGTGCATTTAAGGACAAGGAAGAAGTTGGTGCTTTTCTCTCAACTGGATTTCTTGATTTCTCGGCTTTTTCCGCTTTTGCGACGCTGCGACCATCAGTTCAAATGTTCATCGGGACGTTTTCCTGACGACTTTACGGCGAGGGCCTGTCCAGAGTGATAATGTGTAAAGCTAAATTCAGAGTGATACACATAACAGTCTGGCATGAGCAGGTTATTCGTCATGGAAACTAGGTATTGTTTCCCTGCTCATGCTTCATCTAGTGTTATTGTATAAATGTTTTGATAAAATAAGTGTAATGGAAAAAGAAACAGTTCGTAGTTAATGCAGCTTGGCCTCTATCACCGCCACCATGATCCAGTTGTTGTTGGTGGAAGTGTATTAAGTGCACTGGTCGAGAGCAGAGGAATCCGAGAGCCGGGTTAAACGTTAACTTTAGGAGGATCTCTGCCTGCACATGCTTTAGCACATGACCACGCTCCTCCTCATTAACTCTGTGCCCTTTGGCCGACACACTCTGCTCCCACACCACTCTCTCTCCCCCGGCATGACCTCCAGCCTCCGAACAAACCATTACAAATAAACAGGCCCTAGAAAAACATCTGCTGCTGCCGGGGTGAACCACTGAGCGAAACGAAACCCGAAAGACGCTGCAATCAATATCTTTTTCTCTCTTTCCCCTCCCAGGACCTGCTGCAAGTGGTGGTGGGAAACGTCCCATTTGTGCTGAGTCTTGTCATTCAAATGAGCTCTTCTTTGGTCGTTGGGAACAAGGTATCATTGTTTGAACTGCACTCAATGGACGTATTTACTGTAACTAGCGTTTTCCCGGGCTGGTTGTAAAGATAAAGGTCAATTTTCTCAAGCGGAGATGGAAAATAGGATGTTCAAAATCGCACAACGGAGAAGCATTTCACCGTAGCAAGCAGCAGGTTTCAAATAGAGGTAGACAATTTATAAAGAGAGATAATATTATGAATGTTGTTTTGCAGTTACGTAAAATGTAAATATCAAGTATATCGTTTATAGTAAAAAAGGCTTCAAAAAGTTGATAAAAAATGATTAAAGTATTTATTTATTTCAAGCTTAAGACAGATTTAGTTTACAATGTATTACAGATCATCCTTGTACACCCATAACCAAACAAACAAGTGCAAACACTGGTTTATACACAATTGCACCCACATTTGAAAGTCCACCAAGTGTCCATTTTCCTCAAGTAAAAACTGATTAAAGTAATGTTCATATAAGGGTACAAGGTGATATTTTTGCACTTTTGACACTAATACTTCTATTAGTCTGATAATCAAACCACAATTGATTCATTCAAAGACACGTTTTAACACATTTCCGTAGGATTTACATAACATCATAATGACTATTGTTATCGAAACACTCAAAAAAAAAAATTGTTATTCATTTTTTAAATTATCGCCCACCTTTAATTCCTTATATGTATTTTCGTGTGTGTATTTTGAACGCTTTATAGGTCACCCAGGATCTGATTTTTTTTTTTTTTATAACCTCAAATGAGTACAGGGAAGTTGGCAGAGATAGGTGATATTTTCAAATGCAGCACAACACAGGATTACTCAAACTCCAACAACATTCATTATATCTTCTTTAGTTATAGGCACAGAACCCAATACATTTGAACAGTTTTTTTCTTTCTTAAACCACAACCTGCACAAACAGAAAAGGCCTGTACCTGATTTTTACTGTTTTGAAACGTGAAAAACATGTTAAAGCGTTTACAGCAGTCACGTGTATTTCTTCCTAATGCAGTCCCAGCATCATAAATATTCACCACCGTAAGTTTATAAGCACTTTTCACGAGTTTTGCCGTCCCGGGTAAAGCTAACAAATATTAGCATGCTACCGTCTGCTTCTCGTAAAATAAAACACTCCATATACAGATGCAGAGAAAGCGCATTTTCAATCGAATAGATGCTTTTACAATATATCTGTGCTGGGGCAAAGAAACATGGACAAGTGCTGTTTTCCACATTTCAAAACAGTAAAAATCAGGTACTGACTGAGGTATTTTACTCCAATACACCAATTTTGATAAACAAAACAGTGAATATGTCAAATGTTTTGCATTGACAAGTTTACATAGTTACTCTTGGCGATATATCAACACAGCAGCCCACGTTATCGTTGCTGTATTATCAGATTTACTCATGTATATATCCATATTTCAATACTTTGGCACATACTCTGAGTAAAGTAACGACGAGAAAACACTGTTATAACGTGGGTTAAAGCTCTTACAATTCGATTTTACACAATACGTCACCTTTAATATTGACTATGAGTATTATCTTACCAACCAAATGAAATAAAACCTGTCATATACACTTAGTTTGAACCATGCCTCGTCCTGATCACTGCGCTGTGTGAAGTGCAACAGGACACCGTCACATTTGGTTAATTTAGTCCGTTTCCCTCCAGCTACAGCTCTCCACAGACAAATGCCCATAGACTGTGGTGGACTATAATTGCAACCAGTTGACAAGCTCTGCTCTCGGCCGGGTAGTTGTTACAGACTAAATTGTTCACGACTATAAAAAGAACTTAGTAGTCTTCAAGTCATGGCCTATATAATCTGTTCAATTACGTCCCAGCTGTTAACGCTGAGGCTGTTCTTAACCTGAAATACACAAGGTTTTTACAACACTTTACTTTCTTTCTCTGTTGGACGTTTGACAAATATATTTCAGATGTTTTCCTGTTATTTTCAGGTAGAATATCAATATGTTTTTGTTGTGAGTGTTCAAATATGTCAAATAGGGCTTAGATCTTATTCGTTTTGTCGATCTTGGTCGAGGAAAAGCCGTGGCGTGAGTTAGATATTGAGATTTGGAGGTGAATATTGAGTTTAGTCTGCCTTTTACACTCTTTACTAGACGTTTTATGTATAAATATGTGTAATTGGGACTTGTCTGTCCCCCGGGTACAAACTAATTGGTGGAAGCGAGCCTTTTGCTTTGCTGCTCGGAACTCTCTCCAGTCTGAACTGTGTGGTTTCACTGAGGGGTTTTTGGCCCATTTTAAAAAACGAAGAGCGTAAATCTTATGATGTTCAAAACCGCATAACGGAGAAGCATTTCACCGTAGCAAGCAGCAGATTTCAAATAGAGGTGGACAATATATAAATGGAGATAATATTATCAAAGTTGTTTTGAAGACATATACAATTTAAATATCGAATATATCATTTATAATAAAAAAAGGCTTCAAAAAGTTGATTAAAAATGATTAAAGTATTGATTCATTAGCTTTATTTCAAGTTTAGGACATATTTAGTTTACAATGTATTACACATCATCCTTGTACACCTATAAACAAACAAACAAGTGCAAACACTGGTTTATACACAATTATTACATTTGAACGTCCACCAAGTGTCCATATGTGTGAGCTGGTGTCACTGAGGGCTTTTTGCCCCATTTTAAAAAGTGAAGAGCGTAAATCTTATGAAAATTGTTAGTGCTTCCGTTTGTTTTATTCTGTGTTCTGTAAACTGTGCACTTTGGCCCAGGTCACCCTCACAATCTCAGTGGGTTCTTACCTGGTGAAATAAAGGTTAATAAATAAAAATAACAGAGTTTTGTGCTTCGATCATTGCATAAATCTGCCGTGTTTTCCAATCCCTTTTTTCTTTCTTTTTCTCCATAATCAGACATGTTTGTTTTGATTCCGACGGACCATGTGTGTCTCTGATTGGCTAATCCACCAATCACGCATGCGCTGTTGTGTTTTGTGTCGGAGAAGTGGGTGTAACTTTTCTGGTGGAGGTTCTGCCATGCTTGTCCCCATGGAGATCGTTTGGCTTGGAAAATTTCACAGTATGGCATTAAAGCTGGAGACAAGTGGTAGACCCAACCAGAAAAGTTACATCGTGCATCTTTATTTGAACAGTGGAAGCAATTTTATCTTCATTTGCCTGTTTATTAAAAAAGAACAAAACTACCGTCACACACAGTAAAAGAATACATTAGCTGAAGATATTTGCATGTAACATTTGCTCTATTCAAAGAGCTCTCACAAAAGCGGTACATTGAGTTATTCAAACAGAGTAAGCAAAACAATGTGTCCTTTATCGGGCTGTGAGCGTGGGCTGAGCTGAGTGACTGCCCACACTGTTGACCCGAGTCAAGGAGAATATTTTGTGCTCCTGTTTTTATTTCCTAATGTGTGTGTGGGAGGAGAGCAACGGCCAGAACCTCAGCAACACATTACGCACCACTGGGGATCTTAATATGAGTGAAAAAGTTAAGTCGTTTTATGCAGTTTATTTGAGGGAAATTCTACTTTTCTTCGTTGATTTTTTTTTAGTTTCTTTCAAAAATAGTAATAAATGCACATTGACTGATTTTAGATTTATTCACTTCTTTTATTTTTGAATTTTGTTGTGGCAGATTTAACCAGCGACTGCCAAAGCTTCACCCACACTGCAGTTTTGGCTCGTACTCTTGTCTCACATTTTACAGTCCAGAGTTTTCTTCCCGAGGAGCTTCCTTTCTAAGTGGAATTTGCATGTTCTCCCTGAGTCTTAGAAAGGTTCCTCTGGTGCTCCAGTTTTCCACATCAATCTAAAACATGCACAGCAGCTAAACTTAAACTTGATTTTAGGGCTTGGGTATGAATTTTTGGGAATGAAGCAACACGTGTGCAGTTGGCAGTGGTGGAAGAAGCTCTCAGTTTTGTTACTCAAGTTTAGATTTAGGAGCAAAAAATACTCAAGTAAAAGTATGACATGAAAATAATCTACATTGACATACGCAAAATGGAAAAAAAAGTCACATTCAGACGTAACATTAAAATGGACAAGACTTTGCGCAAAATGGGACACGTGCACTGGACTTAATATGCCGTAATCTTCTCTTTGAATTTCTCTTGTTGCCCTTTTTATTTAAAAAAAAAAAAGTATGCTGGTCTTGTTCTGTTTATTGCTTTAAATTGAAACAAATGAAAAAATAAAATGGTACGGTAAGAGGTAAGCTTAAGGTAAAGGTAAAAAAATCCACATAATAAAAGATATGAAGTATCTATTTAAAAAAACTATGAAAAAAAGTTTTAAAAGTATGTATTGTATCGTAAGTTGTGAGCTAGATCATTTTTGTTCAACAACTTAATTGATTTAATAATTGTCTAGTATTTTTTTGTTTTAGTGTACTTAAAGTTAGAAGAATTAACATCTGTATTCACCTCATTCTGCCCCGCCCACTTTTGCCTCTTTTTGCCACAGATACGCACTTTTGTTGCAAACGCATTTCCGGTTTGACGAGAACTCCGTTAAAGCAAACAAGGCAAAAGTTTCACCTCTAAAGTGTTACATAAAGTAGATTGATTTGTGTAAAATGTTTAATGAACACGAGCAACAACAAGTCACAACGCACTGATTTCCTGGGCGTCTGAAAATGTCTTTTTAGTCCATGTAGAACTTATTTTCTGTTGAGCTCGTCTGCCCCGTGTAAACTACAACGGAAACAAGACGGCGGCGCCCACGACAACTTCTTGAATAAGGTGAATAGAGACAAGAAGAAAAGCCATAGCATTCCCCTTTAAACATAAAGGAATTTGTCCATTGTCCAGCATATTTGCCCAAATTAATAATAATAAAAAATAATTCATCAGACTGCTATAGCACATTTTTGACCCTCAAAGACGCTTTACATGCAAAAAAAAGACAAACTTGACTTTAATCGCTTGTCTTGTTAGACTGCTTCTCTTTCAAACATGAATCTTTTCTGCAGGACCAGCGTTTTAGACACAGCATTAACTTAACTCTTTTTGCAGCCACAACACTTTGGGCACCCTCAGACCCGACTCGTTTAACCGCACATAAATCTCCGTCCAATCTGTTGCTCCTGCCCTCTCCCCCTGGACGGACCAGCTCATTGGCCAGTTCCAGGCGCTTATAGGATGACAGAAAAAGGAGCTGATGAGTTGAGTAAAGTCTTGTGAAGTGCTCTAACTGGATTAGTGCGGCCCCTCCCCCCGACATAGCTCCACTCTAAACGCCTCAGACCCGGTGACCTCATTAGCTCATCTCTGTGGGGGTCACGAGGGCCGGGACACTGACCTCCTCGGGTTGAGCTCACTAAAAACATCCAGAGTTTATGCAAAAAGAGTGAGCTTTGACCCAGCACGCTCCAGCTCGGTAAAAGTGAACCTCGAGTCGAAATAGATGCAAGGGCAAAACGATCTAACGGGATTGGTATTATTGACGTGCAGTAGATCTGTAGCAGTCGAGTGCAATGCTGTAACATAATGTCAATCATCTGGTGCAATCCTTACTGAAGTCAATTTCCCATCGGTCATTTATTCTGTTCGTTTGCTGCTCTGAACACAGCCAGGTCAAAGCCACTTACTGTACATAACAGTTTTTATTTTTTCTCTACCTGCACAGTGCGTTTTGATTTAAGTCTATTTTTGAAAAAGTTATTTATCTTTTTTTTATTATTGCATGTTTCTTTCTCCTGCTCTTCTTGTTCCTTTGCAAAATAAAGGTTCTCTTATCTTATCTTATCTTATCAGTTCCTGGTATTCACCTTATTCTGCCCCGCCCACTTTTGCCTCTTTTTGCCACAGATACGCACTTTTTTTGTAAACGCATTTCCGTTTGACGAGAACTCTGTTAAAGCAAATGACGAACGAGGGAAAAGTCTCGCCGCTAAAATGTTACATAAAGTAGATTGATTTGTGTAAAATGTTTAATGAACACGAGCAACAACAAGACAACAACGCACCAATTTCCTGGTCAGTCTGAAAACGTCTTTTTAGTCCATGTAGAACTTATTTTCTGTTGAGCTCGTCCGCCCCGTGTAAACTAATACAACGGAAACAAGACGGCGGCGCTTACGGCAACTTCCGGAATAAGGTGAATAAGAAGGCAAGGCAAGTTTGAATTAGAGCACAATTTGTTCACAAAGTAATTAAAAGTGCTTTGCAAAACAGAAAAAGATGCATTTAATCACAAAACAGATAAAGACATAAATAATCCTTCTAAATCCTTTCCTAAATAAAATCCCATTATTTGTTTGAGCCTGCATGGATTTGAACATTGTCAGGGCAGAAGCCTGTCTCACATCTTCAGGAAGACTTTATAGATTTTTTGCATAAAACGGACACGCTGATTATTCATGTTTAGTCCTGACTCTGGCACCAGCGGGAGGCCGGTCCATGTTTAGTCCTGACTCTGGCACCAGCAGGAGGCCGGTCCATGTTTAGTCCTGACTCTGGCACCAGCAGGAGGCCGGTCCATGTTTAGTCCTGACTCTGGCACCAGCAGGAGGCCGGTCCATGTTTAGTCCTGACTCTGGTACCAGCAGGAGGCCGGTCCATGTTTAGTCCTGACTCTGGCACCAGCAGGAGGCCGGTCCATGTTTAGCCCTGACTCTGGCACCAGCAGGAGGCCGGTCCATGTTTAGTCCTGACTCTGACACCAGCAGGAGGCCGGTCCATGTTTAGTCCTGACTCTGGCACCAGCAGGAGGCCGGTCCATGTTTAGTCCTGACTCTGGCACCAGCAGGAGGCCGCTCCATGTTTAGTCCTGACTCTGGCACCAGCAGGAGGCCGCTCCATGTTTAGTCCTGACTCTGGCACCAGCAGGAGGCCGGTCCATGTTTAGTCTGGATTAATGTGCTCGTACTTCCTGGTTCTAGTCAGGACCCGAGCAGCAGCGTTCTGGATGGACTGCAGCTGTTTTACAAAAGCCCTGCAAATGAACATGAGGTTGAAGTAATGTGCTAAAAATTTTAAGTGGTGGCTCTGGTTATGGCGCAACATACTGTAAAACAATCAATAATTAAACTAAGAATATACACTATGACAAATGAAAAGACAAACAAGTGTTGCTCTTTTGAAAATAATTGCTGCTGTTTCTAACCTTTTTTCCTCGTTGTGATTCAAGACGCATTTCCCCTGAACTAGACGTCTTGTCCTAGTTGTTCATTGACTACTGTTGTGTGTCCGCCATTGTAAATCCATTTAAATGTTCCTTAGAAGCAATTAGGGGCTGGGCGTGTACTTATGGTATTGATGCTTTTTGTCAATTAGCTTTGAGACCTGTTGCTTCCAGTGAACACAGTGTCACTGGATTGAGTTACAAATCCCCCAGAAAGCCGGACAGCGAGCCATCAGTGCGACAGCTAGCAGTGATTTGTGAGGGGCGCTGCAATTTACTGTGCATCGCAAATGAATGTAAGCACGGAGAGGCTCGAGAAGTAGTTCAAGGACTATGTAACCATTGTTTTATATTACACACTCAGATTAGACCACGACAGCAACCACAACTAGAACATATCTCTCTTGTTCCAAGATGGAAAGAGATATACACTAAAATGATATAGTGACTTTAAAGACAGGTTTGTTTCATTTAAGGTGAATGTTTAATTAAACTAACATAAATTATAAATGCTGTGGTTCAACATGAAGAATAAAAAAAGAAAAAGATGACAGTGAATATTGCATTTTTGTGCAGAAGGGATTATATTACTATTCATACCAAAATGGAAGACACAAAACAAATTAATGTATTGTTTCATCTTTTGGCATCTAAATGTTTTATATTAATTAAATGTGGTCTAGATTAACTTAAGATAGGGAGCCCAACTTAAAAAAAAAAAAAAAAAAAGTACATTTTGTGTTTTCCACCAAAGAATATTATGTAAAAGCGTCAAAATTAGGCCACTGTGTGTTGCCTATGGCTGCCAAAGTATATTTTTTCTTGTGAACGTGAAAGTAAAGGCTGAAAGCAGTGCTCTGCTTGGCTGTGCTTGGAACCGAATTTTTTTAAAAAGCAGTTCTAAAGCCATGCATGTGCCTTAAAGAAGACCTATTGTGCTTTTGTCTTCTATATAGTTTTAATCTCCGACACTTGCTCATCATTACGTTATATTTTGGACATTTTAAATCGCAAAACTGATGTGAAACAGCTTAATTAAAGAACTATCCCGCTTACTTCTGCTTTGAAAACTGCTCATTTGCGCCGGCCCTTTTACATTATGTCGCCTCTAGAGAGCTGCAGTTCACGAGAGCGAACAGAGGAATTTTTTCATCCTACGCATGTCACTGCTTTAGAAAAGAAAACAGAATGAAGTGTAAATATGCACCAATCACTCTAAATACAACTTCCAGTGGTTTAATGGCAATATGGAACATTTATATTTTGGTTAAAAACTCCTAAAAGTCAATTTTGCATAACAGGACACCTTTAAAATGAATGCATGTGAATGTTACCGACTAGTAAGATTTAAATACTTATTTCTGGTTTCATGCTGTAAAAATCAGAACCCCGGCTTTAAAATCAAAACATTTACTTCGGATCAACATAAACTAAATAAAATGAAAAAGTGGATTTATTTCTTGTAAATTTTTGTTCCCTGTTTGTTTGCAGACACTTCATACATTCCTAACTTCATAGAAAACTCAAAAATGTTAATTAAATGCACATATTTAAGTAGATTCATTTACAATTCCACAAAAATGCTTTGGATCAAAATAAAATAATCAAATGACAACATAAGAGATGTATTTAAAGGTAGACATTGCAGGGTACATTTTTTACTATTACAATTTCAAATGTATGCAAGAAAAGACTTGGAGTGTAAATAAATAAACATCCGTGGCAGTCACACAGCGCCCGCCTTAAGGAAAGCTGAAATGCATGACTCTCTCGAAGCGCAGGCACATTTCTCTGTCCAAAAGGCTTGAAGAAACAAACACACTCCCTTGACCTTTGCACAACATTTGTTCCATCTCTGTTGTCTCCAGTGAGATGTTTTGAAAAGAAACAGCCTCAGTCTTCACACCTTCTCCAAATGCTGTGTAAAGAGCCGCAGTGTCGGGTTATAGCGGACAAAACGAATGAATTTTATTTGTGCGTTAATGCAAAATGACTGAACATGCATTAATCATAACATTAAGCGATTCTGCTCCTTTGAGTTTGGGCTTCAGTTACAGTTTTCTGTCTGTCTGCTTTCGACAATGTTTAACATAATAAAAATACTTCCATTGGCTTTATTAGGACAATTACTTTTGAAATTCAGAGGAAAATGTTTCTCAAATGAAAAGTACTGTGTTAATAGTGAAGCTAAATACTCTTAATGTAGTGGATATTTAGTTTAGATTGATTTGGAAACTATTTTATGTCATATATATCAAAGCAGTGTTAGATACAGCAGTAAAATATAGTCATAGTTATCGCCAATGTCTGTTTTAGATGTCGTTTTTCTTTTAATTAAGGACTAAATAACCTTTATGTTGGAACTAATAAGTAGTGTCATATTTTTGTTGATTAAAATGAAATAAAAAGCAATCACAGTGACTAAAACAGAAGTACATTTAATAATGTTTGTTGATTAGAACCATGACTAAAAGTAGACATTGTCAGCAGCTAAAAGTACTGATACATTTTGTCGAATAAGAAAAACAGAGCATAAATGAGTGAAAGGAACAAGTGGAGACTAGATTCAAGCCCAGATTCTCAAACCAGCATAAACAAAGTCTATGTCTGCACGTGTCCCCTGAAGCAATCACATACATTTATCATTGTTAAAAATCTAAATTAGAATGACATGGATCAACAAAAAAGCATTCTTTGACAACACCTTGAGTAAACTAACTGAAAATCGCTTTAATCAGACTAAGGGTGCGTCCACACTCGTCATTATTTTGTCCTAAATTGAGCCCATTTTAGTCCTGATGAGGTCCTGCTCTAGTCCTTGTTTAGTTTGATCTAGTGCAGGATTATTTTTGTGTTTAATCCTAGTTTACTCTCAATTTTGATGTTGAGAAGTGTATATATATATTGACACTAATTTATGCCACTAACAGAAAGAGAATCCCCCAAAGAAGATTGCAATTTCATCAAAACATGAGCTGCAATGAACAAATTGCACAATAAAACACTTTTTTAGTTAGCTGGTGTCAAAAATCATTCATAAAAGTTGTTTATGTCGCTCTCTACAGCTCAAATTGTATAAAAAAACAAAGAAAAGGCTAACCAAAGTGCAAAGAAAACGCACACGATAAATATTAAGCCTCAAATATATATAGTTCTTTCCATCTTATATTGAAGTCGATATAGTAATTATCCTGCTCTAGTCCTTGTTTAGTTTGATCTAGTGCAGGATTATTTTTGTGTGTTTAATCCTAGTTTACTCTCAATTTTGATGTTAAGAATGTGCAAGTGTGATCGCGCTCTAAATCTATAACAATATTCCTCAACACTAGCTCAAAGCAAATGTTTTAACTTTTAATAATCAGATGTTGGTACTAGGCCTGTCATGATAACACATTTTGAAGTGCAAAAAAATATCACGATAAACGGTAATATTGACACTAATTTATGCCACTGACAGCAAGAGAATCCCCCAAAGAAGATTGCAATTTTGTTAAAACATGAGCTGTAATGAACAAATTGCGCAATAAAACACTTTTTTAGTTAGCTGGTGTCAAAAATCATTCATAACAGTTGTTTATGTCGCTCTCTACAGCTCAAAATGTATTAATAAAACAAAGAAAAGGCTAACCAAAGTGCAAAGAAAACGCACACGATAAATATCAAGCCCCAAATATATCGTTCTTTCCATCATACATTGAAGTCGATATAGTAATTATCGCGACAGTCCTAGTTGCTACATGGATGGTAATTATATGTTTGACAGTTCGTCCACCAAATAAAGTATGTTTTCCTTTGTGTTGAGGTTAAATGTTAGAGCCGGAGTTGGAGGGATGAGCGCAGACCGTTGACAGGCGAGCTGACGGCAACAGGCCTGATCTCTTTATACGGATTACGGCGGACAGCGTATTAAAACGAGGAAGAGACGCACAGAGTAAATGAGTTGACCTAAAACCTTTGGGTCACACCTCCTCCTCCTGCCTCCTCTTGTGTGTCCAACCCCCCACACGGCTCCGCGGACTGTTCCTCGTCTAATAATGGTTTGGCTCCTTTCCCAGGCAATGAAAAGTGCCCCGGTCCTGCTGGCTTTGTGACGCAACGAGCCGAAAATCCTCCAAGCACAACCCAAGTGGAGTCATCTGTGCTGAGGTGACAGGACTGTGAATTTAAAATCAACACAAGAATGAGGTTAGAAAGGCTGTGCTAGTGACTGGAAAGTGACAAATGCTTGAAAAATATACCGTTTGGCAGCATGAAGAGAATGACATGCAATTCTCTATTGTGGAAATCATGATAAAAGTTATTTATTTAGTTATTTATTAACCTTCATTTAACCAGATAAAAAAAAACATTGAGATCAAAACCTCTTTTTCAAGCGTGACCTGGGTCAAAGTGAAAATCGTGGCACACAAACATAAAAAACATTTACACTAACAAGAGATATTTAAAGGTGCTGTACTTGATTTTCCCTGGTTTGAAACATGAACTGTTTTGTTTTTTGTTTTTTTTTTTGCATGTAATAAAGTAAAATCCGTGTTGCCCTGGTGCAGACATTTTTTAAAAGCATCTATTTGAGTGAAAATGAGACGCTTCGTTTGAATTTATTTATAGAGAGTTTTATTTTAGAGCGGTTTAAAAAAAAAACTTAATGTAAGGGCAAAGACAAATTTAAATTAAGACACATTTTTAAAGGTGCAGTAACTTTTCCAGAGGAGGGTCCATCGTCCACTAGTTTCTCTGGAGAAGTTCTTATTTTGTCTTGAATGTTCCACAGTATGGCATTAAAGGACACATATTCTACTACCGTGACCTTTTTGAGCTTTTAACCCTGTTCTAACAATGTTCCGCCATCAAAAACATTCCTGACGTTGCATTCAACTTCATTCACACCATTTTGAAAAGTTAGTTTGAAAATCCTCTCCCTCCGACCATCAAAAACACTTCCTGCTGAACTCCCTCGATCAGTGACGTATTTTCAGATTTCGTACGTCACTTATTCGAGAATCTTCTGCTGTTTTAAGTCCTTAAACTCATTCTGAGCATTTCTGCCTCTAAACACGATAACTGCACCTGCTAACCTGATCTTAGCGTCTCTTGAAGTGCTAACACAACCAAATTGTATAAGCACTAGGCATCATCTACTGGCTGCATGCACTCAGTAAGTGTCAGACCAGACAGCAGAGAAACATAATAATAATTTGTTTCAAAGCATGAAATGGCAAATTTAAGGTACTTTAGAGTACGTTTAAAGGCTAATAACATTGTAAAAAATGAAGAGTGTTGAGTCAGATCTTTGTACATGCGACGTGTTGTTACCGCTAAAGTTACTCTTCAGTAGATCCTTCCAGTATTTGCAAACAGAACTCCCACATTTTATAGATACGTACCATACCACACTTCAGCTAACTACAGTATGAAAAACCAGGACTGCTTTGCGACTGAAAAACATTAGAAAACATTACCAAAATTAGTGCCTCAATTATCACACATGCTCTTAAACCTTACCTTATGCTAGACAGTAATGCACCAAAGATGGAGCGAGCCACAACAGTTTGACGATGTTTTTCTAGAAAGTGGAGGATGAAGTTCAACATCAATGGTTATTACACGTTGGCAAATGTGATGAACAGATACTTTCAATGTCAATTCGATTTATTTTTGTAAAGCCCACACAACAGCATTTGTTTCTTAGGGCTTCTCAAAATTGTTGATTTCACAAACAGAAAATCAAAAATGAAACGCCTTTTGGTCAGTAATAGAGAAGCAGATTATCCACAGGAAATAAGCAAACGATTACTGTCCCAGAGCGCCCCCTGCCCTTAGACCCTCCTTCTCTGTACAGAAAAATATAGACAACAACTGCACTGTCTACAAAAGTCCTACTATTGTTTTTATTTTGCGCATTTGTTGAAATTAACGGTATAGAAGAACAGTGGACGTCTCTTGTAATTTGTGTATTTGTAATGTTTACTTCATTTAGAGTACATTTAGTCACATGTTTTGCTCTTCCTTTATTATCCATCCATCCATCCATCCATCTTCTTCCGCTTATCCGGGGCCGGGTCGCGGGGGCAGCAGCCTGAGCAGGGACTCCCAGACTTCCCTCACCCCAGACACTTCCTCCAGCTCCTCCGGGGGGATCCCGAGGCGTTCCCAGGCCAGCCGAGAGACATAGTCCCTCCAGCGTGTCCTGGGTCTACCCCGGGGCCGCCTCCCGGTGGGACATGCCCAGAACACCTCCCGAGGGAGGCGTCCAGGAGGCATCCGGAACAGATGCCCGAGCCACCTCAGCTGGCTCCTCTCGACGTGGAGGAGCAGCGGCTCTACTCCGAGCTCCCCCCGTGTGACTGAGCTCCTCACCCTATCTCTAAGGGAGCGCCCAGCCACCCGGAAGCTCATTTCGACCGCTTGTATCCGCGATCTCGTCCTTTCGGTCATTACCCAGAGCTCATGACCATAGGTGAGGGTAGGAACGTAGATTGACCGGTAAATCGAGAGCTTCGTCTTTCGACTCAGCTCTCTCTTCACCACAACGGTCCGATACAGCGCCCGCATCACTGCAGACGCTGCACCGATCCGCCTGCCAATCTCACGCTCCATCCTTCCCTCACTCGTGAACAAGACCCCGAGATACTTGAACTCCTCCACTTGAGGCAAGGACTCCCCACCCACCCGGAGAGGGCAAGCCACCTTTTTCCGGTCGAGAACCATGGCCTCGGATTTGGAGGTGCTGATCCTCATCCCAGCCGCTTCACACTCGGCTGCAAACCGTCCCAGTGCATGCTGCAGGTCCTGGCTTGAGGAAGCCATCAGGACGACATCGTCCGCAAACAGCAGAGATGAGATCCTGTGGTTCCCAAACCAGACGCCCTCCACGCCCTGACTGCGCCTAGAAATTCTGTCCATAAAAACTATGAACAGAACCGGTGATAAAGGGCAGCCCTGGCGGAGTCCAACATGCACTGGGAACAGGTCTGACTTACTGCCGGCAATGCGAACGCAGCTCCTGCTCCGGTCATACAGGGACCGGACAGCCCTTAACAAAGGGCCCCGGACCCCATACTCCCGGAGCACTCCCCACAAGGCGCCCCGGGGCACACGGTCGAATGCCTTCTCCAGGTCCACAAAGCACATGTGGACTGGTTGGGCAAACTCCCATGAACCCTCGAGCACCCGATGGAGAGTATAGAGCTGGTCCAGTGTTCCACGACCGGGACGAAAACCACACTGCTCCTCCTGAATCCGAGGTTCGACTATCGGTCGGATTCTCCTCTCCAGTACCCTGGAATAGACCTTACCGGGGAGGCTGAGGAGTGTGATCCCCCTGTGGTTGGAACACACCCTCCGGTCCCCCTTCTTATACAGAGGGACCACCACCCCGGTCTGCCAGTCCAGAGGTACCGTCCCAGACTGCCACGCGATGTTGCAGAGACGTGTCAGCCAAGACAGTCCCACAACATCCAGAGACTTAAGATACTCAGGGCGGATCTCATCCACCCCCGGAGCCTTGCCACCAAGGAGCTTGCCAACCACCTCAGTGACTTCAGCCAGGGTGATGGACGAGTCCGCCTCCAAGATCTCAGCCTCTGCTTCCTCCTCGGAAGACGTGACAGTGGGATTGAGGAGATCCTCAAAGTATTCCTTCCACCGTCCAACCACATCCCCAGTCGAGGTCAACAGTTCTCCACCAGCACCGTAAACGGTGTTGGTGAAGCACTGCTTCCCCCTCCTGAGGCGTCGGACGGTTTGCCAGAATTTCTCTGAGGCCAACCGATAGTCCTCCTCCATGGCCTCCCCGAACTCCTCCCAATCCCGAGTTTTTGCCTCTGCAACCGCACGGGCTGCAGCACGCTTGGCCTGCCGGTACCTGTCAGCTGCTTCAGGAGTCCCACAAGCCAGCAAGGCCTGGTAGGCCTCCTTCTTCAGCCTGACGGCATCCCTTACCTCCGGTGTCCACCACCGGTTCGGGATTGCCGCGCGACAGGCACCAGAGACCTTGCGACCACAGCTACGAGCTGCTGCATCGACAATGGAGGTGGAGAACATGGTCCACTCGGACTCCATGTCCCCAGCCTCCCCCGGGATCTGGGAGAAGCTCTCCCGGAGGTGCGAGTTGAAAACCCTGCTGACAGAGGGCTCTGCCAGACGTTCCCAGCAGACCCTCACGATGCGCTTGGGCCTACCAAGTCGTTCCGGCTTCCTCCCCCGCCAGCGGATCCAACTCACCACCAGGTGGTGATCGGTTGACAGCTCCGCCCCTCTCTTCACCCGAGTGTCCAAGACACGCGGCCGAAGGTCAGATGACACGACAACAAAGTCGATCATCGACCTCTGGCCTAGGGTGTCCTGGTGCCATGTGCACTGATGGACACCCTTGTGCTTGAACATGGTGTTCGTTATGGACAAACTGTGGCTAGCACAGAAGTCCAATAACTGAACACCACTCGGGTTCAGATCGGGGGGGCCGTTCCTCCCGATTACCCCTCTCCAGGTGTCACTGTCGTTGCCCACATGGGCGTTGAAGTCCCCCAGTAGAACAACGGAGTCCCCGGGCGGTGCACTGTCCAGTACCCTCCCAGAGACTCCAAGAAGGCCGGTACTCTGCACCGTTGTTCGCCCGTGAGGCCGACACAACGGTGAGAGACCTGTCCCCACCGAAGGCGGAGGGATGCGACCCTCTCGCTCACCGGGTGAACTCCAACACGTGACGGCTGAGCTGTGGGGCTATGAGCAAGCCCACACCAGCCCGCCGCCTCTCCCCTTGAACGCGCCAGGTAGAAATGGAGCGTCCAGCCCCTCTCGAGGAGACGGGTTCCAGAGCCCAGGCTGTGCGTGGAGGTGAGGCCGACTATATCTAGTCGGAAACGCTCGACCTCCCGCACGAGCTCAGGCTCCTTCCCCCCCAGCGAGGTGACATTCCATGTCCCCAGAGCTAGTTTCTGCGCCCGGAGATCCGGTCGTCGAGGCCCCTGCCTTCGACTGCCACCCAGATCTCTTTGCACCGGCCCCTTATGGATCCTCCTGCAGGTGGTGGGCCCACGGGAGGGCGGCCCCACGTCGCTCCTTCGGGCTGTGCCCGACCGGGCCCCGTGGGGAAAGGCCCGCCACCAGACGCCGCCGTCGAAGCGCCCACCCAGGCCTGGCTCAGGGTGGGGCCCGGTGACGCCAGTCCGGGCGACGTACACGTCCTTGATTTTAAACTCATCATAAGAGGCTTCTGAACCGCTCTTAGTCTGACCCGTCACCCAGGACCTGTTTGCCATGGGTGACCCTACCAGGGGCATGAAGCCCCCGACAACATAGCTCCCAGGATCATTCGGGTACTCAAACCCCTCCACCACGTTAAGGTGGCGGTTCAAGGAAGGGCTCTTCCTTTATTAAATGAAGTTAATTATTTATTTAACAGAAATAAGTGAGTGCTGTGGGGGTCTCAAAGATAACGTAAAAAAAAAACAAAAAAAAAAACAAAAGTGGTTGCCCTGATGACGACCTGTAGGGGCTCGAAACGCGTCGATGTGTCCAAGTGTCATTAAAGGATTTTTATTACTAGTGCCTCGGATTTTCTCTCCATCGCATCAAATTATTTAATTTAAAAATTAAAACTACTGCGGCAATGGTGTATTCCTACTTAACACCTGCTTTATCTCTAATTTAGACCTGAAATAGTCCTGTTATAGACCCAATTTAGATTTGGCGGTACTCAGATAGCTAACTCTTTTCTTTGGTGGTACTTGGGGTAAAAAGTTTGAGAACCACGTTTAAGTGCCAGCAATAGACATTTGTTGAACCCTAAAGCAAGAACAATACCCTGCACTGCCTTATTATCTGTCTCTAAATAACATTAAGTAAGTGCACATTTAGTACAGATAATTTAGCTTCACTGATTTGATATCAAATGGGAAAAACACATAAACTATTTCACATACAGTGTTTGTGAAGAATCTTATCTGGCCGACCCTTGATTTCAAAAGTAAACATAAGCTGTTTCTCATGACTTTCTTATCACTTATGGGGCCATTTCTAATAACCCCATTTCTGAGTGTTTCACCACAACCAGAGTTTATCAAGAATGAGATAAGATGTACTACAAGGTCAGGAAAGTGTAGTTCAGTGTTTGTTTATTGAGAAAGTATTGGGTGACACTGACCCTGAGGCACAAAGCAGCAAATATCACAGCACCATTTTTAGGTATTTGTACTTAAGTCATTTTTACAGTGGATACTTTTTACTTTTACTTCACTACATTTGAGACCACGTATCTGTGCTTTTCACTCCACTACATTTTTAACTGAACTGAAAAGTAGAAAGTACTTTTCATTTTGTTTGAGGGTTATTCTCAGCTCGTTGATGGTGATATTCTGCTGAAGGTTTTGAGTTCAAGCTCAACAACAAGCAACAAACAGACATAAAATTCTGTATAAAAATTTAAGAAATTACTTCGAATAGACATTTGTTGACCAAAATTAAGCAAAATACTTTGCCAAAATTGTGACATTTAATGTGTAAAATTGGTCTTTTAAATACTTCTACTTTTTACTCTTGAAGTACATTTTCAAACGGATATTTTTACACGTTTACTTAAGTAGATTTTTTAATGTGATACTTACTTTTAGTATTTTTTTGCACATGTATTTGTACTTTTACTTACTACATAAAATCAAAGTAGTCTGCTCTCCTGGGTTTTTACTTCTTAAGTTTAATTCAACATAAAATCAAAGTAGTCTGCTCTCATCGGTTGTTTATATCTGAAGTTTAATTCTACATAAAATCAAAGTAGTCTGCTCTTCTCAGATGTTTATATCTGAAGTTTAATTCTACATAAAATCAAAGTGGTGTGCTCTCTTTGGTTGTTTGCATCTGAAGTTAAATTCTACATAAAATCAAAGTAGTCTGCTCTTCTCAGATGTTTATATCTGAAGTTTAATTCTACATAAAATCAAAGTGGTGTGCTCTCTTTGGTTGTTTGCATCTAAAGTTAAATTCTACCTAAAATCAAAATAGTGCTCTCCTTGGTTGTGTACGTCTTAAGTTTAACTCTACATAAAATCAAAGTAGTCTGCTCTTCTCAGTTGTTTACAGCTGACATTTAATTCTACATAAAATCAAAGTAGTCTGCTCTCCTCGGTTGTTTATATCTGAAGTTTAATTATACATAAAATCAAAGTAGTCTGCTCTCCTCGGTTGTTTATATCTGAAGTTTAATTATACATAAAATCAAAGTGGTGTGCTCTCTTTAGTTGTTTGCATCTGAAGTTAAATCCTACCTAAAATCAAAATAGTGCTCTCCTCGGTTGTTTATATCTGAAGTTAAATTCTACATAAAATCAATGTAGTGTGCTCTCTTTGGTTGTTTACATCTTAAGTTTAATTCTACATAAAGTCAAAGTGGTGTGCTGTCTTTGGTTGTTAACATCTGAAGTTTAATTCTACATAAAGTCAAAGTATTGCTCTCTTTGGTTGTTTACATCTTAAGTTTAATTCTACATTAAATCAAAGCAGGGGTCTCCTCGGTTGTTGTTGGTGGGAGGATGAGCAAATGTGTTTTGTGTAATCCACATGTAAAGAGTCACCCTGGGGTTACCACCGTCTTGTAGCTGAAAATCCTTTGATGAACTCTGAGTCTTAACACAGATATAAGCAAAGATGGAATGATAATTGTATCATGTGCTCTAATGGCCTCCGTTACAACAATAGTGCGTGTGACCCTGAGGTGCCGGGGGTGCGCTCTCCTCCGCGACCTTTGCTCGGGAAAGGTCAGAGCGAGCCAGGAGTCACGGCAGCTCGTCTGGCGCTGTGAACTCTCCATTCAGTGGCTAACACAACAGCGCGGCTCGCTCTGACCCGTGGGTGTGACGCTCAACCTTTGCCTTAACCTCGTGACCGGTCCCAGCTGCAGATGACCGGCCCGGGACGCTCGGGGCAAAGGGTCGGCTGTGATTGAGATGAGTGCGGAGATGGACACACAAATGATGATGCGGCAGGTCAAAGCAAAAGGCAAAAGTCTCAAATTGTTGGTTTTGTTTTGAAAAGAGCTTTTATTCAGGGCAACAAACAAACCAAATGTGTTTCACCTTGTGAGAGGCAGACGCTGATGTGCCAGACACTTTTGTGAGTGGGAAACTGTAGAGCGCCAACGAAATACTTTTGACTTTTGACTGATGCAGGTGCCTTAAATGTTCAATGTTTTTGATGTTACAAAAGTCATTTATCTCTCGCTTATCTTCTGGTAACTTGATTAGTGTGAATAGAGCCGTCACCATGGAAATCCACCATGTTTGCTGTTGATGTGCTAAACTTACGAACAAAAATATAGGCCAAAACAATGTGAAAAAGTGAACAAAAATCCATGGAAGAGCCTGATACACTGCTGGGTCACTTCTTATAAATATATAGTGTTATAATACTTTTGAATTAACGCTAAGTTTAGTATTTAGCATCTTAAAATCTCCATTGGTTTAACATTGGGCTAACTGAAAATTCTGTGTGACGTCACCATCCCGAGCTCAATACCATGATAACTAATCCTCATAATTTCTAATTATCATGTCTCATAAACCACATATTTATTTGAAATGTTATGATGTAATGTTATAGTTATAGGATCTAAAACAGAGAGTAATTGTAGTCATATTCTTTTGATATAATGTGCTCACAGCAGGGGTGGGCAATATATCAAAATTTAGATAATAAGATTAACATTGTTTTGATGATAAGCTAAATTTTACTATCAAGTACTACAAAAAGTGCAGATAAAAAATAAAAATGAAAAAAGTTATGTTTTGCAAATATAGGTTTATGATGATATTTATGAACTTTTGTGTTTCATTTTACAAACATTTCACATCTAATTAAACCTCAACTAACGCATTTAAAGACATGTTTTAATGCATTTCTTTTGGATCAACATAAAATTGTCTCAATATAATTATCGAGCCACTCCAAAACAAACTGCGAGATATTAATGTTTGTCAATATCGCCCAGCCCTAGTCTCAGATCAGTTGTTTAGATGAACTAAATCAAATACAAGATGAGCTTTATTCTAATTGTTATTTTAGTTATTAGGCCTCAGAAGCCATAAATGCACTGGGCTTGAACCCAAACAGGTAAATAATGGTACTTTAACGCAGTGCTTTATGTCTTTACAGCCTCAGTCCTGTTAGCTGTAATTACACAGTCGTTTTCACAGGACGGCCCTGAGCTTACAGCTGCCTATTACATAATGTGCCGATAAAAGGGGAAAGGTTAACTGTAATAACGGGAAGGCTCAGACTCTTCCTCGAAATCTGGAGTGATTTTCTTTGTGCTTTAAAATAGGCTTTAGACATAGTTTAGTTTAGTTTAGAATATTATTCATTTGTTCTGCAGTTGCAATGGAATTTAAAACAAACGTAACCTAAACCCAACCTAACCCCAAAATAAGATTTGATTTCCAAACGTATATATACAGTTGTATGTGAACTGGATACAGTTTTTGGATTGGATACACTTTTCTACTCATCCAAGTAGCTTCTTCAGTTCTATTCAGTAGTAACTTAGGGGTAGGACAAAATGGACAAAAATGAACATCTTGATCTTTTTTTTTTTTTTTTTTTTTTGAGTTTCTTTTTTATTTGTTTTTTAGATAAGATAAGAGAACTTTTATTTGACCCATAGTGAGGAAATTGCAGTGTTGCAACGCACAGTTCAAGAACAGCAGGAAATTAGAAACATGCAATTAAAAAACAAATACATAACTTTAAAATAGACTTAAATCAAACAACACAATGTGCTGGTAGGGCAAAAATAAAAAACCTCTAATATACAATAACCGGTTATGACCATGATTATGGGGACAGAATAAATACCATATAAATACCATATAAATAGCAGTTAAAGTGGCTTTAGTGTATTAAATAGTTATATAGGTATCTATGAAGATGGCACATGGATAGAATAAATGATAATGTTTCCCGATAACGTTAGTAAGACGATTTTATGTCAATCCAACAGAAATGTATAAAAACATGTCTTTAAACGCATTAGTTGAGGTTTAATTATCAGACAAATGTGGAATGTCTGTAAAATGAACCACAAAAGTGCAGGAATATTACATTATAAGCTTATATTAAAGTTTCAAATATAACTTTTTTCATTTTTATGTTTAATCTGCTCTTTTTGTAGCTGTTTTTTACTATAAACAATATACTCCCTGTTCAAATTTTGCGTATTGTCACTGAAACATTCACAATTATCTACAATTCCTGATGATCATATCTTCAACTTGTTTTAATAATAAGAATACATACATAATAAGACGGTTTACAACACAGAAACAAAGTAAAAGGTATAAAAAAGGTATAAAAATCAAGGAGCTTCTTAAAGATAAACTACGACTGCAACATAATTGATCATCAGTGTTGTATTTTAAATAATAATTTTGCTGAAAAGGAACATAATTGCAGAGGATCACGTGAACTATTTATTGGTAATAGCTTTTGCAGATGACGGCCGTGAAAGTGCAGCGTGGACTTATTGTGAGCCGTACGTTTTGTCCACCATTGTCCCGTCCCTCCCCCACCGTTTGGAGCTTTGGGGCCGGGACACGTCCGGCTTTATAGAGTGCTGCGTTTGGGTAAAAGGACATGTGCGGCGCCGGGGTCACTCTGGAGGTCTCACTTCAGTCCGCCATGACAGCTGCTTCTGCCAAACCAGGAATGTGTCGTGTGAGGCTCCAGTCCTGGTCGACGATTTACGCCCGTAGATGTAATCCCTCAGATGTTCAAAAGGCAGATGTAATGGTACAAACTCTTTACCGATGCTAGGGTTGTGCAGGAGCGACGTCAGGGTTATCCGCTTAATCGATAATTGTGATTATTCAGGTCGTAATGTACTTATAAGGAATAAAAAATAATAATTGTGAGAATTGTAGACAGCAATGATGAGTAATTTCAGTACAATCCATTCTCCAAAAAGAAAAACTACATGTAAAGTACTTTTTCATTTTGAAGTGTCTACGTTGCGTTTGATAGTTCTCAAGTCTCACTGCTATTTAGCCGTCATGTGTGTTGGACGTGGGTAAAACATTACCAATTGAGGTGAGGTGAGGTGAGACACTGCAGGTGAATAGGAGAATGAGTGAAAAAGATATACATTTGAACTTCTCCTGTAGTTCATTCACATAAATGTAAGAAAAAAAATGCAATGTCATGTTTTTACATCTAAAGAAATCTATAGATGAAGTGGATTCAATGAAGTAATGAAACATCTTTAGGTGCAGCTTGGACAAGTTTGTTGTTTCCACATGACGAAAGAAAGAAAGAAAGAAAGAAAGAAAGAAAGAAAGAAAGAAAGAAAGAAAGAAAGAAAGAAAGAAAGAAAGAAAGAAAGAAAGAAAGAAAGAAAGAAAGAAAGAAAGAAAGAAAGAAAGAAAGAAAGACATGATATGTTGAGAGAGCAAACAGACCAAAAAAACAAAACAACAAAAAAAGTTTTTTGCTTGCAGTCTGGCATTAAAATGATTAATTATAAAGTTAATCTAAAGCAGCGGCTGCTATGGCTTGGAGGACGTGGTTTAGTGACGTCTAAGGTCCCGAAGAAATGCACATTTTTTTAATATAGTTAAAATAGTTTGTGTCAAACTGGTTGAGGTAAGGGTCAGGGACACTTCTCAGTCCCTCAGTCTTTGTGTCAAAGGTCTCAGTGCAGCTTCAGCCGAAGGATTTGTCAGGTACAGTCTGCAGATCGTGTGTCAGAGCAGTTTGAGGAGAGTAACATCCATCAGGACAAAAGACTCACCAGCAGCCTGGGGCTCACAGTCCAGTGTCGCTCTGTTGTTTCAGTCGGTGATGAGACTTTTCTCTGGAAGTATATTGTCTTGAAGGTGTTCTGCTGCATTTGGTCTAAAAAGTCTGTACTTCAGAAGTCCATAGCTAGCTCCTTGCACTGTCTCCATGGTTACAAGAAAAACCTTACCTCTGTCTTTTTATGTTCTAATATAATGTCTTTTTCATTCAGAACATTTGATTTCATAAAGCTAGTGAGGAAGGAAATCTATTAAAGTTGTGAAAGAAAGCTAATTTAGGATATCAATGTTTGGTCATATCTTGTCAATAATCATGAATAAAACTGTAAGATTGTGATGCTTCTGCTCACAGGATTTGTATCATTAAAATGTAATATTGTGGCATCTTACTCTGCAGTTAATAATCAGCTTGGGTCAGTCAAGATGAGTGTTTTGGAGCAGAGTTCAGACTTTAGGGGAAGACATTTTCCTATTATTTGTGTATGTGTATGTTTATATTTATGAAATTAGCATTGAAAGCCTTTATTATTTGTCTTTAAAGAGGATCATATTGTGTGAATTCAACTTCTATGAGGTTTTTAAACTATGTCCCCTCATCATTAGCTTGCACAAACTTGTATTTAGATTCCAGCTTGTTAGAGTAATTCTGTATTGGCATTTTAGACTCAGAAAACACAGCTCTGAACTGTTGATTATTTGAAACATTATTAAACAATAAAAACATGTAAATGAAAATCTGGTGCTTGCTATGATAAAATGTTAAATGATAAAAAGTTTTGAACAGGAAGTCAATGAAACCGTTTCTATTATTAAGCCGTTAAAGATCAATACTGCGGTTTACAAGGACAAATACAATGATCAATACAAGGATTTTTTTTTCTGTTTTGTCATATCGTCCAGGTCTGTTCATGTTGCATTTGAGCGTCGTAGTAAAAGATACAGAAAAACGTACGGAGATTTAATGTTGTGCCTCTACAATTTTAATGTTTTATAATTACAAAAGTACATAAACGTCATGGTCAAATTTTGACAACAATTTTAGGACATTTCCGAACCTGTCAAATGAAGAAATGACATTCAATTTCATCCCCAAAAAAATAATCAGCGAAGTATACTCCAACTTGTACTTAAGATTACGTGACATTTTCTTGATTGTATAATAGCTATAGTTTTGCTCTCAGTTTTCTTGAATATTTACAGCAATTACCAGTGTTTTTCTAAATTACACACCATACAACAAAGCTATCTTGAACAGTTTTAACAAGTTTACAACCATAAAAAACATATTTCCAGTAGTAAATTGCACATACCTATAACACAATTTCGCCAACAAAAGGACTAATTCTGCACTGATGATAATTTGAACCAGTTGTTGTGAAGCACCTAACTATTATAATAAAATATCCACTGAAAGATTCAGTTGTGTCATATATAACGAATAAAAATATATGGATAAATACGTTTCAGCACCAGGTTTTCTAATGTTAAGGCGTGGAATCACAATAAAAACTCACATTTTCCTCACATAATGATGATGATGATGATTTTGTATTGTGACCCTGTTCTAAACTCTAGACGTGAAAAACAGAACTAGTTCATGCTAAAGTCTTTACTTCAGTCACATGTATCGCTCACTTTCCTAATGCAGTCCCAGCATCATAAATATTCACCACCATGAGTTTATAAGAACTTTTCACGAGTCTCTGAGTAAAGAGAGTTTTTCCTCCTGGGTAAAGCTAACGAACAATAACAAACATCCTGCTTCTCGTAGAATAAAATGCTGTATAAATAGATGCAAAGTCTCATTTTCAACTGAATAGATGCTTTTACAATATGTTCAAAAAAGTAACAATCAGGTACAGCGCCTTTAAATCCTGTAGTAGACTTGGTTTGGTCCGTTTGTCCTGGTTTAGTCATGGCCCAGTCCAGATGATTGATTTAGTCCTAGTTTTGACGTGTGCTTGTGTGAATGCTAGGGCTCCATGATTTTGTAAAATAAATATCTAATTGCGATTTTTCTGAACTGTATTGTGATAGCGATTAGATTTGTGATCTGTGTTCTGCTCAAAGTTCACATTTTAAATATATCCAGGAGAATTGACAAAAAGTCGGACGTCACTCCTGGATTCTAATGGACCTTATGCGTCAGTGTGAAAATTGCATGTTGTGTCGATGTGCAGACGTGGACCTGAGACGCGATCAATGAAGGTGGAAAAACGTCAGCTTTTGCGTCGTCACTACAATACAGTCAATCACAGAGTTTCAGGAGAGAGAACAATTAGAACTGTGTTATCCAGGAAGGAAAAATAATACTTGCTGTGGCCAATTTGTGCCACATATTTTACAAAACTACTACTGGGATATTTAAAAGAAAACTACTGCCATTTAGGCCAAGGGTCAGCTTTTTCTTTTGATGTGAAACAAAGAGAGTCAATAATACTCTGTGTCAGCCTTTTTAAGTGCATTTGGTCAATGACTAATTTCATTATATTTCATTCCCGTGGGGTTTTTTGTAATTTTTCCTCGCCGCGAAGGAGGGTCAAAGGACAGGGGCATTCTGGGACAGTTATCTGAACTGCTTTTACCTGTGGCCCATCGAGGCAACTGTTGTTGTGATTTTGGGCATTATAAAAATAAATTGATTTGATTTGATGATTATATGGTACTGTATCTATACAGTATTTAGTCTGCTATTTACCATAACCAAACAGGCAGAAAAGCATGTTGTTTTGTTTAATTTTTTAAATATCTGATTAATTCTCCTTTTCTCCTGAGCTTCACTGCCCAGTGCTTCTTCTGCTGGGGTTTTGTTCTATTCTAAATATAGACTAAATGGCCTGACTTTTACTTTTTTGAGCTTTTAACCATCTTATGTCTCTGCATCAAAAACATATCAGCATACTTTTGCTTCATTCATGCTTGTTTCATTTGTCCAGTTTACGAGATTTGTTTTTGGTCTTCTTTTAAGCAGCTTTTAAATCCATAAACCATCACTGGACTCATTCTGTGGTCAAACTGTTCTCACAATGAACACATAGCTCAGTTAGCTTAGCATTCATGTTGCCTAAGTGCTTCATTTATTTATTTTTCCTTGTTCATTCCCACCACTGACAGCAGAAGGCACTCCAACACCTAAATACTAAATAGGAAACAAAAGTCTGTGCTTTCCAAATATAGACATTCTTTAGAAGTTAGAAAATGTGAAATACTAAAGTGTCAAAAAGCAACAAGAATACGTAATATGTCGACTTTAAAGTACACATTGGAGCCTACAATACCAAGATGGAGGTGTTTCGAAGTAGTTTATAAAAGTAATACGAGGACAAATGAAACCTCGGCTAATATAACATCTATGTTTCTTCATAACACAGTCTCTTCTCTCCTCCAGTCTGCGCTGTCTCCCGCTGCAGCTTTTGAAGACCCGCTGGCTCCGCTCGGCTGCTGTGACGACGTAACGTGCTGCTGCTGCTGCTGCTGCTGCTGCTGCTGGGTCTCCATCATAGCTGCCACTTTCTGCTCCAGCCTCCACACGTGCTCCCGATACTTCCTCCTGATCTGACGGTACGAGCTCAGCGCTTTACTGCAAGACATGGTTCACATTTACACACAGATACAACAGCTTTGGATGAGAAATGTGTAAATAACTTGCTTTTGAGACTAATATGTGCATACAGCTTTCAATGATACCAGCCTGTAAAAAAATTAGATTAGGATCTTTTTTCCAGTCTGGAACATATTTGTCAAGTCTTTTTCACCCCAAAATGTTTGATATTGAGTTTATGATGGCAGAGAATTGTCAAACTTGTTGCAAAATGACACAAAATCCCGGGCCATCGTTTGGACACCCCTTGATTAGTGCATATCTGCGACCTTTGGATCTATGGGCGAATGTTCTCACCCACATTCTTTGCCGCCCTATTGGTTGTAAAGTGCGTTTTTCTAATTCTGACTTAGTTTGGTGGGAGGGCACCTGTGGTTTTACATCCGAGAAGTTGCAGTTTGTGAAGAAATTTTGAAAAATTTAAGTTTAAACTTAAAGTCTACATGACAGTTTAGACGACACATTTCACTAAAACGTAGTGAACATTATTATATTTTACATTTTACTTAGCATTTTGTCTGTTTGTCCCCAGTTTTCGTAATGTTTATAGTCACTTCCTGGTTGGACATGGGCAGCAAATATGACACAGATAGAGGTAATTCCACACTGTTACCTAGCAACCATTTTGAAAACAAGCTCCAAAATTCACGTAAATTGCACAATAGCTATGAATTGACAAATAATAATACTTGATAACACCTTTATTTTGTTGAATGACTGTTTAAACTGTCAAAAAATTGTGTCAGTTGTGTATAAATTGTCTCTGTTTTTACAATGGCGTGTCGCTGTTTGATGACATCCCGTTTTAGTAATCCCGTTTTATCCCCCTTTAGTAAGGGATTCCGTTTTAGAACTCAACACTACTTCCTGTAATTTTAAACTTTTATTTTTCTAAATTTCTTCACAAACTGTTACTTCACACATGTAGAACTATAATAAATAAGTGTCACAGGTGCTACCCAATCAAACTGAGTCATAATCAGAACATTTTGAGAACCTGTGATATAGACTTTAAAAAATAGTTAATAGGAAGTTCTAAACAGAATCCCTCTGTGATGTCATCAATTGGCGACGTGCCATTGGAAATACAGGGACCCCAACTTGAGTCATATGCCGAATTTGAGTCAGTCATGCTAGTCATCAGCTTGAATATATTTTCCTTATTTAAAGAGCCAGAAACGATTTAAATTTGTCATTTAGGGTAAACAGTGTTTGTTAAGAAAGTTTATTTTTGATAAAGACACATAAAATCTTGGACCAACAAAAAACATCAAATATTGCAATTAAATCAGTAATGAAATGATTACCAAAATAATTTGAAATGATTACCAAAATAATTTGAAATGATTACCAAAATAATTTGAAATGATTACCAAAATAATTTGAAATGATTACCAAAATAATTTGAAATGATTACCAAAATAATTTGAAATAATTACCAAAATAATTGTTAGCAAGCACTAGTTGTATGTGTCTGTTTTGTTATTCTGTAAAAAAAAGCATCTATTTTACAGTATTATTATGTAGAGTATCGATCATATGATGTACCTGTGAGCCTGAGTGAGCCGCGCGATCTCTCCGCTGTCTCTTCTCTGAGGGCCGCTGTCTGGAAGAGCAGTGTTCACTGAATCCTGAACTAAGGCCAGTCTTTTCTTTAAGGCTTGTTCCCTAGACAATAGTAAACAATCAATACACTCTTTTAGTCGCCGTGTATGTATCGTCTCCTGTGAAAAACACGTCAGTTTTATGCAATTACACAGCTCAGGTTAAAGTAATGGTTTAAGCATTCACGCCTCAAGGTCAGAGGAGAAAAGAGTGTCCAAACGGTATACAGAGAGAGAACTCCTGTCTTTCCGCTCACTGTGTTTCTAAGCAACAGATCAAAACCAGGCAACAGAGGCTGGACGAGACATTTTCTGCACTTTTGACGGTGACAGATCGTTCTCTGGTGGAGACGAGAAGATCACCAGCGGAGTTCTAATCAGGATTATCTCGTTTGAAGAACAAGAATAAACTGTACTTTTAAATTGTCTCACCTGTGAAGGACGGCCTGCAGCTCCTTCAGAATGGGTCTGGAGAGATCTCCTTCAGTCCCTAGTTTAGCTGCCACCTCACACAGCCTCTGCAATGGATAAGGAAAACATCATACGTCATCAAAATACCACTCGCTGCACTACGAAGTCTGAAAAGCAGTTCTAAAGCTGTGCACAGGCTCCAAAACCGTATGTATGTGAATACTAGGACATGCCAAGGGGTTTGTGACATAGACGCTGCTCTCATTCTCTGTCTATGGAGCGCGTTGCGATGGAACGGGCCCCATGACAGAACACTTTAGCCTCTCCTACTTTTTATTTTGTTTGTCTTAATCTGTTTTGTGATTTTAATGTAATTTTATTCTGTTGCGTAAAGCACTTGGGATTGCCTTGTGTATGAATTGTGCTCTATAAATAAACTCGCCTTGTCTCGCCTCCTCCATAGAACCAGTGCATTAGCTTCGCCAAAAGCCATACTTTACATCATACAGTATTTTAGAGTTGGATAAACAGCCACTGTGTATATCTTTGATACAGAGTTGGTTTGATTTTTAAAAATTTATTAAAGTAACAGTATGTAACTTTCTAGGGTTGTGGTCGACTAAAGAATTTCTTGCTCGACTAAAGAACACACTAGCCTTCTCCATCGACTGATTAGTCGACTAAAGAATTTCTTGCTCGACTAAAGAACACACTAGCCTTCTCCATCGACCGATTAGTCGACTAAAAGGGGGTGTGGCAAAAATATCTAAACTATCTGAATGTATCTGGCCCAAACTGCACTCAGAAGACCGAAACAACACAGGAGTTCATGCAAAAATAACAATTTATACAGAAAAGCACTAGTGATCGGTGGTTAGAGATACTGATTTACTCCAAAATCTTCAGCTGACTCACTCCACATCTTCTAATTTTTGCTGTTTTTGCCACATAAATGTGTTAAATGCAGAGAAAATAATTAGTCGACTAATAAAAAGGTTGACTAAGACACCATCGACCGATTAATTGACTAAACGACTAAAGGATTACAACCCTATAACTTTCTGGATGTGGAACGTCGCCTGCATTATTCAATGGAAATAGAACTATACTTTGGAACATTCTCCATGCAGATAGATTCCATATGGTGGAATAAAACTATCCAAAATGAAAAGAAAAAGATTAAGTATATTTTTTTTGGGCTAAAAAAGTTACCTTTAAGTCTTAAATACATACAGCAGTGTACCTGGTGCCCTCAAATGGTTGCAAAATTTAAGTTTATCCATCAAAACAGGTTTTAACAAATAATTTGAATAATGAGGAAAATCAGTAGTAACAAAGGTTTTCTGCAACCTTATTACTTTGTGTATTTTGTTTTCTTAACTAGGTTTTCAGTGTAACATTTTAATTTACTGGATGCTTAGCCAAACTTAACACATTTGGAACAGTCAACTAATGACCTGAACCCTATTTGTGAAAAGATTATACTTTTTCCCTGGCTTTGTTGCTTATAGAATTAAAAAAAAAAGTGACATTTCTGGCTTTACGTCTATCTGACATAGCGACGATCTTGCGACGACATCCACTGCTTTTGCTGTTGAAGCTCCTTCCTGCTTTCACAGTTTCAAAATTAGACACTCCAGATATTTAGACATTTAAAAAAAATCCTCCAAAATATGAATATAACTGTTTCATGTCAGAATGAGATGCAGCATTGAACCTACAAAGTCAACAATGAACCTCTGGTAGTTTTTGGCTCATGTTCAAGTCTGTGCCCTTGTCTGCTATCAGAGGTGTGCATGATAAATCCATTAAAAGTGTTTCTTTCTGCAGTAAGAGGTCAGCTCAGGAGAAGACCTTGTGAAACTGAAATATCCCGTTGGCCTGAAGGGATCCTGCTTTAGTGTGATTTCCCACGAGCCACAGCCACATTTGAATCTGTCACAATAGACCATCATCTCGTTCCCAAATGCACAGTTCACCTTGACTCTAAATTCTTGGAAGATTTTAATAAAAGTCTTTGGCACCTGTTGTTCGCTCTTGCGCTCCTCCAGCTCCTCTCGCTCTGGGATGAAGGCGCCGGCTGCGTCCTGAGCTTTCTGGGCCATTAGACTCCACTCGATACAGCGCAGCTCCTTCTCTTTAAGGCGGATCAGAGAGCGCAGGTCGGACATCTCCTCCTAAACATAGCGCCAGGAAAAATATGAATAAAATATGACAAAACGTGTAAACAAATTGAAAACGGGTGCACGGTGGCTAGAGCTTCTGCCTCCCAGCAAGGAGGTCGTGGGTTCTAATCCAGGACCACCCCAACATCACACGCTCTCTCTGGTGGAGTCTGCATGTCCTCCCCGTGTTACCGTGGGTTCTCTCCGGGTTCTCCGGCTCCTCCCACGGTCCAAAGACATGACTGTGTAGGTTAATTGAGAACTCTAAATTGTCCCTAGTGAATGAATGTGAGAGTGAATGGTTGTCTGTCCATGTCTCTGTCTCTCTGTGTCAGCTGTGACGAGTTGGCCACTGTCCAGGGTGTACCCCGCCTAAGGCCCAAAGTCACTGGGATAGGCTCCAGTCACCCGCGACCCCTAACGGGAATAAGCGGTAGAAAATGAATGAATTAATTAATTTTGACACCACTAGGCCCTAATTGACTCTGTGCTTAACAAATGACAGCTGCTCCTCCTACCGGCAAAGTCATTTCCGGTCCAGTACTGCGCTGCTTTTCTCACCAGGATACTTTATGTTACCAGCGCACTAGCTCTCAAGAAGTTACATGAAAAAAGAAAGTGTTAGTTGTGTTAGTGAAAAAAGGTTTTTAATGAAGATTGAATAGCTGGGTTGCTTAAAAGTGTTATATATAACCTCGTCAGCAGCACTAGCACTGCTCTTTAGCCTACTTACCCTCGTAGTTGTGGATGTCGCTGGAAATGTACAATTTAAATTGCTTTTCTCACTTACACAAGGGAGCAGGAGAGAGGGAATCCACAACTCTATGGACATCATTTATTGTCATTTTTGGCAGGTCCTGGAGGCGTCTGAAAAGTCCGCCATAGTTGATTATTATAGAAGCCAAACGCATCGCATCAGCTGGGCTACAAACTGGACCGGAAATGACTTTGCCGGTAGGAGGAGCAGCCGTTAGGTCACATCGAACGTTATGCACAGAGTCAACTGTGAAATTGTGGTCTTACAGGACAAGTACTATGCAAAATTTATGTTGTTGTGCTTTTAGCCATGTTCTAACATTGTTCCGTCATCAAAAACATACCTGGAGCAGAATTTAGTTTGATTCACGTTTGTTTGATGATGCTCCTTTGTAAATCCTATCTCTCCAACTCTGTGTCCTGAACTCCTTCATGTGTGACGTAGATGATGCTGACGTCATTTATCCCAGAATCTTTTGCTGTTTTAAGTCCTTAAATCATCGCCAGACTCACTCTGAACATTTCTTCCGTCTAATAATGATAACTACAAATTTGTCAGATACTGCAATGCATTGTGGATATATATTTACATGTGTGTAATTGCCTCTACAGCCTGTAGATGGAGCCACAGCTAAGTCAAAATGGCATCTCCCAATGCAGTGATAGTTATATTTTTCTTTGTAAAAGAATTTTATCTCTAGTTCTATAACACGAGATGTCAAACTGGAGGCACTCAAGAGCAGGTTTAAAGGTCAAAAACAATACAAAAATGCATAATATTTGTCATTTAAATGTGTACTTTTCTGTTTTGTCAGATTTCTTAGATCCATGTGTGTTTAAGAAATGTGTAAAGAATGATGTTGTGTATTTGGTCCTTGATCCTCCACTTTATTTATAGAACACACTTTATAAACAAGACTGTTACCGAGGTACTGTACATAATTGACGTAAGAAAACAAAAACAAAACAGGGTCTGTCATTTGCTTTTCCTAGAATCTTCCACAGTACATCTATTTCCATGGAGACAAGCAAGTGACGCCACCAGGCCAAGTTACTAGGGCTGTTTGACACACTTGGTTGACTAAAGACATGCTCTGTGTATTGATTAATCGACTCAACGAGGCGTGGTGCTGGCAAAGGTTTTCAAAACGATAAAGTATGTCTTTGATCAGACTCCGTATCTAACCTAAACTGCACTGTCAAGACCACAAGATCACATGTTAGGGTGCTCAAATGACCTTTCCTGAATAATAAGTAACTGAAAAATCCAAGTAAACGTTGTAACATCTGTAAAAAGGCACACAATTCACTCCAAGATCTCAAACTAACTGAAAAATGTTGGTTGACTTAAGACGCCATTGGCCGAGGAATCGACTAAAGGCCTGGAGTACAAAAAGTTATTGTAGAGGTCAAATCTGTGGAAAGACGACCCTGCATACTGTAAGAATACATGTTTTTGAAGGTATTAACATACTATTAATACACTTTTACCTCACATTAGTCACTTACTGTATATAATAATACACTTAAGCAACTTTATTTGCCATTTTTACTATTTATTCCCAGACAGCCACCTACTGTAAATAAGAGTGTGCACTTTATACTTTATATTGTATTTTTATTACCATGTTTATTAATTATTTATCCTATTTTTATTGCATGCGCCTATTTCATTCATTCCTGCTCTAAACTGTGTGTTGCAACAGTGGAATTTCCCCATTGTGGGACAAATAAAGGATCTCTTATCTTATTTATTAGCAGTAAAAACACAAATTGAATAAGTGTAAGATCAATTTTAACACCATATTATGAAACAGTATCAATAACATCTCAGTGGACCTTTAATGTAGTCAGACTAGTTTGGATTCCAGGAGGGAGGGTCTAAAGAAAGAGAATGCTCTGTCCATTTGCTTGTTCCTGCTTTTTGGTCTTTGTTCAATGTATTTTTTGTTAGTTTTGATTTTCAGTCTGTTTATCTGTTGTTGTTTTTTGTGAAGCCCTGGGCGGTAACTGCAGTTGGAATATTGAGGTAACCAAAAATAACTGAATTGAATTGACTGTATATTCTGCCTTTACACAAACTTTAATTCCTCTATTATTAATATTTTACTACCATTCTGTTTGCTTTTTGTCATGAAGAATGATTTTATTTTGTTTGTTTTTTTGTGGGTTTGGACCAGCTAAGTCCTGATGTTGCCTTGGTTTGGTCTTGTTCTCTGATCTAAAAATGAAAGATATCTGTTGACTAAAATATGTGCAACTAAAACAAGATATAAAAATATATTTGATTACGCAACAGCAATTTCTTAAAGGAGACAGATTATCCAAATCAACTTTAATGAGCTTACTCTTATTACAACAGTATTTTCACATAATTCGTTTTCTTAAAGTTGTATTTTGATTGATTCCTGCATGTTTGAGTTAACCCTGAAATTTTACTGTCTTCCTTCTGAACACTCGAGCATCGAAAATAAAAATAAAAAAGTCTGTTTTCACCTACCCCCTATCCCCGCCCACATCCCTGTATCTCGTGGTGATCTTTTGAAAAATTAAGACTCCGAGTGACACATGTAGAGTTTCTAAAATGTCATGGAGCCATTTTTCAAAAAATAAAAACATGTAAATGACAATCCGCTGCCTATCACAATGAAATGTCACTATCAAGAGGCGGGGCTTATCAGTTGGTGCAGTTTTGAACAGGAAGTCAATGGACCTGTTTCTGTTATTAAGCCTTTTTAGATAAATGTTGAGGTTTACAATGAACAAAATGTATAATGATCTACTTGTTATAGTCCATTACTAAGTACCTAAAAAATAAAATATAATATGTCTCCTTTAAGACATTTTTGTTTGATAATTTTTGATTCCTCATTCAGTATCGTTACATCAATATTTAATTTTTTATCGACCCATCACTAGTGTATTTTCTGTCCATAGGTGTTTCCTTAGCTGAAAGAGTCTGAGCAGAAGTGCAGAGTTGTTCTCACCCTCACAGAGATGAGCTCATAGAAGAGGGAAGCCTTCTCCTTCTTGGTGTCAGCAGGCCTGTCTTTATTCACGTGTCCGGTTCGTGACCCCAGGGCCGGGCCGCTGTCAGGGATCAGCTTGCACTCCGCTCCTCCTGGCCCTGTTTTGGGGACGCAAATGGCCGCACGCTCCCTCTTCAGTCGCTCTATGTGCTGACGCAGACAAACCTCGCGGTCCTCCTCAGGTGTCCTTTAAAGTTACATGAACTGTGTCAAAGGCTGATTACAATTAGAGGCTGCGTGAGCTTTGAAACACGCTGACAAAAATGTACGAGGAAAGTGCAAAAGGAGGTTTGTTATTTTGTCTCCACCAAGCCCCTATTTGAGAGTTTCAGTTTACATAATATGCATAAAGTTTGTTGTAGGGAAACTGCAATTGATGGTGTTTCTGTCAACTCGAGATCCGCTCAGCTTTGGGGTTTTTAATTGAGATGTTTACTGCCAAACTTCTGTCACACTTTGAGGAATAAATTTGACTTTTCGGGGGTAAAATGGCATTCATTAAAAGTATATCTTGTTTATCTTCATGAAATTATGGTTTCGAGCCAAAAATTCATCAATACAAGGACCTTTTTTTTTCTTTTTTCTTCACCAAATTCTGAATGTTAAAAGGAAATCAATTATTAAAGTGCATATGACAGGTTTTATGACTCCAAATTTTGTTGTAATCTTATTCAGTGTATTAATACTTCTTGTAAATACAAATTATAGTTTTACACCAATCCGGTAGCTGATTATGGAGAAAAGTTGAAAAATCTGTTGAAAATTACAGGATGTGAACAAATTGATGACATTGATCACATTTGAGAGCCAAAGGTTATGCATAATTTACACAAAAGAAACTACTTTTTTGACGCTTTAAACATTTGTTCAAGAAAGAAAGGTGTTCACATGTATTTTTCTTTGTCAAATGAAAAAATCTGTGATGGCGATGCTTTGTCTGAATTCATGGTTAGTCTGTAATTGCTGGGTCTTTTAAAAAAAAACCAAATCTCCTTGACAAAAAAGAAAACAACCAACATTAAAAATAAGTTGTTTTTTTATCATATCCCTGACATCACCTGTGCGTTAGGCTCTCCTCAGCGCCCCCTGCGGTCGAGAAAGACGTGGACAGCTCGTCCGTGTCCAGCAGATCGTTTGGAGCGTCGCCAGCTTCTTCTAATGGCAGCGGGAAAATCAGGGTAAATGTTTGTGCGTCTGAGCTGCATTCCCACCTCCACAGTAAAACCGGGAATCCGCCCACCTGCTGCGGCCGTCCCTTCTGGAATGCTTTGGTGAGTCTTGACCTCGTAAAGTGACAGCAGCTCTGCGTACGCCTCCTCACACTCCTCGCTGTCAATCAGAGCAGAGACAGAGCGCAGAGGTCGACCATTAGGATCTTTCACTTGGTTTTCAAATTATCTACAGAACTGTCGCGCTTAAATTATTCCAGCAATATTAAGCAATTGTTTGGTTTCATTGGGAATCTAGATTTTTCATTGTTTAATTGGTTGGATTCTCTGTCATTAAAGAGTCTTTCCACATGAAACAAAACCCAGGGATGAAAAATGAAAGGACAAATATTATGCATTATTTGTATCATTACTTTAAACATTCTCTTGACTATCTTTACTTTGACATCTCATGTTCTAGTTTAACAAAAAACAATATAACTTATAATAACTTAACCTTGGGAGATGCCGGAGTAACTTAGCTTTGGCTCCATCTACTGGCTGCATTTAAATAAATACATTGCTTGTTATGCTAGCCGTGTTCGGTCTTGTTGACGTAGCTTTAATGATCGTGATTTGACGATTTGATGATGATTCATGGATTTAAAAACTGCAGAAGATTCTCAGAGCCATCGTCACTCATTAAAAAAAAACAAAAAAAACAAAAAACATCACACATTGAGGAAATTAAGAATGGAGTGTTTTTGACAGTCCAATGAGAGAGGAGTTTCTAACCAGGAATAAGTGTGAATGACGCTAAATGCAACTTCAGGTATGTTTTTGATGTCGGAACATGGTTAAAAGCTCAAAAAAGTCAATTCTGCATAAGATTTGTCCTTTGTCTGTGAACCAACTTTAGATTGAACCTCAGCTTTTACTTATTTCGACATTTCATTATTTTACATTTGAGTAACAATTCTAATACGACATTAACCCTCCATTTAGTTCTCCTGTACATTCTTTTGCCCTGATTAATATAGAATTACAAGCTACTTTTAATACCTTTAAAAGTATTGTTTTGTTCTAGCAGCAATTAGACAAACAGTGGGAACTACATAGAACTACATGATCCTTTGTTCCATTTCAGTACAGACAACAAGGAAAAATAACAGTTTTAACACTTTTATATCTTAATTCCAGTGAATATGACAAGGCATTTTAAAAGGAAAAGTATCATAACTACAATTCTGTTTGCCTCCACAGTACTGCAATAGAAATTGTACCGTGAAATGCAACTTGTGATCATATCGACCGCAAGTAACTATATCCCTAACAACAGGCACATCTTCTACATCCATGCATTTATTATAATCATATAGCCACTGACAATTCATTTTTTGATAAGTCAATGAGTTAAACAATTATTTCTTTCGCATTTTGAGATTTTCTATAAATATTTTAACCAAATAAACGTTGATATATGCAGTCTGAAGGGTTCTAGATAGAAGATATTTACAAATAAAGTGTATTATTCCTGAAACTCTGAAAGTTTGTACTCTGTTTTGACATTAATCATGCCACTATGTTTGTTATAAAAAGTCTTTCCGTATGTGTTTTAGAGTCTGTATAGTCAAGATAACAATTACAATCAACAAAATACAACCTTTTTTGTAACTGACTGGTCATAATTAGTCGGTTAAGCATTGCAGCCTTACACTTTTATATAGTTTATTTGGGCATATTCACGTTAGCTTGATGTCTGGGGAAGGGCCTGACGGGAGAGCAAAGTAGAAAGTGTATTTTTGTAGATTTTAACCAGGTCTTTTTAACAGTGGCGCGGGGAGCAGTAAAGTATAGCTCATGGCAGGTCTTTGTAGTGGCAGGTGTGTGTGATGGTCACCAGTATCGCAGGGCCAGCTGCAGGGCAGAACAGTCCGACTCCAGACGGTTCAGAGTCAGGCTCATGTGCTCCACCTCGCTCTTCCTCCGCTCCAACGCCAGACTCAGACGCTCGTTCCTGCTCTTCAGACGGTCGACGAGCCTGCGACAAACAAGAACAGAGAGGATTCAGTTGTAATGGAGTGTAACGGTGCAATTTTATTAAATATGTGACGGTAAAGAGTAGGGCTGTTCTGATGTTTGAGCAGTTTATTTCATTTGGAGTTTATTTATTTATTTATTTTCATTATTACTAGAATCAGTAAGTCATGTGTCTGGCATGAACTGTCTGTCAAAGCCTGCTGCCTTTTCCTCTCAAGCCATTCATATAGATGTTATGCAGATTATATCACAAGATTAGTAATTTGAGAATTATTTTCCACTGTATTTATGAAAGTGGCAGTCCTCTGCAGACAGACCTGCCCTCCTCCCTCTCACGCTCAGACAGAGGCTCCACAGAGCAAGGACTTGAGGATTTGTCACTCAGATTCAGGACTTTCATTAGGTTTATTGTAGATAAATACATTTATGGGAAATTGCTCTGGACCAAGGTGGATGAAGTGTTTTGCTCAAGGACACAATAAATGTTTGCACTAGAGCCACTGCCACTGACAACGGCATCTGCAGACTCACATCCAAGTACTAACCCGGCCCAACTCTGCTTTGCTTCGTTTTTCTCTGTGGATCTGTTATTGTTTTGCGTGAAAAGACTGAATCGGAAACCCCAGTCATTTCCCATATACCCTCTTCTTCAGAAATACCTTTTTATTTTTTATTTTATCATTTGAAGCTTTTTAAAAATTGTTGTCTCATATATCAGGCACTAAATGGCTCTGCCCCACCACCTTTAGGAGAATTCATTAAAAAACAATAACAACTGTGAGACCAGCACTAGATCCACAATGTGAGGGGATTGTGAAGTGCAGTTTAGGAAGAGCACTTTTTTTTCCAAATTGTGCTCTCTGTGAAGGGCTGCACACTGGAACACTCTGCAATTAGGGACAGTCCCACATTTGCTTCATTTAAAAAACAACTAAAAGAATGGATTATCAACTGTCAAGAGATGTGACCACTAGAGAGACATGTGTGTTCATATGACAGTGAGCGTATATATATGTATCTGATGTCTATTCTGACCGGTTGCGTTGTTCCTGTTGATGTTCTATGTTTGTCATAACATGTGCGTGCCTTGTATATAGTTGTACACTTTATCTGCTTTTACCCTCTGTCTCATGGGGCTACGGATGGAAATTAGCTTTGAGCTAAATCTTGTGTATTTACAGCGTAAGCTCTTCATTAATACATTCTGTCCCAAATGTTCAAATAAACAAATAAACTAAGCTTGGGATTTTCCACAAAATAAATTGAATAAAAGAGAAATAAAGAAATATATATATAGTTCCAAAATGCAGTATTTTTATGATACAAGAGGATGATGTTCCCTCTACCAGAAACGTTACAGTTTTTGTTTCAAAGTTGATTGTTTCAATCAGTGATTAGACCCTAGTTAGTTAGTCATTTGCCCCCATCTGTATTAAAGTATACTGGCCTATTGAATGTTGTGATGTCATCTGAAACCCGGCAGAACACCGCTTTAAAGTTGTGCTGTTTTCTCCTTGGATTTAAACATTTTGAGTATCAATAATAAATCCAACCTTGTCAACAGTGTCTTTGTATCTCGTGTGAGAGCACTTCTGGTTTTGAATAGGTGAAAGACGCTTGAGCTTAAAAAGCAACAAATAAATTCACCTATTTTCCCATTTGCTCTGATTGCAGGGTACAATAAATAAGAGATAAGAGGCTGTGTGTCCAATCAAAACCAAGGCCTCTTCTTGAAGCACTGCTGCCCTTCCCTCTGCTGCAGAGCGGTTTATGCTCTTTGAAAATAGTTCATATCCAGTGATTATTAAAGAGCTAGGGCCAAATGGTGTGGACTAAATACAGAGCCCTGGACTCTTTATGTAAAAGTAAAAGGAATTTGGTTTTCAGTGGAGATCGAATACAAATATTCTCAAGGACTAGGTCTAACTGTTGTACAATTTAATGATAAAAAAACGACCAGATGTTTCAAAGTGTCCAAGCCATTCAAGCAGCCAAATATGATTATTTGTCATTTATTTTGTTATAATACTATTATTATAATACTTTGTGTTTGTAGCTATAATAATGGACTCAGACACCATACACATTTAAGTAGCAAATTAAAGTTATTTAGTGTTTAGTCCCACTTTAACGGTGCACCATGTAACTTTTCTGGTGGATGGTCTTTCGCTTCAGACCAAGTAAAACTGGATGGTTTCATATTTTTACGGCAGCTCATGTTTTAGATGTTTCAAGGTCAACATGTTTCATTATAATATATTTACAAATGGCAAATACATATCAATTACAGATTTGTCTCTAATGACATGTAATTACTGGTGTTGCAGGCATGTTATGTTGTACACATAAAAAATATTATCCATAAACATAACACATTTTAATTTTTTGGATTTGGCGTCTCACCTGTTGAGTCTGTCGGTCTCCACATCGGGGCCCGTGGGACTTGTAGGAGACACGTCGCCGGCCCCACACAGAGGCGCTGGTCCTCGGGTCGTCCTGCGCTGAGGCAGAGGGGAGCCGGGGTACGGAGGAGACGCCCAGTCCGGACTCATGGACCCGGCACAGGACATGGCACTGGGCCTGTAGGACGGAGAGCGCCGGCCCGACCTCCAGGCTTTGTGCAGGTTCACAAACTGCAGGGCGAGAGAAAAAAAGGGAACTACGCATTTTGTTTTGTTCTATCAGCGCATCAGTCGTACAGTATAGAGTTGTATTTTTTTTGTGTTGAGGTGCTACTTTGCAAAGTTTAAACTCATGTAATAAGAAAGAGGAAAATAAAATGTTAAGGCTAGGAAAGAAAGTTATTACAAAGAAATAAATGACACAGAAAGTACCAGCTGTCAAGCACTGGGCTCAGGTAATATTGGGAATTTATAAAAAGGAAAAAAAAAAATCACATTTGCGGTCAAACATTTTTAACAATGATTGGAACAGATGAGACAAATATGCCAAGCGACAAATATTTGACAATATTTGCCAAATGAAATATGATTCTTACTGTATGAACCATTTCATATTGTTTGGATTTATTTGTATTTTTTGTTTAAAAGCAATGTCTATATGAACATGACTATATGCTGATTTGGGAAAAGCATAAGAAATGGGATATATGATTTGGCCACTGGGGGGCGCACTACTGCTGCCTTTTTGTTTGTTGTCATGTACTTACACTTGAAATATTCTGTTCTTGAACTAAACGAAAGATGTCTGGAGCAACACAGTCGTTTTACCGTGCTGCGATGACATCAGTGTTGTCCTACGTGTAAAACAGGCTCTGTTAGGTATTATTTATCGAAAAGGTTAAATTAAGAAACAAGAAACTGATCGAAAGATTAGCCTCTACACTTTTTAAACACTTGTTAAATTGTTTGCTTTCTGTCTTTTGTTTTTGTTTTATATAAGAAAAATGTTAAAGGTGCCCTATCCAAGTTTACTGGTGCCACTTGCTTATCTCGTGGAGGTTATTGTTGTAGTTGAAATGTTCCACAATATGGCTTTAAACTGATCTATCTTGCTTCTATTCAGTAAAAGACAGTTTTATTTCTGAACATACTTGGCTTCCTTTGCAATCTCGAGTTGGACCAAAGATGCAGACCAGCCTTAAAGGTGCATTATGTGACTTGTCTGGTCCAGCACCTCCTTGTCACCACGGAGATGTTATTCTTTTGCCTGAAATGTTCCACAGCATGGCATTAAATATATCTATCTGGTATTTAGTCCAAGTTTAATACAACTAGAAACAATAATATATTCAAGAACCTACCAGAAAAGTTGCAGCACCTTTCAGGAGCAATATTTAAATTCTTTATCATTTCTGCAATTTAATATATAAGTTTATTTAGGGCAGTAGCAGTGCATTCTCATTATATTCATACTAGGGGTGGGAAAAATTGAGAAAAATTAATATATATTGATACTTTCTTGTATTACCTCGATAACAACCTTCAGACGATATTTCCACAATGAACTGAAATGTGTCTGTAAATGTCTTGGTTGAGGTTCAAGTATCGCACATTGTGAATGGGCCGGAAGTTTAAACAAAGTTACAAAACAGACCACAAAAAGCAGAAATATCACTTTATACCCTTGTTTTAAAGACTACACTGGACTAGGGCTGTAGTAATTTAGTCGTTTAGTCAATTAATCAGTCGATGGTGTCTTAGTCAACCAACATTTTTATGAGTCGACTAATTATTTTATTTAGATTGAAAGGATTTATATGGCAAACACAGCGAAAATGAGAAGATGTGGAGTGAGTTTGCTGAAGATTTTGGAGTCCAGTACTTATCATTAATTAAAAATAGTTGTTTTTGCATGAATTCCTCTGCAGTTTCGATCTTTTGAGTGCAGTTTGGGTCTGATACATGGAAATACTTAATAGTTTTGATATGTTTTTGCCGCACCCCCTTTTAGTCGACTAATTGGTCGACAGGGCAGGTCTTCAGTCGACCGACAATTTCTTTAGTCGACTACAGCCCTACACTGGACGTTTCTCTCACTTTTTAGGTCAGTTTTAATAGTTTCAATTGCAGACTATACACTTAATATTCTAATTTTTTGCATATCTTCAGCACAACAATTGCAGTTTTTTGCTATATCTCTCACCTCTAGTGTATACTGTATGTGTTTGGTGTTGTTGTTTTGTTTATTTTTGTCTCAAACGCACCTTGTCCCTGTCTTCCTCCATCAGGCTGATGCTGTGCGCTCTCTCCAGCTCCTCCTGTGGGCTTTGAAGAGTGCTCAAAGTGAAGTCACGCTTGTCCACTTCACAAACTTCATCCTGGAAAACTGTGGTGCAAGAAATGCCAAACTCTCTCTCCATGTCCTCCAGAATCTGCCAGGAGAGACATTTTGGTTAGTTTTATTTCATATATGGAGGTGAATATCCAGGAGGTGAAACAAAACAACACTCCCCCTGTGACTTTTACTCATCTCAAAACTATATAAATGTATCTGTGGGCCTTTTCATTTTGTGGATTAATCGGTCGATGGTGTTTTAGTCGACCGTGTTGTTAATAGTCCACTAATTATTTAATTAATTATAAGGATTTTATGGGACAACATCAGGAAGAAGCAAACATGATCAGGATTTGACAGTGAATCGTGAGTTTAATAGGGCCGCAATAATGATTATTTTGGTAATCGATTAGTTTAGTGATTATTCGTTTGATTAATCGATTCGTTGTTTAGAGCGCAAAAGACCCTTGAATATGAGAATTATACAAAATTTTACCCTGACAAAGCTGAAGTGAAGGCGTTTGTCGATATCCTGGTGGAAAATATTTATAGATGAGCAAGGATTTTAATGAAAAACACACAATTGACATATTTCCTGTGTGTTTTTTGTGTTGTTCAAGCAATAAAACCTCTTCTTTCAGCTCATAGAATGTTTTGGAGTCTGTGAATAGACCAGTTAATGATTACTCAATTATTTAATTAGTTGACAACCATTTCTATAATTGATTAGTTGCGATTAATCGATGTGTAAGTTGTTTATGCCATAGAGTTAAACCCTTTTTTTTTTTTTTTTTTTTAACATCTAGACACTGTTTCCTAACATATTTTTTATATAAAAGTCGACTAATCCGGTGTTTTTCAACCTTTCTTGAGTTTTTTGGTTATAACAATACCACGGCACATAACTGACTTAAAGCACTACCAAATCAGAGTTAAAAAAGGCTTTAAAAAAGTGGCAAATTATGTTCACTATTCGGTTGGCAATGGGGATTAGTTTCTTTCTTTTTTGGTACAGAAGTTTTCCCAGGACACTCCAAAATGGTAAATTGTTGAAGTAAATACATCTGTGAATCCAAATTGGCAATACCTCAAGATACATCATACATACATACATTGATCTGCAAGGCATGTCTTTACTCTACTACTTTAGACTTTTACTAAGAATTTCTTTAGTTATATTCAGCCCTAAATGTATCACTGATCTTAACGACAATTCAACTGAAAATAAATGGGAAAAAGAAGGAAATCGTGTTACAATTGATGAAGAATGGGAACACCCCAATAGAGAAACACCAAATCTCATGTTTGGAAAGAATTCTGTTGGAAACATGTTTATAACTAGATGCTGTTGCAATAGCTGAAGCTATTGCGAGTGACTGCGCAATTGAATTCGTGTGATGTTGGTATGGTCCGGGATTCGAACCCACGACCTCCTTATTGGGAGGCAGAAGCTCTAGCCGCTCTGCCACCGTGCACCTGCCTAAAACAGTTTAAACAGCAAACTTTCATGTAGAGGACCAACAGAAAGGCTCCCACTGTAAAAGAGGGAAAAACTGCTCGGCAAATTATGAAAAAACTACAAAAGGTACATGTACCAAAAGTAATAGCAGACATTAGAAGACTAGGAACTATTGAAAAATGCAAAAAAAATTAAAAGAATTTAAAAACTGTGGCCTGTGAAACGTGCCGAAAAACAGGAAAATACAAGAACAAATAGTGACTGCCTATGCATAGGCAGTCACTCAATAACACCACGTCAAAGTGCACATAATTCACAGGGAAGTACAAGCTGTTGGAGATGCTGTGGTTGTTAACTGATCACTACCAAGTGTTTTGCTGGACTGAGATTAATGATGCACTGTAGACAGCCTTCAACAGTGTATTTCGGATGTAAAACTCCAACACTGGGAATGATTGATGGATACCTGTGAAATATACTTTTGATTGCTCTTGCTGCAAAAAAGGCAATAACAAGGAGAGGGATGACAGGGACCGAACCAACTGCCAAGGACTCGACTGAAATAACTCTGGAGATTTATAAAAACGAAAGACAAACTTTTGCACTGAATTTGAAAATTGACAAATTACCAGACATTTTGAAAAATGGGACAGATACAAAAGGAAACATGCCAGACTGACTTTATTTGGATCACTCTTTTTTTCTTTTTGCATTTTCGCCCTCTATGTTTTGCTGTTTGTTTTATATTTTGTTTTGTATTACATAAAAACAATAAAAAAGTGGATGGCTAAAACAAGTTAATTAATCACAATTTGTTGAGATAATCTGCAATTTACTTACATTATTTGGCCTACACAGACTCAAAAACTGTTTGTGCACCGAAAGAAGAGGTTTTATGATTCAAACTTAGCAAGAATTACTTCAAAAAGACTCAGGAAACATGTGAGTTCTTATTTGTCTGTAAGAATACCAATCAAGACGCCCTCAAGTGGTGTAACCTTAACTTTATCGGGGTCAGATTGAGTGAAAATCTTATATTCTCAGGGCTTTTGTGTTCTAAACAAGTAGTTGATTGATCGAAAGAATAATTGTTATACTAATAGCAATTCAAAAATCGTAATAAAAATGAAAATATGTATAATACCTGGCTGGCCTTGGCTGAGCTCTCATGGGCGGCTCTTAAATGTTCCTTGTGCTTGTTCAGGTCCACAGCGGCGATAGGAGCAGCCCATGACCTCCTGAAGCTGATGGAGTCCTCCACTGAAGATAAAACGTCCTGAAGTTTGGACCACACCACACCTGTGCCCCCTGGTGGACAGACAGCACAGGTACAAGAACAGGTTCTTTATTTACTTCACTGGTGTTTCTGGGATTTTTCTTTGTAAATTTAGCTTCTGTTCTCAATTGTTTAGTAAATTTTATTCACAGTTTTGCTCTTCCATGGGGTATTTCTTATTAAAATGACTGTGGCAGTGGTGTATTTCTACTTGGTTACTCGGTTGAGCCCTACTTTAGACCTGGAATGGACCTGATTTATGTCTTGGTACTTGGAAAAATCTTTTCTTTGTTGGTACTTGATGCAAAATGGACCACAGAATATTTTCTTACTTGTTTGTATTCCCGGGTATGAAGTAAACCATTTTTGCACTTTGCAGGAGAATTGACAAAAAGACCAAAATAGGCCTATAAATTGACACATGAATAAAAATCATCAATTTCTTTTACTGCTCTAAACTACAGTGTTAGCAGTTTTATGCAGAATAAGATGTTAATGTTCTTTCAAGGTGATTATCCAATCAGAAAGCCTAGGACAGAAAGGCCCTAGGACTAAAACCAGTTTACAATCAATCCAAAAAGACTTACTTGGGTAAATTTTAATTTTAAACTGTATTTACAACTAGTGAATGGTCCTTACCTCTGTCCATCATAGAGGGTTTAGATAAAGGAGTCTCTACAGTTTTCCTCTCTGGGTTTTTGACGAGTCTGTGAGATAAAAGATCTGGAACCAGAGGCCTGGATGCGACAGATTGTCTCATTTCACCCGGATCACTGATAGGAATAAGATTAATACAAATGAGCAATAGCAAAGTAGTTAAAATAAAAGTTTAAAAATCCAGAGTTTTCTAATATGACAGTGGTAAAGCCACGCATGGTCAGTACATGGGAAATGTACGCCGTTCATTTCATTTTATAACTCATAGTTATAACCATATAACCAGTATAATAGTTATAACCAGTGGTTCTGGCCATGAAAACCCACTTTGAATGAATGAATCACTGGATACATTATCAAGGTCAGTAAATATCAGTTTTAATAAAGAGATGAGAGATGAGGTGACAATGGGTGACACATGTTAATTAGTGGATTTTTAGAGTCATTATTGTATTTGGAAGACAAAGTACAACGGATTTTAAAATAACTCAATCATTAACATTTTCTCTTCTCTTTCATTTTGGTCTTTTTCACATTAGTTTGCTCTTTTTTGTGCATGTTTTTCACACCTGTACAGACCACATTATGCTCAGATTTGTGGTGTCATGTAAACACAGTGTTTATTGTGTTCACCTCGGAGCCTTGAGCGAGCCCATCTTCTTGTTGAGTTCGGCGATGATGCTGAGCAGAGTCCCCACCTCGGCCTCACACTGAGCCAGCTCTGCAGGGGTCGGCTCGGGGCCCAGAGTGTGGTCAGGGGCCTCAGGGCGGTACGTCAGGTGCTCCCCTGGAGTCATAAAGTCTCTCTCACTCAGAGACGCTGTGTCCAGACTGTCACAGCGGACCAGGACAGACTCCTGCACAAGCCGGGATCAGAGCATGTGTAATATCAGTGTTTTCTCACTTAAAGTTATGTGGTTTTATTTTTTAAAAGTGAATAACTTGTGCTCTTCAAACACTGCCTGTAGCTCTAATGTTAAAAAGCTATTGTTCTTGACTGCGGAAAAGGTGGAAACTAAAACATCCTGCGATCCAACTTCCTGTTTTGCAGATATTTGTAGGTCAGCCATCTTTTATGTTTAAAAATATTATACTTTATATACTAAACAAACATTCAAAATCCAGACCTGTTATAGGGGTGCTTACAATGACTACTGAGCAAAAGATACTCTTTGCAAGATTTATTTTGGGGAACCATAAACTACATTTCTGCCCACACAGTGCTATGAAACACATATTATGTGTTTCATAGCATTTCATGTGTTTAATTATATCAAAATGTTATAAAGTGTTATGAAAAAATAAGAAATACATGTGGCTATGGCATGCATTCAAAAATGTTCCACCAATCTGTTCAATTATTTAAAAATTATAATTTAGCTGAACATTTGAATTATTATATTGAAGCTTCAAGTGTCTAAAGGCACACAGATGTGTAAATATCCACTCAGTGTGGTGCGTGTGAAATAACCTACCTCCATAGTGGAGCTCCAGCTGCAGCAGCAGTGACTTTACAGAATGAGCTGAAGTCTCCTTTGGCCCAGTTGTTGTTTTACTTTCCTAGTGTTTTTGGTGCTGCAGACGATCCACATGTCGAACTAACACAGTTTAATGCGATGAATGAAGTAAGTGGAAAGTCATCTCCACCCAGTCTCCCTGTGACTGTGTCCTTTCCTGTTTTGTCCACACTGAGCTTCCATTTTAACACTCTCTCTCTGGAATTTCTCAAATTCTGCTCCACACACAAACATCCAATAGAAAATGTTACTGCTACGTAATAGTTTAAAAATGTAGAGAACTGAATTAGTATGTGTCATTGTAAGTGGGACACAAACCTTACCAGATTGAAAATAGTTATTGTTTTTTTTTTTTTTAAGTTGTTTTTTTCTCACTTTGAATTAACCTTGGCAATATTCAATCATTTTTTTCATTTTCACGTGGCCTGCAGTAAACTACTTAGAAACCAAAATGCTAAAGTGGAAAAGTGCGTATATGTTCAGATGAACTACAGTACCCACAATGCAACGCAGCGGTGTTTCGCGTCTAACCGGAAGTACAGCAGAGGAAGAAGTCCGATCAGATTCAAAACAAATGTGTCTCTTTTAGATTTACTCGCTTCTTTCTCCAGTTTAAACCTTTTCTTAGGTCATATCGCTGTGAGGTAAGCTCTTTCTTTTACTGTTTTATATTTTTTATTGTTTTACCGTAAAAAATAAGTGATTTTTGAAACGTGATCAGCAGCTAACGCTCTGTCATCAACAAACCTGCTCGAACTGTCAGGATGCTACGATTAAAAATACATCTTTAAGAAACACAACTGTTTTGTGTACAAAGTTATAAAGTAAGATCGTTGCAGATGCGTGATTTTAACATGTCAATTTCAATAGACAAATCATTTATATCAGCGTTAGATCTGTACACTCTGAAATAAATAGAGCAGCTATTTAACCCAATAAAAAGTTGTTTAATTAACTTTTACCAGCAATTACTCGACCTTTAACCACTTCTGTAATCCAGATTTAAGAGAACTAAAGCAAATGGTGAGCGTCATGGGTTTATTTGTATTTCCATTGTTCCAGTTTTCAAAGAGGAAATGACTACAGTCCCCGGTGATTTAATTTACAATCAAGGAATATCTTATAATATTTTATCGTGCTAGTTAGAGCACGATAAAAAAATCAGCAAACAAAACAAAAAATATCAGGCAGTTAAAATTACTAGCTAGGATATGTGTTTTTTAGTTTGGATTTAATGATCTGGGGCTTCTCTGATGTTTGGAGGTAGTTTATTCCACAAGGACGGTGTATAGATGATTAAATTAACAAAGACAGTGGCATTATTGAATCAAAATGTCTCAAAAAAGAAAAAATATTTCCCGTTTTCTTCTATAATACACTTATACTAACCCTATTTGTAAATATTCTCATTCTGGAAGCTTTCAGTCTCCATATTTCAACCTTTATTTGGTAAAATTATAAAAAAAATAAGTGCTGATTAGTTGATTACTAAAATAATCGATAAGTTGCCGTTTCAACTTGTGTTTAACTGTCTCAACCAAATAAATAACTCTAATATCATCATTAGATTAATCCAAAGAAATGTGGATTTATGTTTGTCAATGTTGCTAATCCTTAGTATTAGTTTGTAAAATATTTGCATGTTTTCTACTTTTGGACCAATGAATCCTAAACTCTAATCTTACGCCTAGAAACCTGTGTATCCATGGAGACTCCGGAGCCAGGCCCGGCCGATGGCGAGGAGCGAATGGTGGAGCTGCGTCCCAGAACCCGCTCCAACCCTGAAGGAGCCGAGGACCGTCGAGGCAGCACGGGCAGCCTGGGCGGGAACAGCAACGGCAGCGTCCCTCAGCCCGCCGTGGGGAGCCGTGTGGAGGGAGAGGGAGAAGCATCGACCAGCGACAGTCCCCCCAGCACCACCACCGCCTCCGTGTCCGTCACTGTGGCCCAAACGGCGCCCCCTGCTGCCGCCGCTGCTGTGGCCGGCCCCAGTTCTGCTGCTGCTGCGGGGTCCATGTCTAGTGCCAATGCTGCTGCTGCTGTGGTTAAAGAGAGGCCAAAACCCGCACAGAGTCAGCCTGCTCTGAGCACAAACATCCCTCCTCCGGCCGAGTATCAACTGAGAGCGCCACGGGTCAACTGTCCAGAGAAAGTGGTATGTTTCTCTCATGCGTTATTTTATGACACAGACGGAGCTTTAAAGATATTTTATAGTTGTAGTTGTAACATTGTTCCTTCAACAAAAACATACCTGGAGTTCCATTTAGCTTCATTCACACTAGTTTGATGAATCCTGGTTAGAAAATCCTCCAAAAACACTCCCTTCTGAATCTCCTCGATGTGTGACATTTTTTCGATAAATGACGTAGCTCCAAGAATCTTCTGCTCTGTTTTTAAGTCCATAAATCATCGCCAGACTCATTGTGAGCCATTGTGATCATGATCACAGCAACTGCTTGGCTAACTGGCATTTCGCATTTCTTCCCAGTATTTTGTGTATTTTTAACCTTTGCAATTCCCTGAGCAGCCAGCAGATTTCACTAAAGCAAGTGATGTTAAGTTAATGCCATGGGAAAAGATAGAGATACAGATGTTCATTTTGTTTTTATTTTAAAATGTATTATATTTGTCCTTTTAAGAAAAAGCACATCGTTTTGGTTAAATTCATCATAAAGCTGTTGAGTATCCATGTATGACGATGATGGATATAAAAATGAGAAATTATCTAAATTGTTGTCATATTATTCCCTGCGACGAGTTGGCCACTGTCCAGGGTGTACCCCGCCTAAGGCCCAAAGTCACTGGGACAGGCTCCAGTCATCCGCGACCCCTAATGGGAACAAGCGCTAGAAAATGAATGTATGTTGACATATTTTCCAATTCTTGTTTGAAACTATACATATTCTGAATTCATGGCCAGTTTTAGGTTCAGCCTAAGATCTTTTATCTATTCTCTTATTTTATGTCTTATAATGTATGTTTTCTTTTAGATTATCTGCTTAGATCTGTCTGAAGAGATGTCTCTGCCAAAGTTGGAGTCCTTTAATGGGTGAGTTCAGTGACGTGTGTTTATTTGGTCAAAAAGAGTGTGTAATTAAGAGTGTGTTTAAATTCAGGTCTAAAACCAACGCCTTGAACATTTCTCAGAAGATGATAGAAATGTTCGTCAGGACGAAGCACAAGATCGACAAACGGCATGAGTTTGCTCTGGTGGTGGTCAACGATGACGCCTTGTGGGTGAGTTTCATTCATCATTGTCACTTTATGTAACTTTCGTTAACTATATTTGATAAAAGTATTGTGTTTTCCTGGTGAACAGCTGTCTGGCTTCACGTCTGATCCCAGAGAACTGTGCAGCTGTTTGTACGACCTGGAGACCAACGTGTGCGAGTCCTTCAGTATCCTTTCACAAGATTACTGTAGAAACATTGTAGAATCATTCAGAAAGTTTACTTAAAACTTTGAGGTCTTTATATGTTATTTATATTTTTTTCTTCATATTCTTAGACTTCAACAAACTGTTTTGATCTACTCGGCCACATTAGTGCACACATTACAATACAATAACAAAGATAAATTCAATTCAAATTAATTAAAGTAGCAAATCTAGCAAAAAACATGTCAAATAAGGAACAAATATACCATATGTATGAGTAAAAGTAGAATAAACTAAACCAAGGCAGCTTAAAAAGTGTTACATTTTCCTTATATTAAGTCTTAAAATCATAAAATTCTACATTAATTGTTACATTTTCTTGGTCCTTGTTTAAATCGTCGTCATATTTTTTGTCAGAATTAGTTTATGATTAAATGTATCCACTCACGCAAAGTTTGTGTTAGATGTATGTCTTGGATTTGCAATTATAACCTTTTATAGACTAGGCCCAATAATAATGCAATAAAATGTAAGAAAGTATTATAAGATTTGCATCAAGTTTCACATAACTATATTTTAATTTGTGTTGAGATTATAGTGTTTTTATAGTGTCTTGATCAGTGCATAATTTTGTATTCAACACATTTTAATGTGTGTTTCTTCTAGAAATTGTAAATAATCTTTCTGTTTCAAAATAATAATAATTGTATCAAAGTTGTGCCAGGCATTAAATTGTACCTAAATGGCTTTTAAAAAGTCTTTTAAAAAGGCCATAAAAAAAAAGGAAATGAAATACATCTTATTACAGTATATTACAAATGTATATATATTTTTAATTATGCACTTATTTTCATTTCAACCTTAACTTGTTGCTTCAGACCTTGAAGATCTTCTTAATGTTATGTGAGTATAATGGTTCGTTGTAATAAAAATCAAACACAATTAAGCCATTGTTAAAAAATATTGCTTTTCTGCTTTTCCTTTTTACGCCTTGTAGTCGACAAAAGATTGAGTTGCCGATGACGGAGAATGTCCAGACGGTTCCTCCGCCGTACGTCGTCAGAACTGTGTTGATCTACAGTCGACAAGCCGGACCTCTGCAGTTTAACCCTTCAGAGGCCGTCAGCGTACGTGCTCCATTCTCACACAGATGGATCTGAATCACAAGTATTTATCAAACTAAATAGTTTCTGTCTTTGTTTCTGTAGAAAATGCTTCAGTCTCCATATTTCTTCTTTGATGTTGTGTATCTTCACAACGGAATGGACGAACATGGAGATGAGACGAGCTGGAGGGTGAGTTATTGCAAACTTTTCCCAAACTTTTGACGACAAGAACCTTTAAAACAAAACATGTAACAACTCAGAAACTGTGGTGCATTCATTTCAACCTAGAAATCATGTTAAATCCGGTTTATTTTAATAGTCTATTATGATTAAACACAATAAACTTTGTAAATTATATCTTGAAATCCTCTTTTGACTCCCATTGCGTTATTATGTAAAAATAGTAATGATAAAAGATCATTGTTTATCAAAAATAATGAAAAAAGTATTTAGATGATTATGAATGATTATTACTTAGATTGCATATACACTATTATGTTGTTGTTGTTGTTGTTAATCTTTCATTTAATGAGACAAAATGGGTGACAAAAGGCTTAAGGGTTAAAACAGATAAGAGCTTTTCCTTATTTGCACAAACATGTCTCTGAACTCTGATGTTCTGTTTTACTCTAACCTGCCAATAACATCAGTACATTTTCATTTTTTTAAATTATAAATAGTCAGAACAAAGACAAAATAATTAAATCATTCAAAGGACATCATATCATATCATCATATAATTTTTTTACGTATTGAATTTGGGTTGTACAATTTATACAATTTTAATTTAAAAGTTATTTCTAATCGTCAGTGAGCAATGATATGCATGACTTTTTTAAAAACTGAGAGGTCTACAGTCAATCTTCGTAAAAGCATGTGGTTTGGAGCAAAGTTCAGACTTTGAAAGAAGTAATTTAGACATTTTTTGGGTCAAAGGTCGATGATTAAAAGTATGCCTTGTTTTTGTTCTCAAAATTAATATTTAAAGCCATTCTAATTAATTTTTTTCTGTTACACAAAGTAAAACTGAATTGAAAATCAGGATCGATCAATAGATGTAAGGGGAAAAAGATAATGGGTGCATTCACATTTGCACTTTCACAACATTAAAACTGTGACTAAATCATAACTAAACCCGAAGCTAAACCTGGACTAGATCAAGACAAAACAAAGACTCGAACGGGACCAAGCCAAGTCTACATCAGGATTAAAATGGGCTCACGTTAGGACCAAACAATGTCAAGTCTGAACGCACCGTAATTTGTCCGATCTTCTGCTCGACCTACAATAAATATCCGTCTCTGTCGCTGGCGTTTGCAGGAGAACTACACGTCCTTCTGTAACCTGGACTCTAAAGGCATGTGCTATCGTTATGAAGTGTCTCTGTGTGGACCGGCCATCGAGCTGCACAACTGCATGGCCAAACTGCTGTCTCACCCTCTGCAGAGACCCTTCCAGAGCCACGCGTCCTACAGCCTCCTGGAGGGCGACGAGCCACAGGACCTGGAGGCCACGGTCTGAAGAATGACATTTACTGTGACGATTGTCGAAGCTGGTGTTGACGAGGACTTACACTTACACGGGCCCCTCTCTCCTCAGATCACTCTGTCTCCTGTTATTTTAATGTTTTTTGTTTTTTGTGTTTTTCTGGCAGTGTATCATTGTACTGTCGCCTTTATGTGATTTCTTGACAAAGATGGGTAATAAATGATTTACTTTTTATGACAAAAGCATTTATTCTTGATTGAGATTCTTACTTCTGCTTCTCCGTCAGCAGAGGGCAGCACAGTTCTACTAGTCTCCAAGAATTACAACTGGTCTGCAGAGAATGTCATGTCAATTGACCCGTGTACAGTTGGAATAATTAAAATATTTGTATATCAATAACTTAACAGCTTAACATAAACACATTTATTTCAACAGGCTCAATTCTCTTTATGGACGTCCTCATTCTGTTTATTTTGATCCCCATTAGCCATTGCCATTCATGTCCTGGAGTGTGCATCTTAAAAACAATGTGTTAAGTAAATGTAATTACAAATAAAAATATAATTAAAATTTGGTTTAGACCATGTTTCTGCTAAACATGGACTAAAATGAGACTGAACCAGGTTTAAAATGAGACAAAATCATGGATACGGTTTATAATAAAAGTTGATTAACCCAAATGAGGATAGAAACATGAATACACTTGCCTCTAATTAAACAGCAGAGGGCTCCTTTTCACAGCATGACAAACTTCTCTATCTAGTATTTGTTGTTATATTATTTTGCCTCTATTGCAAAAAGGACAAAAAAAAAAAAACCTGAAAAAGCAGCATTTGTACTCTCCTCTCAGAAATGTAACTTGACTTGGTGGTCTTGGTCTCCATGGAGATGGATACATTAAATGCCGTACTGTAGAGCATTCCAAGCATCAATGACGTTTTGATGAAGAAAAGTGGGTGGTGGACCAGCAAACTTGGTGCAGCTTAAAAATACAATCAAAAAGTCTCCAAAATGGCCTCTTTAAAGTGCAATATCTCCAAAAACCTGCTAAACGACAAAAGTTCAGTATCTGTGATCTGACAGCTGCACAACAGTTCATGCAAAAACAACTTCTTATACAGAAAAGCTATTGGAAACTCTGTAGTTATGTGTAAAAATCCTGATTAAACTAAATAGATTGATTCCCTCATTTTCTGATAACTCATATCTTCTCCTTTCAGCTGTTCTCCCATATTATCCTATCAAACAACTTCAAATAAATAGGTGACTTATACAAATTAGGGGTGAATGGAGCATGATTATAATTTTATCTCAATTCATCTGTACTTAGCATCTTTATTGCTTTTATATTACCTTCAAAGAGTAAAAGAAATCTATCTTCTCCTTTTGAAAGTTCACACGTCAGTCTGATTGGTTGAATCCACCTGTCAGTCATGCAGAGCTTTAAAACACTGACCAATAGGAGGAGTGGGTGGGGGAAAGTGTTTTGAGTCATTTAACAAAGAATTTCTGAGATTCCAGTAGATTTTATTGCTATAACACAAATTTTGGTCGACTAAGACACCATTAACAAACCAAACAACTAAAAGCTCTATTTTTATTTTTTTTTCCAGCTGCAAAGTCAATCCATTCTCACCACACACTGTATCCTGACCAGACTTCCTTCATCTCATCCGTCACAGCGAATGAATGCTCCTATCAAACCTGCGGCTGCTGCTATCTTCAGCCTCTTTGATAATTTCACCTTTCACTGCATTCACTTATCTTCATTTGTGCTTTTTATCGTCGCTTCTGACCATTAGACTTCCTGTTTTTGTTCACAGTCTGATGTCGTCACCCTTTGCTGTCACTCGAGCCTCAGCTGCCCACCTTCATAAATTACTTGTGTTTCCGGTGAGGACAGGTTGTCAGCAGGACAATGGAGCACAGGAAAAACCCGGGGCTCCAAAGGCCTCCTCACAGCCGCCCCGAACCGAGATGGACACGGCCTCAACGTCAGAGACACGCACACAGGAGGAGAGGGGGAGAGAAGAGGGAGAGGGGTGAGGGTGGATAGCACTAGAACATTACAACAGACTTTGAAAATGTAGTTACAAGACACTGCATTGAGGTGTATTTTCTAAAGTATTACAATCCATCTGTGTTTTAATGAAGTGTTAAAACATGACAGGATTAAGTTTTACAAATGAGACCCCAGAACAATAACTTGGCCTGGACTTGCCCCCCCAAGAAAAGTTACATAGTGCTCCTTTAAGAACAATTTGTCTGTAGTGGTGGATAGCACTAGAGCAGGGGTGTCCAAACTTTTTCCATCGAGGGCCACATAGTGAAATATGGACCAAGCGGAGGGCCACAAATGAACCGTGAAACGCGAAAAAAAGCTGCATTTATCTGATGTTTTAAGCTCCACCACATCTACATTCAGTCTCATTGCCTTAATATCAGGTCTGTGCTGCACCAAAATGTTAGTTATTTAGGTTGGAATTGTAGAAAATCTGAAATGTGCTGTAAATAGTACTTATCAGGACAATGTGGGCCAGTTCACCAGGAAGCCTAAGGGCCAAGAAAAATTGGTCTGAGGGCCACATTTGGCTCCCGGGCCTTAGTTTGGACATGCCTGGACTAGAACATTACAACAGACTTTGAAAATGTAGTTACAAGACACTGCATTAAGGTGTATTTTCTAACGTATTACAATCCATCTGTGTTTTATTGTAGTGTTAAAACATGACAGGATTAAGACAACTGTACATTTGTTGCACCATTTGTTCTTCAGTTATTTATCACTGATTAGAGAAGAAATCAAACATGTTGCTAAGAGCTGTGTTTTCTTTTTTTTATTTCTTTTATTTATTTATTTATTTAACAAGACCATGTACAATGACATTATGCTCGGGGGCAAAGATGATTGCACCAGATTGTAGCTATGCAAGCTCATTTCCATCTGCAGTCCTGGATCAGGGACGGGAGGAGGACAACGTGCATTATTTACAGTGCAACAGTTTTCATACAGTGTCTGACACTCAATCATTCACTCACACTTCATCGTCATCAACATTATCTCAAAGTGCCTATGACAGGTTGGACTACTCATAAAAGATAAGATAAGAGAAATATATTTCAAATTCTGCTAAAATCTTTACCAATCTCTACCCAGTTTAGCTATTTTCTTTAGTTTTTTTCATTTTTACTTCCTGGTTGTAAATGATGACATCACACTAGGAAATTACCGGGAAACCACACTGTACACTGGGCTAAAACTCAGCTAATGTCGCGGATTTTTTTATTTGATAAAGAAAAATACACAAACACCTTTATTTTGTTGAATCGACATTTGAAGGGTCAAAAAAGTAGTTTATTTTGTATACATTATGCATAACCTTTGTCTCCCCAGTGTGATGTCATCAGTTTATTTACTTCCTGTAACTTTCAACCCATTTTTCAACTTTTCTCCACAAACAGCGACCTGATTGGTGTAAAACTATAATTTATATTTACAAGAGGCATTAATACACTGAATAAAGTCAAAATTGTGACTGAAATCACTGAATAATTCCCTGTGCGTACGTGAGGTGCTCTCAGCTCATACTGTACGTACACTTTTCACGTTAAGTTTGTGATCTATATAAAAATAACTTGATTAAGACATGAGCAGTCCGATCTAAACTCTAAACTTTGTGCGTCTGACCTTTCAGAGACCAGACAGGAGACGATCTGAAGTGTTGTGTTTTGTCCTGTGTATATTTTTACTAAGAATTCCATGTTAAGTTTTACAAGAAAAGTTACATAGTGCACCTTTAAGAACAATTTGTCTGTACTTTGCAGGTTTGGAGGAGGAAAAGTACTTGAATAGGAGGAAAATTACTGGGAGAGGGAGCGGTGTCCCATCTGGGTTTGTTCTTCATCTGTAAAGAATGACAGCTCTCCATTGTTTGCATTTTTTCACTCGTCCACTGTCGCGATGACTCCTTTCCTCCGTCCCAGCCGCGAACAGGATGCGCCGCCATTTTTTGGCCTGTTATTCTCATTTTTGCTCCAAACTATTCACATTGTTTATACGTGCAGGAAGTATAATGCGGAGTCTGTCGGGACTATATTTAAATACAGCTTTTGCGGTGAAATTTCCTCCCGTTTGCTTTGTCTGGAGAGATGTCATGGAAAGTTACTCAGTGTGGCTTTAGGAGTTTGTTCAAGGGTCTGAGTTTAGAAAAGATTGAGAGAAGGACATTTCTAACTAAAACTGTGGTAAAAGGCACTGGAGTCGCTTAGAGTTTATGTTATTTTGCTCCTTTTATTCATGATATTACTTTATTCTAATCCATTTTAGACAAAGTTTCATGCTGAAATGGGCTGGGATTTGTCACGTTTGTTAGGCAGTGATATAATTTTTGTTTTTATGACTTTTAATGTAGATTTACGCAAACATTGTTGATTAAAGTTGAAATTATGAAAGCTCAATTGGCGGTACACTAGTGGAATGTTTGATTACCGCTCGTTTCTCCATCTCTATTAAATCCAATCACTTTGCACGTGTTGTATGACGTATGCAACGATTAATCTCCATAAGTGTGACGGTTGTATGGACTGCAGACTGTAATCTAAGGCTGTCACTAACGATTATTTTAGTAGTTGACTTGTTAGCAATAATTTTTTCGATTTAGCGATTAGTCAAATTATTATTTCTATTGTATATTTAGACTTTCTAATGCATGAAGGCATCCAGGTTGAGAATATTTATGAACAAAGTGTATTTTCGATGAAAATCTGTTCTTTTTTGACGTTTTGATGTAATAATGTCACAGTCTTTGTCAGAAAAGGTCTTTTACAGTACAGTCTGTATAGTTCAATTAACGATTAGTCGATTATCAATTTTTGTTGTCACGATTGGTCGATTAATCGTTGTTGTCATACTCTAAACACATGCAAAAAAGACCTTTTATAACAAACACAGTGGCATTATAAATCAATAAAACGAATGCATTTGGACAATCAGAGACACTTTACATATATCTTGTAATATTCGTTCACTCACCTCTCAGTGGTGGCAAGATACTAGTTCCTCCGATCACTGCCAGTCATTCACGCACACATCACATTCATACAAGGCAATGTGGGTGAAGTGTCTTGCTTAAGGACACAACAACAGAGCACTAGAGTCACAGCTGCCCCACTCTTGTCCCACCTGGTGTTTCCATTGTCTCTCATCCAAGTGCTACACTGGAAAAAATGAATTTCTACAGAGTTAGAATGTCATGATTTCAGGATATAAATATGACTTTCAGATGTTTTGATTGGTTAATATTAGTTAAGACTTTTTATCTGACAGAACTAGATTATTCTTCGTGTTTCAAACCGTTTCTGACTTGTTTCATTTGATGTTTACAACGTGTCAATGTACAATAGAAATAATAGTTTCACTTCTCGACAACGAAATAATACTTAGTTGCAGCTCTAAAATGTGCTTTGGCAGTTTGGTGCTTGTAACATACTGTACAGGTTAAAAATATAACGACTGACTGACTAAGATGACTAAGATAAAGGATGCAAAACACCACCTCTAATTTCTGAAGAACTGTGCTTACAAGTGTTGTAATGTGCCCTTTGGGAGCTGTGTTTCTTGTCAGGGCTGGAGCAGGACGAGGCCTGAGGGAGGGTCCAGGTCCAGGATGCAGGGGAAGTGTGTCTCCATCTGCGTTTATAAACATGTCCCGTGCGCTCCCAAAGGTCAGAGCACAGCGCAAACCTCACCCGCCGGCCACAGAACGCTCCCAGCTCCACCTGCCAGGACACACTTTCGACAAAACCCCATTTCTCCTTAGGTCAGCCTCCGCCCCGCTGCCACCATTTCGCCCCCGACGGCCATGTACAGCTCCAGCTACTCCCGGGCCAAGTTGGGCCTGGACGCACGGGAGCCGCTCCACAGGTCCAGAGGCAAGAGCTGCGGCTACTACGTGAAGGTGGTGTTTTTCTTCTCCTCGCTCATCCAGTCGCTCATCATCGTCAGCCTGGTGCTCTTCCTCGTCTACGGGCAGCCGGAGAAGAGCGCCGAGGAGAAGAGGGTCAAGGTCAGTCGCTTCTCCTGCTTTAAAAGCCTGGGTTTGTGCTGCTCGGTTAAATGATGAATGAAATAGAGGGCACACATGAACATAAGGCTCAAAACTGGCAGCAAATTGAATGAGGTGCCAAAAGTATTGAGCCAGTTCTGGAAAAGTCTGATGCCTGAAGACAAATTTCAGTTTTATCTTTGTATTTATCTTTATATTCCTTCTATTTTATGGTTCCGAGCTTTAAAATGTGGGTATAAAACCTGTCCAAAACTCTCCATTTAGAGAAAATGTGCCTGTTAGATAAATATACCTGTTAAGCTGTATAAAAGGCAGTGGGCCCTCTGACTTTTTCTTAATTTATTCCTTTTGGTCCACCATCTGATAAAAGGAAACTGTTGGGGGTTAAACATTTTTTTAAAAAGCTGAAACCATCTTATTTTCAGTCAAATCAATCATTCTGGGATGAATCAGGGAGTTTGTTTATCTGTAGGTTCAGTACAATCAGTCACCCTGAAATGTAAACACATTTAAAAAGACTTTTATATTTATTCTGCCTGGATTTTTTTTACTTTATTACAAGTCTCTAAACTATTTTTGTGATGTTATTAGATTCAGCTTGTAAAGAGGAGTTGTCAAAACCCAGAAAATATCCAAACTAGTGTCAATCAGACCAGACTCCAGCTTTACTCCTTCATCCTTCATTTATTTAACAAAGAAAGTGGAAATCTGACGTTCCTATCTGCAGAGCTTGTTCCCAGTTATAATTTGTGTAAATCAGAGGCCAAAAGCACAGACTCTCAGCTTGACAAAGAGTCCAGACATTTGTTTTAGTCGTCATTCAACCATCGTCAGCTTGGTTCATCAACATTATCAAAACTGGCCAGAATTCATTGGCAAAAGCTACTAATTTGGAATCTTACTAATGCAATACATTTAATCAGACTCCGTTAAAAACTGTTTTTCGGCTTGTTCCTGTTCCACAGCAAAAAAAAAAAAATCTAACACAAAACCACACAGTGTAGCCTTCAGCCAAAATTTTTTTGAGTTTTTATTAAAATTGAGAAATATAATCACTACTAGTTTTTTCAAAATGCAGCAGAAACAAACAAATTAAACCATAATGACCAATTGACAAAAATAATAGTAAACCTTGTCATAGTATAATAGAAATATTTCAGATCATAAATTGTTTAGATTGCTATCCATGGGTTTCAAAATGATGAAAATTGGTACAGTTGCCATAACGATTAACTACTTGAATTAAAAAATATATCTTCTGAATGGAAAAAAATGCATGGGTTTCTGTTATGTTCAACAATTTGAGGACTTTTCGCCTTTCAAATAGCCATAATATTCTGTTTTAATTCATTAATCGTTATGGAAACAGTCCTAATTTTGCATCTTTGAAACCTATTAATGCAGTACAATATCTAAAATGGATAATATAATGGCAGTTTTGCACTGAAAGGCCCCTAGAGTGAATTTTAAGATAATTAGACATATTTAGACATATTAAAACATTATTTATAGCTATTTCTGTTAAATTGTATATAAAAATACTTATCATAACAAGATTGACAGCAAATGTACACATTTTGTTCATTGTTTTGTCTATATTGATGCTAATATTCAAGCGTTGAGTCTTCATGGTGTTGTGTTTTGTCAGGAGTTGGAGCAGAACTTTAACCATCTGAGTGAGATCAACATCCAGCTGCGGAAGGACAAGGCCGACCTCGGGGCCCAGCTCGGGGCCAAAGCGGCGGAGAAGGCGGCGGTGGAGAAGGATCTGGAGGCGGCCAAGACTGCGGCCAACACCACGGAGCACGAGCTGAAGAAGAAACACGTCAGTGCATTTAGAGCTTCAATATTCTTCAGGGTTTTGTTTATCAAGGTCGTTTTACATCGTTAGACGTGGGCGAAATCGACAAAAAATGATATCTCAGTATTTGTTTGCATCATCTCAATAACAAGATAACAAGAGCAGAGACAAAAATGAATATCTCAGTATTTTTTGGAGTTTCCCGAGAAATATATTCAAACTATGTTATGTCAATTCAACAGAAATGTGTTAAAACATGTCTTCAACGTTTAATTATTAGACAAATGTAAAATCAATTTAGAATTAATCATAAAAGCTCTGAAATATCACCTTTTAGCCTTTTTTGAAAGTTTACAACATACATATATTCATTTTTATTTCTTATCAGCTCTTTTTGTTGCCTTTTTTAACTATAAACAATATACTCAGTGTTCAAATTGATCTGTCTCTTTTTAATAGTTTTAATGACAAACATTTCTCTACAATATTATAAGTTTCTGTCTCACCAAAACAACAATAGTGATCTCATCTGTTATTTTTAATCTCCTACCTCTAGTTTTAGTCATGTTTTATAAGACAAACATATACATCCTGATTAAAGGTGCAGTATGTAACTTTTCTGGACGCTATTAGCTGCCTGTTTCCAGAGAGATGTTATTACTTTGTCTGAAATGTTCCCCAGAACAAAATTAAACATGTCTATCTCACATTTATTCAATTACAGTAGTTTTTATTGCTCTAAAATGTCTAAAACCTGCATTCTCAAAGTGCACAGGCTCGCCTCTCCACAGATCTTACTTGTAACTTGGTCCAATCGCATCACGTTGGAAGTAGATAAGTTGAAATCTGTAGGACATTCCAGGGTAAGCAATAATATCGCCATAGAGACAAGCAGAGATGTTCCATAGTGCACCTTTAAGAGCTTCTTATTTATTATTTAGACAGAGTTTTAATTAGTTGTGTTGCAGTCCTGGATTTAGATTAAGAGTAAATCGTTTGTTCCTGGTTTGAGACCTGTTCAAGTCTTGGTTTAGTCCAGTAGTCCAGGTTTAGTTCCAGGTTTAATCTTGGTTTAGTCCCAAATTTTAATCGAGATGCCTAGACAGTCAATCATTTGTCAGTAATAGCTTGTTAAAGTCACACTTTGGAGGAAGAACTTTGCCCTTTTACTGTTAAATATCATTGATTAAAAGTCTATATTGTTTGGAAACTTAAGATTGAAACCCATTTTATTTTAATCAGAATAGCTATAAAATTGTGGAAAGTTGTGATATATCAATATGAGGAAAGGATAATGTTTTTGTCAGTCATTCACTCAGCACTGCAACTATTTTAATCGAAAGAGCCTTGTATAAATAGCTCTGTTGTGTGCAATTAAACCCAAAATAAACGCAAATTAAATTTATTTGCTCGCCTGGGATTTTTTCCTCGGTTCATTTATCATTGTTCTCCTCCAACGAAAACAAACGAGCGCTCTTTAACAGTGTTTTAAGCCGTGATGATTTCCTCGGGCATTGTTGCTGCTTTCCTATGGGCCGTCAGTGCAATAAAAGGAATTATACGGCGCTCAGTTAATCTTCCTGAATGTGTTTTCTCCATCCACAGAGCGACTGCGAGCGACAGCTGTCCTCCGTCCGGAGCATGCTGGCCATGCGCAGCAGCACGACGCCCGTCCAGACTCAGCTCCTGTTCAACCCGGCCAGCAGTGAGTAAAGTCGCCTCTGTGGTTCAGTGTTCTGGAAGAAAGAAGGCCAGCACACTTATCAATGAGTCGGGTTATCTCAGTCACACTAATATATTGTAAATAATAGTTTTGCTACTGGTGAATAGGAAAGAATCTTACATTTAAAGATATCAATTGTGAACTTTCCGTGTAGTTCACTCACATAAATGTATAATGTAATGTTTTTATGTAGAAATTAGGCATCTTATGTGAAAAAACTGCTAAAATGTCACATATTTGGGACATATAGATGAAAAATGGACAGAATCAGGTTTAAATTTCTTTCTTCATTTTGTACACATATTAGTTACAAAAAACTTTATAGAGGGGATTTTGGATTTCTTATTTAATTTTTGAGTAAACTGGATTTGACTGAAAATTGTCCTAAACATTCAAGCAAACTGACCAAAACTTTTTCCTGTAGTGTCTCGCCTTCTGAAAGAAAATAAAGAAAATTTTACAGTCATGTCAAAAGTGGGTGGATCGTCCAAGGTAATTGGTTTACAGTGCCTCAGACAAATTCAATAAAGTAGGGCTGAAACAAGTTAATCGATTAATCACAACAAATCAACTTTTTTTTTTAACTAAGCACAACCTCCAAAACATGTCACGTGCTGAGAGAGAATGTTTTATCACACAGACAAAGTAGAAATTCATGTTTTTACCTTCCTCACCGTTAAATACTGTAAAAATCTCATATTCACTGGCCTTTCACAATCTACACAACTAAACGATTAATCAGAAAGAACAATCCCCAGACTAATTGATTACCAAAACAGTCGTTATTTGCAGCTCTACAATAAAGCCGTCATCAACAGCCAAAAACAAAACGTTTTGTTGACTAGCCTTAGGTCAGATCCCCTGATTTGACCGAATTCTTTGCTAAAATCTGTCTTAATTTAAAAACCTTCCAGAGCAGTTTTAAAGAATGTCACAGTGCCATAACTACAACTAATTATAATCTCTTAGACGACAAGTGTTTTTAGAGAGTTTAATGTCACAGTAAAGTATTTTTCTCTGCTGTAATGGATGTGTTGTGGTATTAAAGGTGACCTGTGTAGCTTTTATGGTTCTCCACCTGCATGTCTGCTCAGAGATGTTCTTGCTTTGTCTGCCTCGTCTCTAACTCTCACAAACCCTTTGGCACATCATTAAAATTGACTTTCATTTTTGGTCCTGTGCACAGCTTTACAACTGCTGTTTTCAGACGACAAAGTGAAACTGGGGAGGACCACCCAAGTGCAGCCAATCAGAGCGCTGCTTTTAGCTCTTACTCCAGGACAGAATACTTTATTATTAGATGCAGACGGCCAGCAGAAGTCTATTTTTTGTCAGAAATGCTGCTTTTACAAGACACTCTTTGATACAAAACACAAAATTTACAAATTTACAATCAGAAAAGTTAAATACCCCAGCTTTAAACCTGTCTTTAACGGAATTGAATTGAGGTGTTTTTGGCTCTTTGCCTTCTTGTCTCCATGAAGACAGAGTGGATTGTAATTCCTATAATGCTATACTGTGGAACATTGCAAGCAAAGCAATAACATCTCTATACCAAAAAAGTTACATAGTGCATTTTTAAATTTTAAGGTTTTCTATTTTCATCTTAAAGGTGTATGAATGTTAAGGTACAACGTAGGCAGAAATGTTTCAACAACAAACCACTCACAGGAAAAAAAAATCCATCTGAAACAAGATAAGAGGTGAATACGTGCATGAAATAAGTTGTATTTATCACATTTTGAGTATTTTTTGACTGTTTTAAAATACGATTGACAATGGAACAAACATAGCATATCTGGTTTTTACTTAAAATGGGAAAAAGACAAGCATTTTCTAACTTGAAATTACAAAAAAAATGTTACAGCACATGAAATAAGAGCAAAACTTACTTGTTCCATTGGCATATTGATTTTAGAATGTCAAATTATACTAAAACCAAGATAAATACTACATAATTCATTCACTTTTTACCTTATTTTCATATTTAAGATTGTTTTTTTTCCCAGTGCTTACAATTAGACAATAATCAATCACCAATATTAACAGGGCGGTACATGGACTTTTAGAACCCAGTACAATAGCACACAAGTGAACACATTTCTCCTCTTTTTGTCCTCCTGTGCAGCTGAACTGAAAACGTTGCAGGCCCTGAACACTCAGCAGAAGAACATGATCAACCTGATCGAGGCCAACTTCACTCAGACGGTGCGGTACCTGAGCCAGGAGAGAGACACCGCCCTGAAAGACAGAGACACTCACCACCAGGACGCCATCGCCATGAGGAAGGAGAACGGCATGTTAAAGGACCAGCTCACCGTCTACTCCAGGTATTTAGAGCAGCAGCGTTTATTTGTCACAGATGTCATTTGTTTAGGAGTGACGGTGGGGTAAAGAGTAGCTTAATGTTAAACCAAAGGAGAATTTAGGGTGGTAAATACTAAAGCCTTATGGTAAATTGGCCCAAATTACCATAACTCATACTTTTTAACTGTAAATTTAAATATCCGCCAACTACTGAGCCCGCATAAGGTCAATATCAAACATTTTCGTAAGAGACAGAATGAATATTACGGTTACAACAAGCCCGAATAAAGGACAAATTTGTTTTAATGCATGTCTGCGTGGCTCTCTAGAACGTCTATATTGCAAAATGCAACAGTTTGGACCCCCCTAGTCTGGTTCACGTGATGTAATTACGCTTTTAACTCATAAAAGAGCATCACGCTTCGAATTGATGATTAGCTGTCAACATTTATTCTCCAAGTTGAGCATCTTTCAACTCTTATAAAGACCTCTCAACACTAACTAACTAACCACTAAAAGGAAAACTAAAAGGACAAATAAAGAAATGTCTCAGCTCTAATACAATTTCAACAATGTTCATCACCAGTATAAACTAGTGGTAGTTAAGTAGCTTAGTTTCTGGCAGATGTTTGTCTTTTTCTTTCCACGTTTGCCTATTTTTATCCACCGTCTTTCTCTTTTTCGTGGCTTCTCTCTCTCTATCAGGCATGACTACTTTCACGGGTAAATTTCTTCTCAAATACAATACATAAAATGATTAAACAATTAAAATCTTGTCTGTGGTGAGTTTCTCCAATTAATTTGAACAAATATTATAACCAATCATTTTTTTAGGCTGACTTTTCTGTTGCCATACGGACAAATAGACTTATGTGTTAGCATCAGCTGCACGTTGTGTATTGGAGGCCATTTTGTGGACTTCAAAGGATCGCCAGTGTCCACAGTCTATCTAGTAACACTCCATATCAAAACTGGTACTGTAATGGGACTAAACTTGGACTAGACCAGGGCTGAGCCAGGACTAAAACAGGACCAAACCAAGTCTCCCTCAGGAGTGACTCAAGTGTAAATACATTTCAAGCTCTCTAACCTTCTGTTTCATCTTTAGGAAATGCAAAGAGGACTTCGCTCAGTCGCTGGACGGGATCAAGGCGGTGACCAGCGAGTTCCTGAACAAAATCCAAAACCTGTTCCCGCACCAGCTGACGTTCCACCTGTCGTGCTCCAGCCAGGCCGAGCAGATGGAGAAGATCCGCAACAGCTGCACCAACCTCTCCAGCGACGTCGAGAACAAGTTCCAGATCTACCTCGACCGAGTGGGAAACAAGGTGTGTGCCACATCCCGAAGAGAGATACAGTACACCGCTACAGAAAATATGGAGAGAAACCATAATATTTGAATTACTTTATGCCACTGACACATAAATCGATAATCGTACAGACTAAGAAATAATAATCGTGAGAATTTTAGACTCTATCTAAACCTAACCTAACTTATTTTTTCCAGTTTAACTCCAAGCAAATAATGATGACAATCTGAAACAACTGAAACACTTTGGTGCATGGCTATTGAACGGCAAGATTTTTTGGATGGTTTTGTCCTTGGGGCCAGAAACGTGCCCGGACTAAACTAGGACTAAACCAGGTCTAAACCAGGTGTAAACCAGGACTGAACCTAAACAAGCAACCAGGACCTAACCAGGTCTAAACCTGAACTAAACCAGGACTATACCTGAACTAAACCAGGACTAAACCAGGTGTAAACCAGGACTGAACCTAAACAAGGTCTCAACCAGGACTAAACCAGGTCTAAACCAGGACTAAACCAGGTCTAAATCAGGTGTAAACCAGGACAGAACCAGGACTAAACCAGGTCTAAACCAGGACTAAACCAATAAGAGATAAAATATTTTCTATATTTCTGTAGATGGGTTGAGGGCCGGATCATAGCCCTTGGAGGGTCTGATTTGACCCCCAGGCCTTAAGTTGAATAGCCCTGCTTTAGTACTTTGTTATAGATGGTCCTAGTTTTTATTTTTTTCAACCCTTCACCGTTCACATGTTCACTAGTTACTCAGTAGTAAAAAGTATGCAGCGGATTACAGGGTATAAAGTATAAAATAAAGCCAAAATATTGAGCGGTGGGTTTGTTGTGTCAAAATGGTTGGAGGAATATTTCCAGGTATTTTGGAATTATTTAAGGATCCCAAGCAATAAAACTCTTTTTTATTTCATTATTTATTTACAACACGTCTGTGCATGTCCGATCACGGTAAAATGCTTCTAAGATAAACATTTCCGATTCTTCTGCCATCTTCAGATTTCCTTAAACCAGTGGAATTTTCCAAACTCTGTGTTGGAAAGGAAGTCAGTCTGTGAGGAGGAAGTTGAGATTGTCTAATTCCTGATAAATGAACAGACATTTGTCCTCTGAGGCGAACCCGGGGTCAAAACGGTGAATGTGCAGAGTTTGCTGAAAATGCAACGCCAAAACTGAACTTCCTCAGCAAATAACACCTGCCTTTGTCTGAAGAGACAGGAGTGGGCAGCCGTAAAATCTAATCTTGACTGAGTTCACACTTGCGAAATTGGAACAAACCAGGACTAAACTCAAAACTAAACATGGACTAGATCAGGACTAAACAAGAACTAGAACTAGACCAAACCAAATCCACATCAGGCCAAAATGTGCTCAATTTAGGACCAAATAATCGTGTACGCAAGTGTGAACACAGCCTAAATTAACCTTTAAATTTCCTCTACTTCAGGAAAACATCATTTGCACCAAAGCAAATATAAATAAAAAACAAAATAATAATAATGACATTGCTTGGAATCACTTAAGCATTTTAAAGGGCATCGACTAAAGTAAAGTAAGTAAAAGGCAGGTTTCTTGTCATTGGTACATTGTTGGATAAGAACCATGTAGAAGCAGCTGCCTGACACTAGAAATCAACCATTGCTGACACTTTAGAACCAGAGCAGCCCATATTCACCCGACTTTGATAATTTTCCCCACAACTTAAATTACTGTCTATTAGTGTTATCGCGATACAAACATTTCAAACTCGGAATTGGCTCGATACTGATTTTGACCCAATTATTCACATTATTCCGAAGTTTGCCGTCCGCACCGCCATCTTTTTCCGTTGTAGTTCACACGGACCGGGCAAACTCAACAGAAAATAAATTCTACACTGAACTAAAAAGCCCTTTTCAGGACGCCCAGGAAATCGGTGCATTGCTGACTTCTTTCTGCTCGTGTTCATTAAACATTTTAGACAAAGCAATCTATTTTATATGATGTTTTAGTGAGAGGCTTTTCCCTCGATCGCCATTTGCGCGAACACCGTTAGCGTCAAACCGGAAGTCCCTTCACTACAAGAGTGTGGATCATAAACATAAAAAGAGGCAAAAGTGGGCGGGGCAGAATAAGGTGAATAACAAAGGCAAGGCAGGGCAAGTTTATTTGTAGAGCACAATTCGTACACAGGGCAATTCAAAGTGCTTTACATAAACAGGAAAAGTTGCATTAAAATCACAAAACACAAAAAGACACACAGAATCATTTTAAAATCAAGAGTTAGTCACTTACTTCTCAACCTGAAAATAGTATAATCACATTGTGTGCAGCTTATGTGTACATTTCTGTTTGCTCAAAGTCATGACTTGAATTCAAAACCTGGATGATCTTAAACCAAACAGAAAGTACTTGTTACTTTTCAGTCTTTTTCAAAAATGTAGTGGAGTAAAAATTACAGATAATTGCTCTCAAATGTAAAGTTTCCACTGTAAAATGGGCTTAAGTAAATTGCAGAAACACAAATATTGTACTTTTATTTGACTTTTTGTACTTTCCACCACTGACAATATGGCACATTTAGAAAGGAAAATCATCCTTTGTGTTATGGCAAAAAAATAGCTTCAATTTTATCGTGCCATTTTCTGTAGCAAATATATCACGTTTTAACTTTTATTGCAAACTCTGTTATTGTGACAGACGCTGAAACAGTCTTTTGTCATAGGATTTGTTCATTTATTTTACGACACTGAACTAAAACACTTGCTTGTTTGTGGTCACAGGTTTCAGAGATCCAGGCACTCTCCAGTCGAATGGAGGTGGTCAACACGAATCTAGACTCTGACCTGAAAAAGTGCGAGCGCATTCGGACGGAGAACGCCGCCGAGGCCAGCAGACAACTGGAGCTCAAGCAGAAGATCCACGACAACCAGGTACAAGGACAAAAGCTGCTGATTTCAGGCTGCGTTCACACACTTTGGTCCTGGTTTGATCCCAGTTTAGTCCAGGTTTAGTCCAGGTGCAGTTGCGCTTCTATAGAGTATTTCATAAATAAAACAGCTGAAAAAGTGCTGCACTGTACGCATAAAAAATACAATACAAATATTTTAAAAAATGCTCTATTTAAATCTACTAGTTCCCATTTTAAGCAATAAAACTAGTAAAATTAAATAAGAGCAAATGTATCAAGAAATAAAGACATAAAACCATTAAAACAAATACTAACAAACACAGAAAACCATGTATCATTAATCAATAATCATGATTATTCAAGTTTCTGTATAATTGTACAAACTAAAAAATAACAATTGTGAGCATTTTAGCAGCAAAACTAATTCATTTCAATTAGATCTGTACTCTAAAACAAGTAAAACTAAATATTTGTGGGTTTCAGGCAATGGTTCCTTCCTGATTTGACGGATTTTGTAATTTGATTTTGTTTCCCCATTCAAAAGATACAATTTAGATTTGATTTTCTTCATTGCTTGAAACCCACGAATAAAGTGTGGCTGTTTGTATTGAATTAACTTTACTTTATGATTCAGAAAGTTTGATTTCATAAAGCTGGTCATAAATTGGAGAAATAGTAATGTAGTAGACAATATTCTTAAACGTGAAATAAAGGAGACATATCATACTTTTTTCAGGAACTTAGTATTGAACTATAAACATAAGTAGATCATTGTTTTACATTTTGTTCATTGTAAATTGCACTATTGTTCTAAAGCGGCTTATTCATAGTTCATTAGTCATTATCTTCCTGTTCAAAACCGCAGATCTTATAAGCCCCGCCTCTTCATAAAGACATTTCACTGTAACAAGCAGTGGATTTTCTTTTACATGTTTTTAGTTTTGAAACGTGGCTATTTCAAAAATCCTTAATATGTCACTCAGAGTCTTAACTTTTTAAATAACCCTAAATAAGTACAGGATGTGGGCGGGGATAGGGGGTAAGTGAAAACAGGAATTTTCTGAGCCTTGAGCATCAGTTATAAGACAATACAGGATTATTGAAGCATACATGAATGGATCAAAATACAACTTTGAGTAAACTAATGCTGAGGAAACATCGTTGTAAAAAGGTTAAAAGCTCATTAAAGTTGATTTTGCAGAATCTACCCCCTTTAAGTGTTCCTCTCTTTGGTCCTGGTGTCAATAATCATGATAATCGTTAAAGTGTGACTGCAGCTTCAGAATTCCACATAATCCTTTGGTATATTTTAACATGTTAACACTAAGCGCTACTGTTTTTTTGTTTGCAGATGGAGAGGTTACTGAACGAACAAAACCGACTGAGAGACCAGAAGAAACTCCAGGAGGACGGTCTGGCCTTAAAGGAGAGTGAGCTGAAAAGTACCAAGGAAATGCTGGCAAACTGTAAGGTAAACAGACTTATCATTTAGTTCATCGTTAAAGTACGTACAACAGGTTTTTAAGGTTTTCTAATTTTGACTTTAGTTGGCGAGAAATGACCTGTAATTATAAATAAAAGTTTTACATCTGTCAAGTTGAAGTTTATGAAGAAAAGTTGAACATGACAAAAAATGTAGTATAAATTACATCACACTAAGAAGAACCAACACATATTTAAACTCTAGTCAACAAAATAACTAAATATGAACACCCCACTTGATGTTTAAACTATGCATCTGGGACATAAAACCCTGCAATGGAAACAATAGATGGATACCTCTGGATTGTACTTTTGGCAGCAAGAAAACAGCCATCATTAAGACATAAATGACACAGAATTAACCAGCTGTCAAAGATTGGGTTCAAATAACAGTAGATGTTTATAAAAAGGAGAACATATGTAATGAAAATAAGTATGAATGGGATAGATATGGCACTTTTTTGAGTTGTAACACACTTTTTTGTTGAAAAGACATCGTGGTACACCAGCTACTTAGACATTTGCAGAGAGACAGTTTTCAGATTACTCCAGTTAGAAAAAAGAGGTGTAAATATTGTGTGTGTCATGATGTCTGGCTCTTAGGATAGTGGACATGTTTTTGTGTTTTTTCTCCTCAACACTCTCCAAAAGGGCAAAATGTTACCACTCAATTATTGAATTAGTAAACTCAAACATGGAGTTTTTTCCAAGACACTTGTGTTCTAGATCAGTGGTTCCTAACCTTTTTTTTGTGTCAAGTATCCCATAAGCTTTGTATTACACTCAGTGTACCCCTTAACTTGAGTTTCGAGCAAGTGAATGGGTTTACTAGTTGAATATAGTCAATATTTTACTATTATATTTTCATTTTAATTATATGTATGATCCAAGATACTCCAAAAGATGCTAAATATACTACTAATGACACTTTTTTATTCAGATAAAAAGTACATTTCATCTTTGTTTAAAACCTGAAACCATTCCAAGTGCCCCCTGGTAACTCCTCACGTTCCCCTGGTTGGGAAACACTGTAAATCTAGATATAGATAATTACACAGAGTCATTTGTTTGTCGTTTCCTCTGTGTTGTGTTTTTGTAAAGAGAACAGAACCATAAGTGCAGCGTTAGAGCGGAGTCAGGTGCTCAGACAGACGGAGCAGAACAGCAGCAGAGGCAGGAAGGATGGTCAGGCTGAGATAACGAGGGGAAGCCATTTTCAGAGTCATAAGTTCAGCACAGGAGCAGGTCTGATGCAGGGCCGTGCACAGTGCAGACAGAACAGACTGTACCGAGCACTGTTTACACGTGACGCTCCTGTGTTTCAGCCTGGACCTAAAACAGGAGGTGTGATGGCTCCACCGCCGCAGAATAAACAGATGGCTCCAAACGGGTTTTCGATGGGCGTGCCAGTTAAAACGCCAACGGTACGTCACAGAGATCAGTGCACTTTTAACTCCTCGGCCTTTATCGCTTTGGGTTAAATGTGAAATCCTTGTTTTGCAGGTGAGATGAGACGCAGCAGTGCACCATCCGGCTCCACAAAGTTAAATGGACTCAAAGAAAACTTAACAAACATAGAACTACAAACCTGTGAAAAAGATTAAATTAAGATTGAATGTTGTTTGAAAGAAGACATATTTTGCTTTTTTTCTGATTATTAGTATCTAATATCTACATTTATCTTTCATTTTGTTCAACGTAAAGAGCTATTTTAATCTAAATCGTTGTAATAATTGAATGCGGGCCAATGACTCCAGGTTCAAAACTGCAGAACTGATGCTCTGCTGATGGCCACGCCTCTTCAGATGTGGTGTATTACTGGTGGATAAGAAACAAACAGACTTTTTTCTGAGACATGTGTGCTCAAAAAATTTCAGTTTTCACCTTTCTCCTAGCTCCACCCACAGTTTATTTTCAGTTCTTTGTCCTTTGTCCTAATATATTGATATTAGGACAAAGGACAAAGAACTGATATATTGATATTAGGACAAAGGACAAAGAACTGAAAATAAGATGAGGGCGGAGCTAGGAGAAAGGTGAAAACTGAAATTTTCTGTCTCAGATCCACAACAGTACAGGATTACTCAAACACGCGGGGGTCAATCCATGAGGGAAAATCCATAGAACAAGCTCCAATAAGTTGATTTTGCGTAATATGTCTCCTTTATAGATAACCCAAAGATGAATGTATATACAATATATTTTAAGAAATGGTCAAACATCTATGTATATAGTGTAAATATACGGTATTATTATAATATTCTGTTGTTTGGTGCATGCTTAAAGCTCTGATGACATTTTGTTTTTAAACACTGTGACTCATCTTCTCACTCAGGTAAATGTACGAAGGGTCAAGACACTGTTGTAAATACTTTTGTGTTTTACTCAACATGATTTAGAAAATACACTGATTTTTTTAATTATTATTATGAATGTAATAAAACTCTCTCTGTGCACTTAAATACCTGTATGTTTCATTTCTCTAAACAGAACATAAACTAAACCACACAAGCAAACTTTTATGATTTCTGGTCAAGTCAAAGCACTTTAAATAGCTACATTGTTTTCTTCTCATAAAGAAAAAAACTTTATTCCAGAAATAGACTATAAAAGCACCTTGAGGACAACAATATTTTATTGTATTTTTTACAACGTATTTAAACATGTACAGGAGCTATGACTTCAACTCCTCTCACGTTTTAGTGCTTCCTCTTCCTCTCACACGTACACAACAGGGAACAAGGGCTTCACCTCTTACCCGACTGGAAAAAGCCCGGCACTTATCTTCTACTTCTGCTTCTACTGGGTGATAGTGCAGAGGTTAGCACTCTCGCTTCACAGGAAGAAGGTCCTTGACTCCCAGACGGTGCGGGGCCTTTCTGTGTGGAGTTTGCGTGTTCTCCCTGTGTCTGCATAGGTTTCCTCCGGGTGCTCCAGTTTTCCCTACGACTTAAAAACACACAATAGGTGTGTGAATGAGAGTGTTTGTGAGAGTGATCGCAGCACAACGGATGAACACCAGCCCAGGCTAATTCCGGTGCTGCATGTTCATTAACATGTGCTGTCCTTAACAAATAAACAAATAGAAAATAAAATAAAAATTGCAAAAAGGTTAATTTGGTCTTTTTTAATTATACTTTTAATTTCTTCTGTCAGACCAGACAAACACTAGTCTGATAGCAAAAACTAACAGTATCTTTATCTTTCTAGTTGATGATTTATTGTAACTATTTACACAGTGTGCAATTCCACAATTACAAAGAAATTAGAAACTTTAAAATGCATTTAATCAACATTGCTGTTGATGATGTATATCTTTGGGAAGGCCATTTAAAAACGGTCTCTTTTTTTTTTTTTATATCAAATTCATAACTTAACAAAATGCAGTTTACAACTTTGACTGAACTCTGCTTTCGTGCATCTACCAGAAACTACATTCTCCCAACTTTCAAATTAATGCACACAAGTATTTTAAACAAAGCTTGGTATTTTCATTTGATTGGTAATGCAGTAACAAATGAAACATGCCATTTTATTGTTTTAACTGAAGCATAATTTAAAAATTCAGCATTATGGGGCCTATTTTGTGCGCCTTTTCTTCCTGAACCAATGGCAACAGATTCTCTTCTCACATTCATTTTTTAAGTTTTACAGTATGCTTTGGGACAACTCAGCTGTTGGAAAAACAACTCCAACTACTACAGATATATTGTGTTTAACTTTTAGTCCTGTACAGAGGGCTCTGTACAGTGCTGCTGCAGAGGGCCCCGGACAGTGCTGTACAGAGGGCCCCTCACAGTGCTGCTGTACAGTCCTGTACAGAGGGCCCCAGACAGTGCTGCTGTACAGTCCTGTACAGAGGGCCCCAGACAGTGCTGCTGCAGAGGGCCCCAGACAGTGCTGCTGTACAGTCCTGTACAGAGGGTCCCAGACAGTGCTGCTGTAGAGGGCCCCAGACAGTGCTGCTGTACAGTGCTGCTGCAGAGGGCCCCAGACAGTGCTGCTGTACAGTGCTGCTGCAGAGGGCCCCAGACAGTGCTGCTGTACAGTCCTGTACAGAGGGCCCCAGACAGTGCTGCTGTAGAGGACCCCAGACAGTGCTGCTGTAGAGGGCCCCAGACAGTGCTGCTGTAGAGGGCCCCGCACAGTGCTGCTGTAGAGGACCCCAGACAGTGCTGCTGTAGAGGGCCCCAGACAGTGCTGCTGTACAGTCCTGTACAGAGGGCCCCGCACAGTGCTGCTGTACAGAGGGCCCCGTACAGTGCTGCTGTACAGTGCTGTACAGAGGGCCCCGCACAGTGCTACTGTACAGTGCTGTACAGAGGGCCCCGTACAGTGCTGCTGTACAGAGGGCCCCGCACAGTGCTGCTGCAGAGGGCCCCGTACAGTGCTGCTGCAGAGGGCCCCGTACAGTGCTGCTGCAGAGGGCCCCGTACAGTGCTGCTGCAGAGGGCCCCGTACAGTGCTGCTGCAGAGGGCCTCACATGTTGCATAAGACACATTCTCACAAACACATTGGAGGGGCACAGGTGAGAGCGCTGTCCTGAGGAAATCCTCTGTTTAACCTGTTCAAGTGTTTTGCTGTGACCACAGACTGAGAGCAGGGCGTGACCGTCTGCATCAGAGCCTCATCACCTCTGAACACTCATCAATCGGACTCAGGAAACACAGCAGCACGGACCAGGCTCAGAACAACTACTGCAGGTATTTAGAACAGTCTGCCATCACGAGGACCACTCTGACATGAGAACAGGGTGTACGGCTATAAAAGTGGTCTATAAGTGGCTCTCAATTGTGTTGCTTTTATGACACAGCTGCAATTACATCACATATAACTCACAATATGAATGGAACACAGAGAATGCAGCTATTTAAGTGGCAGCATTTTGAAAACAAACTGAACATTCCGTCTTATGTCTAAAACCAAACCCTGTAGTTTAAACAACAAGCTGTTCTGAAATGCATGTTAGTGTTTTTTCAATAATCGATTTATTCGAGTCATTTGAGCCCTACTCTACACACAACAGTGTATAAAATGCTGTTGTGTTGTTTAGTGTTTTTTGAAATACAGGAGGGTCGATCAAAATACAAATAAATGGCTGCTGCCCACACTGTGCAACGCCAACAACCATTTAAATAGGATTTAGCATTTAAATTTGATGTTATTATTATTGTGGGAAGAACATCACTTTTTGAAAAAGTATATTTGAAATAGTTTGTTTTTCAGAAATGATTTGAATGTTCTGAATTTTACAGTACAAAAGTAGAGGTGAGTAAAATCCTGTTGTAAGCAAGTGGAATCGCCCATAATATTGTTTGAATTGCTTTACTCTTACATTTGATATGATAACTCCTGTCTTATCCCTGCCTTTAAGAAACATTTAAAACTCAAGAAACATGTGATCATGTGTTACGTAAAATATGTTTAAAAGGTGGACGTGTTGAAGTATCTGCTGTGAGAGACAGCTGGGAGAGACAATGGCAGAAATAAGTGTTTATTCAGTTAACTTTGGAATGTGGTGCCAAAACGGGACAGGGGTCTGTCACAGGTCAGAAGATCAGGTCGGATATTATTGAATGCTCAAAGAAAAGTCCCTTTTTGGGAGATGTCTTTTTTGGAAGAGGGTTGTTCTACCATATATAAACACATGTTAGACTAGAATCAGGGAGATTTGGCTGCAGTGGGACTCCCAGACAAATGTCGACTGTCTGTATGTGATGCTGCTCTCTGTAATAAGCTTCCTTTAAAATACAAAAGCTAGCGCCAACGAGTCTTCTTCTGCTGACTGACACATCGACCAACACCTTCAGAAACCACAATGTGCATTATTCATTTTACTCATTCTAGTTAAAAATGCAATGGGAATCAGTGCAATTTAAATCAATGAAATATGCGATATGTGCAATCAGACTTAGTGCAAAGTCAACCAGAGCAATAAAAATCAGTGCAGAGTACTACGTTGTAAATGTCTTTTGTCTCTCTCCGGCTCATTTAAAATGTTTGCTCTAATATGACACCATCCTTGTTCACCTGCTTTTGTCCATTGAGTAAATAGTATGTGTATGTTTTAAATCAACCTGTTTAATTGTTCATTAATATGCCTCTCCCCCTGTTTTCTTGCATAAATATATTTCAATCTTGTGCTGATTGTTACACAGCAGTTATTTATGGGTTTTTCTGTTTACTTTTGACAATGACAATAAAGAATTGAATCTAAAAACAACTAGTATAAGCATTTCAGCAGTACAGTCCAAACAATGCTCTCGTCAGCGTGATTGTACAGACGGCAGAGGAAGTGGGGCTTCATAATTTACAACTGCAGAAATCCCCACTTTTAGTTCACTGCCTCCTCCTGCTCCGTCATCCATCATCGCAACATGAAAGAGCAGCAGAGGACTGACAGGCCGGAGAGGAAAGAGGAAAACTCGGCTAAAGCGCGCCCAAAAACATACACCGGAGCCCTGTAGACCCGTGTGTACAGCTCTGCCAATGTCGTCACACAAGACAGCGAGCGGGGAAGAGGTGAGGAGTCCAACGAGGAAACATAAATATTTGATCAAGGCCAGATTGACAGACGAACAAAGGGCACAGACGGCTCTGCCTCAAAAACATTGCTTTCCCACAGAACGGGCAGCAGTAGGCGTATAGTGAACACTGGCACAGAATGAAACAAGTGAGGGGTTGATTACAAGGAGACCAAACTCAGGCCCGAAATGTCCTATAAGTGAAATGCAGCAAGTCTGACACATATATTAACCTGGAACTAAACCCAAAATATAAAGTTAAAGTTAAAGCAACGTTTCTGGTGGAGAGCCTGCCTATCTCTAAATGTTTTTTGCTTTCTAGGTTTGTAGTCGACCGAAGAAATTCTTGGTTGACTAAAGATTGATTAGTCGACTAAAAATAAGGAGTGGCAAAAGTTCTCCAAACAATGTATTACTAAATCTCTTTGAGCTGACCCAAACTGTACTCAAGAGACAACAACTGCTCAGGAGTTCATGCAAAAACTGTATTTTGATATCTTATTATTGTTATTTATATTGAAAATCTAGGAAACTATATATTTATATGTCAATTAAACTCATGATTTGCTCCCAAATCTTCAGCTTACAAATTTCATACCTTCTCATTTCTGTTGCTGTCCAAAATAAAACCTTATAATCTACATGAAATAATTAGTCGACTAATACAAATGTTGGTAAACTAAGACACCATCAACCAATTAATCAACTAAACAGCTAAAGGATTATAGCTTTTTTGCATGTAGAGATTAACTCAGCAGCACGTGTCCTGACTAAGACCAGGGGGCGGGACCACATTACACCGGTTTTAAAATCACTGCATTGGCTCCCCGTGTGTTTCAGGATCGATTTTAAGGTTCTTTTACTGGTTTATAAATGTCTTAATGGTCTTGGGCCTTCTTATCTTTCAGAACTGCTTTTACCATATGAACCCTCGCGGCCCCTGCGCTCCTCCGGCAGCCGGCTCCTAGTCATTCCCAAAGTCAGGACACACACTCACGGCGAGGCGTCTTTCCAGCACTATGGCCCTCGTCTGTGGAACGGCCTGCCGGAGAACCTCAGGGCCGCAGAGAACGTTCAGGTTTTTAAGAGCAGGCTCAAGACCCACCTTTTTAGTTTAGCTTTTGACAAATATTTATTTATTTTATTATTTATTTATTTATTATTTACATCGGTATTTTAAATAATTTATTATTTTATTTATAATTGAGGCTACTTTTTATGTATTTTACATTCAACCTTAGGTCCTAGTGTTTACTTTACTATATATTTTATCTTTATCCTCCTTTATCTGAATCCCTTTATTCGTTTTAGACTCTCCAGTGTTTCCTCTGAGGGGCCCTCTGTACTGGGAGCGGTGGTCGTCTGTGGCCCCTGGGCACTGGCTCATTGGCCCCAGGGGGAGGTTTGGTCTGTGCCTGGTCTCTCCTCTGGGTCTTGAGTCTGTGTCCTGTGGCTGCAGGCGACTCTCTGCTCCTGGCGCAGACTGCTCCTCTGATGGTGCTCTCACAACTGGTTCACCTGCATTCAGCCTCATACCCATTATCTTATTGCATGTATGTGTGCGTGAATGTGTGCGTGAATGTGTGCATGTGTGTGTGTGCGTATGTGTATGTGTTTGCATGGAAATTTTAATATAGGGATGGTTGGGCCGGGGTGGGGGTGGGTTTGGGGAATTGTTTTTAATATGTAAATTGGAAAGCACTTTGTGTTACAATTATTGTATGAAAAGCGCTTTATAAATAAAGTTTGATTTGATTTTGATTTGATTTGATTTGATAACAGAACGACATTAAACTTTACATATTTCCACAGAGACAAGGTCAGGATTCTCATTTATCAAGCATATCTACAAAACTGTTACGCTTGTGGTCTACGTACTGTTCTACTGTGGGTACATTTAAATTGTCCTTTTTGTTGTTAAGGTTGTCCAAACAACTAGACTTTTGTTAAGAGAAGACCACACTTTCAACTGGTACATGGTATTAGTATTAGTAGTAATAGATACAGCGATAGATAGATAGATAGATAATAGAATTATTTTCGTAAATGCCACTCCGGATGCCCTTATTTTGATGACCGGTGACCCATGACAGAATCCAGTTATGTATTTAAGCCACAGTTTAGCAAAGCTCACAAAAACAAAAGACCCATTAGTCATTTATATCATGATTTATTGTATGTTTTATTATAAGAGTTATTTAATAAAGCGCAGCTGTTTGAGTACAGTTAGTGTTGGCAGAAATAGTCGATATAAAACAATGAGAGGGAGAATGCCTGACCTTGTTGATGTTAAATCAATCTGTCCTGATCTGACCCAAGAGTCTCATTTTCTGACCAAAGGCATTTCATTTGTTATTTTTAAACTCTATTTAAGACATGCTGAGCTGCTGTGTGAGCGTCTGAGTCACCTGTCAGTACTGTGCTGCTATTTTGGTTAAGCAGCTCCAAACAAACATTTCTGTGTCTTGGGAGTAAAACAATGTGACGACTGAGAACCGGATGATGTTTCTCTGTTTTGTCTCACAGATTGGCACAATATATTTGCCCTGATGCCTTCCTCACAAAGCAGGGCTCAACAGTGATCGTCCACTTTGGGGTTCCGGAAGTAATTTTCCAGATCACTTTTCTCATCTGCTTTTTTTTGGGGAAAAAATGTAATAAAACATTTAGAAGCTTGCTGGGACTTATCAGCTACAGCTATTAGCTACAAATATAGAATTTCAATTAGAATCTGTTTCTGGAACTTAAACCAAGGTATTCAAATATTTTGACAAATTTGAAGTTTATAAATATGTCTTTGGACCGAAAACAACAGTGTTGCGGACATTAGAGTAGCCTTTAAACTCTTAAAACTGAAGTAACCAACTTTTTTCTCATAAATTAGAAAAACAGCAGTGTTTCGCATTACACTGATCTATTGGATGCAGTGAATCCACTGTTCCATATTCACCTGTCGTCAGTGAGACGTAGATCGAAGACACAGAGTGTCTCAGAGAGGTTCAACAGAAGAGGTCCCAGGATTAACCCTTGGGGCACCCCACAGGTCAAGACCATGTTTAACAAAGCAGTTATCAATTTCAACAAAATATACATGGCAGTGCCAGATTCTATGATCAACAGTTCCACTGAACTGGTGAGCAGCTGAGAACATTTCACCAATAGTTCCAATGTTTGTTATGTCCCAGCAGTGAGCGTCCCACCTGTGTGACTGGGGTCCTGAGAAGGCAGAACGTCCCTGAGGTGCTGCTGGAGGAAAGACACCGTTTGCTCCGAAGGGATCTGAGCAGAGTCCACCACCACCAGAGTCACATCGGCCTGATCCAACCTGAAGTCAGAAGGGAAGAGGAATTTGACCATTTAAGATGTGACCTTTTATACATCACTTTCACATGGATTTATGTAAATGGAAATGCTGACACTGGAATGGATCTTGAATGAGCAAAAAAACAAAAAACAAAACGTAGATCAGAAACTAGACATAAAAGTAACAGCAGAACTGCCGTTCAATTATGAACAACAAGCAAGATTATTTTAAACTATTATTGATACAGTCAAAAGTAAAGGAACAATAGACTTATTATCATTTATTAGTAACATTTGTGATTCATGTTTTAAAAGTCCTTGTAGATTAGACGAGTGGCTTTGCTCTAAGTTTTGAAGGGCAGAAATAGAACAGAGTAAGTTTGGTCTTTCTATTATACTTTTTGTGCAATAATTGTAAGAATTGAATAACTGCTCAGCCCTCTGGACAATCCCTGCAGAATCCAACACATACAGTAGATACACGTGAATGACACAAATATTTGGGGTTGTTTTTTGGAACAGGAGCCTCCTGTGAGGTAACAGCAGCAGCAGGATGCTTGTTCTGACCATATCCTTCCTGTAGTGACCCGGGTCACGAGCCTCTGACCGGCTCCTGCTGGGCCTGGTCTCTGAGGAGCTGCTTATGTCCTACTTTACCACACGTCACCACAGACAATCCACTCATTCAACAATATGACTATATAAGGAGTTAATGTAAACCCGACTGTGTGAGGACAGTGAAAAAAGGATAAAAGAACAAATTAAAAGCGTCAGGGGTCTCAGTTTTTCACTTTTATTGTTTTTTTGAAGAATTTTGAAGAATTTTTTCATTTTAGTTTTCTACTCTTTTAATTATTATTTTATTACTTAACCAGGTAAGTCACACTGTGATCTGAAGCTCATCAGGGGAGTCCTGGCCCCAGAGGGGAGGAGCCTGTTTTTAGTGTTAGTGGAAACAGGAGAACCTGGACCCCATGCCTCCATGTCATCGTTACTCTAACTTAGCCAAAAAATACACCACACACATACTTTTACTTTCCATATATCAACAATATTTAACATATTAGTCTTAGTTTGTTGCTGTTCACATGATTTTCTTCTTGAGTGGAGACTGATTAAAATACTGTGGCTGCTGCTCCAGTAACGACTGCATCTTGGAGGAACTCTTTCTACACTAGATGAACTGTTCCACACCTGCCTGAAGGAACTCTCTCTACACTAGATGATCCACCTTGCTTCCTCTTGAGTGGTTCTGGCTCCAAATGCATGTGTCAGTCCTGGTCCATCTGGGGGGAGTAGGATCTCTCCTTCACTGTGGTTCTCCTCGAGGTTTATACTTTTTCCCCACAAGGTTTTTTGTACTATTTTCTTGAAGTGAAGGAGGGTCAAGAACAGGAGATTCTCTGGGACAATTATCCATTTGCTAAATTCCTTTGAACTTTGTTTATTTAAACTGCTTTTCTATTATTGACCAATGACGGTTTCATTGTCGCCCATCGAGGCCACTGCTATTGTGATTTTAGGCGTTACAAAAATAAACTGAATTTAATGTACGTTTGCATCAGCTATTCATATGCATCATTTCCGCCCTCCCGTCACAAGAAGCATTAGAGTTAAGACGTGTCTGTTTAAGTGTTTATGTCTGCAGCTGTCACTCTGTGTTTGTGCAGTCTCACTCCGATAACGGCCTGTGACGGACACTACAAGTACTGCCATTCTTCACCAGTGTAAACAGTGGAAGCAGCCGCTAGTCAAGAGCCATTTGTTTCAACCCGAACAAGCATTTCTATTTTATTATGCAACCTCCGATGACGATTTATCCCACATATTTATAGCACTAATACAAACAGTGGTGGCCCTGCAGACATCATGAAAATGTATCATAATGTACATAGGAAACAAAGTGAATTATTTCTTCCTTTCTTTGTTTTTGAAAAGATCCTTCATGCTGTCCTCACATGTTAGTTAATATATCATACACTGCGCTCAAGCCAGGAGTACAGTTACCATGTGGAAAAAATACTTTATGGAGTTTGGGGGACAGAAATTCAACTAAACAGATACGTTACACTTGCTTTGTGTAACATATTTCATATTTTCTTTGTTAGTGGTTGCTCTCTTTGTTTGGCCAGTGATGCACTTTGCAGGAAGTAATGCAGTTTCAGCATTGCATTGGTGGTGGTGGTATAAAGGGTCAATCGATCATTTCTACAGTCCCGAATATATGTTTAAGACCAGTTGAATAAAAAGCAAAAGTCACATTTTACATGGTTGAAGCTTAATAAGGTTCCAAGTAGAGTTTCAATAAGCAACAAGAAATGGGAGTGAGACAAAAAAACAAGTTTAAGAACTAATTTTATTGAAAACAACAATTAAACTGAAATAGGCGGTTCAGCAGCTGATCAAAAGTTTAGGACCACACCTCAAAAGACCCTGAAACCCCGTCAAAACAGAAATCAAAGTCCTAAACATGAACTCAGTAATAAGTAGTGCCACTGTTATTGTTGATAACTTCAAAAATTTGTTGCGACATGCTTGATGCAAGTGTTTCCAGGAGGTGAGTGGTGAAGACGGCCTCACGAAGGGCATCTATTGTCTGAAAATGTGGTCCATTTTTGAAAACTTCCCTTGCCATCCATCCCCAAAGGTTCTCAATGGGATTTAGATCAGAGGAACACACAGGACGGTCCAAAAGAGTGATGTTATTCTCCTGAAGAAGTCCTTTGTCCTGGGGCTTTGTGAACTGTAGCATTGTCTTGTGGTTCCACAGACGAGGGCCTCAGTCATGAGGGATGCTCTCTGCAACATCTGCACAGAGCCAGGGACCTGCACCACCTGGAGCTCCATTTTCCCAGTGAAGGATAAAACACCCCAGATCATTATGGTGCCCCCTCCCTGTAGCGTGTAGAAAACATCTCAGGTGGATTTGTTTATTGTGCCAGTAACGCTGGAAACCGTCATGGATGGATAAAACTTCTTCCACCTTTCATGTTTGTGTCTCTTGTAAAGTCCAAGCTGCAGTTCTGTGGCGTTCAAGGAGACGAGGCCTTTGAAGACGTTTCTTATCTTCAAAGCCTTCAGTGACAGATACATCTGATGGTTACTGGGCTGCAGTCGGCACCAGTAACAGCCTTAAATTGGGTCGAGGATCGTCCAGTGTCCTGACAGACAGCCAGTCGGATCCTCCAGCTCACTCCGGCTCAGTGCTGGTGTCATTTTTTTGGGTCTTCCATTTGACTTTTTTGTTCCATAACCTTCAGTATCTTTTAAGAAATTCCCACCTTAGCAGCAAACTTTTGATCAGCTGCAGAACAGCCAATTTCAGTTTAATTGTTGTTCTCAAACTTTTTTTTTTGTGTCACTCCCATTTCTTGGTGCCTAGTGAAGCTCTACTTGGAACATTGTTAAGATCCAACGATGCAAAATGTGACTTTTGTAATTTTTTAAACTGGTCTTAAAGTCTATATGACGTTAGACATCCCTATGGTCCTCACATGGTTCACTTACATGTCTGAGATGTACTTTATTGCTCGTCAGTGCAGAACAGACTCATGTGGCCCACTGGAGCATATGGTCAGGTCTGAGAGGCCACTGTGTCCTTTGTGGTGATACTTGAGCCTCAATCTTGGCATTTACAGGCACATTTTAACATATCCCTGATAAACTGTGAAAATATTATCCATCTATCTATCTAAAAAAATTTTAGATATTAATTTTTGTCAATATTGCCCATCCCTAAATGTTAGATTTACAGAATTATTATTTTGCTAATTGAAAGTGTCTTAACCACCTTGATGTTTCTTAAAATAGTTTATGTCGGTTCATTCTTAGATGTCCCTATAGAACACATCATTGTGAAATGTATGCACAGCTGTCTTGGCTCAAACTTTCAGCCAGAAGACAGTATCACTGGCTTCAGTTCATCTTTAAATGTGCTCATTCTGGTTACCCCATTTATTTGAAACAGTATCTTGTACCTTACAGCTCTGCATATAATCTACGACATACAGAGCATCTTTTCTTTACTGTTCCAAGAGTTAAAAAGGAACTTGGTAAATTTGATTTTCAGTTCAAGGCCCCACACGACTGGAATAGCCTTCCTGCCTCTATACGCTCAATAACCTCATTCCAGATCTATCGAAATGCACTCTTATGCCATTTGCAAAATGTTTGTTCTTGCTTTTAAATTCGTTATAAATCTGTTTGTTTGCTGGGTATTTTATTATTTCCTGTCTATTAAGTTTTATTGGTACTATTGTAAATGAGTATTGTGAGGGGGTAATATGAGAGCGTGCGTATGTGGTGTGAGTGTGAGTATTTGTGTAAGTTAGTTGATTAAGTATTGTTTATGATTATTTTGCTTTGTTATATGTTCTGCTATGGCACTGCTGTTTGCTGTTTAACTTGTTTAACCTGAGGACCCCCTCGAAAACGAGATGATTCATCTCAAGGGGTTTTTTCCTCTTGGAAATGTTAAATAAATAAATAAATAAATAAATAAGTGATAATGTATATCAAATTGTTGTTTTTGAACTGCTAATAGACAATCCTGTCAAAAAGGTGAATAATAAAAATAAATAAACATATACTTGCACTGTAATCTTTCAAACAACAATGTTTTATTGTATTTTATTATACTATTAAAATATTTGCAAAACCTTAAGCTCAACAATCAGAATCAGAATCAGAACAAGACATTTATACGAATGTTTTAGCACATTTGTGATGAATTGGACAATATTGGACAATGAAAACAATAAACCTTGTCCCCATTGTCCCATGTGTACAATGGTGTGTCTTACAGAGAGTGTTGAGGAGGCTGCTTTTCCCAGCGTTGGTGGCTCCAGCGATCACCACGTGCACGCCGCTGCGCAGCCTCTCCCCGCGCCGCTCGTCCTGGAGGTGGATCTCTATCTCAGATTGAAGCTCAGATACAGAGAGGTCCACTGTGAGGAGAGAGAAGCACAGAGGGAAGAGGATGTGACCAAGGTTAGTGTACAACTTCACTTTCTTGGCCTTGTGAAAAGAATTTAAAGCCTTTGTTGGACAAGGCTGGCATTCTGGAGTCTGACACCGTCGTCTGGACAGAACTGGGTCAGGGCTCAGTCTGTTTACACTTTACAATGAAGGCCAAAGTCCTGTAAACAAAGCACCACCAACAGAGAAGGAGTAGATTTATGATTGGGCTGCAATGTACAGCCAATATGTAATGGTAACTGTGTAAATCAATATGTATCGGTCTATTTCAAATAATAACACCAATACTCTTGTACAAGAAAAGAAATTAAGTATTGACCCATGAACAAAAAAATTTGCCCTGAAGCTGTTTCTGAACCCTTTGGAGTATATACAAAAGGCAGGGCTCTTTGTGAAGCTGAGACTATGTTTGTGGTTTTAAGTTGTCTGTGAAATCCCTCAGTTATTGAAGTTTCTGATAAGTCACAGCTCAAATGTCTGCCTGAAGGAAGGAGCTAACTACACTGGAAATAACTAACTGTTGTCTAATTGTAAGTGTCACAAGCTCTGTCCAGAGGAACATTAGATTTCAAATCCTTACATTCTGTATGAATCTAAGGAGCAGTAAAGCACCTGAGGAATGCAGACTATAGACTGAGCATTTGTTGGGTCTCAATTACAATTTAAAAGCTCAAGCCAGTATTACAAACAAGTTTTGTTTTTATTTAACCATTGCACCATTGAGATTTAAAATCTCATTTTCAGGGGAGTACTGGCCCCAAAAGGGAGAAGCCTATGTTTTACTGACTTGTAATGAACAGATATGTGAAGGTCAGAAGGCCAACAACAGAGCAGATTGGCAGCCTCGGTTCTTTCAGGGTAGCTCTGGTAATAGAAGCAGATCACCACCACTGAATGAGAAATGAATGAATAATGCGTCTTAAAAAGTGTAAACCAAACACATGATTGACACACAATCAAATTAGAAGCTAATAATATCCAGTATGACAAGTAATTATATACAATACATCTACTATTAAATGTAAATACTTAATAAATAATAAACGTTTCAGCACCAGGAAGCCCCATAACTTAAGAATGCGGTCTACTCTTGGAATGAGTCCTATTTAAATAAATAAAGAGGCTCTTCATTAGAGTAATTCAGCCTCTGACCCTCCACAACAAACGGTGGATCAGAGCTTTAGTGTGTCAAATGTGTCCATGTGTCCATGTGTGGCAGTGCCAGCAGGCCACAGTCTCTGGGGGCATCCCATAATAACAACAACACGCTCACATGCACAGGGATCAAGGGAAACTCCACTAGCACTACTGCTGCTGCCGCTGTGAGTGGCAGGGCAGGCCGGCTTTGAAGGAGTCCCCTGGCCTCATGCTTCCTTTAGGAAACACTTTGTAGAGCGCTTGGATGGCGCTGCTTCTCCTGCAGTGAGAGCAGCTCACACGATGGTCGACTGAAGATCCAAACAGGAAAGTATCCTCTTCTCAGAGACACCAGGCCTTGAAGCTCCAGGGACGACTGCCCTCGTCTTCTTCCATTTGACCAACAATCACTCACCCTGGTTCAGGACGCCTTCCTCGATCAGCTCGTCTTCACTGAAGTCTATAAACGCCTCAACGTGTGCCAGGCACTAAAGGAACAGAATACAAGAGGGTCAAGAGTCGAGTTATTTTTAAGTCTTATTGTTAATGCTAACTACATGTGACAGGAAAGAGTCCAGGTGTACATCTTCAAGCACATACCATTATCCTATTGGCAATACATTATCTGCAGAACAATGGCACAGGATGGCAATGGAAAAAAACACAAGTCTATCCAGTGGCACGGCTCAAACATTCAGAGCTACACTTTTACTCATCATAAGGATGTAAACCCTCGACCACTTTAGGCTCATTATCAGTGGTCCTGGACCTGAGGTCTTGGACCCATTAGCGCCAGAACCATCAAGAGTCCAAAGGGCTTTGTTATTCTGAAGGTCAGGTACAGAGTACACTCGTACAGAGTACACATTATCACTAAACTAACAAACTGTAAAAGTGAGACACAATAAACAAACAGAATAATACATGGGTCATTTGTAATACATACAAACACATAAATCCACATAAAGTGACATGAAAACACAATAGCAGGTCTGGTCCACAAAAGCAGGAAGATTTCCTAATTTTAATTGGTGGTGTAGTTTTAAAGTGGAAGCCATGTATTTGAGATTACATTGTTGGTGTGTCTTACAACTCTAACCTGAATACTGTACAGTTAAGATGCTGGACTCTGATACTGCTTAACTAGTTTCCTCGAAACACTTTTCCAAAACAAATATGTTTTTGTATTGATTCTTGGAAAGCATTAGGACCAGAGTTGACCGCATTAATCTGAGGAAATGATGCATCTACATATATAATGTTAGAAACAGCAGTGCAACCCTTGGCCTGGCTCCAGAAGGTGAAACAGTCATGTGTGGTCACTGAACCGACTGAAGACAAAGGCAACAGTTAGAGTTAGAGGTGAGAACAACACAGCGCCGCACCAGTAAACACACTTTATGTGGTTATTTGGTTTTGTGAGATGAAAATCATAATTTGTCAATATGTTCTTATGACTGAGACCTGATTGACTTGATGATAGATAACAGGGGTGCAACCAATGATTATTTGAGTCAGCAATTATGTTCTTTGTATTCTTCAATTTATTTTCAAAGTGGGCTACACTGACATTTTGTATATAAATTTTAACCAACTAAAGGTTTAAATATGGTGACAGAAGGCTTCAAGATAGAGAACATTTACAAATAAAGTGTATGTTGATGAAAATCTGAGTGTTTATTCTTTTTTTCCAGTGTGATTTCTTTCTCTTTATTCTAAAAGCTCTTTTTGTTTTAGAGTTCTGTTCCAATTATTAAAATACAATTACAATTATTTAAGTAGTCAACTAGTCAAAATTATTCCGATTAATCATTGCCGTTCTAATTGACAGGCTTGTTTTGCCAGGCAGATTGTCTTGCCCAAGGACTCAGTGGCAGTAGACTGGTCTGGATTGATCTTTTAGACCAGGGGTGCAATGGATTGAGCATCTGCCCACCAAGTCTTATTCAAAAACCTGGTCAAGCACAAGATCCCCCTGATATGGTTAACCTTTGGTTTTCCAGGATTTCCGGGACACGTTGAAATGAAACCCTGTTTACATGATAATCACACATTTTCTTTTTTAATCCAGTCTCTTGCCACTTGCCTGTGAACTTGACCTGTTTGTTGTGTGATGTTTTTTTCCACTTTCCATGCAGAACACCCTTGTTATTCCTTGTATTGACACGCGCTTAGCTGTCAACTCCACCAAGATAATAGCAGGAAGCTGCGTATCCCCAAAACAGAACATATTAACTGTCCATACAGCTGTAGAGGTCGACAGAGGAGCAAAGAAAAAGCATTGTTTTAGTTGTGAAAGTACTGAGCCCTGACCTGAAACCACAGCCCTGCAGAGCACAACCTGTGCCCCTCCAAAATACAAGGATTTCACAGAATGTTCACAACATGTCCCTCGAGGGAAACTTCAGCAGTTCGTCTGAGGTCTGCGCACGTAGTTGACACAATAAAAGTTTCAACTACAGAGGGGGACTTCCAACTGAGTGATATGGCAAAAATCAAATCAATCTCTCTCTCTCTCTCTCTCTCTTATTATTATTGTTATTCTGTCCATATGGTATATTTTGTATTCTTGTGCAGCCAAAGTTAATTTATTTCTAATACCTTATTATATTTGATCTTATTTATATTTAACTTAAAAAATAAATAAATAAATAAATATATATATATATAATATACATATTATGTATATATATTAGTAACTTTTCTGGTGCTTTTCATTGTTTTGCCTGAAATGACCCTCAATGATTAATTATTTTATCTACTTATTTTTCTTCTAATTTTCATCTTCATCTACTTCCGCTTATCCCACGCCGGGTCGCGGGGCAGCAGTCTAAGCAGGGACTCTCAGACTTCCCACACCCCAGACACCTCCTCCAGCTCCCCCGGGGGGGATCCCGAGGCGGTCCCAGGCCAAGAGCCATAGTCCCTCTAGCATGTTCTGGGTCTTTCCCTCCCGGTGGGACATGCCTGGGACACCCCCAAGGGAGGCGTCCAGGAGGCATCCTGAACAGATGCATGAGCCACCTCAGCTGCTCCTCTCGACGTGGAGGAGCAGCAGCTCTACTCAGAGCTCATCACCCTATCTCTAAGGGAGTGCCCAGCCTGGCTCCAGAGTGGGGCCCCGGTAACGCCAATCTGGGTGACATAACTGGCCTTATTCTTGTACTATTCATAAATTGCTTCTGAACCGGACTTGGTCTAACCCTTCACCTGGGACCTGTCTGCCTTTGGTGACCCTATCAGGGGCCTGCAGCCCCCAACAACATTCCAGGATCATTCGGGTGACTTATTTTCATGAATTTTCAAAATGCACTTATGCATAATACATATGAGTCAATACACTCACATACATGCATGAGAGGAAAAAAAATTGAACAAGGAGGGGGGAATTATTACCAAAAGCGGTAGTGTGCTTCTTATAAATACAGAAATGTACATTTATTTTATGCAACTATAATCTGGAGCAGTCTCCCTGAAGAAACAGGTCTCTATTCTAACCATGTTTAAACCCAGACCAGAAAAGACCATTTTCCATTTGCTGTCCACAACTGAAAGGATTTTTTCTACACACAAAAAAAAAGGACTGCTTCGAAAACATGCCACTTCACTGTGCGTGCAGCTCGCCTCTCCACAGATCTTACCAGTAGGTTGGCCTGGTGGCGTTGGACATGGAGATAAAGAGGCGGACCTCCCACGATAAAATGACCAAGTGCACCTTTAACACATTTGGTTTCAGTCCAAACCACAGGCTGCTCTGATTGGACGGTCTCCAGTGGCTCGAGCCCAAACGCTGATGCAGGAGCGGGACATAGACGGATTCTCCTGAGTTTTTGAACAAACAAAAAAGACGTCATCTGCACACGGTAACAGAATATTTAACCTGTATTAACCTTGATAAGTACTTTCCACTAATGACAATACCGTCACACTCTGACCATTTGATTGACCTGACCCGGCCCTCATCTGACCTTGTTTATTGGCTGTGTTTTTGTTGCCTTGACCAACCTCAGTCAGGCCGAGTTTCCCCGCTTGGAAGGCTCTCCGTGTGAACTCTCCAGCTTCAGCCGGCCTCATGCCAGGCACATTTCCTGCAGCGCACACATCGCACAGATCAGGCTAAAGCCACAGGCGCTTTCACCAGCACCAAGAAGCAAACAAAAGGACAGTGCGTCAACCAAGTGTTCTCCCTGAGCAAACACGCTCCACTGCGAAGGTTTAAGAGGTTGAAGATGCATTGTGCTCACAGTCATTTTTCACATCTCATTAGGACGAAGTGACAAGAGCAGCAGGAACCAAATGGAGCCGAGCCCAAAAAACCTAATAAATCCCTCGTGCTGCGTTCGCGTCATTGTGACCTGGTCTATAGTTTGTTTTATTTTATTATCATCACTATAAAACTTTTATGGGAGGTCCTAAACATCATTTAACATAAAATGGATGCAATTTTTTTTTCCTGATATGAAAAAGTATATTGCTCTTTGATCAAATGTTCTCAAACTAAGAGCACAAGGGTTACACGTGCAGAAAAGTACTTGTCTTACCATTATAAAAAACACTTTAGTAGGTCCATATTCCTGTTATGATTTCATCCCAGTTTCTGCTCTGAAATGTGAGGACAAAAACGTAATATCAATATTTATGTTACAATGCCCTCTAGTGATTTAAATTTAAACTGCATTAAATATATACTGAATATTGTGATTAGATTGGTGATTTATGTTTTGAGTGAAAAATTCTCTTCAAAGTACACATTTTAAACACAATATATAAACTCCGGCACCTGCGTGAGCTTATTGTATTTCCTAGAATGTTCCACAGTATGGCATTAGACTTACTTCTTGCATTCATGCAGAATTCATTTAGAAAAATATAATTTCCCCTTAATGAATAAAAATGATTGTGATTCTATTACATATGTTTTTAAGGCTAATGATCGCTTGAAAAACACATTCTCCACAGTTCTCTTGTAACTTGGCCTGGTGCCCTAAATATTTGGCTTTTTTCCCGGGGCAGACGAGTCTATAATGTAAATCAATATTAATTGGGTAGCTTTGGGTGGCTATAAATGCCGCTCTTGATTTGACATTTCCTTGTCTTTTATTGGCTTCACAATTATGCAATTATGGACAAACTCAACTGCCAACACTGACTGGCTCTTTAAATATCTAAAAAAAAAATCTGTTTCATTACTTAATTAAAATGGTGAAACATTGATTAAATGACATTAAATGGTGCAATTTGCTATTCATAATAGTAACCCTGGGTGGTAAATCAAATTAAACCGTCTACATTCATGGTGTATCTGCAGTTAATATTCAGTTTGTATCCGACATCTAAAAAGAAAATCAAGAGCGCTCCATAGATTTGAGCTGCCAATGATTTAATAACTTGTATGACACATTATTATAGATGCAAACCATGGCCGTTGGACACACTAAAGAAAAATAGTTTTTCTGTGATAATTCTTTTGCACCTTGTCCTGGTGCCTTGTGACTTCACATCGTCGTAACATTACACCCACACATATCTCTCACATCCTGCACAGCTTACAAACTACACAGTTGTTTTTGACTAATACAAATATATAACAATTAATCATGTTCAATAAATGCTTAAACTGTGAGAAAATGTGTCTCCTGTAGTTTGTCCCAAGATTTCAGATAGAATTTTGTGTATTAATGACATATAGATAGAGTGATTCCTTTTTATTATTTTCAATGTTTCACATCACAAACTTCCACTTGACTGAAACTATAATAATAATACTAATAATAATAATTAGAAAAACATTAAAACCTGTCATATGCACTTTAAAGTGCAGCTGTTTGAGAGCAGTTAGTGTTGGCAGAAATAGTCGATATAAAACAATGAGAGGGAGAATGTCTGACCTTGTTGTTGTTAAATTAATATCTGATCTGACCCAAGAGTCTCATTTTCTGACCAAAGGCATTTCATTTGTTATTTTTAAACTCTATTTAAGACGTGCTGAGCTGCTGTGTGAGCGTCTGAGTCACCTGTCAGTACTGCGCTGCTATTTTGGTTAAGCAGCTCCAAACAAACATTTCTGTGTCTTGGGAGTAAAACAATGTGACGACTGAGAACCGGCTGACGTTTCTCTGTTTTGTCTCACAGATTGCGCTGATGCTCCTGGGGCCTTCTTCACAAAGCAGGACTCAACAGCGATCGCCCACTACATTTCCAATTCACCTATTCCCTATTTGGAAAAAAAAAAGACATAAATAATGGTCTGAAAGCTTGCTCTGGGGCTTGTCAGATAACTATCAGCTACAGATCCATAATTCAATTTAGAATCTAATTTTGAAACTTAAACTGCTAATTAGAAAACATTTATCAATTGTAAACTTGTAAGAATTGGCTGCATGAGAGATGATTGGCTGTGCAAAAGAGGTCTGCTTCACTTTTCTGGTGACGAAGCTGTTCTAAAGCTGTGCAAGTGGCCAAAAAATGCACGAATGTGAAAACTAGTGATGTGCCAAAAGTTTTGTGAGACAAAGACCAGGGGATCACATTACACCCATTTTAGAATCATTGCTATGACCCCCCGTCTGTTTTTTAAATGTCTTAATGATCTTGGGTCTTCTAATCTTACTGCTTTTATCGTATGAACCGGCCCCTGTGCTCCTCCAGCAGCCGGCTCCTAGTCATTCCCAAAGTCAGGGCACACACTCAGGGCGAGGCGTCCTTCCAGTACTACGGCACTCGTCTGTGGAGCGGCCTGAGGAGGAGCTCAGGGCTGCAGAGAACGTTAAGATTTGAGCAGGCTCAAGACATTTACCTTGGCATTTGATATATTTTTATTTTATAGATTTATTTATTTATTCAATTTACTTACTTACTTACTTGTTTTAGTTCTTTTTGTCACTTTTGGGATCTCCAGTGTTCCCTCTGAACAGCCCTCTGCACCAGCAGCAGTGGTTGCTATGGCTGCAAGGACCTTTTTTAGTGGGCCCCTGCGGGCGATTCTCTGCTCCTGGTGCAGATGGTGTTTCTTCAGGTGGTTCAACTGATTCATGCATTTTAGCGTGCATGAGTGTGCACTGGGTTTTTTGTAGTTTTTCCTTGCCGAGAAAGTACAGGGCATGCTCTGGGACAGTTATGCATCTGTTCCTCTAATGACGGTTTTCATCCACCATTTCTGATGGTTAAATCAACAGTTTTGGGAGGCCCTGCAAGGAAACTGTTGTTGTTTTGCGCTTCAGAAAAATACACTGAATTGAAAAGTGCTTTATTAATAAAGCATCATTTATTTTTTTTATTTATTTGTGGAAAAAAGGGCATTTACATCTGCCTCAGCGGGACAGTTGAGCTCCATTCTTGCTTTATATGTAAAATGTTTGCGTTTGGGCTCTGATTATTCTGATTATTTGCCAATGCAGAAGTCTTTAAAGATAATATCCAGGATCTCCTCAGGCCCGACCCGTCCAGTGATGCGCCCCAGGCTGGTGAGGGCCAGGCGGACACCCTCAGCAGCCAGGGCCAGGTCAAAGTCCCGGTAACGCTGGAACTGTTGGAGGGAGGAGATGCACTTCTGGAGGTGAGCTCGGTGCCGCGCCTGGGTCAGGGACGGGCCGCCGGACAAGGGGTCACCGCACCTGAGAGAAATAAACATAAACATTCTCATAAGATGTGATGATATAACTCACTACAACTAAGTGAAGGGACATATTTATAGAGTAACATGGTTGTTAACGTTTGTACAGAGTAGAGAGAAACTCTAATTGGAATTCCAATTTTATTGACAAAATTTGAAATTTCACTTTGGGGTTTAAAAATCATTACAGTACAAACAACATAACAGCTAACGGCACGAAAAAGTTAGTATGTCAGACCTGTCCCGCACAGGGCTTTGTCTCTGGTTCTGTTCATTTTGCGACACGGTCCCAGATGAAGTGGAAGTAGACTGAATAGAATAAAAAGTTTCAAACCTGGACAATGTTTTAAAGCTCAAGACGCTACAACGACCATCCAAGTAAATTCAGAAATAAACAGTCACTTTGAGTAATTTTGACATAAATATGGGTTGGATTTTTAAAATATGGTAAATCTTAGGTTTGCTATGGTATGTTTTTCAGTAAATATGCTCTAGTGTGAGACAATGAGACAAACTTCAACGTAAAAACTGTCTATTTTGATTTAATCTTGGGCGGAACATTTCCGTTGACCAGACTAAGCTAAACTAAATTTGTTGAATAAGTTGTGCAATTCAGTTCACAATTTTGGCTCCAGAGTTCTTGGTTTATTTTGTCATTTTTTGTGTCGCTGCTCTTTTGAACTATGGCTTCAGAAGAAATGTTTTTTGTCCAAGCCAAACGGAAAGAAAATGTCACAGGATCCTTGTCCACATGTACAAGATCTTAGAAAGTGAATAGGCCAACAGTTTTTTTGTTCAAATCAATGCTGTGATTGATAATCATAAGGCAGTGCAAATTATATAATGTAATGAATTTAATATATGGATGGGCCAAGGGTTTGTACTGAAATAGTTTGGCCTTGTGTTATTGTGTAAATTAAGATCACCTGATTTATTAGATCTATCATTAAAGAAAATATAGAAGCATTTACCTGCGGGTTGTGTGACATTTTCCCCTGATATTGATCATCATACATTTTTTGATACGTTTTTCTTATTCAAAACATATGATGATACTTTTGTCAATTTTATTTAACACACAAAAACTGCTAAGTCTGAACCACACACTTTTTCTACCAACACCAAATGTAGAGTAGACCTGTCACTGACGACGTGAAGTGACTGAATCTTGATTAAACATGTGCCTGATAAAGACAGAAAATGTGGATGTATAACGTGCACAACTCACAAATGTCGGACCCTGAGGTGCAGCTGTGAGAGGAAGTCCTGTAGTCCTTCTTTGGTGTGACAGGACACGCAGCACACAGAGGGAGGAGCCGCCCACGAGCTCAGGGCTGTGTGCAGCCTCTGCCTCCTCTGCTCCGGCAGCAAGTCCAGCTTATTCAGCACCAGCACACACCGCTCTGAGCACACACGGACAGACACACACACACACACGTACACACACACACAGACACACACACACACACATAGACACCACACCATGAACATTATATCAACATAAAGAAGTAGGATAAAATACCTTGTACTTCTCCCTACTCTCTTTTGAAGGTGGGTCATTTATTTAACTTTTTATATATAATTATTTTATCATTTAAATATGACTGGATATAACCTTTGGTACATCTATCTTCATAAGCTCACACTATTTTTGGTTCCATCAAAATACCAGCCCTTACACTATGATTTTTTACATTTTTACAATTAAGGCCACGAAGAAGACCAAGACATGGTTGAAACGCGTCGGCATGTCCCTCTAACCCAGTGGTTCTCAACTAGGGGTCGGGACCCCAATGGGGGTCGTGAAATGATTTCCATGGGTCCCCAGATGATGGGGAGAAATTGATACAATAGAGTTAAACAAGGCTTGACCCCCTTCAAATGCAGTGAAGGTAGATTCCTATTTGTCGGCCGATCAAAGTCATTTTTCTAGGTCTATTCTCAAAATAAAATCAAACATTTAATGTAAGGATAATTTATCACTTTGCGTGTCACCTATTTTTTGTGTTTGGGGGTCGCGAATGTGAACTATTGTTATTTTTGGAGTTGCAACTGAAAAAGTTTGAGAACCACTGCTCTAGCCTAATAAAGGACGTTTATTTCAAGTCAAAGTGTCTCAGATCTATGCATCTTGTTTAAAGCTGTGGTGTTTGTCTAGAGATAATTTTTATGACATGATTCTTATGAGAATTTTTTGAACCTGGCTCACACCAGATTAATATGTGTACCACTCCAAATTGAGTTCTACATATTTATCTCAAAAGTTTGTGAACTCACATTGTGAGAATTCATCTGGCATGGCCAGGTTAATATTTTTTGGCCACAAAATAAAAAAATAATTTCTAAATTAAATAAAATATACAATTGAACAACGCAATGGGGCAATTGCGGATTGGACTTAAACTGTATATAGGACAAAACACAAGCATTCTGTCCAGTTAGATAAAAAATGTGAGGGTTTAAGTAGAGGGAAAAATAAGGTACTAATAATGATGATGAAATAAAAATAGAAACAGACACAGAACATTGACTGTTGATGCTAAAAGACAGATCAGGGAACTGTCGAGGGCACTGTGGCTGATGATTATTCTTTGTGCGCCCTCTGCTGGTCGTAGAAGGGGCTAACTGTAAAACACAAATACAGAGAGAAAATGGTACTTGAAGCAGAATAGGTTTCCTTGCAGTGTGGAGACAGCCAGACACACACACACTATTTGTGTCTAATGATCCCCCAAACAGCTGTGACAATGTCACATTTACTAAACCATTGAGCTGGTGGCAGCTGAGAACACTACCCTAATTAAATTGCCATGTTTGTTTGTTTGTTTGTTGCTGATGTCACTAAAAGTTCATGTCCCAGCAGGGAGCGTCCCACCTGTGTGACTGGGGTCCTGAGAGGGCAGAACGTCCCTGAGGTGCTGCTGGAGGAAAGACACCATTTGCTCCGACGGGATCTGAGCAGAGTCCACCACCACCAGAGTCACATCGGCCTGATCCAGCCTGAGGTGAGAGGGGAAGAGGAATTTGACCGTTTGACCATGTGACATTTTATTATCACTTTTACATGGCTTTAAATGGAATGGAATGAAGTTATTGTAAGATCAGAAAGTATACCAAAAAGTACCAAAGTACCAAGCACCAAAAAAAACATAATCAGTTATTTAATACGTACAGTCCAAAGTAAAGGAACAACGAACAATAGACTTCTTATGTGGAAGCAGCTGCTAGTCAAGAGCCATTTATTTCAACCTGAACAAGCATTTCTCTTTTATTATGCAACCTCTGATGACGATTTATCCCACATATTTATAGCACTAATACAAACAGTGGTGGCCCTGCAGACATCATGAAAATACATCACAATGTACATAGGAAACAAAGTGAATTATTTCTTCCTTTCTTTGTTGTTGAAAAGATCGTTCATGCATTAATAAACACTACTGCACTCAAGACAGCTGCATGTACAGATTGAGCGGAAAGAAATACTTAAATGTGGAATTTGTGTCACATTTTAGGGCTGCACAATTAATCGACATCGAACTGAAATCACAATTTTAATGGACGCCAGTAGCAAATCACAAAGGCAGCAATTTTTGAAGCGGAATGATTTCTTCCACAAACAACAAAATATCCCATTTCATTCTGCATAAAAACAACAACGGAGGTAGTTACGATTTGTTAAAACGTGCCGCTCTTGGTCGAGTGGATAGCACATATGCCTGCTGTGTTCGAATCCGGCTCCGACCATTTACTGCATGTCATTCCCCAGTCTCATCCCCATTTCACGCTCTACTGTACTGTCAAATAAAGCCTACTGGGTAAAAAATAATATGTCAAAACATGTTCTGAAACAAGCAACAAAAACACAATTGAAAGCATCATAAACTTGACTAAAAGTGACACAGATGCAACTCTAAGCGACAAAAACTACACAAAAAGCGACAAAAATGTGACAAAAAGTGTCAAAAACTTTCTGAAACACATGATTCTTTTATTAGTTTGTCAGTTAATTTCAGTATTTTTGTCAATTTTCCTGCTTGTGTTTAAGCCGTGAACTTCGAGCAGAATCCCGTTATTAAAACATACATTGCAAATCTACTCACAATAGCAATACTGGTCAGAAAAAAACAATATTTTACCCAAATCGTGGAGCTCTAGCACAGGCATTTTCATCTACATTTTCACCTATGGTCAGGCCGGAGACAGTGAGGAAGCACGTTTTTGTCCTGTACCTTTCTCGGGCGCGGCGGACTCCCTCCCTCTCCACCAGGTCGGCGCTGTCCCTGAGTCCCGCGGTGTCACTCAGAACTACAGGGAAACCTCCGATGTCCAGCGCTGTCTCCACTACGTCCCTCGTGGTGCCGGCGATCGGCGAAACAATGGCAGCGGGTCTCTGGCCTGACAACACACACATCAAAGTGAATATACTGTCAAGCAACAGTGAAGACCACATGGAGGAAAAGTTAGCTCCAGTGACAATAATTTAGAAGTAGAATTTATTGCGTTCTGTGTCTAGCTTTAGGGCTGTACAATATATCGCAGAAGTATCAATAACGCAATATTGGCTGTAATAATCAAGAGTGCAACGAACTAAATACATCGCAACAAAAACACCAATGTTCTTCATCTGACAGAAATATGTTTTTAATGACACATAATATGCTTTATTTGTATTGTTATTGGTCTTCAAACATTCTGTTGTTCCTTTACTTCATGTGTAGTTGTTTCAGAACTTTTAAAAAAGCACACGAGTTAATTGAGTGACTGCCTATGCATAGTCACTATTTGTTCTTGTATTTTCCTGTTTTTCGACACGTTTCACAGAGAAACAAGATCCGCACATCAATATCTTCAAGCGGGTGCGTAGGAAGACAGGGAACAACCCAAAAAATGAAAAAGATTTCCCGCACACCGCCTTACTTGCAAAATATGTGAGTTTATTCAAGCAACGTTTCGGCACTGGGCCTTCATCAGGCTAATGGAGGATGAGCTCCAGGTGGCCATCCTAAATAGGGTGGGGCAAACACTCCAGGGTGCCAAGTAATTGACTGAACAGTGCCCCCAAAAAATAATTTACAAAACACCAAGTGTGATGCCATACATTACAATAAAACAATGACAGATACATGTAAAATTGTCTGTAATAGAGTCAAAAGGAGTCTATTTGAATACATAATCATAACGAACATAGTCACCAGCTGGAGAGAAACAGAACTAGTGTGCTATATACATTTCCTTATGTACACCAGAAAACGGATCGCCTCAGCACTAAATACTATGAAAATACATTTCTTTTGTGTTTACAATATGTACATGTTATAGAAAAACACTCAGGTTAAAGTCATCATTTAGGCCTTTGGGAGCTAGAGTTTGGTGGTAGAAATGCTAAAAACGCGTCATGAGATGATTTAAGGACTTAAAAATAGAGATCTTAAACTCAACCTTATGAAGTCACAAAATTAGAAAATTCAGAAAAGAGTGTTTTTAACCCAAACCTTTTTCAAATGTTCAAATGTTTTTTCAAAAAGTTATGTTCAGTGTTTAGATTAAATGTTACTACTTTACTGTTACTGACAAATTACATACACATATACATATACTTATTTCTTCTTGATCTTGTATGTTGAAAATAAATGCTTGAAAAAAGATAATTTAAATAAACTTTGTCCCCATTGTCCCATGTGTACAATGGTGTGTCTTACAGAGAGTGTTGAGGAGGCTGCTTTTCCCAGCGTTGGTGGCTCCAGCGATCACCACGTGCACGCCGCTGCGCAGCCTCTCCCCGCGCCGCTCGTCCTGGAGGTGGATCTCTATCTCAGATTGAAGCTCAGATACAGAGAGGTCCACTGTGAGGAGAGAGAAGCACAGAGGGAAGAGGATGTGACCAAGGTTAGTGTACAACTTCACTTTCTTGGCCTTGTAAAAAGAATTTAAAGCCTTTGTTGGACAAGGCTGGCATTCTGAAGTCTGACACCGTCGTCTGGACAGAACTGGGTCAGGGCTCAGTCTGTTTACACTTTACAATGAAGGCCAAAGTCCTGTAAACAAAGCACCACCAACAGAGAAGGAGTAGATTTATGATTGGGCTGCAATGTACAGCCAATATGCAATGGTAACTGTGTAAATCAATATGTATCGGTCTATTTCAAATAGTTATACACTAATAGACAATACACAAAAGGCTGGGCTCTTTGTGAAGCTGAGACCCTGCAGTTTTGGCCTCTGAATTCTGATTTACTCTAATTAAAAGTTGTCTGTGTAATTCCTCAGTCATTGGGGTAGGTTCCATCATAAAAGTAATGGAATTCTGTCAACCGAACAACAGTTTTTAATAGTGCCTTTGTTAAGTTAAGTAGTTAAGTAGTTTTTTAGTCACTGCCTTAAATATCTGTCTGAACGGAGGAGTTAAACCGGAACTAAAAATCATAGTCTAATTTTAAGCTATCACCATCTCTATAAACTTCAGCACCAGGAAGCCCCATAACTTAAGAATGTGGTCTCTCTTGGAATGAGTCCTATTTAAATAAATAAAGAGGCTCTTCATTAGAGTAATTCAGCCTCTGACCCTCCACAACAAACAGTGGATCAGAGCTTTAGTGTGTCAAATGTGTCCATGTGTCCATGTGTGGCAGTGCCTGCAGGCCACAGTCTCTGGGGGCATCCCATAATAACAACAACACGCTCACATGCACAGGGATCAAGGGAAACTCCACTAGCACTACTGCTGCTGCCGCTGTGAGTGGCAGGGCAGGCCGACTTTGAAGGAGTCCCCTGGCCTCATGCTTCCTTTAGGAAACACTTTGTAGAGCGCTTGGATGGCGCTGCTTCTCCTGCAGTGAGAGCAGCTCACACGATGGTCGACTGAAGATCCAAACAGGAAAGTATCCTCTTCTCAGAGACACCAGGCCTTGAAGCTCCAGGGACGACTGCCCTCGTCTTCTTCCATTTGACCAACAATCACTCACCCTGGTTCAGGACGCCTTCCTCGATCAGCTCGTCTTCACTGAAGTCTATAAACGCCTCAACGTGTGCCAGGCACTAAAGGAACAGAACACAAGAGGGTCAAGAGTCGAGTTATTTTTAAGTCTTATTGTTAATGCTAACTACATGTGACAGGAAAGAGTCCAGGTGTACATCTTCAAGCACATACCATTATCCTATTGGCAATACATTATCTGCAGAACAATGGCACAGGATGGCAATGGAAAAAAACACAAGTCTATCCAGTGGCACGGCTCAAACATTCAGAGCTACACTTTTATTCGTCATAAGGATGTAAACCCTCGACCACTTTAGGCTCATTATCAGTGGTCCTGGACCTGAGGTCTTGGACCCATTAGAACTCAGAGCGCCAGAACCAGCAAGAGTCCAAAGGGCTTTGTTATTCTGAAGGTGAGGTACAGAGTACACTCGTACAGAGTACACATTATCACTAAACTAACAAACTGTAACAGTGAGACACAATAAACAAACAGAATAAGACATGGGTCATTTGTAATACATTTCCAAACACATAAATCAACTTAAAGTGAAAACACAATAGCAGGTCTGGTCCACAAAAGCAGGAAGATTTCCTCATTTTAATTGGTGGTGTAGTTTTAAAGTGGAAGCCATGTATTTGAGATTACATTGTTGGTGTGTCTTACAACTCTAACCTGAATACTGTACAGTTAAGATGCTGGACTCTGATACTGCTTAACTAGTTTCCTTGAAACACTTTTCCAAAACAAATATGTTTTTGTATTGATTCTTGGAAAGCATTAGGACCAGAGTTGATTGCATTTCTCTGAGGAAATGATGCATCTACATATATAATGTTAGAAACAGCAGTGCAACCCTTGGCCTGGCTCCAGAAGGTGAAACAGTCATGTGTGGTCACTGAACCGACTGAAGACAAAGGCAACAGTTAGAGTTAGAGGTGAGAACAACACAGCGCCGCACCAGTAAACACACTTTATGTGGTTATTTGGTTTTGTGAGATGAAAATCATAATTTGTCAATATGTTCTTATGACTGGGACCTGATTGACTTGATGGAAAACACCAAATAATGATTTCAGCCTGGCACATTATATAGTGCTTTTCCATCAACTTTGAGCACTCAAAGGGCAGTACAAGGTAAATGTTCAGTTTAATTGCCTTTCTCTGTGTAAAACTACTATAACTATTATGTTCTTGTTACAAAAGGTTCACTATTATGTCAACCTCCTTATATCCATGAAGATGATGCCTAAAACAGTGGCTCACAACTTTTTATCCAAATTTTTAATTTGGAACAAGAACAATAAGGGAAGCCTATATCTGGTACCAAAGCTATGCCTAAGATAAATGGGTGAAGGGAATTTTGTACAAAAATTTAGGAGGTTTTTTATAAACCCAACTGCTCTTTTTACTGTGATGACTGCAGCAACAGTCGCTATTACATTTCTATTAAATTCTGTTCAATTTAGCAAAGCAGAGGGTGACCCATTGTCAAGGATTGTTGGTCTTTTTTACTCATGATTAAATGCATTTCTCATGTATGAAAAACAGGCTAATTATTTTAAGTTATACGTTTTCCAGGATCCATGGAGCCCTGATGAATGTCATAATAGTCACAATCTCGTTTTTTAATCCAGTCTCTTGCCACTTGCCTGTGAACTTGACCTGTTTGTTGTGTGATGTTTTTTTCCACTTTCCATGCAGAACACCCTTGTTATTCCTTGTATTGACACGCGCTTAGCTGTCAACTCCACCAAGATAATAGCAGGAAGTTGCGTATCCCCAAAAGAGAACATATTAACTGTGCACACAGCTGTAGAGGTCGACAGAGGAGCAAAGAAAAAGCATTGTTTTAGTTTTGACAGCACGGAGCCCTGACCTAAAACCACAGCCCTGCAGAGCACAACCTGTGTCCTTCTAAAAAACAAGAATTTTACAGAATGTCATTCACAATAAGAAGAATAAGAAGAAACTTCTACAGTTCGTCTGAGGTCTGCGCACGCAATTCTTATCAATAACTGTTTGTACAACAGAACAGGACTTCAACTTGACAGAATTTTATAGTAGGAATGGATGATATGGTCAAATTAAAATAACAATACATTTTCAAATGTAATTAACTTAATGAACATAAACAAAGTGAAATTTATTCCTCGAGGCTACAGTCCATTCAGATTTGCCATGTGCTGTAATAAGCCACACTAAACAGGACCCACCCGTTTGAGTCTGCTGCTCCAGTCCTGGTAAAGGCGTCCCAGGTCTCCAGACATCTGCCTCAGGGCCTGCCTCCTCTGGGCCTCGGTCTCAGCATGGATCAGATCCCCCAGACCCTCCACCTTCAGAGATGTGAACACATTAGGATTCAATTTACAAAAACATATGTAAAAAGTCATTCAAGTCAGTCAAAGGCATTTTTGAAACTTGCGTTTCAGAGTGAATATGAGCACTGTTATCAAAGCAGTTGACCATTCAAAAGGCAAGGTAAGGTAAGGTACTTTTGACCCATCCTTCAATGATGCTGGAGTGCTAGTCAGTGAGTCAGTGGGTACCACGCTGAAACCATTTCCAGATCTTGAGCTAGATTTGGTCAGGTCTACCTCAAATGGATTATTTGACCTATTTATGACCTTTTGAGTGATCAAAAGTCCTCAAAATGGCTTTTATAAACTGGAAGGTGAAACACATGTCTAGTAAGACCTTACTTTTTGTGCTTATAATAGTCAACGGAGATGCAGGAGCAGGACAAAGCTGGTTTCTCCTGAGTTTGTGAACTCACATATAGGAAGTTGCACACGGTAACAGTTCCCCAGATGAGTATTTAACCTGGATTAACCTTGTTAAGTACCTTCAACTTATAACAATACCATCACACTCTGACCATTTGATTGAACTGACCCGGCCCTCATCTGACCTTGTTTATTGGCTGTGTTTTTGTTGCCTTGACCAACCTCAGTCAGGCCGAGTTTCCCCGCTTGGAAGGCTCTCCGTGTGAACTCTCCAGCTTCAGCCGGCCTCATGCCAGGCACATTTCCTGCAGCGCACACATCGCACAGATCAGGCTAAAGCCACAGGCGCTTTCACCAGCACCAAGAAGCAAACAAAAGGACAGTGCGTCAACCAAGTGTTCTCCCTGAGTAAACACGCTCCACTGCGAAGGTTTAAGAGGTTAAAGTTTCATTGTGCTAAGAGTCATTTTACACATCGTATTAGGATGAGTTGACAAGAGCAGCAGGAGTCAAATGGACCCGAGCCCAAAATCATTCAAAAGTTTGAAAATTTACTACTTTAACTTTAATATATTCTTGTGTATCTCATGATCCCGGTTTTAATTTAATGTTTCAGTAGTAACACAATATAAATACTGATATTACACTGCCCTCTAGTGTTTCATTTTTAAACTGCACTAAACATATACTATTTTGTGATATTAATACTAATACAAGAATTTCATGCATTCGAAACATGTTGGTAAGGTCTAATCTAAAGACTTCTGTCCTTGAAAACAACACATTTTGTTGTTTCCAAAGGAAATTATGTTAATTGAATATTTGCAGTCTTTCTAATCGTTGCAATTTATATCAATATTAACTTTGCAGCAATAAAAAACAGTTCTGACATTGACTCGAAACACTGAAAGCTGCTTCTTGTTTTGTTTAAAGCTTAATTATCAATCTGATTTCGCACAGTGTTATCTCTAGTTTATTTTTTTACCTAAAGCTTGTAAAACTGCAGCGACTACAGCAGAACCACCGTGGATGTGGAACTCTGCGCTGTCCTCTCCAGTGAAGCTGTGAGGGCCTAAAGCAGAAACACACACAAAATATTTAAAATAGCACTAGATTTTTATAAACACACATGTGGTTGAGATTTAACAGTGGACTGCTATGTCTGATCAAAGAAAGTGCTTTGTAAACGCTAAGTGTTCTTTCGACTTATATTATATATATATATATATATATATATATATATATATATAGTAGATACATACTTTTGTATATGTATGCAGAAACAACAAATTAAAAAAAATATTTTCCATCAGCACAGATAGATTGTAAAACCAGCCCTCAGGGTGCAAAGGAGACCTCTGTGTGCTGTCTGCATCTAATTATTAAGCATTTCATTCTCTGTGAAGCAGAAAGTATGCTAGCATCTAATGTTTGTTGTCCTAACAGTGATTGTAAACTCCACTCTGACCTGAGATCTTATAATCCCATTGCAATGAATAATTTAGATGCTCAGAATACACTGCTAAGGAATAACTTTGGACGACTGCAAACCGTTTATTACTTTTTCAATGCTTTTCCCACCTGGAAACCAGAGAACCAGCCCCCGGTCCAGCACCTCTCTGGTTCTTGGGTCGGTGATGCTGCGCAACAGTGCAGTCCGTGGAGGAGGATGTCTGTGCTTAAGTCCAGCCATGGTCCTCAGAGCTGAGAGCGAGGCCGGACCACTGACCCTGACCACTGCAACGCCACATCTGCCGTGACCCGACGACAGCGCGAAAATGGTCTCAGCGTCGCTCAGTGTGTTTGTAAGACCTTCACAGGTACAAAGACGTTGGACAGATGCTGATCCTATACTGCAGAGACAGAGAACATACAGCTAGACTAGAGCTGAACAATTTTGGAAAATATCTACTTGCAATTTTTCTGATAAGCATTTTGATTACATTTGCCTTATTTGATTGATTTGATTGTGATATATCATGCAGCCCTAATAGAGAGCCTTGAAAATGCCTCTGGAATGGAAGCAAAAAAAGCAGATTTTTTTTTAACAATTAACCAATATCAGACCCGAATCTAATGATTTAATGTCATTATGACAGAAAATATGAAACGATTCTGAATTTCCAGGGTAGAATTGTTAGTTTGATTTTGTATTATACCTAATGTTGTCTTGTATCGTAACTTCATAAATAATGTTAATTATGTGATATTATCTGAAATGAAAAAATGTATAAAGTAACCAACAAATTAGGATTTTGCTTTCATCTAGGGTTGCAACAAGTTAATTGATTAATCGCAACTAAATGATTATAGAAATGGTTGTCAACTAATTAAATTATCAAGTAATTATTAACTGGCCTAAACAGTGACTTCAAAACAATTATGTGCTGAAAGAAGATATTTTATTTCTCTAATAGAGGAGGAATGACACAAAAAACAAACTGTAAATTGTGTGTTTTTGATCAAAATCTTCATGCATCTATAAATATTTTCCACTAAATTGTCGTCAAACGCCTTCACTTCTGCTTTGTCTGGATAATTTTGAGTAAAATTCTCATTTTCAAGGGTCTTTTGCGTTCTAAACAACTAATTGATTAATCGAACGAATAATGTTAATATGCTAGACTAATTGATAACCAAAATGTTTAGTTGCCACCCTACTTTCATCAATATATTGTATATTGTAATATATAATATTGGGTGTTGGTTAAAATATGCTATTTAATAAACAAAAAATATAAAATACTGTTTAAAAAAAAGGGGTTATAATGTGTTTAAATCAGGCTCTGATATCACTCTCATTTATCTGAGTGTTTTTTATTCAGCAAAATCATCTTGATTTTTCATACTGTTGTGATATTCTAAGGTGAAATTATTTTCTCCATTGAAATCACATTATGTTCCATTTTCACTTTTCACTTTTCAAGGTCAGACAGTCATTAATAGGCAATATTGGGATTGTATTTATATCACAATGGGGAAATTAACTTTGTGTACCCAATTCGGTGCAAAATAAACCCCAAATAAACAGCTACTAAATGTGCAGTTGTGGTTCGACTGTTCAAAAGAATATTAAGGGTATAAAAACAGAGACTATTATGGCAGCAATGAAGCATGTTCTGGAATAATTTTAATAGATCCATGTAGCAAACCTCGTCTTCAGAGCGTTGACAGCAGCTTTCCGTAATCCACGATAAATGGACCACATCATTTCCAAAAATCATATCACCAGAAAAATAGTGTCCGTTTCTCAATTAATTCAAAATGCAGGATACTACTTGACATCCACTGTCATGAAGGGTATGATATCATTTTAAACCCCTCAAAGTATAATAATTCCTGTAAAATCATAAAGTTTGAAGAAGAATTTTCGGTGTTTACGTTGAGCACGAGAGGGGGCGTGGCTCCCTCGTTCGTCCCCAGGCGCTGGCGCTGATTGGCCAGTGCTTCTCTGAATAACGGTCTATTCTAGAAGTTAATTGGTTTAAGACATGTCAATAAAATCACGAACCCGCCTTATGTGCACTGATGAAAGATATCCGTGTAGACATCATTTCTATGATCTTTAGGTCCTGCTAGGGAATAAAAAAATATATAACAAACGCATTTAAACGTAAATAATCAAAACAAGAACTGGATAGTCATTTTAAGATTACACAATACGATTATTATTCTTTATATTTGTTTGCAGAATGTTAAATGTTGTCTAACAGTAACGTATATTAATGCATCTTTTGTCAAACATACACACACACACACACACACACACACACACACACACACACTAGAGGAGAATTATTCAGAATGTTTTAGAAGAAGTTTAATCTTGACTACTTAGAAGCTATCATCTGTAAAATACAGCATTTGACTCTAAAACAATTCCCCTATTTTAATCCACATTCACTGGACTGATTTTTTGTCACTGTCTGCAGCTCAGTCAAAAGAAATCCAATAGGATTCCTTTCTAAATCCTACTGGACAATATATTATTCCTGTTGAATATTTCTTTGTCCTTTTGGACAAAGTCAGAATCTGGCTGGACACTGTTAGTTTCTGACTTGGACAAAGTCTGAACGCTATTATACAAATTCAGAATCCTATATCAGAATACTACTAAACAAAACTATCCTATTGGACACTTTTTGAATCAAAAACTGAAGTGTCTTGCTCAAGGACACAACAAGAAACTAAACTTAAAAACTTCCGTAACATGTTTGGAAAGACAAATATATATGTATATAAGGATTCAATATTTACAGGGAAACATCTTTGCTGGAGAAAGTATGTTTTTGGGAATGTCTAACTGTTCACAAATATTGGAGTGAGATCATCAAAGCACTCCAGATTGTTTTGGACATCGCCGTCCCACTCCATTTCAGAACCATGTGTTTGGGCATCTAAACTCCTGCCATGGACACAATGACTTTGAAGCATACTTTTGGCAGCAGCAAAGAAGGTCATTACAAAGGAATGGATAACTGGACACACATTATCACTTACATTTGTAAAAAAAAAAAAAAAAAAAGATTGAAGTGGACTTATTGAACAGACTCTGGGCTAAATGTGACTTAAATGCTGAATAACAGATTCTGTATATCTATGATATATTGCTACAGAAAAACATCACGATTAAAGATTATACTGAAACTACTTTATGCCACTGACACAGCAACCTTAAAGCAGGATTATCACCTTTTCAAAACATACAATATTGTCAAAAAAACTTGTTTTGCCACAAATAAATTGCAGAATCTTGCAGTGTATCTGTACAGAGTAATAAACATTACTTAATGGAAAAAAAATAATTGTTCTTCTTGATTCATTTCTAGACAAAAATAAAATACCTATTGAAAGTCAATATGGGTTCAGATCAGAAAAGTCAGCATCACTATTGTTAGATTCAACAGATACATTGGATGAAAAACGCACAATTGGCACATCCCTTGATCTCCAGGCATTTGACACCATTAATTCCTTGATTTTCAACCAGTGTGCCGGGGAACACTACTGTGCCTTGAGGCATTGTCAGGTGTGCCTTGACAAAATGTCCACCTTGGATTCACACATGGATTTAAATTTTAAAAATACTATTTGAAGTGACCGGAACATATTTCTACAACAAACAACTGCAAAATGTAAAGAACTAAACAGTACACAAACACATTACACAGTACATCAGATTTTGTTCACCAAAAGGTGTAAAAGGTGTGCCGTGGTAACTTACAGCCACTTTTCAATTGCAAAATACACGGAGCAGGTTACAGGGACCACAGCAACTAGCAATTTTGCAGATTCTAAATGATTAAAACTGGACAATATTTTTGTGATACTGACATTACATTAAGGCAAAAAACAACAACAATCTACCCAAAAATATACAAAAAATATTTTCTAAAAGGGAAGGGGAGTATAACTTAAGAGGAAGGTTTAAATTTAAAGGCATAAGGGCTTGTGTTGTGCACGGTTTTATTTCTTCGCACCTGGACTACTGTAGTGCACTTTATTCGGGCGACAGTTAATCCAGAACGCTGCTGCACGACTTTCAACAGGAACCACAAAACACGATCACATTACACCAATTTTTGCAGCTTCCTGTTCATTTTAGAATTGATTTTAATTTGATTGTTTGTTTTTAAAGCTTTGAATGGACTGGCTCCACAATACAACTCGGACCTCATCCAAATTTTCACTTCTTCATGAACTCTGAGGTCCGCGGGCCAGCTCCTGCTCCTGGTGCTCCTCCTCCAGACTTCAAACCAGGGGGACAGGGCCTTCTCTGTGCTCTGCCCCGCCCACATCAAAACGGACCGCACAGTGGAGTGTTTTGAGTCTCGTCTTCAGACCTACTTTTATTCCCTGGCTTTTAACACTGCGTGAGTTGTGTGGTCCTGTGTGTTTTTAATTTATTTTATAGATTTATAGACTTATTTAATGCTATTTTATTGTCCTGCTCCTTTGATTTTACTAGTCTTATTGTTTTTAAGATTGGTCAAATTAACTGAGCGTTTTTCTTTTTTATTATGGTTGCCATTGTGTTTCTGTGTGGGACGGTTTGTTTGTAAAATGTGCTAGATAAATAAAGTGGATTGGAATGCTAAAAACTAAATGGAAATGTTTTTTTGTTTCTGATTAATGAGTAAAACTGGAACAAACTAAAAGGACATGCTCTATGGTCATTGATTAACTTTGTTGGTTCATTGTAAAGTTAAATGTTAAATTCAAATGAAATGTTTTGTCTATAAGCTGCATGATGGACATAGAAAGGAAGCGGTATAAATTAAGTCAGTCATATGGAAAGTAATGAGGGGTGGGAGATAATAAGTTATACTTCATCCCACTCCTTTTCGAGTTAAATCAAATGTTTATAACAATAGCAATAATTTCCTCACAATTGCATAATGCATATTGCAATTGCATAAATGTACACACGATAAATATGCCCATCCGTCTTACATTGACGATAAGTCGTGACAGGCTCAATGCTAAGTGTTTTTTGACACACGAGAAACACGAAAACACATGAGACTAGATGATGACTGCTGTTCTGGCGCTTCTAGCGATGAGGGCTGCAGACTCCTCGATTTCCCCCGTCTAGGAGATAAGACAGAGTGATTAGTAAAGGCTGATGTGTCCAGGACACTTAAACAGCTCCACTGGAAAGAGCGTGGATGAGGTGTAGTCCTGCTCTCCAACTTAAATAACAAACTTATCTTTATAAAATGAATACAGTTTTCTAGGAGCCAGATGATTTCAATTTTATAGATTTACGATTAAAATACACTGTTGTCTCAATTCAATTCAATTTAGTTTTGTAGTGCCCAAAATGTGCCCAAAATCACAACAACAGTTTCCTTGATGGGCCACAGGTAGAAAGCAGGTCAAATAAACAATCTTCAATAGAATTTAGCAAATGTATAAATGTACAGAGCATCTCCTGTCCTTGACCCTATTTACCTATTGCCTTAAAGGGGTAAGAGGCGCCTCAGGCTTTGGAACGACCTGCCTGAAGATAAAGCTTGCTCCATCAGTATCATCTTTTATCATTTAGCACTTCTTAAATCTCACTTTTATCAAATGGCATTCCTGTAACTGTTCAAATTGTACTTATTTATTCATCTTATTATCTGTTACTGCTTTCATCTTGCTCTGTCTGTCTCTGTATTTTGATTATTCTCTGACTGTCTGACTGCAATGTCTTTCTTCTTTCTCTCTTGTGTGTATTATGTTGCTCTTGCACTTTGTAAACCTTATTTTTAAAAGTGCTCTACAAATAAAAATTCATTACTATTATTTATTATTATGATTATCAAGTTCACACTTTATTATGATTGGTTAAATCCAGTTGTCACTCACTCAGTGCATAACATAGGTGAGAAAAAGTGTGTGTTTGAACAGACAGCGACATTAAATGGAAACATTACAACAGTCACAATATACACGACGATTTCACCAAAAGAGCACATACTCACAGGAATGAGCGCACAATTACATGCTTTAGTACCCCATTGCGGTGCCATATTTAAAGCTCTTATTTCAGCCAAAGCGCCAGTGTGAGGGTCATCTTCATTCAATAATAAAGCGTATCTGGCCTGCAAGAGTAAATTGCCCTTATAAAATTGGTGCTTTGTAAGGTCAGAGGGTTGCAATTCCTTTATTTCTTGCTTTATGAATGTAAAATTTACCTTTTATGATATCTGGGACTACGTAAAGTATGCAGATTATTTTCATAAGGCCGCCCTCCAGTTTTGCACAACAAGCGAGGATCAAGTGTTATTCTTCTGGTAAAAATATTCTTCAAGTGCAACTACTTTTATTCACACAAAATATACATCACTGTTGAGAAGACACTTTGACCTCTTAGATTGTAGGGTAACTAGATTTAAAAAAAAAAAAAAAAAAAATATATATATATATATATATATATATATATATATATATATATATATATATATACTAAAACCCTCAGACTAGCTTTTAACTATCTTATTAGGCTTGCCTCATATATATATATATATATATTTTTTTTTCAGATAGACATATATATATATACACACACACACACACACACACACACACACACACACACACACACACACACATATATATATATATATATATATATATATATATATATATATATATATATATATATGTCTATCTGAAAAAAGAGGCAAGCCTAATAAGATAGTTACAATCTAGTCTGAGGGTTTTAGTTTATAACCAGGAAAATAAAACCTAAAACATTCACTATTCGCCGAGAAAGTTGTAAGTATAAAACTTTTGGTCAACAAATTGTGGCTAACTGCAGCAGTAAGCAACAGCACAATAACTTAACATTAGGTGAGCTACCATTAAGGACATTTAAAACACGAAATGCAGTTTTATGTTCTGCAAAGACAAGCTAAGTTAAATTGTGAGGACACAGTTTAAACATTAAGCAAGAACTGAATTGAATTTTTTTTGCACATATTCAATTTCTTGGGTAAAATAACAAATTGCTGCTCATGCCACCATTAGTCACACTGAATGTTAGCTGTGAGGGTTTTCACGGACTAATTGGCTAAACATTCCAACCTCATTAAAAAGGGGAAAAAACGCCGCGCTGTTCACATTTCCCCAAACGTTGTCTCCTCTTTCTGCCGCAAACCGGAAGTGAAACGAACACGGCCAAGAGTAAATTGGTCAACTCGGGAGAAAAACACCGCCCCCAAAACACTTAACGAAAAGAAAAGATAACCGTAAACACAAAACACTCTTAAATTATACTGTGGGTAATTATAGTGTAATAAATATTGACTATTGTGGCCAAAATGACAGGGCAGAACATGTGCAGGACTGTGCGCAACATTTTCTGCACCATGACACAAACTCGTATGACACTAAAGTATATACCGGTGCGAAACAGGCTAGATCGCCTAAGTCAGCTCGCGACGTCACGTTCGAGTGTGTGACGCATCAGCACGTGACCATGAGACAAACCTGCACGTGACCATGAGACAAACCTGGCCGCGTCTTCAGCGCTGTTCACTCTGCGCCCAAAGCTGCACAGAAGCTGGATTTCGGGAGAAAGGTGAGCGTGTGTGGTTTCCTCCCTGGCTCTCACGCACTGCCCGGATACACGCGGAGAAGTCAGTCCAAATCAACCAGTAATATCACAACACCTCGCTGGCTAAGGTAAGACGAAACTTTATTGTGAAAGTATGTTGACATCTTTATAGAAACGTGCGTGTTGTGACCTTGTTTAGCGCTATGAATTTGAGATTTAAAGAGTTTAGAGGCCGTGTTATTCTCAAAGGAGACGGAAGTATCTTGTATTTTAAAGCGGATCCGTTTCTTACACGTTAGTTCTGAATCCAACGTCAAGTCGCTTGGTTACAAAGCTACACTTTAAACCGAGTCATCATTCAACTTCAGCGGTCGACGGTCATGCTTTTTCCGCTCCGCTGAAAGTTGCAGAAATGTTGGATTTTATGGTAAAGGTGAGTCGTCTGTTGTTTCTAATGACTTTGTGAGGGTGTATTTAGCACATGCTTTGGCCAAACTGTATTGTGAGAGTTGTGGGGGAGACCAGGGATGCTTGTAACGCTTCCAACTTCAAATCAAATCAAATCAATTTATTTTTATAATGCCCAAAATCACAACAACAGTTGCCTCGATGGGCCACAGGTAGAAAGCAGTTCAGACAACTGTCCCAGAATGCCCCTGTCCTTTGACCTTCCTTCGCGGCGAGGAAAAACTACAAAAAAACCCACGGGAAAAAGTAGAAACCTCGGGGAGAACCACAGTGAAGGAGAGATCCTACTCCCACGGACGGACAGGCTGCAGCTGAACTAGGACTGACGCATCCACTTGGACTGTGGAGCCAGAACCACTCAAGAGGGAGGTGGCTTTAAAGAGCATCTGTAACTCACTCGGTTTTTAAGCTACAGATCTGAAACTTTTATACAATATACCTACATTTATTGGCCTCAAGACGCGCATATTTAATCATCGGGAAAATAATCACAGATAGGGTGAGCTAATGGACCAAAGCAGCAGACTAGCGCAATGTAACTTGCATTTAAACGGCTCATAACCTTTTTATAAAAAATCCGAAATCCTGACACATTTCGCTTCTCAACAAGCTCCCCAAACACCTGCTATTTAAAAAGGACTACGTGAAAGTTACGTGATGTTAAAAAGCCCTTTGTGGATATTTCCCTCTTGTTTGGGATAAAAATAGATTCGTTTTTTGTTAGAAATTACTCCACTGGAAGAATCCACCTTGCTTTTTGTTTTTATACTCTTCAAATTACTACAAAACAGCATGGTTGTGTACTTTTTGTAAAATATGACACTTGGTCTGAGCGTGAAAATGGGCTCTGGAGGAATAAAAGGACCAAAATACTGCCAAGTAATGAAATATACCACTTTGAATATGGCACAACATCATATACTATATTGACTACTTAAAATGGAAATGTTTTTTTAAGAAATACAAAATACTTTATGAACTGGAAATTACTATGGTTGTAATCCTTTCGTCATTTAGGTCAATGTTTCCCAACCAGGGGTCCGGGGACCACTAGGAGTACGTGAGCAATTACTAGGGGGGTACTTGAAATGGTTTCAAGTTACTTTCTTCTGAATAAAAATAGTTATTAGTTCTAAATTTAGCATCTTTTTGGGGAATCTTGGACCTTATTTCTAATTAAAACTAAAAATATAATAGTAATAACCAGGGCTCTCAAGTTTTGACCAGAGATTAGAGTGAGATTTTGGCCGGAGGCGGGGTAAAGTGAGTTGAAAAGTATCTTGGAGCATAGAACGGACTCTTCGTTTTTTCTGCATGATCTAACTTACCCGAACAATAGGGTAATAAATCAAAAAGAACACTGAAAGACAAAACAAATGTAATGAATTAATTCAAACGTTTATTTGTGTTAAGATAAGGCAGAGCACCAGTTAGTGCCTCAAAACACATAAAAATCACATCTTTTAAAACGTAGGTAAAAGCAAACTTTAAGTCTATGACAGGTTCTCATGTTTTTCTAATTCTGACTTAGTTTGGTGGGAGGGCATCTGTGGTCAATATTTATCATTTTACATCCGTGAAGCTGCATTTTGTGAAGAAGTAAAAAAAAAAAAAACTAAAAGCTCTAAGTGCTTAGTAAAAAGTCTAAAATGGAATCCCTCTGTGATGTCATCAAAAAGCGACGTACCATTGAAAATACAGAGACAATTAACACTCAACTGACACATAGTTTAAACTGACCTTTAAAAGGTGTTATCAGGTATTATTTGTCAAATCATAACAAATGTGTGATGTATATGGATGTTGGCCTTGTTTCCAGTCTGGTTGCTATGGTAACAGTTATGGAATTACCTCTAACTATGTCATATTTGTCTCATGTTCAACCAGGAAGTAACATTATAAACTTTACACAAACTGTCAAACTGGGGACAAATAGGCAAAATCTTTAGTCAAATCAGACACTACAGGCAAAACCAATCCAGTTTACTCAAAAACTAAATAAGAAATCCAAAATCCCCTCTGTAAATTTTTTGTAACTAATATGTGTAAAAAATGATTCAAGAAATGTAAACCTTGTCCCAAAAATGTGCAATTTTAGCCATTTTTACACATAAAATATCTTATTTCTACATGAAAACATTACAATGAAAAACTTGTAATACATTTTTTCTTACATTTATGTGGACTACTACAGTTTACAAGCTTACAATTGATATCTTTAAATGTAAGGTTTTTTCCAATTCACCTGTAGTGTCCCACCATAAATATAATAATGTTCACTACATTTTAGTGAAATATGTAGTCTAACCTGTCATATATATTTTAACATCTTCATTTAACATGACTAATTTACTAATAACTACTAAATAGGTTTAAATTGAACTTAAAACATGTAAATGTACCTGGTGGTATCTGGTGGATTATTTTGGTAATCGATTAGTCTAGCGATTACTCCTTCGATTAATAGATTAGTTGTTTAGAACTCAAAAGAGCCTTGAATAGGAGAATTGTATTAAATTTTCCCCAGACAAAGCTAAAGTGAAGGGGTTTGACAACGTTCTGGTGGAGATAGATGATAGATAGATGAACAAGAATTTTAATCAAAAACACACAATTGACATGTTTCCTGTGTGTTTTTGTCATTCCTGCTCCGTCTGTGTGATAAAACCTCTTCTTTCAGCAGAGAATGTTTTGGAGTCTGTGTTTAGACCAATTAACGATTACTCAATTATTTAATTAGTTGACAACCATTTCTATAATTGATTAGTTGCGATTAATCGATTAACTTGTTGCAGCCCTAGTTATTTGTTTTAAACATGTTTATGTGCGCTGTTGTAGCTGTTGGTTGCAGATTTGGCCTCTTTAATGATAGCTTTAGGGGGCTCCCACTTGAACTCCTCTGAGTTGGACCGGGTCAGCAACCACTTCCCGGGAAACAACCCTGGGCACTTGCCACGGCGCTTTCAGGGTCGCTACCCGAGAAAAAGTGGCAAATAATTCTGATTTACAAGGTGAAAGTAAATAATGGCTGACTCTCGGATTTGGGATTTTCGGCTTCAAAACGAATCAAATGACAAGGAGGCAGGCAACACGGACCATTAGCTTGGAAGCATTCATTTTTTAAAAACGCACTGACTTGACAGTCGGTGGGACACTCCCTCTGTCTCCCCTCCTTGAACCGCCACCTTAACGTGGTGGAGGGGTTTGAGTGCCCGAATGATCCTGGGAGCTATGTTGTCGGGGGCTTCATGCCCCTGGTAGGGTCACCCATGGCAAACAGGTCCTTGGTGACGGGTCAGACCAAGAGCGGTTGAGAGGCCTCTTAAGATCAGTACTATACCAAGGCCACTTTGAAGTAAGGGATGCCGTCAACAGTCGGCAGGGTATACCCTGTGTCTCTTTCATTCTTTTTTTTCCATTTTTAAATGGAAAAATCTACATGCTTGGGTTTGTGCACTGACTCAACAGTCGGCAGGGTATACCCTGTGTCTCTTTCGTTCTTTTTTTTCCCTTTTCAAATGGAAAAATCTACAGGCTTGGGTTTGTGAACTGACTCAACAGTCGGCAGGGTATACCCTGTGTCTCTTTTATTGTGTTTTTGTATTTTTTTTTTTCCTTTTTAAATTGAAAAATGTACAGGCTTGGGTTTGTGCACTGACTCAACAGTCTACAGGGTATAACCTGTGTCTCTTTTATTGTGTTTTTGTAAAAAAAATGTTTTTTTCCTTTTTAAATTGAAAAATGTACAGGCTTGGGTTTGTGCCCTGACTCAACAATCTACAGGGTATACCCTGTGTCTCTTTTATTGTGTTTTGTAATTTTTTTTCCTTTTTAAATTGAAAAATGTACATGCTTGGGTTTGTGCACTGACTCAACAGTCGGCAGGGAATACCCTGTGTCTCTTTCATTCTTTTTTTTCCCTTTTTAAATGGAAAAATCTACATGCTTGGGTTTGTGCACTGACTCAACAGTCGGCAGGGTATACCCTGTGTCTCTTTATTATTTTTTTTTCCCTTTTTAAATGGAAAAATGTACATGCTTGGGTTTGTGCACTGACTCAACAGTAGGCAGGGTATACCCTGTGTCTCTTTCATTCTTTTATTTCCATTTTTAAATGGAAAAATCTACATGCTTGGGTTTGTGCACTGACTCAACAGTCGGCAGGGTATACCCTGTGTCTCTTTCATTCTTTTTTTCCCTTTTTAAATGGAAAAATGTACAGGCTTGGGTTTGTGCACTGACTCAACAGTCTGCAGGGTATACCCTGTGTCTCTTTTATTGTGTTTTTGTAAAAAAAATAATAATTTTTTTCCTTTTTAAATTAAAAAATGTACAGGCTTGGGTTTGTGAACTGACTAAACAGTCTGCAGGGTATACCCTGTGTCTCTTTTATTGTGTTTTTGTATTTTTTTTTTTTCTTTTTTAAATTGAAAAATGTACAGGCTTGGGTTTGTGCACTGACTCAACAGTCTACAGGGTATAACCTGTGTCTCTTTTATTGTGTTTTTGTAAAAAAAATGTTTTTTTCCTTTTTAAATTGAAAAATGTACATGCTTGGGTTTGTGCACTGACTCAACAGTCGGCAGGGAATACCCTGTGTCTCTTTCATTCTTTTTCTCCTTTTTAAATGGAAAAATCTACATGCTTGGGTTTGTGCACTGACTCAACAGTCGGCAGGGTATACCCTGTGTCTCTTTCATTCTTTTTTTTCCCTTTTCAACTGGAAAAAATGTACATGCTTG